>CM053621.1:30487008-30521726 GCA_028646535.1 Procyon lotor | reverse complement strand
CCCAGCTTCACCCGTATCCGATGGTAACAGCTTTTCCCCCAGAAAATTAACACTGTCAAAGACTCTTGCTCTACAGACAGAGTCATTCTGCAGGAGGCTATGTGACCTTGAGGAGAAACAGGGGCTCAGGCCCCCTCGAAAAGATCCCTTGGAGTCCGTGAAAAAGACACACTTGTGCAAGCCGTAAAATGAGCTCCCAGGGGCAGAGGCAAGAGTCAGAAAGCTTTGTCCTCGCAGGCTGAGGAGTGCAAGCGCACACAGGGGCACGGGAGCGCTCTGGGAGGGAGGGCGCGGTGCGTACCTCAGACTTCTCGGTCAGCTTTCCAAGAAGGTCTTCTAGGTTGGACAGGCGCAATTCCTGCTCTCGGACAGTCGCAGCGTCAGTCTCGGGAAGGAACACAAGTGGGAGTTACGCCGCATCCACACAGAACCCCACACACCACACCGCCCGCTCACAGCCTGGCCTGGCGTCCTTGGGGGGCGGAGGGCCCTCAGTGTCCACACGCCCACCTCCCACCAGAGCGTGTGCACGCCTGGGCTCCCCGGGAGATGCCCGTGTGGACGGCCCCCCGTGTGACGGGGGACAGACACACCGATCCGCTCGTCGAGCTCACACGCCGTGCGCGACACACGACACGGCTCCGGGAAGGACCCGACCGGAGCACCGGCCCACAGCACGGTTTCCCACATGCCTCCAGGGCCTCACTCAGCACTGAACACGCAAGTTACTCCTCCGGCTCATGAGGCAGGAGAGCGACCGACGCATCCGAGACTCGAGGGGACTGCTGAAAACCTACAGTTTGTTAACCTACGCCGACCGGTTTCTTGAGCAATTCTTAGAAGGGAGAAGTACACGAAGACCGTCAGATTCCGTCCCTGGAGGGTCACTGCTGACCATCCGCTCGGACGGCGGGCACCGCGCACCCAGAGACACTGAGACCCAGGCCAGAAGACACACAAATGGACAGTAATTCGAGTAGACCCATCTCTTCCACAACAAATTATAAGGTTTACATAAAAACAAGATTAAAAGTGAGATAAACCAGAGCACAGGGACAAAGGCTGACTGAACAGATGAACGCAGGTCGCAGGCCACAAATGCCGCCGTGAGCTTCCTCACGGTCGCTGCCCGCCACCTAACTCCGCGCCACGACCCAGGTGGCCTCTCTCGGCCGCCCACCAGCGCAGCTGGCAAACCGGCCTCCCACCGCCCCAGGTGGCTGTGGCACGCTCGAGGGCACGGTGGGGACGCGCGGCACAAACAAGCAGGGAGCAGGGGGGCGTCCAGGGGACCGACCGCCTGAGGGAGCGGAGCAGGGGCGCTTCAGAGGCCAGCCCCCACCAGGGTCGGCGTCCCCCCTGCCCCCGCCCCGCACAGGGCGCCCGCGGACAAGACGATGCTCGAGCTGTACTCAGCTAATCTAACTCAGTGAGCCCAGATGCGCAAGGGGATTCACAGCGCACGACGCAACTGATGCCGGGTGATCTCTCTTCTCTGCAAGAGGAAGAAATCAGCGTCACTGAAGGCCGCCGACTCCCCCCTGTCTGTCTGTCTGAGGACTTGGCGGTCATACCACGCCTGTGGTGGGGACGGTACTGCAGAACGCCTCTCCTGAAGACCAACACCTGTGCGGCGTGCCTACGCTCATCAGGAAACGTCCCGCCTCCAGGGACAGATTCCACGATCTGCCACCTACAACAGTCCAGCTGTCGTTTTTCAAAACAGCATCTCCCTTGAGATGGACGAGCTTCGACCCTTCCCACTGTCTGTTCCATCTTGTCTGCAAAAACCCAGCAAAGCTCCATTCACCCTTTCCACGTACCGGAGCTGTTCAATGGCCCAATGAGAACAGGCCAATCACAACTGTGTCGGCGGGACCCGACCGAAGCCATCTCAATCTTAGGGTCAAGAAACGGAAAACCAGCAAAGACCGAGGCTTCAGTGCAGGACACCAAGTGCACCTTGAGCAGAGGCGGGGACTCCGAGCACGGCCAGCTGGGGCCACCGAGAAGGTGCAAGCGTGCCCTGCCCCCTCGGGTCCCCGTGCCAGCGGCACATCACAGTGACAACTACCGATGTGCCTCCGGCCCGACCAGAGTCAAGACAAGGGTCATGCAGCCACCACCAGGTGTGAGAAGAGAGTGACCCGAAAGGTGGGAGGGGACGGTGGTGGTCAGGGGGCGCCAGGCCTGGGGCCGAGTCTGGGGGAAGGCTCCAGGGATGGGAGGCGGGCTTGCTCAGGAGCACAGTGGGACCCAGCTTTGTACGGGGCCTTGGGGACGCCGGGGGGTCCCCGGGCCGGAGACAGACTGCACCAGGGAGAGAGGGGGCTCGGCAGCTCCCCCTCGACTGTGCTGAGGACAACTGAGGGGGGAGGGGCTCTGAGACAAGAGACATGAGCGGGGAGCAGGCTATTCGGGCAACGGGCAACACATACTTTATAAAGATTTCATTCCCATGTACCTAACTATTGAATAAATACTCATTTCGAAACTTAGGAAAATAAACACCAGTTTGGGGAAAACTGCCGATTCTTTCCTCAAAAATACCAAACACACAAGACATTTTTGTTCACTGGGTTCCACATGGAACAGCAACTCCTCTGAACTTCACTATTGGGAGATTTTTTAGATCACAGATGAGAACATTTCAAATCAGTGCCGTACAAAATGCAAACCAAATCACAGCGGACAGTGAAATTTCACTAGATTAGTGGGTTCAATCCCTTTTCACAGTAAACTGCGGGTCAGGAACAACTCGCAGACAGGGTGCCAGGACCCGTGGCTCCCAAGAGCAAGCCCCCGCGGCGACTCTGCCCCGCTGCCCCCAGCCCCCCAGCCCCCCAGCCCCAGCGGGGACGCCTACTCCGGGGCAGCAGCTCCCGGGCTCGGGCAAGCTCCCGGAAAGGCCCCTGGCCCTCGGCACGCTGCTCTCAACAGCCAAAAAGCATGACCGCTTGTCACAGCAGCGCCTCTCCTGTTGCCCCCCAAACAGAAGGCAAACCCTCGAGGACCCCCGGCATTACCTGAGAGCCCGACGGTCTGTCGGCACCCACGTCCTTTAAGTGCTGCTCTACCACACGCTGGACCAAGGACAGCGTCCCCTCGCTGTCTCCGTCCATCTGGTCCACCCGTGCCTGCAGATGCTGGAGCAGAGCGGCCAGTTCTCTAAGCTTCTCGTCGTGGTGGTGACACTGTCCGGACAGCGAGGTCATCTGCCTTTCCACCTCACTCACCCGATGCCAGCGCAAAGCCTCATCTCCGTCCTAGGGCAGTGAGAGCAATTGCGGCAGCACGAAGGGGACCTCGGGCCTGGCATCAGGCGACCCCAGGGCACTGTCAGTCACGCACACAGGGTGCCGTGTCACAGCGGCACGTCCCCACGGCACGTGTGGAGACACTAAGGGACCAGACAGGGCCATGTCCGTCCTCAGGGGTTTTCCTTACGGGGCCGACTACGGGGGCTTGTCTTTCCTTCTTACTTTCTCTATTTTCCAAAGTAATGCATACGATTGTTTTTTAAATTAAAATTAACTGAATGAGATCACTTACCTACGTATTACTTGAACTACCTCAGAACACTTTGGGAGCCATAAAGCTGATTTGACATTTACCAGCATCTCCCAACCCAAGCCACCTGCTCTCTGCGGAATACAGGGGGAGGGGGAACGCCGGAGAAGGGGGCTTCTGCGCGGTTACCTCCAGGGGCTGGCGCAGGTGCGACGCGTCCGGTGCGAACGTGCTCTCGGAGCCACCCGCCCACCAGGCTCCGTACATGCGCGTCCAGTTGAGCACAGGCAGGCCTGAGAGGAGGTCCCCCTGGCCGCACAGGGACAGACCTGCACCTGAAGGGGACAGGGGCCAACCACATGCGTGCGTGCAGACAAGGCTCGGTCCCTGCCCTCGAGGACATCGTGAGCAGATACCCACCACGGGGCTAAGTCCCACTGTACTTACCTAGTAAAAGTAAGAACGGAATGAGCAAGACTAAAACCTTGCAGATACTCCGAAGGCACCTAGGAATAAAAAGAAAAACTTCATGTGGATACAACAGGCTCACCATTCTATTTTACCTCTCTGGGTAATTTTACACAAAATAACCCCAGCCTTATTTTAAAATGAAAGTCTACAGTATTAGATTGTCTACAGATTGTCTACAGTTACAACTGTTTATTTTTTTTTTTAAATAGGCCAACACGTACCCAACACAGGGCTCGAACTCAGGACCCTGAGATCAAGAGCCTCACGTCCTTCCGACTGAGCCGGCCAGGTGCCCCAGAAATGCAGTTGTGGTGTTACCCACAAGGTGTGTAAACACCTACGGGGGACCCGTCTACGAAACAGTGTGTCCTGGCCCACAGTAACCACCAGACACATTCACTACTGGTGTGCACAGCACCTACTGAGCACTAAAGGACCCACTAAAGGCTACTGGCCCACTAAGGTCACCTGGGGCTGGCAGCTCTGCCCAGCGTGGGAACCAGACCCTCTCCCAGGCCTGACCACACCCCCCAATCTGCATAATCCCCGACAATATCCACTGGGATTTTAAGAATGACAGCTGCCTTTACTTTCTCAAGAGAATGGTTTGAAAAATTACATAAAAATATGAAAACACTTCATAAAATACAAAGTGATATAAAAAAGGCAAGACGTTAATATACCAAACTATAAAAACAATGTAAGTATAAGCTAAGTCATTATTAAAAAAAACAACAAATCAAATGATATCCTGCAATGAGCACAAAGTCAGTTCTTGAAAACACCAAGATGACATGATCCTGGTCTCTTTACCTTGTCAGAAGAAACACATTCAGCCAAGAAATCAAAGTCACAAACTGGTACCATCCAACCCCGAGCCACCAGAACACTGCGGAGGCCGCCTTCCCTGAAAGAGACCCCAAACACGAAATCAGTGCTCCTTGGAAAATCAAAGTCCTACATGGACTGCTTTTGTGAAGGTCAAACGAGCAGCACAGGACATCAGCTACCGAGCACTTGTCAGCATCTCAAGACAGAGGAGGGGGGTCGGCGGACGCGGGAGCTCGGAGGAGCGCACAGGACAAGCGATGAGCGAGGAAAGCCCAGGCCCACACGCTCCCCGCGCCAGCTCCCCAAGCCGCGGAACAGCCGGAGGTGCACGGGACCCAGCACCCCAGGGACACATATGTTAGCACATCTAAGGAATCAGCGATGAAACGTGTTAGATCAAGGAGCAAAGCATGGAACCCAAAATGAACCTTCCATTTGCTTAGATTGATCATTACGCGTAGGTGCCTCATGGCCAGAGACCTGCCAAGAACGCGCACAGAGAAGCCAAGATAAGCACCTGGAGCCGCCGCGGCCAGCCCGAGGACCGACAGCAGTGCCCTCAGCACAGACCATCCCCAGGCGCCGGTCCTTTGCAGCGTCTGCACCAGCAGGTGACCTGCGACAGATAATGGGTGTCCAAGAGGGGCACATTCAAGACACACACCAGAAAACCCGCTCTCCATGGTTATAACAAGAAACTGCCCCTCGTATGCATTTTACCAAATTTCTCTCAAATCAGCTCACAGTCTCTCCTCGGGAAAAAAACCAACCACTGTAAGTCCAAGCAAGGCTCTGAAATCCACCCAGGAAGTGCTACTAGTGCAGAATGGCTGTTCAGCTCTTCCTGCAGAAACGCAGGCCCCCCGGGACCCCCCAGGCCCGTGTTCACAGCTGGGACTAACACAACCTGCAGAGAAAGCCCCACAGACACCAGCAGGGGGCGCCAGGTGAGACCAGGAGGGCTCGTTACTCCCCGACCGTTCTAAGGGCTAACATTTTTCAGGGAAAAAGTATCTGGGGATTACAGAGGGTGACAGCTCCGGATGACAGACTAAGAGTAAACTTTGTATCACACATCACACCTTACAGAAGGCAGAAAACTGCTCACGAAACCCATTTTGGTTCGGTTTTTCAAGAATAACTGCTGGAAGTCACGTACTTCTATAAGCATTTATGTCTTGACCACTGACACTACACTTGATGTGAGAACACAGTTTAAAGGGATTCTTTTAATCCACCGTTTTACCAGTTAAAAAACCATTATTTTTGAAGCTCGACTTAAAAAAAAAAACAACTCTAAAAAAGGTGCCCCTTTGGCAAGAAGCTTACAGGTATCAATGGGAAAACCCCTAACTTCGCATGCATGCCTCCGTGTGGCAAAGGCTCGGGACACAGCAGTCACCGGGGCACTGCCATGTGTCCCAGCGACCGGGCCCGGGACAAGTACCTTCTGGTCGGGTAACTCCCTGAGGGAGGGTGACCAGCCTTTCCAAGCCTCTGACTTCACCTCAAGCAAGCTACTGTCCGTACAAGTGACTGTTACTCAATACATTTACACACACGCTTTGTGAGAGGGACGCTCTCTGAACTTTAGGCTCAAGTCAGTATTCTCCCTGTCCTGTTTTAATAAGCACTTGACGTGCCAATACAAAGAAGGAGCTACAGCATCTGCGAAGAACACGATGAGAACAAAATAAAAAGGTGCAAACGACAACCTGCATAAGAAAAGACGTGCCAAATGGCCCCTGCCACCCGTTTTGGATGCGAGGACTGCGAGCGGACGGCTGTGTGCATCTCAGGGAGCTCCTTCCTCTTACAGTCATCACCTGTGGGCGGTGGTGACAAGCAGTTAATTTGACAGATTACGATGCAAACCTGGTCAACCGGAACTATGCACGACAATGGCAGTTTGAGAAAATTAGGAAATTACAGAAAAAAGGGGAAAAGTCTAAGCAAATGCAATCTGGCGGCCCCTGGCGCCTACTGCTGGAGGTTCGGCAAGTGTGCAGGAGCGAGGGGGGTCCGGTCCGCAGGGGCCCCCGTGCCGTGAAACCATACTTACACAAGGACTCCCCTGTCCTACTGAGGTGGCCGTCCTGTCTGAGAAGCCCTCCTACATGCACGGTCCCACAGTGACGGGAATGAGCTGCAACACACACAAAACTGGCTCAGACGGCCTCGCCCAGGCGGAGTTCCGACGCGTCCCGGGCGCCGACAGGGCCGCACGGTCCGAGCGTGCGTGCAAGGCCCACTGCCACCCGTGCGCAGGCGAGGCGTGAGGGGCGGTGCAGGGGGGGGTGCGGGGTGCAGGGGGCAGGCCCGGGCTGCAGGGGGAGAGAGCGAACAAGGCCCCCCAGCCAACGCGACACTGAGACCCCGCCGAGGAATGGCGACAGACAACTACCTTCTAAGTACCACTTGTAATAAATGGTTTCTGCTTTAAAAGGGTCATAAGAATCAAAACTTGGGTACATTAAGTTTTTAAAACTTCATTTTAAAGACGCTGAAACACTGCTCCCCTTTCAGAAAACAGAAGCGGTACAAGTGCATGGCCCCGGTCCATCAGCCCCTCACAGGAAGACCCCAGCGAAGCGCCCCGAGAGAGTCCGCGGAAGAGCACGAGGGCGGGAGTGTGGGGAAGCGCCACGCTGGGGAAGGAGTGTTTTCTCCACCTTGAAAGCATTATTAGGTGGAAAAAGCAGGAAAAAAAGTGATTTAAATACCTTTTGATTCATGGCTTTTTGACTTATAGGTTTTTGATTCACGTTCTTTTGATTCAAAACTTTTCATTTTGTAATTTTCTGATTCATAATTGAGCTTCATTAAAACCACTTGAAAAAGCTGGACTAACAGTGATGACAAGGATGACGAAGTGTCCTTGGCCAGCCACCAAATCCTATCCATGTGGAAAGGGGCACCGCCTATTGAAAAGCCGTGAACACAGTTATTTCCTCCCACAAAGCCGACATTTGCTCCCCCTGAAAGGTCAGGTAAGCCAAGTGGTTCCCTTTGGGCAAAGCAGAACCAACTTCTCACTCATGCGTCAGAGATGACAGGCACCCTGGGAGGAGCCATAAGGACACACGTCTCCTCCTGACGGGCACGGATCTGCACAGGGACCTCATGCCGAGAGCCGCACGCCACGTCTCGGTCACGGGCGAGCCTGCACACGAGAGCCCGTGTCAGGTGACTGCACCCCAATCCTGCTCACACACACTCCAAAGCCTAGATACCCGCTCACCACCCACCCGCCGTCCTCCGTCCTCTGCCAGGAAAGCACCACCAGACTCTCAGCAGCTGCAGGGACGTCTGCTAGAGCATCTGCAACAGAGGACGCGGGAGCCCCTGCGAGTCGCAAGGCTGTCGTGGGGCCCGCTGCCCTCTGCCACCAGTCACCAGTGCCTGCGGCCTCAGGAGGCAGCATGTGGTCCCTGAGCACTCCTCCTGTGCTAACCCTGGAACGGCAAGGTGACAGTCTACAAGCCACAGGTGCTCGAAGCTTTTATTCCATTGAGTGCGGAGCTGGAAGCGCTTCTGAGACCGGCCCACGTCCTCTCCCGGCCAGGGGAGCCCCGTGTGCGGCCACGACACCCGGTGTGCAGCCAGCTGGAACTGGCAAAGTCGGACTGGGAGGGATTTTAAAGAAATGAGTTTTTCCATGTTTCCTTTTTCAAATCGCCTACCTGGTAGCCTGCCGGCGATCGGAGCGCTGCCCGAAACTCCCGGGAACGGCCCCACCAGCACCAGCCATCGCCCACGGCGCCTACCCCCGCCCTCGCGGCACCGGCACCTCCCCGCAGAGCTTCGTAAACACAGAAAAGGCTTACAAAGAGGTAACACACAGTCCTTCCACTGATAATCAAAAACACTGAAATCCCATCTTTCACCCGTGGAACTGGCCAAATATGGAAAGCACGAACCAACCGCGAGCCGGCAGGAGCGTGCGCCATGAGGACGCGCACACCGCCACGGGAGAGCAACCGGGCTCCGTCTCTGGGGAGTCACCTGCGAGAATCTACTTGAAATTAACTTGCACGGGGACTTTCTTGTCCCCAGCACTGATTTACTTAGGAGCTGCACACTGCAACCTCTTTTTAGATATTGAATCGCTGCTACAGTTTCTTCTGGAGAGCAGGGCTGCCAGGAGCCGACGGGCGCAGGAAACCCCAGGGCCCCGTGCGGGCAGCCCGCCGGCTGGAGCTGCGGCCGCTCGCGGTGGGACAGAAGCCCGGTGCCGCGCCTGCGGGTCTGCCCCCCCCCCCCCCCCCGCCGTGTGCCCAAAGGACACGGGCACCGGGGCCCTGATTTCTCCAAAGCCTCAGGCTGGCTCCGTGAGCCACATCTTGCTCTAGGTCACCAAGACGAATGACGATTTTTCAAAGCCGTGGCCTCTCTCCTTTCTAAGATAAGTTCGACAGAAGGTGTATATTAAGACCTGCCACAGGCCAGACAGAGGACACAAAGACTGTTCTCCACTTCTCATTTCCTGGGTGCCCCCCTGGGAGGCCCGCGAAGGCCCCGAGGGCCGAGCTTTCCCTGCTTCGCAGGAGGAACCCAGTCGGTCCGAGTGCGGACACGCGCCGGCCCCCACTCCCTTGCAGAGCACTGCTGGGTGTCCCAAGGAAAAGACTTCCGAGCCTCCTAGAGGGCCGTTTGGGTGTGAGGCCGAAATCCACGTTGTCAAGGCTGCACTTCACCAGAACCTCAAGGGCTCGAGGACTCAGAAACCACACGGTCAAGTGGGGCTGTGAGCTCGAACACACCCGCCGCATTCCTAGTCCGTCCACCCGGGGAAGGATCTGCCCGTGTACACAAGGAAACACACCCGAAGAACACTGTTTCTAGAAGCCTCCAGACAGAGGGCGCCTGAGTGGCTCAGCTGGTGGGGCGTCTGACTCCTGACTTCAACTCGGGCCGTGATCTCAGGGTGGTGAGGTTCAGCCCACTTAGGCTCCGAGCTCAGCACAGTCCCTGCTGGAAACTCTCTCTCTCGGCCCCTCCCCCGCTCGTGCACGCATGTGCCAGCCCCCTGGCTCGCTCGTCCTCTCAAATAAATAAAATGTTCGATAACGTACAAACAGAAAAAACAGTGCACGTCACCTCGACGGCCCCCGATGAAGTGCAGTGTCAGGGGCGCATCAGAAAGAACAAAGTCCACGTGAACCAGCACAGAGCGCGAAGCCGCACAGCCACACCCACAGCACACCAGCATTCGAGCAGAACAAACTACATACTTCCTAAGTGCACAAAAGCAAAATGGAAGTGGGAGCTGTACGTTGTGAATGTACTAAAAATGCCAGTGAATTGTACACTTTAAGAAGCTTAACAGTTAATTTTATGTTATGTGCATTTTACATATTTTAAGAAGCAGAAGACTTCGTTGAGATCCCCTCCTCTTAGCACGAGCTCCCTCTAGAAGGGAGGCCAGACGGGGACAGGAAGGACAAGGGGAAGGAGCCTCTTCTGTCTGTACTAGTCCAAGACTGTACAACCAAAACAATAAGCACAAACAAAAACAAAGACCGAAAATGTGTGGGCTATTAATTCACGCTAAAGAAGAGCTGTGCGGGGGGGTTCCTGGGTGGCTCAGTGGGTTAAAGCCTCTGCCTTCGGCTCGGGTCATGATCTCAGGGTCCTGGGATCCAGCCCTGCACAGGGCTCTCTGCTCAGCGGGGAGCCTGCTTCCCCCCCTCTCTCTGCCTGCCTCTCTGCCTACTTGTCATCTCTCTCCTCTCTGTCAAATAAATAAAAATCTTTAAAAAAAGAAAGAAAAGCTGTGCGTATTTTCTGTGACGGGTAGCATGTGACAGGTCACACAGCACGGTCCCCACAGGCGACGGGGGAGAGCTGGCTGGGCCCAGCGTGGAGTGTGCTCGCCTCTGGGTGGTAGGTTACAGGCCACTTTGGTTTTCTTCCCTTTGTGGGTCTGGGATTTCCAAGTAGTCTTTGATAAACACTTTATCCAAAGAATTAGGAAGAGAAGTTTTTTAATTAGTGGTGGTAATAATCACTGTTACAATTTAAAAGAACAAGAAAAGAGATAAGCACAGAGGCCCAAAGTAGATAAAAATATAGCTTGTTTTCCCCTCAAAAACATTCAAGACCAGGGTGCCAGAGTGGCTCAGTTGTTAAGCGGCTGCCTTCGGCTCAGGTCATGATACCGGAGTCCTGGGATTGAGCCCCGCATCGGGCTCCCTGCTCGGCAGGAAGCCTGCTTCTCCCTCTCCCACTCCCACTGCTTGTGTTTCCTCTCTCGCTGTCTCTCTGTCAAATAAATCTTAAAAAAAAGAAAAACATTCAAGACCAATTGAGGCAAAGAGGTGCAAGAGATCCCTGACACTGATCCCCAAAGCTCGCCCGGCCCCTGCTTCCGAGCTGAGCTCAGACCATCAGGCCCACCCACAGCGTCAGGATGAAGACAGCCGGCTGTCGGGAATACACAGTCGTGACCCTACAGATGCGAGTGAGGGGCCGCAGGAAGGCAGCGAGTGTTCCCGCGCGTGCTCCCGGTGTGTGAGCACAGATACCGCACAAGGTCATGGCGGTGGAACACGCTCTCCCTACCCCCTCTTGGAGACAAAGTGCTTCAGAATGCAGCCTCAAGCAGCCAGACCCGCTGCACGTTTGACGGCTGCACGGAGGGCAGTCGGGGGCCAGGCCCGGCTCCCGGGCTCCACCCGGACGGTCAGCCCGGTCAGGCCCCTGCTCCATCGCCAGCTAGAGCCCGGTGTGCCGGTGCGGAAGGCACGGAGAGCCACAGGACTGCAGGGCTGGGTCGGGGAGAGGCGGTGGGGGGGGGGCTCCCAGATGCCGGTCGCCACAGTCCAGGAGGTGCAAGGAAAGAAGTCCTCAGACCAACTCTGCCCCTACCCCCCGCCCCCGTTTGATACATTAACGCCGACAGTGTGGATAACCCAAAGTAGAGGAACCTGAAACCTGAGCCACAAGGGTAAGTAACTCTCAGTCCTGGTACCATCCTGCCTGATAACAGAACGGTGGTCTGACAAACACTGAGTGTCCTCACGTGCAGGGCACGACAGGTCCGCCCTTCTGGCAGGATCCCTGCCCACCTAACTGTGCCCTTGAGCCTGGCCAAGCAGACCGCCACTTGGCTTAAACAGATAGAGGGCTGAAGACACGGCAACCAGGGCTCCTGGCTTCTCCGCTCACGGGCAGGCCTGAGTGCCCAAGCCAGCAGGGCTGTCTCGGCCGTGCAATGGAACCTAGACGGGGATCTGTCGCTGTGCTCTCCCCAGGGGCCCAGGCAAAGAAGAAAGGCAGCGAGCCCCCGGCCCAGGGGGCGGCCCACAGGCCTGCCTGGAGAAGCTGTGGAGCCCCAGCAGATCCGGGGCCACCTCCGAGGGCCTCTCTGTTCAAGCGAGTGCAGCCAGGCCTCGGGAGCCCACTGTGGCTGGTGAACAGGCCACAGGCACACAGGCCACGGTCAGGACCCCCGCGACAGCCCCACACATTCCTGAGAACCCCAAGCTCACGGGCTCTCACACAACCACAGAGACCACACGCTCCTCCTCTCACAGGCACGAACCACCACCAAGCTGTTCCTCCCACTCACGGGAGTGTCCGTGGCCCCACGGGAAAACAAAGGGGCCGCACACTGCCACCAGGTTTCCCTGGAGGAGGGTCTGCCTCTGCTCACACAAAGCTCAAATTCACAGAGTTTCAGACATTCCGGGGCACAAAACTACAAACCACAAAAAATGTAAATTCAAAGAGGATGAATAGGAACAAAGTTCATTTTTGGTGCATTTCTTAAACTTTCATCAGACACATCTGAGTTCGAGTCAATGACAGGAAACAGAACAGAAGCCAAGAGGCCCATAGAACCAAGTTTATAAAGGGAGAAGCAGTGTTTGGACATGAAATCCTTTCCTAACCTTTCGAAGAGCCGGACCCGCGCTTCTGAACCCGGTCCCTGGAGTCCAGGCTGGGCGCCGGCCCGCGGGAGGCCCCGTGCGCAGTGAGCACGTCCTGGCGCTCGGCCAGCAGGAGGCAGTCGCTGCACGTGTAGCCGTTGCTCCTGGCGGCTTGTGCAGCCAGGTCCCCGTTTCCCTGAGCGGCAGCTTTGTTTCCACCTGAAGTTTGCAAAAAAGTAGAGGGAACCAGTTTATCACCATCTGGAGACACTTAAAAAAGAAACTTCCATCTTGAAAAGTGGGTAGAAAAAGGGTCTAAAATAGTTACCTTTAAGATCTCCATCGTCGTCAAGACCTAAAATACACACACACACACACACACGTATGTTGGCTCATGAGCTCGAATTATCACAAAAAAGCCCAAATACACAAAAAGTAAAAGTTACAATGATTAACAATTAGCATTTTGGCAACGGTCAAGATTTATTCCCTGACATGCCTGCAACTAATGGAGAGTCCTTCAGATTATGTACAGGCACCATCTTCTGATCCAAGATAAAAGCACGTCTCTGGAGAGCGTCTCCACACACCTACACACACACACACACACACACACGCGCGCGCGCACACACGCACGTGCACACACCTCCACACATACACACACCTCCACACACGCGCGCACACCTGCACACACACCTGAACACATACACACTTGCACACACACACACACACCTCCACACGCACACACCTCCACACACGCACGTGCGCACACCTCCACACACACCTGAACACACACACACGTGCACACACCTCCACACAAGCCTGCACACACCTCCACACATACACATACGCGGACACACCTCCACACAACCTGTGCACACACGCACACACATGCACACACACACCTGCGAGCACACACAGCCGTACACACACACCCTCACGTACATACCCGCGCTCACATGCACCCGCACCCAGACACGCACCTGTAAACACAAACCTGCACTCACACACACACACCTGGAAAGGGGACAGGAAGACAAGCCCCCGGCGTGGAGAGGCAGAAGCCCCCCACACCCTCTGCTTCCAGCATCGCCTAGGAACCACCCTTGAGAGCCGAGCCGAGCGGAGCAAGCAGCAATCCCAACACCGCCTCGAATCAGCACACAAACTTTTGGGAGCTGATCCGCATCTTCTGATCTTCTCAAGGGGGCCAATCAGAGCACAGAGTGAACCAAGCCAGCAGCCACGTATCCCTGCAGCTGCCACCCTTCCAGCGGCAAGGACGGGGTCACAGCCCTGCCTTAGGGAAGAAGGTTCACGAGCCGCACTGCTTCCTAGTGTCAGCTCGTCCACTCGGGGTGCTTCCTAATGACAGAAATACAGTCTGCCTCGCTGCTGAGAGCGGTCTGGAACCTGAAGTTCAACAGGTGAAGTTTTATAACCACCGTGCTCCCCCATCCCGGGGGAGTAACATGTCTAGAAACAGGTCATCAGATGACAACCTGACCACGTCTCCTGGCTCCACGGCACCGCAGGGTGTGCGTGGGCACAGCCAGCAGAAGGCTTAGAAGCCCCTGCCCACATTCTGAACTTGAGTCTAGAGGAAAGCTCGGACCTTCCCGCAGTTTCTCCCACCGCGTAAGGGGCACAGGACTCACCCCAGAAGTGGTCCACTTTGGTCTGTTCACGGATCAGAGACTCATCCAGCACAGGAGGCCGCAGGCAGGCCGCCCCCGACAGCGTGCTGGTGGCGCTCTGGCCTGCAGCGCAGGACGCGACCCTCCTCGAGCTGTGATTTGCACTAAGGGCCGGCTTGCTTGCGCTCCTGCGCGGTTTTGCTGTCCTAAGAAGAAAAGAAAAGAAACAAGTTTACAGTCTTTTTTCTTACAGTAAATACAAAAGGATTCTGTTTTACCAACACAGAATCTTTGAAAACAAATACGGGACTTTTAAGGCCATTTTTTGGTGTCCTCTCTGCCATAAGGAAAGACCCACCCAACTGACACAGCACTCCTAGAGCTGGGCTCCCACAGCTGCTTCTGAAATTGCATACACAAGACAGTTTGCAGATTATTTTGGGCCTCACAACCCAAAAGTGGTTAAAACTTAAAACAATCTAATAAAAATGACTTAAAATAAAAATTGTGATTGGTAAATTTAAGCCCTCCCCTTTTCAGAGCCAGTGTGTGCACACAGACACCCCCCTGACCTCTCAGTCCTGGTAAAGGTGGAGCAGCACTACGGAGAGCGAGGAGACGCTCACGTCTCATGTCTCCTGTCTCGCACCCGTATTCAGCACAGACAAAAAACTTCATGAGTGTGGGCACCAGGCGGAGGTAGGAAGACCCTCCGTCCTGAGGGGGCGAGGGAGGGCACAGCGGTCTGCTGCTGCAAGTGAGGACAAGGCCTGTGGCCTTGCCCGGGGGCAGACGACAGCCTCACCAGGAGGCCCCGCACACACGGAGTCGCTGGGGCCCTCCAGTGCACATCCTGAGCCCGCGGGGCTGTGGTCTGTTCTCCTGTGCTCTGTGTGACCCACGGGGAGTGTGTGGCACACACGGCCTCAGCCCCCAGCGCCTAGCCTGGCTCCAAACTGGCCTTGCACCACCGGTCTTCACAGGGGCCGCCCCAATCCTGAGCACAGGACAAGCGATCAGACAGGAAGCCTGTCGTTCTCACTTGAGCAACAACAGTATCTCGAAATGGCACGAAGACTTTGCAAACAGAGAGCTCAGAAATCAAGTGAACGCAATCACAAACAGAGGTGAACAGCCGAACCCCATGGATGCATCTGTTAGGTCACACACATTTTAAAAAACAGACCAAGTGTTAACGACACAGGGCTCAGTCACGGTGCCACCCAATCGTCTGGTAAGGCTGGCCCCGCAGGTGCCACCAGAGGCCGGCCGTGGGGATGGGCACCGCGTGCGCTCCTGGGTGCCCGTGCTCCTCCGGGGTCTGAGCACAGAGCCCGAGAACCAGCAACCTCAGCCCGCACTGGGACATCGACACCAGATAAGCCACACTGTCCTGAAGAAGGGCTACGACCTTAGGTGTGAGTGTGTGTGGTGTGCACACACTCAGACGCAAGAGTGTGGTTTCACAGACCCGCCAGCCGGCGCGTTCGGCTCGCATGGCGTTCGAGCACATCGGGGGACACAGAAAGCAGTGCTCACCTGGCCGCCCGGTCCTTCAGGGACACGGTGCTGCTGGTGCAGGAGTGAACGTCCCCAGCCTGGCCGTCCTCCACGGCACACGCAGTGGTGACCAGCCGCAGACTACGGCGGGACATTCTCGGAGAATCGAACACAGGGTCCAGTCTGTGCTCAGCCTCAAAAGCCAAAGCATCGGAAGAATAACTCGAACTGGAAGGAAAAACATGGTCAGAGATAAATAACACAGATAGAAGCTTCTGAAACGTCCTCAACAAATAATGAACACAGCAGGTACCGATCTAGTGCAGATTTTGAAAACAGCCATTTCACTGTGCGATGACTTTTCTACAAAGCAGAAGTCACCCGAATCGGTGGACAAGTGATGCTCACCACAGACGCACTCTGGCCATGCCAGCTATGAGATCGAGTCCCCAGGCACCCAAATATTTCCGTCTAGAGCTGACCCTAACCTGCTTGAGGACATGCTCACAAGAATGTCCACCGGGAACTATGTCAACATCCTTAAAAAATGAGAACGCATTTACGAGCAGACTCTATGCCTGACAGAGCAGCTAAGGAGACGGTGACCCCGGGGCTGCTGACCCCATAAGGAGAAAAGCAGCAAGACGCTGTGCAGTACGTAACACTACAAATCTAACTCACCATAATGCCAGACACAAGCTGGTCACAAAGTCACTTCGGTATCCTTGCACGTAATCCTCTCCAACTAAAAGATGCGTTCCTTTGTGCAGTTAGCAGACTCTTCCAAATGGAGACGCATTAACTGAGCCCCTACGCCGTGCTTCCCCGGAAGGGGCTCGCACTTCCTGATCTGCCCAGACCATCCCGGTGACGACTGCGCCGTCCCTGCCGGTGAGCACCCCGCACCTACAGCTGGAGAGGAGCCACGCTCCACAGGGTCGGTGCTGTGAGCGGCCCGGGCTGAGGGTTTCCTGGCCAAAGAGGGCAGCAGAGCGGGCAAGGAGAACAACTTCGAGGCTGAGCAGGGCTGACCCGCCGGAGGGGGCCGTGTTCCGCGGGCCCGTTTACCCACAGGGAGGCATGCAGGAGGCAGCGGGACACCAGCCCCGCTCAGGAGAGCAGGCTGAGCTGAGCGTCTAGAAACCAGCAGGCACCACGAGGCTCTCAAGGAAAGGAAGCAAGCTACGGGCAAGCTGGCCTTATGTTTTATATTATATAAAAGTATTTTCAGAATCACGTTCACCATTAACGTATCAGATCTGACACTGAACACTCCTCCAGCAAACGGACAGTGAGTAAACACCAGCGGCTCCCAGCCGCCATGCACGCGGCGGGTCTCAACCTGAGGGCGAGCCCCCCTTCCTCGCTCTCACGGGAGGCCGGGGCAGGGGCTGAGACGCTGAGATATACATACCACACTCACCCACGCTGAGCACACCGCAGGGACGCTGAGCAGAATTTGGGTATAATCTAAAGTATGGGTATACTTTCCTTCCAAAAATACAAGTACAATCTTAGTTTAAAAAAATTCTCTTCTTTCAAGTCCGAATCTATTGTGGAACTCTGGACCAGTCCCCCCGCCCCCCAGCACAGTCCTCTTCATCTTAGGGCAGCCACTTACGAGCAACCTGAACATCAAAAGACAATGATCTCAAGTTCACCCCCCTCTGTCCAAGCCCCAAAGCCGGTGTGACTGGGTGGAAATATGCAGAAGGTGGGCGAGCCGACGGGATGCAGCCCAGCGCCGCAGGCCCTGGGGGCCCAGCCTGGGGCACCACTGTCTAGACCGGGGCCCAGCATTCCAACACGGAAGCTGGAATGCCTTGGCCATCAGAAGGGTGTTCGAAACCGGTCAGTGTGACTGGAAAGGCCCCGGAAGAAGCAAACACAAGAATGTTCCAACAGCTGACTGGGAACTACCCACCAGCAGGGCAGTGGTTCAATGAACGCCTGCTGAATCCCAGAACACGACCACGAGAGATCTGTACGTACTGTTACATAGAAAAGGAAAAGATGCCAGTATCATCCTATTTATGTTACAACAAACTATAAAACAGAGAGCCCCGCACTGGGCCTAGAGCCTACTTAAATTAAAAGGAAAAAAAAAAAGAAGGACCCCTGGGTGGCTCAGTCAGTTGGGCATCTGCCTTCAGCTCAGGTCGTGGTCAGTCCTGGGATCGAGTCCTTGCTCCTTGCTCAGCGGGGAATCTGCCTCTGCCTCTCCCCGCTCCCCCACTTGTCAGCACACGCTCGCTCTCTCTCTAATAAAAATCTTAAACAAAAAAAGTATGGTCTAACCCCCTTAAAGAAAAAAAACAGAAGCCCCCATCCATATACCTACATAGGTGGGGAAAGGTATAGGAGAGACCTGGAAGGTTCCCTCAAGTCCCGACAGAGCTTACCTTTGGAGAGGGAAGCAGGCCCTTTCAGTTTGGGGCTGGACACGCTGAATTCCAAGGCAGGGAGGGTTCGGAGGGAGGGAGGTTCTGAGCGTGGACCCACCGGCCGGGCCACCCTTCCCCGGAGACAGGGCTACCACTGGCCACTCGGACTGGGTCTCGGGGCTCACGCGGTGCGTTCGGGACCCACGCCTCCGCTGGGACTGTGGTCCAGGGCCACATGAGCCCGAGGCGCCCTCCCGCCGTGGGCTGGGAACCCAAACATCATTCCTCCAAGGTTCCTACACACAGATGGGCCCAGAGCTCAGCAGAAAGGTGCAAACATCTGCAAGGGACGTGAGCTACTGGGCACCCAGCCCAGCAGCCCCTCAGCTGGTGTGGTGCTACAGCCTTTGTTATACCTAGAACACACGACGAGAACAGAGACCCCAGAGATGATGACAGACAGAATCCCTCAGAGCACACTGGAGTTTGGGTGTCTCATCAATTAATGTTCTTTTAAAAATGTCTATTTAGATGAATTTTTAATTAAAAGACTAGAGAAAAATGTACCATAGCCGAAAGCCAGAAGAGACGGATGCCCGGCCCCGCGAGCGGTGAGGCAAGCCGGGGGGACTCGCGGGGCCGACCCCCATCGGGGCTGCGCAGAGCTGCGGTGTCATCAGAGAGCAGCTCAGCCGCCGGGCAGGGGGTCGGCGCGGGGGAGTCCCATACAGGACCCTGACCCAGCCCCGCGGGTCCCAGTGCTTCCTCTCTGAGTACGACCCCCGACCCTCCATCACCCACCATGTGGGATCTCTCGCCGCCAGGGTCCTTCAGCCTCACGTGGGCTCCGATGGGGATTATCACCGCAGCCCGCCGGCCCCTTGGTCCCAGCAGCAGGGACCCCGGGATGAACCCAGCTGTGCCCCTGTACCAGACGGCTGCCGGGCCCTGGGAACCACAGCACCGAGGTCCCGCCTCACCCCCACCTCTGGCTCTCTGGTGCAGAAGTCAGGCCCCTCCTCCTCCCAGAAAAGCAGCCCCCTCTCTGGCGGAGCCTATGGAACGACCCACATCCCGTGTCCCTTTCCTCTTCCTTCCCGAGACGACGGACACGCCATCCCGACACCCACCTGTGCGCTCCAGGCTGGCTTCCCGTCTGGTCCCTCCCCTGCAACCTCTCCAGAGCCCCCAGCTGTCAGCGTGCAGACACCCTCTCATCTGGGCCCACGCTGCGGGGAAAAACGTCAACAGAGCCGGCCCTTTCTCCTCCCCTGACCAGATACACCCGCTGAAAAGTCGTCTACACTCACTCCCTGATGCATTTCATTCCAGCTCCTGCCCCCACGGCCGTGTTCAGGCTGCGTCAGGGCTGAATTCCCGGGTGAGACCCCGTCCTCAGGACCCTCCTTGGCGCATACTGCTCTCGTGGCCTCCATGGCGGAGACCGTGGTGGCACAGGCCGGCAGTCAGACCCCTGCCTCCAGTGCGGGCTGCCACCTGAGTGGGGCCTTCTCGACTCTGGGGGGGCCGGGAGCCGGGCCTCTGGGAACCTCAGCTTCCTGCCCAAGGCTGCATCCCCATTGTGCGTGGAGCTCCTCAGGGACCCCAACCAGGCGCCCCTCCCCACTGCTAGGAAGAGTGTGTCGTCCCGCCAACACACACACACAAACCCGGCACTGATCGAACCTCTGCCTCTAAACACCAGCTCACAGGAGCACAGCTGAGAACCTCAGAGCCAAAGAGGGAGAATGGGAGAACCCTGCTGATTTAAAACAAAAATGAGAATCCAGGAAACTGAGCAGTGACTCTCTGGTTTATTACAGAGATTCCAGATATTGTTTTAAATTATTAGAAGTGGGGCGCCTGGGTGGCTTAGTGGGTTAGAGCCTCTGCCTTCGGCTCAGGTCATGATCTCAGGGTCCTGGGATCGAGCCCCGCATCGGGCTCTCTGCTCTGCGGAGAGCCTGCTTCCCCCTCTCTCTCTGCCTGCCTCTCTGCCTGCTTGTGATCTCTCTCTCTGTCAAATAAATAAATAAAAATCTTTAAAAAATAATAATAATAAATAAATTATTAGAAGCTGGGGCCCCTGGGGGCTCAGTGGGTTAAGCGTCTGCCTTCGGCTCAGGTCATGATCCCAGGCTCCTGGGGTCAAGCCCCACATCAGGCTCCCTGCTCGGCAGGGAGCCTGCTTCTCCCTTTGCCCCTCCCCCTGCTTGTGTTCCCTTGTGGCTCTCTCTCTCAAATAAATAAAATCTTTTAAAATAAATAAAAATTTAAAAATTACTAAGACCTTTTGGTGTGATACTAATATTTTGGTCAGTTGTTTTTAAAATATCATCTTTTAGAGATTTGCTTCCCACCAACCCACTGGAGAGGGAGGGAGGGGCCCCGTGCCAGAAGGGTGGACACTGGGGGGAAGGCAGAGGGACTTATTCCTGCCCCCCAGACTCTGACACTCATGGCAAGCTCCACAGTGTGAGTACTTGGAACAACCGGGATGCCGGCGGACCCTCCGTGTGCTCACTGACATCCTGACAATGGAGACCACAATGAGGACGTGCTGGACAGTCGGCGGCCGGGGAAGCAGAGTCCCCAGCACTGAGGGCAAGGACCAAGGTGGCCAGGCGGCTGGGGGCTGTGGGGACCACCAGCTTCCAGCAGAGCTGGGTGACGGGGAGGTTTCCAAGACGAGGGGACACGGGCGCAAGGGCAAAGACAAGAGGCAAAAGGCAAGGGCAGAGCCCTTTCTGCCGTGGGAGGGGTGGGTTGCGTGTGAGCCAGAGCCGTGGGCTCCGCCCCCATCACCGGCTGCCAGCCTCACCACCGGCCCCCGTGGCGCCCAGGGCACAGCCCTGCACCCACGCTGACGCCCAGCTCCGAGCCTGCCGCCCCCATCCTCACCCACACCCCACGTCCCAGAGTCTCCTGCTGAAGGCTCTGCGCTCCCCAGCCTCCCTTCCCTCACCCCCTCTCTGGGGCCCAAGCCCGGACCTGCCCCTCCTGCAGCCCCGGGCTCCCACAGCCCCGCGCCCCGCCCCGCACTGCCAGCGGCCCCCTCGGTGTCTCCAGGCCTGCCCTGGTCTCCGATCTGCCCCTGCTCCTATGCACCCTTCTGAGCACAGGCCTGGTCACGCCCCTCCTGGCCTCAAACCCCTCCCTGGGCCCTGCCCTCAGACCCAGTCCAAGCTCGCAGCCTGGCACAGGAACCACCCCCGCCGGCCGGCCCGCTCACTCCTCGTCTGCCCCCACGGCCACCGGGACCCAGAGGAAGGCGGCGGAGGGGCGGTGCCGAAGCTCACGGGGCCGCGTCCCCAACGCACAGACCTACACGCGTGCATTTCTAAGACCTGTTTAAAATAGGTTCTGAAAGCTAAAAATAAGTTGCCAGGAGTAATTATTTTTACACTCTACAATACGGAGTAAGGAATAGTTTTACCTGGGTTGGCCCACTCCCTTTGTTCTGAAATATTTCAGGACTTTTGACAAAAACAGTCACAAGGTGACATAATCTAAAATTGTGAATTAAAAACTCAATCATCAAATGTGAGGTTTGACGAACACAGTTAAAAAGTACGTTTTTAAAATACCTTCCAGTTTCCTTACGGCTTCCACTCTATTTTTATCCTTTGAAGGTAAGCCGCTTCTAAGGTTACTCACGGGTAACCTTCCAAAGCCCCCCTCCACCCCCCGCACCCCTCCAGGCCCGTCTCCGGGAGCCCCCGCCCGGTGCACCCGGTGTCACGTCAGAAGGGGCACAGAACACGGAGCTGCTGACTACGCTGCCCCTGAAACGGGGGCTCCATCACAAGTCTGTTTAGGGCACCCCCTCCTCTCAAAGGCAAACCACTGTCCAGGTTATTCCTGTTAACTTCAAAGAGCCCAGCGTTAATACCAATCACAAAACCCCACCGCTAGTGAACCTCTGCCCGGGACAGCGTGGCCACCTGGGTGGGGTCTGAAAGAGGACGCGGGCAGTGACTCACCCTGAGTCACCAGAGCGTCCGGTTTTCAGAACAAACTCAGCGTCCCCGCGGCGGCTCAGCGGTGCCCCAGAGCCGCACCAGAACCTCGCAGCATCCGGCTGCAAGCGGCCAGCAGCTCCCGCAGAGGGCACCGCCCTGCCCGGGGAGGTGACGGGGCGACCACGGGACGCGCACGCTCACCTGAGGGCATAGGTGTAGCCAGTGTTCTCGGGCACGCACTGAGGAGGGGTGTACATGTGAAGCCGAGAAAAATCCATGGTCACGGGCTCAAGTCATACTGCAGAAGTGGGGAGAAAGCAATGCAGGGCGTTAGCGGGGTAGAAACACACAGCCGAGGCCCGTCTGTCGCAGCCGGCCCTGCGACTCGGGGACCCACACGTCACTCTCACAGTTGGACTGACACAAAGCTAATAGTCGTTGCTTTTGTTTGTCAAGCAAAGGAGACAAAATTTTCTGGTAGTTACAAGTCCTTCTGTTTAGTTCCCTACAATGATACACCCACAAGAGTAAAAGGGAAAACCCTACATTACTCACAATTATGAAGATCGGGGCACTTTCCAAAAAACAGGGAGTGACTCAGACCCTTTTTAAAATATATTTTTAAATTCCTAAAGGTATCAGAATGTTCTCATTCTCCTGCACTAAGTCTTCATTTAGCAGAGAACGGCTCCCTGGTCCCCGGTCAAGCACCCATCCGAAATGCCGTTTGCCCACACACCGCGGAACCAGAAAACTGAACCCTGAACGACCCAGGAGCAGAAGGCACGGCTTACACTTTTATTTTCCCTCAAAGAATATAGATTATCTTTTCATTGAAAAGCTTTGGGGGGACGCCTGGATAGCTCAGTCATTAAGAGTCTGCCTTCGGCTCAGGTCATGACCCCAGAGTCCTGGGATCAAGCCCCACATTGGGCTCCTTGCTCAGCGGGAAGCCTGCTTCTCCCTCTCCCGCTCCCCCTGCTTGTGTTCCCTCTCTCGCTGTGTCTCTGTCAAATAAATAAAAACTTTAAAAAAAAGGTTTGGGGGCACCCGGGTGGCTCAGTCAGTTAAGTTTCCAACTCTTGATACCAGCTCAGGTCTTGATCTCACAAAAGCTCGAGCCCTGTGTTGGGTTCCACGCCGGGTGTGGAGCTTACTTTAAAAAAAAAATGGGGCACCTGAGTGGCTCATTCAGTTCGACTGCCTTTGGCTCAGGTCATGATCCCGGGGTCCTGGAACCGAGCATCAGGCTTCCCACTCAGTGGAGAGCTGGCTTCTCTCTCTCCCCTCCTCCCCACTCACGCTTTCTCTCTCTCAAATAAATCTCTAAAAAAAAAAAAATTAAAAAAAAAAAAGCCTACACAGTAGTGATTATGATTCATAACCTATTGCTGAAAAATCTAAGATAAAACCAAAAATAAAGACCAGCACGGACCAAAGTATTTGTGTGGAAGTCACTGTCTTCTAGAAGCTAGCCCAAAGTACTCTGATTCACGGCCTCACGCCCGGTGCAAAGCCCAACACAGGGCTTGGACTCCGGAGCCTGAGAGCGACACCTGAGTGGAGACGGCGACTGTGACCGACCGGCGACCGAGCCAGCTGGGCGCTGCACACACACTCTTCAAGCAGTTACACACAGAAATAGAAATACTGTTTATAAAACTTGTACTTTGCCTACTAATTTCAACAAACCCACAAAACTCCCTCCAACACGCCCCCCTCCCACAAGGGTCCCCAGCCTTCCCGGGCACTCTGCGAGCGCACACTTCGACCTCTGGGCCGATAAACGCGCTCTGGCCTCACCCGTGCACTGGTCCACCTGCTCCCCAGCCGATCCCCGAGGGCCTCCTCCGGCGGCACTGACGTCCAGGGCGGGCAGCAGAACCGGGCGCCCCAGCACGGCTCCCAGGCCCACGGGGCTCCGGGGCCACGAGGATGGCCGGCCCCGCCCCCGCCCCCGCCCCGCCGCCTCACAAAGGCTCTGACAGCCCTCACTCACCGGGCAGCTGTGAACGGCCGGCAGGGGGACAGGGAGGGGGACATCGTAAATGCCCTGCAACTCTCCTCGTTCCCCAGAGCGGACCACGGCCTGCTTTTCTTTTCCGTCACTTACCCTGATTAACAAAACCCAACCTCCCAGCTTCATTCTCACCGCGACATTCAGTACCTGCATTACCGGCGTTACTAAACCCCAGCAAAGACCCGTCCTAATCGCTAACTCCGACCGACTGTGCTACAAGTGGGGTCGGACACACCCCTGAAGGTTACAGAGGTCACCGCTACCCACCACCAAGGGCAAACCCTAGAGCCAACCCCTGAGCATTCACTCCAAGATCAGGACCAGGACAGAGACACGAGGGCCGGTGGCCAAGGACAGGGCGGAGTCCGCCTATCTGGGCCCCGGTCCAGCTCCGCCCCTACTCCTTGGCTGTGCAGGGGGGGCCAGCTCTCCCCACAGGGCCCCCCCAGGACCCAGGAGCTCCAGGCCATGACTCAGCACGGAAGGGGAGCTACAGCGCCTGAGGAGCAGGGGCGCAACAACTCACAGACTCATTTAAAAAGTTACACTTACATGTGCTCACATTTTTAACCACTTCAAAGAGATTTTGGTTAATTTCTTTTTCTTATTTGTAAAGCTTTTATTTATTTATTTATTCTTGAGAGTGAGAGACACAGAGAGAGAAGCAGAGGGAGAAACAGGCTCCCCAAGGAGCAGGGAGCCCGACCCGGGGCTTGATCCCAGCCAGGACCCGGAATCACGACCTGGGCTGAAGGCAGACACTTAACCGTCTGAGCCCCCAGGCGCCCTGAGACTTTGGTGAATTCCTAAAGGTGTCTTCAGAAGTTAACAGGAGGTACCTACCAGGGGGACGGGCTACAAACCTATTTTTCAACCTGGTTCTTCCCATCAATGAGCCAGATAACAAGGCTGAACCTCTAGCCGGGTCTCAGGGAGGCCTTACAGCACAATGTAAAATAAATTTAATTTTGGGGCACCTGGAGGGCTCAGGGGGTTAGAGCCTCTGCCTTCAGCTCAGGTCATGATCTCAGGGTCCTGGGATCGAGCCCCGCATCAGGCTCTCTGCTCGACGGGGAGCCTGCTTCCCCCATCCCCCTGCCTGCCTCTCTGCCTGCTTGTGATCTCTCTCTGTCAAATAAATAAATACAATCTATAAAAAGTTAAACAAATAAAACCTAACTGTCACCTAGATGTTGCTACTTGGGGTCTTCAGGGCTAAAAGGAGTTTCCTTCTTCCAGTTTTGTTCTTCAGAACCTTAGCATTTCCTAAGAAAACACTGTGTGCTGACATTATTTCAGAGATGGTAGTGTTTTCTGTCTTTGGTTTTGTCATTTCCTTGAAGCTCTGTCTTTCGCCTTGGCAGGACTTTAAGTTTTGAGATTTTTCAGGCATGTTTTCTAGATTGTTATTACATTAGTACAGACATTCTAAATAGTAAAAATTCGAATTGCATGAGCTCACAGCACTAAAATTCACTGTTGGTTAAAGCACTCAAGAAGCAAACAGGCTTGTATTTTCATCTCGACCGTACGACGTCAGTCAGTATGCACTCCAGGGGCACTGAGAGAGAGCCCGGCTGGGCGCCGGGCTGGCTCAGTGGGTTAAACCTCCGACTCCTGATCTCAGGGTCACGGAGCTCGAGCCCCTCACTGGGGAGCCTACTTAAAAAATAATCTTAACTCTGATTTTATTTTTATAACTTTCTGTAAACTTTTAATTTTTTAACTTTTTATTTTTTTAAGGTTTTATTTCTTCATTTGCCAGAGAGAGAGAGAGATCACAAGCAGGGAGCCCGATGAGGGGCTGGATCCCGGGACCCCAGGGTCATGACCTGAGCCTCAGGCAGACGGGTCACCACCAGCGCCCCCAGGCGCCCTGACAGTCACGGTTTATGAAACGGAGCACGGAGCACTGTGTTTGTGGAGACGGGCAGCTTACGGATCAGACTCTCCCTCAGCTGACTTAGTCCCCAACAGTGGCTGAGGCCAGCGCCGCCTCCCGAGCCGAGATCCTCACAGACCACCTGCCACGCGTCCCCCTGAGGCTCCTGCCCACAGCCTGTCCTCGGGGACAGAAGCCATCGAGGGGACGGCGGCAGCCGGGACGCCCCTCCAGCGCTCAGCCCGGCTCCGGGCGCACCATCGGCCGCACCAGCAGCCCGGGGCGTCCCCCTGGGACGCTGGGCCAGCAGCGGGCGCTCGGCCTCGGTGGCCCCCGCGGTCAGGCCCCCGTCGGTCCCTCGGGGACCCTCCAGAGAGGTCGCAGGGCCGCGCGCACCGCAGGCTGAGCGACATTCTATCGCCACGGCTGATCCTTATCACCCCGAGGCGGCTACACTGGCTGCTTCCTTTGTCACGTCCTCTGCAGAGAGGATTACTTTTCAGAGTAAAATTCCAAGGTGGCCCTTGAAAACTCAGAACTAATTGTTTTTCCTTTCAAGATTTTATATATAGCCAAGTCAGTCCACACACAGTGTAGCGCTCGTTTCAGGGGCAGAGTTTAGGGACTCGTCACCACAAACGACACGTGGGGCTCCTCCCATCCCGTGCCCTCCCTGGCACCCAGCACCCCAGAAAGACATCTTAACCTAACTGCTCAGTACTAATCCCGTTAAAACTAAACACTGTACAGACTAATAAAAACATCAGTTATTTTTCCTTCATATCAAAAAAATCTTAATTTGATCTAAGTAAGACCATAAAAAAATAATTTGGGTTAAAAATGAGTGTTTTCCAGACGTCATGTTCAAGTAATTACTTCTACCATATAAAAATAGGAAATTCGCGTTCATTTTTTTTATTTCCCAAATACTTCTATTTTTTCAGTGTTATAAAACTGTTCATGCACCACACCCAGTGCTCCACGTAATACGTGGGTGTTGAGGAGGGCATGTTCATCTGTTTTTATCTTAAGAAATAAAACAATGTTAGTTTATGAAAAACTGTGATTTACACTGAGAACCTAAAAATGAACTGAGTAAAACAGTGAATTGGACACAAATGACTAAAACCAAAATACTTGAGAGCCTCACAGAATGCTACACGCTTTATAAATACACACACACACACACACACACACCTGAACACGTCTGTAAAGTCGAAGGGAGACACACTAAATGTAACAGTCAGTTAAAGACTGAGCCGCCCACTCCTCACTTACCCCTTCTGTACTGTTGGACATTTTTTTAGAGAGTAGGTATCAGTCTCATCATTTCAACAACTAATCCAGTCACTCTGATTTTCCAAAAAGCATTTCTGTGGTCTCCGCCCCTGAAGAGGTGCGGGGCAGTCAGACCTGGTCCCCCCGGGGCTCTGCTCCCGGCCAGAACTGGGGAGCAGAGGGGGGCCGACCCGGGAGTCTCCGGAGTGCCCCAGCCTCGAGTGTTACTGGAGGGTCAACCCGTGAGGAGCCTAACCTGCTCGGCGCCGCCTGGCACAAGATAAAAATACTCCAAGTGACTTACTAGCAGCAAGTCTGTACCGAAAGACAGGGTGCAGCCAAAACAGGGTGTTTCTTTCCTGTTTTGGGAAACGATGAGACAACAGGAGGAGAGGTAGGCTGGATGGGCTTGTTTCCGTAAGAAAACAGCTCTGAGTTTTAGGGAAGGTAATCACTTCTAAGAGAAAATACATTACTAGGCCCTTATCTCTCCTAACAAAAAGTGCTCCAGATCTTTTTAATAAAAAACCCCCCTGCCTGACAGCGGTATTATCCTAGTATTTCAGCAAAAACCCAAAGTCCAATTATTTATTCTGTGCATGGTAACATAAAGGGTCTTTGTTCTGAGAGTCCAGAAGGCACGACCACAAGGCTGTAGTGTGTCTGCTCCAACCCAGAATGCACTCGATGTCCCCACCAGCAGCAGTCACAAGGACCGCCCACGATGCCACTTCTACGGCCAGGATGCTGTCCCCCGCAAAGGCCTTCCAGCAGCAGTGCCGCACAATGAGTCGGGGGGCCCCTCCTGGCCCTGGCGGGCCGGACCGTGTGCACGACTCCGATACGGGAAGAAGACCGGGGTGCTGACTTTTCTTGCTGACGGGACACTCACCGGACCCATGCCACCCGTGTCTGGGACACCCCTGCCTGTCACGGCAGCGGCCCCCGGTGACTCGGGCTGTGCTGCCAGCGGTTCCCACCTCTCCCTCCAACCCAGCAACACGCCAACTGTCTGCTATGGATTCTACTGCCGATCGGACCCTGTCATCTGTCCCTGAGTCCCTTGACCACACACTGAGCAAGTGCCCTGGGATTCTCTACGAGTGGCTACATGCAGCACGACCACAGCACCCACCAGCCTGGCCCCCCTCCCAGGGGACCGCCTCCTCTGCCTTCTGGCCCCCCTTGCTGCTCCATCTCCTGCTGGCTTCCAGCAAGCTCCCCTGACCAGCTCCCGCCCTCCAGCCTTGCCCCTTCAAGCCACAAGACTGCCAGGAGGGGCTGTCTACACACAGATGGACCACCCACCGCCGTCACATCCCACCGTGGCCCCCTAGCACCCACTACAGGACCCACCAGGAGGGCCGTCTACACACAGATGGACCACCCACCACCGTCACACCCCACCGTGGCCCCCTAGCACCCACTACAGGACCCCCCAGGAAGGCCGTCTACACACAGATGGACCACCCCACCGTCACATCCCACCGTGGCCCCCTAGCACCCACTACAGGACCCCCCATCCAGACGTCCCACTTGTCCTCTCCGTCTCCCAGCAATCTGCAGGGGAGCTTCCCCGGGGAGCCTGGACCCAGACAACCCTCTTCTCCTCACCCCAGGTACAGTTCCTATGCTCTTTCCTTGTCTGGGAGGGAGGCCCTCCTGATGCCCCATCCTCATCCCCTCGGTCCCTTTCCACCCCACATGCTGTGGCTACCGTGTGCTCGACCCCGTAATCCGGCCGGGGTCCACGTCCGGAAGCCCTCCTAGAGCCCCAACCGCACACCCAGGTGAGACGCCAGCACCCATCACACCGCAGAGACTGTGATCAGGACTAACGAGTCTTCCTCTCCGACAAGACCTTGTGCTCTGGGCGCCGCCCCCAAACCTCACTTGAACAAATCCACACCAGGGAGGCGCGTGCAGAGTGGGGAGAACTCACCGCTGGGCGGGTTCCGCGCTTTGCCTTTCACCTGAAAATCCAGCCTCGGCTGCTCGGGTGACCACACCTGGCAAAACCATGGCGAGAGCGATACAAACGTGTGATGCGTGGAAAGGGTCGTGCACACCTGGGCCCCTTACTCTCCCCTCACTAACGCAGCCATGTGCCTCTCACGTGTGCCCGTCGGGTACACTCCAACTACAACTGGGAACGCGAATTAGGAACAGCGATTACGGGCTCTTATTTACACTGCAAACGCTTAATGCACACCAGTTCTCAGTAACACATCTCATGCTCTGTCCCCCCAAACGGGACGCAGCAGCTCAAAATCGCTGCCTTCCAGTCCTGAAGAGTTCTGCAGCATCGGCAGCGAGGGAAGAAATCCTCAGGTTGATCCGTTTTCCATAACCTGGATGCAGCTCACACCACCCAATAATGTTAGCTGAGGATCTAACAAAATACAGACAACGACGGGAAAACAAAGCAACCAGGCAAAGCACACCTTCGTTTCCAAGCTAGCGTGTCCCCAGGGGGAGCGGCTTCTTCCCTGTCGGGAGTCCCTCTCCTACACTCGAGCGCTCTCCACTTACATCAGGGACCTGCACTCCCGTTCCGCACAAAGGCCAGGAAGCATGCATCACACAGCTCCCACCTCCTAAACTAAAACCTGCAGCCCATGACCACTCACTGAGTGCCCCCATGCGACTACACGGACAAGGCACCGGATAACCAGCATGGTAAATTACAGATGTGATCCAAACCGCAGAACTGCCTGACGAATGGCCCTGGTTACCTAACGAAGCAGAACCAACCACAATACAGTGTGAGCAGTAACGCCACGGTCTGTATTCCCACCTGCCAACCCTGCCTATTGTGGCCCAGTGCAAGCAAACCCTTTCAAAAGCACATCTCAGGGGGGCGCCTGGGGGGCTCAGTGGGCTAAAGCCTCTCCCTTTGGCTCAGGTCATGATCTCAGGGTCCTGGGATCGAGCCCCACATGGGGCTCTCTGCTCAGCGGGGAGCCTGCTTCCCCCCGCCACGTGCCTCTCTGCCTACTTGTGATCTCTGTCAGATAAATAAAATCTTTAAAAAACAAAACAAAAGCGCATCGCATCGCAGGTTCAGTCTCCTCCCACCCAAAATCAAAAGGGGTGAGCAAGCCAAAAGAGCAGTGAGTTCCAAATCTGGGAATGGAAGGGAGCCAGAAAGAAGGTGAGCCGTTACCCCACCGCCCAGGTGGGGCTGCAGCCCGGCCCCCACGGCACCCTCACTGGGACACCGCCCAGGTGGGGCTGCAGCCCGGCCCCCACGGCACCCTCACTGGGACACCGCCCAGGTGGGGCTGCAGCCCGGCCCCCACGGCACCCTCACTGGGACACCGTCCAGGTGGGGCTGCAGCCCGGCCCCCACGGCACCCTCACTGGGACACCACTGCTGTCGGGCTCCCGTCTGGCCTGCAGCCTGCATGCGGGCGTGAGCCTCCAGCACGTGCTCAGGACGACCGCCCCCAAATCCCGGGGGGTCTCACAAGCACCCGGACTCCCTGTGCTCTTGCCTCACCTCAAAATATTCAGATGGGGGCAGGGCACGCAAGGCTAAAGGATATTCGATCCTGTGCCACTTCCACCAAAAACTGTTGCCTGGCGTTTGTACTGTAAGCAAATTCAAATTGGCTCTACTTTCAGAATCTGGAGAGCATCCGGTGATCATAAACTCAGAACCAGGAAACAATGGCTAGGAGCAGACCCTCCATCAAATGCCAGCGGCCCTGAAAATAGGTCCCCCAGGAATTCCCAGTTACAAACGGTACACTGGACAAGATGGCAGCCCCCTCTGACACCTCCCTACAAACAGACTGCTTCCTAAAGGCACATGACCGCAGAGCAAAACCAACCCAAGAGAAGACAGCAGCAGGACTAGACGCAGACGGACAGATGAAAACACACCTACGCAGAAGGGGCGGAGCCACAGCTCGCGAGCCGGAGCACAGAAAGGGTCCGGCTGCAGTCACCAAGCCCCGATGGCCACAGGAGCGGCCCCTGGGTCGTCTGGACAGGAGGGTGTACACTGGAGCCCAACACAGCAGGAGCTGCACCCTGGAAGTCGGTTCAGAAGCAGTCGGGCAAAACTACACGGTCGCCCCTCAGGGTAGGAAAGCGCTTGGCAAAAACGCAACACCCTCTCCTTACAAAAACACGCAGTGAAGTAGGGGTAGAAGGGAACTTCCCCAGGCCGATAAAGGGCACTCACTGCCACCCACGGCTCCCATCATTCTCTGCGCCAAAGGACGCACAGCGTCCCCCCAGGATCAAGAACAAAACCAGGGTACCTACGTCCAGCGCTGCCGTTCGACAGGGTACGGGGGTGCCAGCCGGAGCAGGCAGGCAGGAGCAAGAGACCAAAGACCTCAAGTTGGAAAGGAAGAAGTAAAGCTACTCTACTCCCAGATGACATGATCTCATATATAGGAATGAAGAATTCACCAAAAAACTATAAAAGCTAACAAATTCAACATAGACGCAAGTTACAAGATCAACACCCAAAAATCAGTTGTTTTTCTATAAACTAGTCATGAATAATCTGGAAATGAAATTAAGGAACAATTCCTCTTACCACAGCATCCCAAAGAACAACAAATTTAAGAATAAATTTAACTGAGGGGCACCTGGGTGGCTCAGTGGGTTAAAGCCTCTGCCTTTGGCTCAGGTCATGGTCTCAGGGTCCTGGGATTGAGCCCCTGCATCGGGCTCTCTGCTCGGCGGGGAGCCTGCTTCCCCCCCTCTCTCTGCCTGCCTCTCTGCCTGCTTGTGATCTCTCTCTCTCTGTCAAATAAATAAATAAACCTTTTTTAAAAATTTAAAAAAAACCACTTCCTTTGTTCATAGACCAAAAGACTTAGTATTTTGACACATGGCAGTATGATCTTAAGAAATCTACAGATTCAATGCAATTTCTGTGAAAGTCTCAATGGTCTTTTTTGCAAATACAGTAAAGTTAATCTTTAAATTCATATGCATCTGGGGTGCCTGGGTGGCTCAGTCGGTTCCGCATATGCCTTTGGCTTGGGTCGTGATCTACAGTCCCTGGGATCCAGCCCCAAATTCAGGCTTCCTGTTCAGCAGGGAGTCTGCTAGCTCCCTTCCCGTTGGCAATGCCGCCCCTCGATAAGTAAATAAAATCTTAAATAAAAAGAAAAGAAGGCCAGAACAAAGCCCAGAGGATAAGGAATGCAAGCGAGAAGAGAGAAGCTGGAAGCCCTGTGCGCGGTGATGCAGCCTCGGCGGGAGACAGCTGCGCGCTAACCCAGAGCTAGCGCTGACGTATCATGAGCCGTGTCTCATGTCACGAGCTACCGTGCCGTGTACCCTGTCATCCAGCAATCCCCCTCCCAGAGGCGCACCCGAACACCTGAGAACACGTTCTCAAACAAAAACCTGCACACAAATGTCCGTAGCAGCACTTCTCGTCAATGGGCAAAAATAGAAACGACTCAGCTGTCCGCCAACAGATAAATGGATGAAAAAACTGGCATATTCACGTGGTAGATTCTTCAGCCAGAAAAAGAAATGCACTTCTCATGCGTTACAACACGGATAACCCTTGGAAACATCACGCTAAGTGAAAGAGGCCACGCACCGTATGGATCCGCGTCTGTAAAACCACCCAGAACACGCAAATCAGAGACGGAAAGCAGACTAACGGGGGCCAGAGGCTGGGAGCAGGGGCGACGGGGAAGTGCCTGCTGACAGCTATGGGGTTTCCTCTAAGGGGCCAAACACACCGCTCTGGAACTAGCTCTGGAACTAGACCGGGAGGAGGGCCGGCCCCTCCGGACCCCTCCAAGGGGCAACCGCGCCAGTCCCAGAACAGCAGTGCTTAGCTCGCCGCACCAACTAGCTGCCTGCTTCCTGCCTTCCCTCAGGAAAGACGGGAAGATAAAGCCCAGGGGTCTGGGGCACCGGGGGCTCCGTGGTGAAGCATCTGCCTCCAGCTCAGGCTGTGATCTCCAGGTTCCGGGACAGAGGCCCACGTGGGGCTCCCGGCTCAGCGGGGAGTCTGCTTCTCTCTCCCTCTTACCCCCAACCCCGCGTGTGCTCTGTTTCTCTCACTCAAATGAACAAATAAAATTTAAAAAAAAAACAAACACACACCGAGGAGTCTACAGCAGAGGATAAGGGGAATCCCGAAGCCCCAGGATGTCCTCCCGAAAAGGGAGATGAGCCAGCACTTCCTTACTCATTTCCGAGGCCACAGCCACACACTTCTACCCAACTTTGAAACAGGGCAGGACACTGGAAAGCCCTTAAGAGGATAAGAAGCCCCATAAAGGACCTAAAAGTAATGTGGCTGAGGGTCCCCTGGGGAAGCCCCGCCCTATCAGCCCGGACTTCCACAGGACTGGGCAGGGTCCTGCTCTCCAATGGCTGTGCTCAACCAGGATGACCCAACATGTCCCCGAAGACAGGCAAACCAAGCAAAAAGTGAGGTCACCGAAGAGAGAGAGACACTACTGTCTCTACGAAATAAGAAACATGGCTGAATTTTAGAGGAAAAAAAGAACCTCCAAAAAAAGCTTTGGGAAACTTAAAATACATGCCCAAAATAAAATGCTAAATAAAGAAGAAAACACTGAAGAAATCTCCTACGAAGTGAAACAAAAAGACAAAAAAGGAAAATGAGAGAAAGATTTTATTTTTAAAAAGTAGAAACAGGGTCTAAAGGGTCCAAGGCCCAAATAACAGTATTTCCAAAACCCACAAAAAACAGAAGTAAAACAAGAAAAATGTCCAAGAAAACAGTGCAAGAAAATCCCCCAGGACTGACCCTCCTGAGCTTCCAGACTTAGAAGAACTACGCAAGGTCCCGTGAAATGGAGGCAAAAGAAAACCCGAGTTTCTGAGCACTGCAGACCCCGGGAGCAAAAGCAGAGCGCGCCCCGGGCTGCGAGGGGGGGAAGCACTCTCTCCGGCGGCGGCGGCGGCTGGAAGCAGGGCAGGCCCAGGCCCGCGCACACGAGCGCTCGGCGGGGCACCGGCAGGTCCCAGCGGGAAGGCAGGCCCGGCCCCGCCCCACCGCCCCCCGGCGACCGCCCCCCGGCGCGCAGGCCACCCTGGCTCACACGTGCGGGTGCGGCCGAGGGGCAGCAGCTCCTGGACGCGCAGGAGGGCTGCAGAGCAGGTCAAGGGGGCTAGCGCCCCACTCCCCGCTCCAGCGAGGCCGAGCACCCCGACGCCAAGCCGGGACCCTGGGGGGGGGTGAGAGGGGCCCAGATGACCGGGTGGGGGTGAGGTGGGGGGGTGGACTCCTCTGTGTTGGATGAATGTGGGAGACGGGGGCTCCCGGGTGTCGGGGTTAGCCAGGGTCGGGGACTCCCGGGTACTGGGGAGGTGGGGGCGCCTGGGTGTTAGGGATGTGTGGATCGGAGGC
>CM053621.1:30470982-30486508 GCA_028646535.1 Procyon lotor | reverse complement strand
GTGCTGGGGCCCGTGTGGTCGCACTGGTCACTCAGGCCACGCCAGGCTTTCCCAGGGGAGCCGTGGCCTCGGGACCACCCATCATGCAGCCCACAGCTGGAGGAAGGTGGAGGGGATCAAGCCTGAGGCTTTCAGGATTTGAAAAGAAACCCCAGTGCATTTGAAGACCTGGAGCAGCAGTGTGGGGGGCGGGGGGGCGTCCTTAAGTAGAACTAGCACATTCCTGAATGAAGCCACCAGGGAACCTGTCTCATTCTGCCCCAGATCTACTGGCAGGGGCGCAGATGGCCCCGCAGCAGCAGTCCGGAGTTTCACAGCTGGCAGGGCTGAGCAGGGCCAGGGCCCTGGCATCCAGTGTACTTTCATGATCCTGCACGGGCAGACTCTTAACTCGGTCCCATCATCCTGGGGGGGTACATTCTGCAGACAGAAAAACAGTGGCATCTAAGTCACAGGCTAAATTTCCCAAGAGACCAGGACCAAATGGAGTGACTTCCCCACATGGAATGTGGCAAAAAATCGAGCCACACTCTGTTATCCTCGGACCAGATGTGGCAGGACTCAGAAGTTTTCAGGCCGTCACACGTTAGTGTGTTAATATCTCTGCTAAGAGACTAATATTCAAAATACATAAAGAATCCCTACAACTCAGTAGCAAAATAAAATCCGATTACAAAATGGGAAAAGGTCAGAAGAGACATTTCTCCGAAGAACACAGGTGGCCGACGCGTACATGAAAGGCGCTCTGTGCCCCTCACCCCTGTCAGGGCGGCCGTGGTCAAGAAGACGAGGGAGGAGCTGGTACGGATGTGGAGAAAGGGGAGCCTCGTGCACCGTCGGGGAGCACGCAGACTGCTGCAGCCACTCAGACGGCACACAGGTTCCCGAAAGTTGAGGAAGGAGAACTACCCTGAGATCTAGTCATCACACTTGTGGGTATTTACCCGAAGGATACAAAACCACACACTGGAAAGATGACTGCAGCATCATTCCCCACGGCCAGGACACGGAAGCGCTGTGTCCCTCGAGGACGAGTGGACACGGAGGACGTGGGGGGGTGGACACACGCGTGACACACACTGTGGGACAGCAGCCATAAAAAGGAATGAAGTCTGGCCACTTGCAACAACACGGACGGACCTGGAGGCCACCGTGCTGAGTGAAGTCCGATGGAGAAAGACAAACACCACAGGACCTCACTCATATGGGGGAGCCTCAGAGAAACAACAGACTGGTGGCTGCCAGGGGTGGGGATGTGGGTGGTGGGAGAAATGGGTGAAGGGGAGTCAAGAGAGAAAAATAAATAAATAAATATGGTACATAACCAAGCAACGATCAAAAACAAAGCAGGTGTTTTTTTCTGGATGCACAACCCTAAAAGCAGGATGGAGTCACCACACCAATTCTCAGCCCCCTCTGTGACCGTGACACTGCAGGAAAACCTGGGTAAACATAAACCACATTTTAAGGAATGTGCATGTTTATAGTTTTCCTTTGAGCAAACAGGTTCTGTGGACCTGACTTCTGCCCGTGCACGCACACGCTAACGCGCCGCGTGGGCTGGGGGCTGGGGGCTGGCTCAGAGCCCTGCCATCCCACTCCTCTCTCTGCAGAAAAGTGCCCTCCTACCACTTGAGGTCGGGCTTTGCTACTGAATGAATTTGCTGCAGACCTGAAAAACAGCTCTTCCTGGTTTTAGAGTTGTGGGTATCAGAGTTGGAGTCAGGGGCTGTAGGCCTGGGGTAGCGTGATGGCGGGGGGCAGGGCCTTCTGTTTGCGCGGCTGTAAAGCTGGTGGTCACGGCCCTGGTGCAGAAGGATCCAGGTGGGCGTCCGGCTCTGCGCGGCGGCAGCCACAGAGGCCCCAACGGGGGCGAGGTGGCGGTGGTGGCCCCACGCTCCAACCCTGCGCCAGACGAGGCTCGGTCTTCAGGCCCGTCTGTCCCCTGGGCAGTCCCTTCCGGCTTCAGTGTTAACAGCCTTTTCCTCTCTTCAGTTGACTTGTATTGCTCCGTCTGGTGCCCACGTTGGAGAGCCGAGCTCTACAGGCAAAGGCCAGCTGAGGTCACCCATGAGGGCAGCGGGGGTACCGGGCCCGTCCGGAGGGCAAGGAGACAGCCGCGAGCTACTTCTCGCCCGATTCAGGCCGGCCACACCACTGGCTCTGTCTTGCAGAAACATCTTGACGTCGCCTCTGTGTGACCTGTGTGACCCTGCTCTCCCACTGCCCCCTCCCGTCCGCAGCGGGTGCTCCTTTGTGTGGCTTCCTTCGTTCTCCTACTGCTGCGACTTTTCTGTCAAATCTCTCTTTCTATAAACAAAAGTAAAGTAAGAGAGGGAATCGGATTGTAGCGAGACGGCAGATATACTGTCATCGCTCCGATCGGGGACCCGGCGTGGAGGGAGCTGCGGGCGGCCCCAGGACAGAGCGGAGCACGTGCCCCGGGCAGAAGCAGGTGGGCCGGCGCAGCTTCCCTTCTTGCCAGGCCCCTGCTGCTCTGAACAGCGTGGCCTTGGCATGAGAGAGGCCCTTCTGGAACAACAGCACATTTGGCACGAATGCGTCCGGTGCTGCCCTTTGTTCTTGCCGCAGTGACCTCCTGGGGAAGGCGGTGACAGTGTCGCGCACCCGGCTGAAGTGTCGGTCACCTGTCTCCCGGGAGGGGGTGCACGGTGCCTCGAGGGCGTGCACCCTTGGCCACCGGCCAGGTGACCCTGCGGGGAGCGCAGACAGCGGCCCCGGGACCGGCTGTCTATGCCATCACCTGCTGGACCCCCACCTGGTCTGGGGAGCAGCTCTGGGGCCCGCAGTGCATTTTCTTGATGAGCCGCCGGAGTTTGCCGGGGAAGCTCCTGTTGAGGTAACGGTATAGGACCGGCATCACGGAGCTGCTGGAGAAGGCCAGGAATCTCGACAGGTCCTTCGCAAAGAGCAGAATCCCCAGCTGGCGCCCGTCCACTGGCCTCCCCCGCAAGGCCAGCAACGTGTGCCCCAGGAGGGTCAGGTAGTGAGGCGTCCAGAGCCCAAACTGCGTGCACACAGTGGCCACCAGAAGCCTGTGCGCCGAGGGCTCCAGCCTCCCGGCGTCCTGGTCCAGGGGCGTGTCTTCCTTGCGGAGCCTCGCGATGAGCGCCAGCGCGTAGAGCACGGCCAGGGTGGGCACCAGGAAGCCGATGAACACCATGATGGCGTCGGCCGCCGCCGTGTCCTGCATCCTGGAGCACTCAACGACCCTGGCCGCCACGTGGCTGCAGATGTAGAAGAGCAGGGAGGAGAAGCTGGTGAGCAGGGCCCCGCCCCAGACGAAGCCGCACACGTGCCTGGTGTTGTAGACGCTGGACATGTAGGTGCGCGGCAGGGCGCGCTCGATGTAGGAGTCGAGGCTGAGCAGGGCCGTGGAGTACATGGTCACCAGGGACGAGACGTTGAACAGCACCAGCAGTGTGATGTGGGCCTCGCTGCTGAAGCCCCACAGCGCCCAGCCGGAGGCCGTGGGGCCCAGCAGGTGCACGGGCGCCAGGGCGCTGAGCACCAGGCCCGCCACGGCCATGTTCACGAAGTAGACGTCGGGCATGGTCATGCTGCTCTGGTCGTGCAGGTTGACGAGGATGAGCAGGGCGTTGTAGCCCAGGCCGACGGGGACGCCGACGACCAGGTAGAGCAGAGACAGGGCAGACAGGACCAGGTGCAAGTGCAGGCAGAGGCCCTGGTCCTCGGCGCCGCCTGTGCCGTTGAGCGGGCCGCAGCTCCACATGGTGGCAGCGGCAGGCTGTGCTGCAGGGGAGAAAGCAGCAGCAGGTTAGCGCCCCGGGCCTGCAAACCCCCCCAGAAATGCAGAGGGAGCTCAGGAAGAAACCCTCGCTCCTTAAACTAGCGCAGAATGGTCAGGGCACTCAGATTCCGCGTCCTGCGCGCGTCTCCTGTGAGAGCAGAGGTGCCGCCCCCCGGCTGCTTAAGTTCCGAGCTGGGCCTGCAGGGTCACGAGGCTGCAGTCATCAGACTGGCCGTGGGGAGCCTCCCTAAGCCTGTGTCGGCAGAAATCGGTCAGATGGACGATTTACCCAGAACACCGCTGGGGAAGTCGCTCCCAGCGCGCTCTGTGGCTCCTGCTGGGTCCCCGCTTCTCTCCACCGGGAGGGGACACTCTGCAGGACCCCCCACCCCCACCCCCGTGGCCTCACCCCTCCACCTGGGCTGCATGGCTTTCAGCCTGCGTGAACCCCCTCCTGTTCAGCCTCTTTACTGAAAGTGGGTTAGAAAACAAGTGGCCGTGGGGACCGCCAGCCAGGGCAGCCCCCGCACAGTGCTCAGGGCCGGGACGCGTGCCGACAGGGGCCTTCCTGTGACAGGGTGGCCCTCCACAGCCCCCCGGGTGAGAACAGCAGCCTCTGCCCAGCAGGCAGGCCACAGCCCTGCCCGGACCCTTCTCGGCATGCGTGGGGATTGTGTACCCGCCTTCCACACCTGTCTGCAGGCTGATGGCCCAAGACCTGCCCTGTCTCGCGTGTCACCCAGGCTGTGGCGGCAGGCCGCACCTCCAGGCCCGGGAGCAGCCGAGGGAGCACACGTGGGAGCAGACGTGTGGGCGGCTGCACAGGCAGGTGTGTGCCGTGAACGGAGCCGGGAGGGCAGGAGGCTACCGTGGGCTGCCACGCTCATGCCTCCATCTCCACAGGGTCGTCACAGGGTCCCGGTGAGGCCACGTCCGCAAGAACCGTCGTGGAGCCTGGGGTTCCCTGGCGGGGCATGATCCCGGAGGGGAGGCGTTTCCCCTGCCAAGACACCCGCGCCAAGAGAGACGGGCGTGGGTGGGCCCTCCCCTGGCCCCCGAGGCAGCGCCCCACGGGGTGCAGCCGTGCAGTCTGTGTCCCAGCGCCTGGGTGAGAACCCAGCACGTGAGGAAAGAACATGCTTCACAAATGGTGACTCTTTGCAGGAAAAGCTTACTTCCAAACGTAGTTTGGTCCAACCTGATCTCCTGCTCTCAGAACAAGAAGTCCTCTCGGGCAGGCACATACAAAGCAGACATTTGTTTCCTGAGCCTTGGGACAGGGATCAGCCGGCGCTGCTGCCCTCAAAGGGGCTCAGGGGCCAGGCCCTGCCCACATGTGCAGCTGCACCGCAGGCCCGAGCCTGGCGTGGGGGCAGGGGTGGGGGTGCAGAGAGAGGGCTCTGAGACCACAGACCTTACCCACTGGTCTGCCTGGCGCTGACCCACCTGGGCCAGCGGGCCGACGGGGGTTAACAGTGAAGGAAACGAGGGGAGACAGGGGTGCCCACAACAGGATTGTGTCCACATCGGAGTCCCCTGGTGTCAGACCAAGGTGGGCGCGCAGCCCGTGTAGACGTTGGGGATGTCGAGTCCCTGGGAATGTTTTGCAAGTTTCACGGATGCCGCCCAGCAGCCTGTGATGAAGTGTGTCGGACGGTAGTGAAACTCAGGGTCAGGCTGGGCACAGGGCTGGCCGGCTCTGCCCACACTGCTCGTTACGTCATGTCGCCAGTGTCTCCTGCCACCCACGGCGTGGGCCAACTCCTATAATCTGGACAGTGCTCCTCAGCCTCTGGCCCCGGTGGGCGCTCCGCACCCAGGAGCTGGATTCTGAGGGAGGAGGTGGGAGCCCCTGGCAGGCGGTAGGCTCCTAGAGCACCCGTGTGTCCCACGGCCGAGGCTCTAGGTCCTGCAGGGCGCTGCGGAGGGGTCCCGTTCATGTCGTCTCCTAGCTGCTCACGTGGCCGCTTTCTGCTGTCCCCCTTCGCGAGGGCTTGCCGAGCTGGCTGGGGTGTTGCAGCACTGTGGCCTCCCCTCTGTCCTGAGGCTCCTCCGTGCTGAACCGCGGCTCCGACGGTAAGAGGCTTTGGGGAGCTCGCCTACCAGACTTCAGTGGCCCGGGGCCCCCAGAAGCCGTACGTTCCTGTGGCCACTGTGGACCTCTTCATCCCAGAGCGTCCGTCTGTGTGATGACCTGCCGGGCGCACGTCCTGTCTGAGGACCCGCAGGGTCTGCCTGACACGTCCCCTCTGCTCTCGTGTCCAAGCCTCTTTCCCCACGAGAGGACAGAGACCGCTCCCAGAAAGGCAAGGCCCTGCGCCATCATTAGGACAGGCGCTGGCTCAGGTGCGGCACTGGCAGCAGGAAAGGCCGGGACGGACAGAGCCCGTGCTCCCCAGGCCCGCCCCAGGCTTGTGCGGGGCCCTCTGCCCTCCCTCCCTCCCACGGCCGGTCCCTAGCGTCGCCCCAGTGGCCCGCGGCCGTGCCCGCCGCCTCAGGCTGCTTACCTCTGTCCTGAGCACGCAGACCACAGACGGTGGGGAGGATCCTGTGTTTCTCAGCAACCTCCCCGCCCCCTGCCCCGGGTGCTTAGCAGCAGCAGCCTCGCGGCGCTGGCTTCCTGCGCGGTGCGTGCGCGCTCCGGGCCCAGCGTGAAAGCACACTTGTTTTCCTCCGGCAAGTGGCTCAGGGTCGGCCTCCCCTGGCAGGCCCAGCGGCCCCTCCCTGGCTCTGTTTACAGCCAGCCCCACAGGACGAGGGTTGTGCCTGGAAGGGCCGGCACCGTCGGGTCGGGCTCCTGCCCTGTCGCGCCGGTTCCGGAAGCTCCAGATTCCTGTTGCGCCCCGGCCTGCGCCGAGTGATGAGCAGGTGCGGCGAGACTTGCCCAGAGCCCACGTGGCCATTCCTGACCCGCAGGGTGCGGGGCAGGTGCAGGTTCCTCCCTCCCTCGAGCAAGGAAACCAAGCGGCAACTTGGGACAGAACCAGAGGCCGCACCGAGTCTCCGTGGACAGGGGGACAGGGACTGCGGCCGCCGGCCCTGGGGCACGGGCCCCAAGGGCCCTTTGAAGGGGCAGCAGAGGCAGAGGACAGGCTCAGGAAGGCAGGAAGAAGGGCGGGTGTCTTCCCGTGTCACTGTGGTGCCCAGAGCTGGCCTGCGCACGGCCACAGTGGAGCTGCCGGCCGCTGGCTGCGTCCCCCCAGCCAGGGGCTCGGAGCCGCCGTGCTGCCCGCCACGGCCGCCCTGTGGGGCCGCGGGGAAGGGCCACTGGCGAGCGGCCGCGCTGGGCTTGCAGCCACTCTCCAAATGGTCACGCGGAGCACAGTCTGTTTAGAATTTCCTTCCCGGTTTTAGTGCCCGTGTGGCCCTGGCTCGCGGGTCGTGTGGAGAGCAGGCGGTGGCCGTCAGCGCTGGGTCTTCAGCTGAAATAGGCCCGAGTTTCTATTTGCTGGCAGCTAGGAAACTCGGGATTTACTGAATAGATTTCCTAAGCCCGAGTTCTCGTCTGTGCAGGGTTCTCATGCGTATCCGGCCGAGGATGCCCGCTGCTGGCTTTCTGTCAGCCTGATGATGACAAGCTTTGCTCTTTTGTCCCATTTGTCCCCGCATCTCCTGGGGAACCAGTGACGAGGAGCCACTTTGTTTTATAAACACGGGCGTGTGATATCTGGCGTGTGCCAAAGCAGGAGTGTTCATTCCTGTCCGGGGGGGTGGGGCCGAGAGGCAGGGCAGGGCAGACCTGGCAGGGACGCGGGGGCCAGGTGCTGGGGTGACGCCACCATCGCTGAGGCCACTGCACGGCCACATGCCGCCTGAAGGGGGGGCTTGCCCACGCCGGGTGCTAACCGAACGTGGGTCCCCATGAGCACAGGTGGCACTGCTGAAGCCCGCTGCACTGGGGGGCTGTGGGCACACGGCGCAGGTGGAGGTGCCCAGGAGGCCGGCGGACAGCGGCTGCACCCCCGAACTGCCCTGTGTCAGTGGGTCTGGTGCGTGAGGCAACAGTGGGCCCGTCTATACACTAGTCACAGGCGCTCGGTGAAGCCCGCACGGGTCTCACACTGCTGGCTCTCGCCACAGCTGACATTCCAAAGGATGAGAGCAGGGGGCGGCGTCCAGGCCAGGGCCGCTGCCTGTCGTTCTGCACTGGGACCCAGGCGGATGCGCCCAAGCCCCCGGCCTGCCTTTCTCTGGTTCCCATTTCCTTGTGGTGACTCCACTTCCCTTTTGCACGCTCTGGTTTTGCAAGTGCAGGAACCTGGGGACAGAGACTTCCCTTCAGGCCGTCTGGGAAGGAGGCGAATCTGGGAACAATGGTCTGGCTCCCGCCCTCCTGCCCAGGCCACAGACCACCTTTCCAGCTCCTGAGAAAGAGGAACTTGGAGCGCAGCCGGGGGGAGGCGGGCGGTTCCAGGAAGGCCCTCTCTGCGAGGCCACACGGGGTTCAGTGCACTCGGTGGTGCCCAGCACTCCTCGCTCCGCCCATTCCCGTTTGGAATCGGCCACATTCTTCTAGGACAGCAGGATGGATAATCCAGCTTCCCGGGCCCCGTCACCTGCTGCGTGCCCTCAGCAGACGGTCAGGGTCAGTGAGGACCCTGGGGGGCTTCTCATCCGGGCTGGCCTCACAAACAGGCTGGGCCCGTCTCCACACCTCCTCCCCGGGACCTCCGGCCCCTCCTTGCCAGAGCTCCCTGCTGCTTCCTGGCTCCTGCGCCTGCCTCCTCTTCCACGCACCCGAGAGTCTTATCTAGAAGGGTCTGTGGGCAGAGCTTCGGCCGTCCTGCCCCCACCTCCTCCCACCTAGCCAGCTCCCTGGTGTCGTCCTCTGCCGTCCTCCCCGGGGCTTGCCTCCAGCCTCTCGGTGCCAGACTTACCACTGCCTCCCCCCGCCAAAAGCTCCCCCAAGAGTCGTGCAGGTCCTGCGTCCACACCCACAGCCCTGCAGCAAGCAAGGTGCCAGGGATGGTCCCAGCCTCCTGTTCTCCTCGGGGCCCCCCTGGATTCCCACTCCTGCAGCCCTGGGTCTCACCTCGGCTGGGTGCTGCTTCTGTCCCGGAACTTCTCCCTTCCTGGGCGGGGTCCCAGCCTCCCGGAGCGGCCCTGTTCTCTCTCCCCAGCTCTCCATGGAGAGAAGTGACCCACTCACCCTCGAGACCCCGCGGAGCTGGGCCCGAGGCGGCTTCTGTGCACATGGGGTGTGTTCTCCGGTGAGCCGGGACTGCCCGTCAGCCGAGCTGCGCGGAGCAAGGGCGCCCCGGGCGCTTGCGTGTGTCCTGCCGCCCGCGTCTGCGGCCACAGCAGCAGCAGGCCTGCTGGGCCGCCATCCTCTCTGCGGCCGGACGTGGGCCTCGGTGGCGACAGAGCGGCGGCCCAGCCCTGAGCCGGTGGGAGGGGCCGCAGGAGGGCTGTGCACGGCCAGGCTGGCCTGTTCCTTGCGGGCACCCGGGCATCCTGGCTGGGCAACAAAAGGGGGGCAGCTCTCCAGGCCAGGGACCTCGCACCTGCTTGGGATTGTTCAAGACGGAGACCGCAGTCATCTTCTTCTGTTTTTTTCCATAAAGGTGACTCACGTACCCTTCCTCTCTGAAGGCTTTGTGTTTGTTCTGTCATGAGGATGGGGCTGGTCTTTGAGGTGCCTGCTCCCCTTCCCGGTCGTGTTCCCATGGGTTGGACAGACCAGCATGGCTTGGGGAGAGCACAGTTCCAGGCCTGGGGGAAGGAGGAGCCACGGGACCACAGGAGGGTGCTGGACCCCAGGCCAGGTCAGGGTGTGCGGCTGGTCTGGCCTGGGAAGCGGCAGCCCCAAGCTCCCCGCCCGGGGCCAGCCCTCAGCCGGCTCGGGATCGTCACTGTGTCCATGTCTGTGTCCGCAGCTGTGCCGCGCCCTTTACCCTGAACTCGGCTGCACGCATCCCCGAGAGGGCAGCCTCCAAAGAGACCAGACGTTTCCCTCCAGAAAAGCTGGAGGACCCAAAAGCTGAGCTGCCATCCCTCGTGTGAGGCAGGCTGTGTGGTGGGAAGCCCTGGTGGGGAACGAAGCTGTGGTCGTCTCTTCTCCAATGTGCAACGGCCACCTCTCGGGCCCCAGAAGCCCTACCCTTCAGAGGAGAGCGAGGCTGAGGTCCACAAGGACAGTCTCGTGGCATTCGCCGGCATTCGTTTGTGGATGTGGCGCCCTGGCACTGCCGTCCAGGCCTCTGTGGCCTCATGGGTGCCCCGAGCCCAGCCTGTCAGAAGGGCCCGGTCCGGGAGCTGCGCCCCCACAGGGCAGGAAAGAGCCTGTGAATGCTGGCTGAGGCGGACGAGAGGCCAGATGACGTGCAGGACGTGTCTGAGCGTCCGCTGGGAGGCCCCTGGGGCATGGAGCCCTTTTGGGTCCTGTGCGCCACCCCAGTGTCTATGGGCGTGGTTGTCAGGCGCTCTCTGTCCCTCCGTCCCCGGCCCGTGTGTCCTCAGCGGGGGACACTCAGTGCAGTACTCTCGTGCATAACAGAAAGGCCGTGTTCCTCCGAGACGCACTCTGGGCTTCAATAATGATATTTCAAGGAGACGCTTTCTTAGACTTGCTCATTTCCAACCCCAGGAGAGCTCTCGGCCCCCTTCTGGTCTCGAGGCTCTCAGGCAGGGTTACGGGCTGCTCAGCACTTGAGTGCGGAAGGGCTGTGTGCCGCAGGCTGGAGGCACGGAGCCGTCGGGGAGGCTCAGAGGGAACCCCGTGGGCCTGATGGAGGAGACGTCCAGTGGCCGCAGGTCTGGCCTGAGCACTCCTGTGGGCAGCTGTCCTTACTGGCTTGGAAAACCAAGGAAGCACCCTCTGCTCTGGGCCCTGAGCTGGCACTCTGGGCCTCTCCGGTCTCTTCCCTATTGGTACTGGCCAGCACCCGAGCACGGCGGCTCTGCACGGGACACGCAGGCAGCCCGGAGGGCCGGTTGCAAGAGCAGGCACAGGCCTGGGCCCGGGGGCTGACTGCGAAGCGGCACACGGGCGGACCCAGCCCTGCAGGCCGCAGGTTTAGCGGGGAGGCCCGTGGGTGGGAGGCCAGGCTGCAGAGAAGATGAGCTGACGGGAAAGCTGGGACCAGAAACAGAGACAGAGACAGGACCAGAGGGGCCCCAGGAGACCAGGAGGGGCCGGGGCTCCCAAGCGGCAGGGGTGGCGCCTGCGTCAGGAGCTGCCAGGCCCAGGGGGTGGAGGGGATGGACGGGGACAGGTGCGCAGCGGGCTCTTAGGGCGTTCCAGCCCCCCCCCCCACGCACACACAGGGGGGGCTCTGACACAGGCCGCACAGGGCAGGCGGCTTACAGGAACGCTCACGCCTTGCAGAGGGAGCGGGGCTAGCACCCTGTGATCTCGCGCCACACGCCCTCGGGAACGGGGCAGGGGCTCGCATTTTGTGGAGCGTCCCCTTAGTCGAGAACTCCGGCTACAGAGCCAGCGGCCCAGACCAGCGCCGGGCTCGATGCTTCCCCACCAGGGGGCGCTGGTTAGGCGGTAATGTGCTACCTCAGTTTCTCTAGCTTAGGAGACCCTGGTGCGACTGCTGGGGGGTCAGGTGGATCCAGCCACGTGGAGCACGGCGCAGTGAGCCTCAGCAGGTCCCTGGAGGGTGGACGAGGAGGGTGCGGGCCCACGCCCTCCTTCCCGGACACGGTGAGGACACAGGAGGCTGGCGTGTGGACTTCTGCTCAGAGTCCACCACCTGACGTGGAAGGCGTGACGTGTGGGGACGTGAGTGCCAGGCACAAGCCTAGTGCGGGCCATCGGGGGTGGGGAGGGTGCGGAAAGCGGCAAGTCCCAGACCCCCCCCCACGTGCACCTCAGGGAGGCCCCCATCCCAGGGACCTCGTGGTCCGGGTCCGGGTCCGGGTCCGGCTTCGGTAACACCACCAGCAGGGTGTTTGCTGGTTCGGCACTCACGTGACTCAGGGGCATGAATGTGTGCGGCCCTCGCCTGTGCTCACAGCACGCAGAGTTGGGGGGCCGGCACCGGCGGACGGAGTGGCTCTGGTCCTAACTCTCAGCAGTGACACTCCCCCCCCACCGCCTTCTCGACCGGCAAGGCCCACACCCCAGTTAGGCCGCCTGTTAGAAGCATTTTGAGGCAGGACATTGGTAGCTTTCTTTCTGTGCCTTTTCAAAAAAGAGCCCAAAATGGTATAAGCCAGCCCATTAAAAGTGCGTGTCTGTAAGCAATGAAAATGCTAAAAGCCAGGGCTACAGTAAATAGCGGTCTCTGTGCAAACAGGACGCCGGGGGGGGGCGGGGGGTCAGAACAGCAGCCTTGCGCGGGGGGTGATTGTGGGCTCTGCAGACGCACGAGGGAGCAGGCTGCTGCTGGGGTGGGCAGGGGCCACGCCTCCTGGGGGTCCTGCGTGTGCGTGTGTACGGGCTGCACATGCACAGAGCACGCAGAGATGAAAGACCGGCAAAGAGGAATCCGCCCGTTCCAAGGTAGCTGCGCTGGTTTCACTAAAACCTTACACTCATTTCCTTGCTCTGTTAATCAGGCAATCCTGCCCTCCGGTGTTGGGGGCCCACTGGTGCCGAGCCTCCTGCCTGTGCCGTGCCCCCTCCCCCCCGCCCACCACCGGTGCTGGGCAGGGCGGGGGTGGGCGCACTGATCCCTTGCCCAGACCGCCTTTCCTCAATTCCCCTGCTCACTTGACGAGGGCTAACTCACCCCTGAAGTTTTATTTTGGCATCAGCACCGTGAGGGGCCCTCCCTGACCCTGTCTCCAGCCCCCTCCAGCCAGTCCTGTTGCAGCCCTGTCTTTGTCACCTGCTGAGAGCCTTCTTTCTGAATGGGGGGGGGACTCGATTCCTGCTAGAAGCCTGCCTGGCTGGCCGGGGAGGAGCATGTCAGAGGCTCTTCCCCAAGGTGAGCAACAGAGCCCACGCAGCAGAAGGGGTAGTAGAGAGTGGGAGTGCCTCTTGTCCTGGGAGATCTGGCTGTGGGCACGGCCGTGGGGCCCCGGGAGCGCACCCTGAGTGGGCAGACAGCTCAGCCTGGCTGACGGAGACCCGCTGTGCACCAGGAGACTCAACCTCAGACGAGTGTTCTAGAACAATCAGAATGCTTTGAAAATGACTCCTGAATGTTTATTTCCTTTTGTAATAACGGGCAGAGGCTTTAGCTACAATTAACATCCAGCTGGTAGGAGCCAGGCACTCCGGAAAGGCTGGTGTTTTCATAGGTTTTTCAATGTAGAGAGCTTACGCGTACTGATTCCTATCACAAACGCTGTGCTGCCCTGCGGTGTGATAAGAAACTCGTAGTTAGAGAGAGGGGCTGTTTTTGGCTTTTATAGCCTTTTGCTTTTTGCGGTTCTAAGCTGCAGAGTGGTGAGGGACGCGGGCAGCCTGGCTCAGACACATAAACAAGGGGCGGCCTCTCCCTCTGTGTGGAAGAGAACAGGCGTGTTTGCTGGCTCAGGAAGGGCTGCGGGGGACTGAGGGCAAGCAGCCAGGTCCAGGCCAGCGGGGTGCCTGTGCCAGGCCACCGGCTTCCTTCCCTGGAAGGAGATGGGACACACGTTCTTTTGTCAATGGAGCGCTAGTTTCTTGGGCTGTTTTTCCCCGGACTAAGTTGGCTTGAGGCCGGTGCTCCTTCCAGGCACACCAGGCCAGGAGAAAAGAGAAACTAAAAGACTCACTCAGAAATTCGAGGGGCTGAGAACAGATCGGGTCTCCCTTTAAGACTCTGGGCAGGCCTGGCCCCCCAGCCGGGGTCCCTCAGCCTTTAAGTCAGTGTGCTCTTACCTCGCGGGGCAGGGGGGTGGTGCTCAGAGCCGCTGATCTTATCAGCGCCTGTGGTTCTTTCCCCGGGAGGAACCGCTGGTTATTTTTACTCGTCACAGTTGCTTCCTCAGTTTGCTGGGTTCTAATTAAAACTGGGAAGCTCCTGGGCACACCCCCACTGGCATGCATGGGAGGAAAGGGACCCCGGGCAGGCCTGCTGAGGGACGCACAGGACATCTGGCCCCTCTCACCCTGTCCTGTGATGTGAGGGGTGCTGTGTTGGCAAGGGGAGGCTCCCAGAGGACTGAATTCTGTTCCCTGGCACCAGAGTATTTTGGCATCTCAAATTAGAGAGAAGGTCAGCCTTTTTCTTACCTAGACCGAGTCCCCCCCTGCCTGGGTGGTATTTTGGGTGCTAGGCCTGTGAGACCCCTGCGGGCAGGTGCAGCCTGGTGCTGCCCGGTTACACAAGTGGCTTTATCCTCAGAGCCGGCCGCCAGCAAGGGGAAGTGACGGGAAACACGGTTTAAGGAAGCAGCAGCATGATTCATCATGTGTGCTAACGCAGAGGCCCCAGTTCTCTGGAACGGAGCTCACGCCCCCCCCGCACTGCCACCCCCAAGACGTTGCCCTGGTATGTGGTTGGGTCACTGGAGGCCAGGTGGCAGTTAGGTCTTCAGGATTCCAGATGACGTCCAAGGGACGCGAGATGGGTGCGGCTGCTCCAGGAGCCCCCTCCCCGCCCGCCCCAGGAGCCAGCAGGGCCCCCTTCCCACCGTAAACCACAGAGGCGGAGTTCCCAGCAGTGATCTCGGCAAGTGTGTCACTCTCTCATTACGTAAGAGGTAGAAGTCAGTCTCACGCCCCAACCTAAAAGCCCGTGTGACCCACATTAAGTGCCTGTGCCTTGTCTGTTATCGACCTTCCACCACTACCTCGCAGACATTCACACTCTGCCTAAGGCTGTGTTTTCCCATCCTTGGGGTGTTTCCACACCCGGGACAGAGGCCCGATGCCGCATGGTCAAGGAGCTGGTGTGTGTGGCCCTGGGGGACGGCCCTGCTGCGGCTCCAACACCAGCTTCTGTGTGTGCCGGGCCCGGTGAGCACTGACCACAGGCACGTACTCATCTGCAGGCCTGCTCCATTCAGGAAGATAACCAGGGGCTCTGGTTTGGAGAGCTGGGCCCCACGGCAGTTGCTTACGGAGCGGTGCCGCGGGTCCTGGACGGTGGCGGTCCACTAGGTGTAATTTTCACCCGGCGGTGCCCCAGCTAGACGCGGTCAGGACAATGGAGGGTCTGGTCACCATTATGCACAGTCAGAGTCACTTTCCTCATACGCCCTCACATGTGCAGGGGTCCAGGAAGCCAGCTTCTGGCCTTTTTCAACTGAACGCTAACCTCTCCTAGAGGCTGAAGGTAGGGCTGCCCAGCTGAAATACAGAGCTTGTTACTTGGAGCTGGAGTGGAGATCTCAGAGAGCAGAGGGGCAAATGGTGCCCTGGACATCAAATGTCCAGTCACCCTCAGGCTCTCCACGTCTGTGCAGGGCAGAGACTAGGTAGATGACTACAAGCCCATGAATGCCCAGCTTAGAGACCAGACTGGAGGCGTTTATGACACTAACTTGCTGCTTGTTGTGTTTCTTGTTGTTAGCAGAGTGGGTGTTCAAAGGTTGGGGGTCACTGCCTTCCTATGAAGTTCTGCAGGAGCCTTTCCATGCACAGGGAATTTTATATTTCCATCAAGTGTCCAAGACAGTCAACAACAGACTTGCTGTCTACATTTAGATGTAGTTCCAGAACTTACTAATAACTGTGTAATCATAAAGAAGAGGAAAGCTGTAAGCATGCTGACCCAGGACAACGCGGCCAGCCTCCCCCTCCCCACCCCCCCCACGACATGTGAGGAACCAGCGGTGTTGCTAAGCCACATGCCCCTCCACAGGTTAATGACCGCAGGGCAGCCACACGGTCAGCACACAGCTAGAGACTAGCCCCAGATGCGGGAC
>CM053621.1:30449138-30464618 GCA_028646535.1 Procyon lotor | reverse complement strand
GGAGGGGCCGGGCCAGGAACAAGGCGGCTTGGTACTCCGTCCCAGAAGCCACATCTTCCCGCATCCCAACCACACAGCCCCGGGGTGCAGACGACCCCACGGGGGAGAAATCAGATCCACGGAAACACAAGGACAGGCTGTGACAAAAGGCAGGGGCAAGGCCTCGAGGGGCCCTGGGAGGAGGGCGCTGGGGTGTCCAGAGTTAGCTGGACGGTGGGCTGCAGAGGGATCCAGGCCAGGCTGGCCCACCTCAGACCCAGGCGGGACCTCGACGGCTCGCTGGGAGCCCCGGCAGGTGGGGGGCTGGGCCCAGCGGGCAAGGTGCCCACGAGAGCAGGAGGCTCCGGGGTCATGGTGGGTCTCACGGCCCAGCCGGCCAGGCACCGGCTGCCAGCAGCGCGAGCTCACAGCCCAGACGGAACACGTTTCTGGACACTGCAGAACGGAGCCAAACCACACACCAGGCCTCCGAGTGGACGCAGCTGGGGAAGACAGTGGGGTTTTGTCGGCTTAACGGGAGACCAGGAGGTCAGGGTGGGGAGAGGCCAGCTGGCCCAGTAGCTCAGACGTTTCCCACAAGGCCGGCAGAGTCCGGAGGGTAGGCTTATTTCGCTGAACGGGGGTTCTCAAAACCCCCAAGCCCTGAGCTCATGCGAGCAGGAGGCAGGATGCCCCTGAGCCTCAGACAGAGGCGGTTGCTGCTCCCTGCGAGCTCACTCTGGGGACCTCAGATCTCACTTACGGAAGCAACGTCCCCACAACACCAGCAGACTCTGCACACGAGCACCATCCACGTGGGGCAGGGCTCCCACCGCACCTCCTGTCCCCAGCCAGGCTTCTGAGGAGCCCAATGAGGCACACCCGCCAGCTCCAGCGTCCCGAGGCACCCTTCCAACAAGCGGCCACAGCTCTGTAAACCCATTCACGAGAGGAAGGGGGGGAGGCCCGCGGCCACTAGCTTTAAGCGGCACATTCAGACTCAAGAGCCCAGAGAGCTGGCCGGGGTCGCGCACAAGGACTTGGACACTGGGGGCCCGAGGGAGGCGTACCAGCCACGCAGGAGTAGCTCAGGGCGCCTCTGCTCGCTTGTGTGCCGGGGGCCACACACACTGGTCAGGGCCTGACTCCAGGCTGGGGGCCTCCCTGCGGGTACCCGTGGGCGGGCTAATGGCCACAGGGGTGTAACGGCAAGTACCTGGACCCCTGGGAGCTGAGCGGCGAACGCTGGCTGGCGGCTCTGACAGAGACCCCGCTGCCCTCGTCCAGGCCTCAGGTCTCCCATCTGTAGGGGAGATCAGCCCCTGTCGGCGGTCCTCAAAGAGGCTTCCCTGCTCCTCAGCAGGGTCCTAAGCCCTGCTCCGACCCAGGGCTCTGGGCACGGAGGCCCCAGGCTGGCTTGCTCTCAGGTGCTCCTCAGCGACAACACTGCAGGACCCACGAGGGGAGTCCAAGAGACATCAGACGAAACTCCCTGGCCCTGCTCTGGGCTCAGCAACGGAGGGGGCCCCCGGGGCACTCTTTGCCTCCTCGGAGCTGCGGTGGGTTTTCCCTGGAGCTCACATGGCCGTGGATGCCATCAGTGACCCCAGTGGGCTGGGTGCCACAGGGAACGTCCCCCAAGTGTTCCTCGAGCTCCTCGATCTTATGCAGGGCCAGCTGCCACGGGTGCAGACGCGTCAAGAGGGCTCTGCGTGTCACGTCTCTAGCCAGAACTGGCCTGGGGACAGCCGCCAGAAGCCACACAAGCCTCCAAGTCCATGCTGAGCTCCTGCTTACTTTAAGCAGGACCTCTCCTTCAGGACTTTGGGGCCCCCAGGCCACTTCCTGACTCCCCCAAGGCTCCAGACCATCCTCCCTCTGCAATTATTACCTGCTCTGTGCCCGGCCCCTTGCCAGGGTGCAGTGGCCGGATGGGGATGACCCTTGCAGGCAACAGCGCCCTGACTCTGCCCAACCCGACTGACCCTCCAGGCCCAGGCCTGCAAGGCTGTGTGCTCGGGACTCTGGCTTGCTGCTGGGGGACGGAGGGCAGTGCCCGGTCGGGGTGGCACCCACGCTGGGCCCGGAGTGGAGCGCAGCAAGGGCAAGGCTTCGGGGGACTTTCCTTTGGCTACACAGGTTGGGAGCACTTTTCCCTGTGTAATGCGTGGGGTTTTAGGTCCTATTTTAAGGTGTGGGCGTTGCCTGGCTTCTGGGAGAGACCGTCTCGTGACCGGGCCAGTGTGTGGGGTCCGCAGGGAAAGCAGTAGCCGCCCTCAGACCCCGGAGGCACAGGCACACACTCTACTCTGTCTGCGAAGCGACGCTACCTCTCTACGTAGGCCAAGTTGAATTTTTCTGGGTCACGTGGCCAAACCACACTCTGCTTAAAATGCAGTGTGTGTGGTTTCAACGACCTAAACTGGATTCCCCTCTTCCTCACAGGAGCGTGGGTGAGGACAGAGGCACAGGCAGGACCGGAGACGGAGACGGCGCTCGCACCCCTCACGCAGGTGAGCTGCTGGCCCTCTTGGCTTTCTTCTCTCTCCCAGCCTCTGGGTGCCTCCCTCCTCCCCCTGGGCCGGGATTGTGCCTGAGTGCGGGCTGCCGGGCGGTTTCACAGCTGAGCGCCATTTCTCTCTGAAAATGAGGGCTTCTTTATGCTATAGGTTGGCTTGAGGGAAAACGAAAATGAGATTTCTTTTTCTAGCATTCAACCTGGAAGTGACTGAGCAGCGTGCTCAGGTCTTTCAGACAGACTCACAGTGGCTCTGGTTCTGTGTCGTGAGGACGGAGCCGGGAAAGGCCTGGCAATGGTCCGCACACACATCTGGGTGCCGACCGAGGCCACGGGAGGCACACTCCTTGCACCGGCTCTGTCCCGGGGTGCAAACGGAGAGGGTCTAGGCAGGCAGAGGACAGTGATGTCCTTCAAGAGGCACATCTGGAACATACAGGTTTCGTGAGGCACCAAGCCTGGAATGGGGGGCCCCTTTCCAGAACCGGGGCGGGGAGCCCAGACCCTGTGGTGTTCCCACCCGGAGGGAGGAGCCTAGAAAGGAAGGAAAGGCTCAAGTTTTCAAAGCAAGCAGGGGCAGCGAGCCTCCTGCACAAGGCAGGCTTTGTGTTCAGGGGCCGCTCAGGGTGGCGTGGCAGGAAAGGGTCTCTGTGACCACCTAAGTCCTCTCTGTAAGTGCAAAGGAACCACCCGAGTGCGCCCCACAGGGCCCCTGGTCTGACAGAATCTTCATAAAGGCGCCCGGGGTGCCATGCTGCAGACACACCCAGAAGCTCGTTCATGTCCAAGACCACAGGCCTACGGAGGGAGACGCCGGGCTGTCCACCTCACAGAACACAGCCCTCCGGGACCTCTGGGGACATGGCTGGGCCCGAGGAGGGTCAGGGCCACGGAGGGCAAAGCTGGATGCACAGCCAGGGACGGCAGGGCAGAGACTGCGGCCACACGGCGGCCAGGGGCTGCGGTCCAGAGCACAAGACGTGGCATCACCATGGGGGCCGTGTGCAGGAGCACAGAAACAAGGCTCTGGCCGCTAGCCCGGCCGTGCAACACGCCGCAGCACTCGAGTGCCATGCAGTCCTGGGACCAGCACGAAGCAGACCGCGGAAGGTCACAGGACACCACACCCTCCCGTCTGGTGCCAATGCGCACTTCGCCTCTTCACCAGTGAGGCCACGCCCGCCGTCAGGCAGGACCACTGAGGACCCTGGTCATGGTACGGCCCCCGCTTTCTGACAGAGAGCACCCACTTCCTCAGACCCTCCTCCAAATCACCCCCCCAAGCCCCAACCCTACAGCAGGCCCCTCTGGTGTGATGCTCCGTGGGCGCACAGTCTCGCTCACAGCAGCCAGCCTGGCCTGTCCTCAGAGGTCCTGGAGGTCCAGCACCAGGTGTCCTTGTGCTAAGGCACTGACGGCCCATGAGGACAGGACAGTGGCGAGGGTGGCCAGGGCCAGGCTCCTTGTGAGCACAGGCGGATGGAGGGTGCATCTCTAAACCAGGACGTGTTTGCCAGAGCACGGTTCTCTCAGGCTCGGCTCCAGAGAGGAAAGGCTGCCCTCAGTGCACCGGAACATGCTGGCAAACACCAAGGCCCGCAGGGCAGCCAGCGGACACAAATGGGCATCCCTAGGCCAGGAGACCCCCATCGCTTCTGCCCTTGGAACCGTCCAGACCAGTGGGAAGCTTCTCACGGTAGTGGGGGGTCTGAAAGGAAGAGCCTTAAATACAGACAAGGGTTCTCCCCATGTCCCTGAACGGCTGCTGGAAGCCATGGGAACACGGGGAGTGTGCTCTGGGTCACAGGAAGATCCCGTGGGCGCCGGAGGCCTGGGGCTTGGCCTGCCCTCACACGGTAAGCCTTCCACGGTGGGCTCCGGCCCCTCAGTTAATGCAGGGATGCGAGACGTGTCCATGAAAGCTGCGGGGACGGCGGTGAGGCAGGGCCTCTGTCCAGGCAGGGACGTCCACCGTGTGAGGAACGGGCTGCCCCGCACCGGGTCACACAGGGAGCAGCTGTGTCTCCTGCAGGCGTGACACGTGTGTGCCTGTAAGTGCATCCAGGAGAGACAAAGACGGTCTCGGAAGACACAAAGGGAGCAAAGTGGAAACCTTTTAATCTTTACACTTCCATGAGGTTATTTCCCCCAAAAGCCGTAGAAGACATTCGGAATGGCTTAGGCGTTCACATCTTAGGACCACCTGGGAGGAGAGGAGGGAGACGCCTAGAACCAGGTCCCCATGGACACAGTATGGGTATGCGGGGGCACACAGCCGGCTCCCACACTCCATCTGGGCCTGAGTCTTGGGGGGCCTCCTGTGTCCACGACAGCTTGTGCCCTCCACCCCACGGCACCGTAAAGCCAGCCCGGCTAGACAGCACAGTGCCTGGCCGTGTACGGGCTGAACGGTGACTCATCAGGCCCAACGGCTCCACGTCGGCCGGGAGCACAGAAGACGGGATGGAATGGAAACATTTACGCAGCCGAGACCAGAAGGTGCTAAAAAAGCCCAGTCCTGCCAGAGGGAGCGAGGGTGGGAGGAGCTGGCAGAGAGGGAAAGGAGTTGGCGCCTTGGGACAGAGTAGGAAGGCACCCTCCCAAGGGCCAGGGACAAAAGGCAGTTTCCCTTCCCTGTGCTCGTCCTGTAACTCACGAGGCAGACACGGAGCAGGGGGCACGCCCACCACACTCTCACGCGCCTGCCATGACAGGGTGGTGGTGGACAGACCACCGCAGCCAGAGCTCGTGGGTGACGGGACCCCCAGTGACGGCTGCCCCGAGGTTCCCATCTGAGACCAACGGGGAGCCCCTGGCAGACGGTCACGCCGGCCAGGCGGAGGACACAGCACAGTCACTGAGCGGAATCCTGACCTCAAAGGCTTACACTCCTTCCATACAGAAACAGTTTGTGAGCTTTTCTGGGATCACATGTGAAATGAGCACAAGACTGGAAAGGACCCAGCAAGAAAGGACAGCAAAACCTCAGAAGTGCCGTAACCATCCGCAGTGGGGGGTCCCAGCAACTAGAGCTGTTTCTCATCCCCGGGGATGACAAGAAGGGCCATGTGGCTGCAGGGAAACACCGAAGGAGCCTGCGGCTCAGGGCCCTGAGCCGAGCTCCTCGGGACATAAATGCAGGCCTGTAACAGCGTACGTGCGAGGAGGGGCCGCTGGGAGAGGCCCACGGGGGCCGAGGGAGCGCAAACCCACAGAAAGCCGCCCCGCACACCCCTCCCACTCCTATTTAAGGAGCTACAGCCACGAGCTGCTGGAAAGAACACAAAATTCTCAAGGCTCTGGCCTCAGAGAGCTCCCAGGAGACCCCGTGGCTGGACCCTGGCAGCCCTTTTCGCATGACTCAGAAAAGGGCCCCCGAAGCCCTGGTTCTCAGCCTGAAACTGGCCCCAGAAGAAGACAGGGCTGGGCCTTGGAGGCTCAGGCTGGCTTCCAGGGCACTTTGGAGCCTCAGCTAAGACCCGTGCTGGGAAGCGTAGGCTCTGGTAGGGGATGCAAAACACCACAGCCTCACCGGCAAACCCCGGCAGCCTGGCCTCAAGTCAGACGCGCACTCGCAGACCTGAGCCCAGCACCCGTGAGCAGCTGCTCGGCCCAAGACAGGGCAGCACACCCGTGCGCACATGCACGCGCACGCGCACACCCACACACACAGCAGGACAATACCCGGCCGAGAGGGAGGACACGCCGCCCTCCACGGCAGCACACACGGGCCCACAGCGCGCCACACTCCGCGAGACAGAGGAGGGCAAGTGCTATAGGACATCACACACCTGCGCAGTCAAAAGAAGTAAATGTATTTAAAAAGCAGCCCAGGGTGCCTGGGGGGGTGCAGTCAGCTAAGCATCCAACTCTTGGTTTGGGCTCAGGTCATGATCTCAGGTCGTAATTGAGCCCCGCGTCGGGCTCCACGCTCAGTGGGGGGTCCACTGGAGATTCTCTCCCCCGCTCCCCCACCCCTCCCGCACTTGCGTGCTCCTCTGTCAAATAAATCAATCAATCTTACAAGAACAAAAATAAGCCAGTGAGAGGGTGGGACGGGGTCAGACGAGGGCACAGCTGGGCAAGAGGAAGTGACTGAGCCAGGGCCCTGCTGCACCGCTGGTGAGCCCGGGGTGGTCACCGAGATGTCACTGTACCCCAGTCACACGCAGCTACTGCACCGCTGGTGAGCCCGGGGTGGTCACCGAGACGTCCCTGTACCCCAGTCACACGCAGTTACTGCACCACTGGTGAGCCCGGGGTGGTCACTGAGATTTCACTGTACCACAGTCACACGCATCACACCGCACGTGTGTAACACGAGACGTGTCACCTTTACCAAATAAGATTCTCAAAACAAAAAAACGAGACCTAGCAATCCCACTCCTCAGTATTCAGAAAGAAAGTGTTCTGCTCACGTACGAGAAACCGTATGTTCGTGTATAAAAACCTACATACGAATATTTGAAGCAGGTGGTTCGTAAGAGCCACACCTGGAAACAGCCCCGACATCCGCGGACCGGCGGGGGCGCGGCTAGGGTGCTGCTCAGCGACAGGAAGGACTGAGCTCTGCCCTGCGCATCCTGGGGGCGTCTCCGACGCCGTCTGCCGAGTGGGAAAGTGCCAGACGCAGAAGGCGCCACATGTATGGAGTCCGTCCCTGTGATGTGCTGGCGGCGTCCGAGTGACAGGGACCAGCAGCGCGTGGCTGCCTGCAGTGCGGCCCAGGGCCGGGCTGAGCACCAAGGAACGGCCTGGAGGATCCAGGGGGCGATGGGCCAGGGCGGTGTTGACATGACCAGACGCATCTGTGCTATACTCCAGAAAGGGGAAGCTTTGTTGCATGTAAAATTTAAAAACGTACAGAATTCTTGGGCCCCACTGTCAGGTCTGCTGTCGATGCCACAGTTACCTGCCAGCTCCACCGCTGTGTGACGTGGTCCCCTCCACCCCATGTGTGGCTGCAACTGGCCCCACGTCCCGGAGGGGACTACGGTTTGAGGGAATCACTCCGACAGTGAGCAGCAGCCGCTGAGCCCTCGGCTTGTCGGCGAAGGCCCTGCCCCCCATCGCGCCCCTCTGGGGGCGGGAGGGCTTGGAGCCACAGACAGAGAAGAAACACGAGAGAGTCAGCAGTGGGGGTGGGGGTTTGGGTGGAAGAGCAGTGATCGTGGACAATCTCACGAGAAGATGTCTTCCACGTTTTGTTAGCTTTCTGAACAAAACCCAGAAGTGCTGGTAAGGGGGAGGGCGGGTGGCCCCCGGCCCCTGAGAAGGCCCCTGCGAAGGCTCAGGCCGGAGACATAGTGGGGGGCAGGGGGTGAGGCTGCCGCAGAGCCGGCGCAGGGAGAAGGCTCCCTGCTCCTGGGGCCCAGAAGGGGGCAGAGCTGAGTGCCCCCGACCCTTCCCAGGCCGGCCTCAGCTAGGCTGAGCCCGTCACGTCTCACCTGCCGGGACGCCTTCCCCGCCCCCCGCCCCGGGCCCAATCCTGAAGGCCTAAAAAGGTGCCAGAATTCCACCCTTTGCCCCCACCCTGGGGCCAAAGGGTCAGAGCCCGCAGCCTGCGTTAAATCCAGGAGAGGGAGCACAGCCCCGGTGGGAGCAGCACCCCACTTTGAGCGCTGCCGGGACACTGGGGCCAGTGCGCCCCGCCCATCCTTGGGCGACTTCCTTTCCTTGAGTGAGCCCAGTGTGCAGCACACCCATTCCGGGCTGTGGGCCCACAAGTGCACACCTCTCACCGGACACTCACACGCCGGACAGAAGGGAGCATGAGGCCGGAGCCCCCCTACCCCAAGGAAGGCCCCTTGCCCCTGGAGAAAAGCACAGCAAAAGACAAGAAGCAGTCAACAAGCGGCCGGGTCTGGGACAATCTCTCAAGGCCAGATTTCTGCCCACCTGGCTGGGTGACCCAGAGCCCGGCCACCAAATCAGGTAATGGCGCTGACCGCCACAAGCCAGGGGCCTGTGACGACGAGCGGCCCCGAGACCACCGGCAGAGGGAGTCCAGTTGGCCCGGAAGTGCCCAGAACACTGCCCAGAGGCACGGACCGGACGCCGGCCCGGCCTGATGCTGTTTCCTGACCTGTGGTCAATGTTCACAAGATCTTCTTTCCAATTTGCCTTAATTGAAGATTAACATTCCAAATCACTTCCTCTCCGTCAGGTCACTAGTCTTAATTTTAAAGGCACTCGACGTCCTGGCAATTACTCATCACCTTCGGCAGCAGCAGATGGAAACCAGCACAGCTCCCCGCGTCTCTGAGGGTGCCAGCCAGACCGGGGCCGGAGAGGACTGTGTGCACTCGAGTCACCCCCGCACCCTCCACCCCAGAGAGGGCACGCGGCGCGCCCCGCGGCTGTCGGTCCGATGCCACCACACGTGCACCCGGGCACCGGACGTGTCCAGGAAGGAGGGACGCCGGTGACACGTCTGTGTGCACGAGGGGGCCGCGTGTCAGACCCCCGCCCCTGTGTGTTTAACAGGCGCTTCCAGATGCCAAGTCTGCTACTGAGCCGGCTCTGGGGGCAGGAGCCCAGGAAGCACGGCCCCGCGGCAGTGTGTGGTCGCACTGTGACCCTGCCCGCCGGGCCCGCGCGGAGCGGGCTGTGCGGCCAGGCCTACCCGTGGGCGTCCCACCAACATCAACTCCCCAGTTTTACTCCTTCAACCTCCTCTGAACGAGCAGCTATGCCATCTCCCAGCCTTGTCTGCTGTTTGGTTAAAATTGAAGGGGAAAATACGTGTATACAGAATCCAAACAATTTCGGTGACAGAAGACCAGCCAGGAAGGCTGAGTCCATCCACACTGCGATGTAAATAAAGCCCCAAGTCAGGACTTCACAGCTAGGCTCAAACCAACCGCTCCCGGCTGGAAGGGCGGGAGGCTTGCGGCCCTGGGGCGCTGGCGCCACCCACCCCCTTTCCGTCTCCACAGTCAACACTACGGAGCACAGGCCCCTCAGACGGGCCAGAGCCCGCCAGGATTCCTCCGGGCCCAGAAGCCGGACGGCCACACGCACACGCGTCTCCGAATGACACAGGGTCCAGCCACTCCCTCCCCGAGGCAGAGGCCCTGACTGAATGAACACGACGCCCTGGAGGGGCTCCCAACCCGGGTCCCGGAACTCCGCTCCCCCGCAATCTTCCACTGACCCCCAACCGGGGGAGATCTGGGCCCCGGTGCACACACTTTAGCGGTGGGACTAAGACGTGACCTCGTTCCAAGATGGCGTTTCTCTTGAGAGCAGTAAGGTTCATTCCGGCACGAGGGTAGGAGAGGCAGACGGGCACCCAGGCCCCGGCTCCAGAACCCCCCACGGGGAAGCTGTCACAGCAACCCCTGTTCCCGCCCCCTCGGGGGGTCCCTCCTACAGGCACAGCCCCTCCCCACCCTCAGTGCGACCCCACGGTGACGGCCAGTAACCGCGCGGTGTGCTTCCATTGCAGCTCAGACGCAGCCGGGATGAGCTCACACAACATGTCGTGGGTCCGGTACCCCAGCCGCGTGTCCACGGCAGTTGAGGACGTCATCGCCGCGCAGAGCATCATCTCCAGGTGCCTGTACGTCTACATGGCTCTGGGGGTCCCGGTGAGCTTGGCAGCCGGGCTCTTCAACCTGGTCACCTTCATCAAGGGCCGCGCCAGGTGGGGGGGCCTGGATGCATTCCTCTCGGACCTCACGGTCACCCACGTGCTGGTGACGCTGCTCTCCCTCACGGCCGTCGGCCGGCCAGACTACATGGTGGCCACCAACCTGAGCTGTGCCGCCCTCTCCTTCCTGGCCAACGTCTGCTACTTCAACGTGCAGTACGTGCAGCTGGCGATGCTCTTTGCATTCCTGCTGCAGGGTTCCGCGCCCTGCCTGCGCACGGCCACCCAGGCGGCCCACCGGCCCGCGGAGAGCCTGGCCATCATCGGGGGCTGTGCCTTCTGCAGCTCCCTGGGCCTGGTGGCCCTGCTGGGCACATCTGGGGAGCTGTCCAGAACCACCCTGTGCCAGGTGGACCCGCTGAGCGCCTGGCCCGAGTATGAAATCGTCAAGGTCAGCCTGGGCTTTGGGCTGGCCCTTGTCCTGAAGCTGGTGTTCTTCGTCCTGCTCGTTGTCCGGCGGGCCTGGCGGGCGGCCCCACCCCAAAGGGACACGGCCTTCGCTCCCCACGTCGTGCTGGCCGTGGCCCTGACCACGTTGGCCTGCCGCCTCCTGTACAACACTGCACTCCTGCAGCGGGCCCGGCTGAAACTACAGAGGGACATCGGCTCCCCCAGGGATGAGCTGCTCATGAACCTGGCGGAGCTGGTCCTGTTTGGGGAGAGCTGTGCGAATTCCCTGGCCGTCCTCTTCCTCCACCGGCCCTGCAGGCTGGCACTGCTGAGCCTCCTGGAGCGCCTCACCCAGCGCTGCAGGAAGGCAGAGCCCAGCGACAACTTCTCCTTAAAGAGAGCTGGGGGTTGAGGTAGGGCCCTGCCTGCAGTGGATGGGCAAGCCGGACGAGTGGGGGGTCTTCCCGGCAGGGAGGGAACAGGACCATCTGCAGAAACGCCAGTCTGCCTGCTGAGCGCCAACGGGGGGGACGGGGTCGTCTGGAAGGCACAGCGAACCAGCCGCCTGCACGCGGCTCTGTACCCTGGCTCAGAGTGAGCACCTGCAGCCAAAGGAAGCCCTGCAGACCCAGGAGCCGCGACTGTGGGGGCCAAGCTGGCCGGACACGGGGCTGACCGGACGGAGACGTCCCATACGTTGGCAGGCAGCTCCGCAAGACGGTCTGCAAACTGGCATCCTTCTCTGCCCCTGCCCAGCCAGACGCAGAATCCTGAACATAAATACATTGTTCAAATACCTTTTGGGCCATATTACAATGTGGCCCTAAAGGGTCGTTAACCGATTAACCTTTAACACTGCCAGAAAGTTTGGACCACATACTTATTGCTGAGCACAAAGGAGCTTGGTTTTATCTTTTTAAGTTTATCATCCTCATTGGAGGTCTGAGAACATCACCCACATGCTGATCAAGTGTCACACAGCACCCCCGGCTCCCCGTGACGGCACGTGGCTGGTGCCCATCACAAGGTACCAAACATAAAATACAAAGTGCAGTCGGTAATCTTAATGCAAGACTTACACTTAGCCATTCTTGCTAGATTTATATTAAGATTTTCTTGGTCGAATAGAGAAAGAAAGCGTGCAAAGTAAAGGGGTCTCTGGTTGTACAAACCAATACCTTTGACGGTTTTGTTTTTTTATGAAAACGTGACTGTTGAGGGCAGTTTTAGGTTCCCAAAAGAATTAACAGAAATAAAGAGATTCCCCCCCACACTGACATCCCCTTGGAGGGAGCGTCTGTCACAAGTGATGGATCTCTGCTGACACCACTGTCACACCGAGTCCACGGTTCACGTGTGGGCTCAGTCCTAGCGCTGGACGTTGTGTCCGGATGGATTTATGTGGACACACAGCCTTCATTACGGCGTCGCAGAGGACCCACGCCCAAAAAGCCCCCACGCTCTGCCTCTCCATCCCTGCCCCCGGCCCCACCTATCTTTGCTGTCCCCGCGGTCCTGCCCTTTCCGGAGCGCCCGATGGCCGGCATCTCACAGTCCAGAGCCGGCTCACACTCGCTTCTGGCACTTTGGAACACACGTGTCAGGCTCCTCCATGTCTTGGTAGCTGGTTTCTTTTTAGGGCTGAATAATACTCTGTGGTCTGGGAAGCTTCTACCTTAATGACTGCTTCATGTTTTCCGCAAACTACAGAACAAAAACTTGCCTCTTCAATGTTGATACAACTGTGTTACTTCCTTGGGAAAAAAAGGATTGGGATTACATTGTTAAGTAGCTTCCGTAATACACCATTAAAATACTAAATGCTTTAAAACCCCCAGCCCCTTCTGTTCCTGCTCCTCTGTGCGCTCACACACTCCAGGAGCCTTGGCCTGGACGGCAGGCAGGCGGGAGGCCCCAGCGGCCGGCAGGGTGCTCGGAGGGAACCGGGAGGGTCAGGCAGGGCAAGTGGCATTGGGACTGACGTGTCAAGGCTGCTCCTTAACACATGATAAATTTTTACTAGATGCTGGATGTCATGAATTTCCCTTGTTGAGTGTTAAATTTTACTCTCATTTTTAAAAAAGGATTTTATTTATTTGAGAGATAGCAAATGAAAGGAAGAGAGAAAAAGAACATGAGTGGTGAGGAGCAGCAGAGGGAGAGGGAGAAGCAGGCTCCCCTCTGGGCAGGGAGCCCGATGCGGGGCTCGATCCCAGGACCCCGGGATCATGACCTGAGCCGAGGGCAGACGCTTACCGACTGAGCCCCCAGGCCCCCTACTCTCTTCTCCTAGAGTACTGGTGTTCGCTCGGACAGGCACGCTGTTCCCTAGAGATCTGTGCGATTCCCTAGAGAGTTGTGTTCAAGCTCGTTAGGGTCTGGTGTGTCCATTCTGGGCTCTCTCCCCGTTGTCACAAATGCCAGAAATGTCTCTGGTCTGACGGGTGGAATGCGCACGTGGCCCAGGCCTACGCAGACTCGGGGTTGTTCGGCTTGGAGCTGGCCTGCAGCTGTTCTCGGCACGGCCTTGACCGTGCCCACTAGGCGCGGACAGGTTCAGCCCTCTGCACCTCGGGGGCTCTTTCTTGACATGGCTCCCCGTCTCCAGCCCCATCTCCTGCCGCTGCAGCTCCTTCAGCCTCCCGGAAACCTAATCCCGTCCCCTCAGCGTGGTGCGGTCATCCTGAGCTGCTCGGATCCTCTCCCGCACCCGACCAGGGGGCTCACTGTGCCTGCTCACCTCTGAGACCGAGGGCCTGCACTGCCCACGGCCCAGGTCTGCACACAGCTGCGTCCGGTATCTTATCCCGCTTTTAATGGTTTATGGCAAGCTCCCTGACGTTACTCATTTATGGCCAGAAGCGGAAGGACCTAAATTAATGTATAAATACACAATAACAGAAGCCAAGAGCCTGCTAGTTTTAGAACAGAGGGAGGGGTTAGGCTCACACGCGCTCAGGGCTCCTCCAAGAAATGGCCGACCCAGGGGCGCCTGGGGGCTCAGTGGGTTAAAGCCTCTGCCTTCGGCTCGGGTCATGATCTCAGGGTCCTGAGATCGAGCCCCACATCGGGCTCTCTGCTCAGTGGGGAGCCTGCTTCCCCCTCTCTCTCTGCCTGCCTCTCTGCCTGCTTGTGATCTCTCTCTGTCAAATACATAAATAAAATCTTAAAAAAAGAAAAGAAAAGAAAAGGAAAGAAAAGAAAAAAGGCCGTCTCAGGCTGGGACAGCAAACACGTAAGCCAAGCCCGGAGAATCTGATCCCGCTGAGTTTCTCAGTATTTCGGCTAAAGGACTAGTTTTAGAACCCAACCACAGGAATGTAAATCGGTGGTTCTCAAAGTTTTTCTTTTGAGCCATAGGATCCTTTCTTTAAACAAATCCTATGAGGAAGCCCAACGTCCGAGACACTAAAGGTACCGTGGTGATGGGCGAGGAGCTGGGGAACCTAACCCCAGGAGCACCGAGGTGCCCCGGCCCCCAGCACCAGCCCCGGGTGGGTCTCGTCCACTCGCCCCTCACCCTGGGACGGACAGGACACACGGGGGAAAGCAGCTCCTCAAGGACCAAGCTGAGAGAAAGGTCAAGAGGCACAGAGAAGAAAACGCACAGAACTGTGGTTTTTCCAGCGTGGGAGGGGGTGCTTCAGCCCAGAAGTCGCCCACGGAACCTCGATTTGAAGAATACGGCTCAGAACAGGGAGGGGTGGAGGGTGAGGGGAAGCCACGTCCTGCGGCCCCCGGCCTCTCCCCGACGACCCAGGCCTCCAGCCCGGCGTTCTAGAACATGCCGCCCGCTCGGGGCAGAGCCTGGTGTGCGCCTTCTGACGGTGCTTCTGCAGGCCACACACACGGCATTCCGGGTGCCACGGGCACACTGCTCTCAGAATTAGAGGAAACTGTCCAGAAAGCTCCAGGCAACGGCCAAGAGGAGCCCAGCTGTCCACAAAGTCAACACCAGAGAAAACACAGGGACAGCTCCTTTCCGGCGTCATGAGATACCCCCAGGGGCAGTGGCGTGAAGGTGCCTCCAACGACGGGGAGAAGCTGCACCCTCCACATCCCGACCCGTAACCTGGGGAACAGCCTCCGACAGTGTAGACAGCAGCGGTTCGGCACTCTGTGGTCTGGACGCACACCCCGCGCGCACACAGGACCGCCGCACGGGTCTTGCTGAGCCGTAGCTCCAGGGAGGGTGGGAGGGCGGCGCCGACGCCGCACTCCTGGCAGCACTGGCTCCGGGCTGGGTCTGCAGGGCAGAGCAGAGCTCACCCGGATGGCAGTGCCCGGTGGTCACCCCTCCGCTCCCCGGCCTGGCTTCCTGGGCTCCCCCCGCCACACACACTCCGAGTCAGACGCTCGGCCCCGACGGCTACCCACCCACCCGAGCCTCGAAGCACACGCGGCCACAGGCCAGCCCACCGCCGACTGAGACGGCGCAGGACATCCCCCCACACGCCTCCCCAAGGTGAGCCCGTCCCCGTCCCCTGGCCTGTCTTTAGGGCGCTCGGGGGGCATGTGAGCACGATGCCCACAGAAGCCCCGAGTGCTTTGTAAGAACGCAGGAGAAGGGGCTCTCTGCTTCCCCCACTCGGGACAATCAGAGAAAACGCACGGAAGCCCAAGGATGTGGTGTCGTCTCTCCAGCGTGGACATAAGCACCACACAGGCCGGCTGTGCTCCCAGCGCCGGCGGGCTCTGAAGTGCGGCACCCACAGCCCTCGGGCTCTCAGCCACGAGCCTACAGACCCCGGGACTGCACTGCTCTCTCCCTGCGGTGCACCCGGAGGAAGCAGGAGCCCAGCTGGCGAGGACTCCGCTCTGCTCAATGACCAGGCCGTCCTGGTTGGGGGCCGCATGCACCGTGGGCATGCAGCCCTGCCCGAGGACAAGGACGAGCAGGCCGGGGGTCCTGGTGTATAGAGCTGCTCTGCGGTCATCA
>CM053621.1:30404828-30448638 GCA_028646535.1 Procyon lotor | reverse complement strand
GGGGGGGGGGCAGGTGCCGGCCTCTCCTGGGGAGGGGCGTGGGGGGGGGACACGTGCCGGCCTCGGCGCTGCCGACGCCGGAGCCGTTTGCTTTATTCACACTCAGTCACCCCAAAGATCACGGTCAGCTCAAAGTCGCAGCTTCAAAAAATTCAAAAAGTAAAAAGTCACCAAGAGGAAAGTATGAGATCGATTAAAATGTAATGTCCATGAACACCGCACAACTCAACGTGAGCAGCCAGGGTGCGGCCAGTCCTGCAGACCTCACAGACCTGGCGTGCCCGCTCCTGGGCACTGGGGCCACTCTGCCGGCCGTTCCTGCACCGACGGTGAACCCAACCACCGGCTGGGGGTAGGGGGCGGGAGACAGCAGCCCAACCGCAGGACTGTCAGGCACGGGGGTCCCTGGGACTGGGACAGAGTTCACCCCAAGCGCACGAGGGCCGTGGCTGTGGCGGGGAGGAGGAAGAGGAGGAGGAGGGCCTCTTGGGTCGGTTACCGATTCCCGAGGGACAGGGGCACCCGGGCAGTTTCAGGAGCAAAGGGAAGGCGAGAGCTGAGACGGGCTAACACTGAGAGCAGAAAACAACTCTGATTCCTGATGTACTTGTCCCGAATGCCAGCTCTCTCTTGGGCTTAAATTTCTTTCTGGAAATGCTTTTGCAAAAATTCTAGGTTAAATTCTCTAAGTTTGATCAGTACAGTCCTCTCTCAGCTCAGGAAATCTAGTGCCTCGTTTTAAAAACAACCAAGGCCATCTCAGTTCCAGCAAATGACGACGGGTCATCATCTGAAAGGTACACAAGACCTACTTACAACGCTTTCACACTTAAAAAAAATTGGATCAGTGGGTGAAGAAAAGCAGGTAAGTCTGGAAACGTCCATAAAGATGTGGAATGGGCCTGAGCTCATCACCACAGTGTGGGAGAAAAAAGGCCAGCAAAAAAATGGTTAACGCTGGCCTTCTGGGAGGCCGGGCAGCGGTGCGAGCACAATGGGCGGCCCTGGGAGCCCTATAAAGCCTGCAGTGCCCGGGTGGCCGGCATCCAGAGCGATGATGACGACGGAGCGATGACGGGCATTCTGGCAGGTCAGCCTCGTGCCCCAGGCCTCCCGCCCCAGGACCACCGCTCCCGCATTCTTCGACAGGTGGCAGCAAGTCCAGAGTCCCCACCACCCGCGGGGCAGCCGCGGCTGTGCCTCCAGCCTGCCGTGAGCACGGCTGCGGAGGCCGGCTGACGACCCTCCGAGGGACGGGGGAGGGTCTGCTCCGAACCGGCCACGGCGCGGGTGAGTCTCTGTCCTGGGTTCCTGGTTCTGCGCCGGGATCAGGGCCGCGTCAGGGACCGCCGGGCGGACCTGGCACAGCACGCTACGCTCACGGCGGGGTGCAGACGTGGGTACGCGGGCCACCCTCCGGGGAGAGGGCCGTGGAGGCTACATAAGAACCCAGATGGGGCTCTAACGATCTCAGCCTGTCTGTAGCCAGGGGGGCTCATGCACTAAGGTTCTTTCTATAGCACATGCCGAAAATAATATGGAGCATCCTGTCGTGTTTCGTTCAAGCCAGGGGCCGTCCCAGGTTAGGGCAGTCAGATGGCTCCGTCTACAGCACCACGCCGCCGTCACTCAAAGAAAACACTCACCCAAGCCACACGTCCGGGCGCTTAGCGCCCTTCACAAAGACACACCCCCAGTAGATTTGACAACCGTGGCTTTAGTTTTCTAGAACGAGACAAGCAGTGGGAAATGTAAAACAAAACGATACCAAGCTGTTTCACGCTCATAAATTCACGGTCAACTCTCAGGAGGGTGCTGTGGGGGTAGGAAACCCACCCTGAGTCTGTTCTAGGCCACTGTGAAAGTAGCTGGACCTGCCAAGCATCCAAAGACTCATGTACGTGGGAAAGACGTGGCAGACTTGCTTTAAAACTCTTCCCACACAGCCTATCTCGACAAGCACGGCAAGAGGACATGTGTGCGTGGCGGGCTCCCTCACCTTCAAGCCTTCCTCTGGAAGCATCGAAAACGGCCCCAAGTTTCTACATTTAGTGAGCAAAACAAGCACTCGGAGCACTTTTTACCAAGAAATTAGAAACAGACGCTTTAAACATCACAGATAGTATCTGGGAACGATGACATTTATGTGGTTCAAATGGGTATTATCTACTAAAAATGAATTAAAAATGCAAAATAAGTAATAAACTTATCAACCCCAGCTAAGCAAAGTTTACTGAATACTTTTTAAATCATAACTGACCCCAAGGCTGTGACTTACATTTTTCTGCTTTTATTTTCTACCTCTTTTTTTTGTTGTTGTTGTTGTTGTTGTTAAGCAGTATTTTCAAGCAGTGGTTCAATAAATGTCTAGCCTGGTTTGGCAACACTTCAGAAATGACTCCTAATGATCTCACAGGGTAAAACAAGGACTCTCAACAGAAAACAATTCAAGTTGTCCATTTTAACGTGCCAGGTCAGCTTCCTTGGGGTTTCTCGTCCTCTGCGGCGGGGGCCCCCACCCACACCCTCGATGCAAGGGCACCCCTCCCAGCTGCCCAGCAAACGCTGGCTGACTTGCCTGTCGAGACCGCAGACCCACCAGGTCCTGGTGGACGGCCCCAGAGGCAGACCTGTCAGCAGCAAAGGTCTAAAGGGTTTTGCTTGGGTTTTCTTTTGTACCCAGCGTCTAGATTACAAACATTACAAAAGTATATTAAATTTTACAATAATTTATGAAAACACTGGATAGATATTATTTACTAAGCCGAGTACTATTTTTATTATGTTTTCTCTTTCATTTCATATCATGAAAAAAGTTTCATTTGGGGCACCCAAGCTTAGGTTAGCAAACAAAACAAAACAAAACAAAACACAGAAACAAAAACTAGATTTCTTTTATCAATTTTACTGTAAGAGATGCTGCTCGTTTCCACAAAGCATTCTGGGTCCACTATCCTCAGAGAAGCTGGGTTTTTCCCTTCCCATCTCAGCTCTCTTTGCAACAGCTGATGAAATAAATTTTATTGCCTCTGTTGGCAAATAGTACTTTTCCTGAGATTTCCATACCCAACAGCCATGTTACTTCATAAGCCTGCTATTCAGCTATTTTAAAAAACAGGCCCGTCCGCCGCACGTTAGGATGACTCACTGTCCGGGCTCCGGGCAGACCAATCGGCCCGGGAGCCCTGCGGACAGAACGTGGGGCGCTTTCCACACTTAATTCTTCTCCCTCAGCTCAGCGACAACCACCTCTCCAAGACGCTAAGGACCTCAGGTCCCGGCCTTCCTGTCACACCCACGCGCCTGCCGTCCCCCTGTGGCCATCCCCCACAGAGACGGTCCTCATCAGAAAGCTGGAAAGACTTGAACCAAAGCCTAACTCCTCTTCTGTCTGCCTCTCTCAGGTGCGCGGGTCGTGAGCACCACGCTCGGCCGAACGTGGCCACCGACGCCCAGCCAGGGCGCCACCCGCCAGGTGGACATGGACGACCTCCTCCGTTGGCTCAGTTTTGTGCAAAACGGACCCACACTGCTTCCGGCGGTGCCCGTGATGACTCCTGCTCTTACAAACGTCTGGCTCGCTTCAAAGGGCATCACCTTTCTCTCTAGAGATGGAGCTTGTGTTTAAGTCGGGTTTCTGGCAGCCGTGCGGCGAACCTTGAAAGCTGCGCATCTGGGGACGCGGGTGTGACTCCCCCAGCGCCCCTCTCTGGCATGGAGACGCACCCGGGCGCCTCCAACAGCAGCTCCCCGGAGCTCAACCTGTCCCGCGCGCTCACAGGCGCCGTCCTGGCGAACCAGACGGGTGAGCTCTCCGAGCACCAGCAGTACGTGATCGGGCTCTTCCTGTCCTGCCTGTACACCATCTTCCTCTTCCCCATCGGCTTCGTGGGGAACATCCTCATACTCGTGGTGAACATCAGCTTCCGGGAAAAGATGACAATCCCGGACCTGTACTTCATCAACCTGGCAGCGGCTGACCTCATCCTGGTGGCCGACTCCCTGATCGAGGTGTTCAACCTGGACGAGCAGTACTACGACATCACCGTGCTGTGCACCTTCATGTCGCTCTTCCTGCAGATCAACATGTACAGCAGCGTCTTCTTCCTCACCTGGATGAGCTTCGACCGCTACATCGCCCTGGCCAGGGCCATGCGCGCCAGCCTGTTCCGCACCAAGCATCACGCCCGGCTGAGCTGTGGCCTCATCTGGATGGCGTCTGTCTCCGCCACGCTGGTGCCCTTCACCGCGGTGCACCTGCAGCACACGGAGGAGGTCTGCTTCTGCTTCGCGGATGTCAAGGAGATCCAGTGGCTGGAAGTCACCCTGGGGTTCGTCATCCCCTTCGCCATCATCGGCCTGTGCTACTCGCTCATCGTCCGCGTGCTCGTCAAGGCCCACAAGCACCGAGGCCTGCGCCCCCGGAGGCAGAAAGCCCTGCGCATGATCTTCGCGGTGGTCCTCGTGTTCTTCATCTGCTGGCTGCCGGAGAACGTCTTCATCAGCGTCCACCTCCTGCAGCGCAGCCCGCCGGGCGCAGCGCCCTGCACGCAGTCTTTCCGCCACGCCTACCCGCTAACGGGCCACATCGTCAACCTGGCGGCTTTCTCCAACAGCTGTCTGAACCCCCTCATCTACAGCTTTCTGGGGGAGACTTTTCGGGACAAACTGAGGCTGTACATTGAGCAGAAAACCAACATGTCAGGTCTGAACCGCTTCTGCCACGCTGCCCTGAAGGCGGTGCTCCCGGACAGCGCGGAGCAGTCGGATGTGAGGTTCAGCAGTGCCGTGTAGAGGCGGCGGGGGTGTACCTGGTGGACCCCACACCGGCTCACCCGCAGGGCGAGGGGGGAGGAGCAGCTGGGAAACAGGGGGCCCTGAGCCCGTCAGGACGGGCCGGCCAGCCCGGGCCCCAGCTGCGGGCACACCTGGGCTCTGAGGAGCCCTCACTGTAAGCCCACGGCTGTGGGCATGGGACTGGCGAGAGCTGGCACAGGGATGGGGACCGGCGTGAGCTGACACCCCACTCTGCACACACTGTGTCCCCCAGCAAACGACATCTCTCATGTTGGCCAGTGAAAGCAAAACGAAGGGGACATTTCGGAGAAGAGATCTTAGTTTCGAGGTCATCTGCCATAAGTCTGCCATCCTTGGGAAAAATGAAGTCTGGAGACAGAACACACCCAGCGGATCTGAACTGGATACCGCAGTCCATCGGCCTCGTGTGTGGCTTACGGTTTACTGCCGTACTAATGAGTGCGCTCGAGTCCGAGAGGAAGGAAGAAGCGCTTCTCGCACACACACCTCTCGGGGCGCCCCTGCCCACAGTGGCTGCTCCCGGGCGTCTGCACCTACCCCACCAGGGAGGGGACCGTGGGGCACGGGCTGGGGAGCCCCCGCGCGCGGGACAAACTTGGTCTCTGAAAACAGAGGGAACAAAGGTGACGGCAATGTAAACAATTCTCCTTAAAACGTACAAAAGAAAAACTAGTGATTGCTAGGCACGTCCAGCCTTTCTTAATAAAACATAGTCATGTCCTGATTCTCAATTCTCCGAGTTGTCTGCTGCGGGCAGGGGGCAGCAGGGTGGGGGTCCTTGAGCCTCGGCAGCAGAACCAGTCTCTCCGCACAAGGACACCCCCGTCCCTGGTGTCACCAGGCTCACGACCCAGCCAGCGCTCCTTCCCAGGGCCGAAACCCCGTCACCCACACGCACCTGACACCCCCGGGACTTCTGGCGCTCGGCTGCACAAGCCCCGGGTATCAGAGCAAGCACTGCGGGATGCACACCTCGCGCCCTGGCTCTTCCAGGGGGCTCTGTATGGCCAGCATCAGGCACGCCGCCTGCAGGAGCTCCGACTGCTCACGAGGCAGCTGGGGCGCAGAGAGGGTTTCTGTCCTCTAGTGCACGGGAGCTGGGGGTCCCGCCCTCCCTTGGGGCTGAGCCTGGGGAGCCCCGGCCCCCACTGTGGACCCTGTTTAGGTGATTCGGAAATGACCCATTTTAAGTTTCAATGGTTTTTATGAGTGTAAATCTCTAAGAAAAAGAGTCTGTCCCAAGTAAACATTTGCCTTGACCAACTGTGACCTTGCAGAAATGCTATGTCCAGCAATGAAGTCCCACTTCAGATGCACTTTCTAAATAAACATCCCCATTGCAGGCCCACAAAACCACCTGACCACTGAGGACCGTTCCCACGCACCAGTGGCTCTGGTGTGGGGAGCATCGCTACAGGGTGGCCGTGTGAGCTCCCCCGCCGTGCTGTCACAGGACCCCGCCCTGCAGCCGAGGTGAGGGGAGCAACTTCCAAGGAAGAGCCCTCCCTCCACCCTCTGTCTCTCCAGAAGCTCCAAAAGTCATGAGTCACGGTAAACAGACACCGCATTGACGCACCTCGTCCCATAAAAGCCTGAAGAGGTTCTCAGATTCCTTCCCTGGCATAGCCGCTCGGCCCCCGGTGGGACAGCTTCCCAGGACGGGCTCTGCCCCAGCCCAAGGCCCCGGCCTGCAAACCTGCTCCTGACCAAGTCCCCCTCTGACCTCAGTGCTCACAACTCCAAGCTGCAGAGCGGACACACAGACCTGCGCCCCGGCCACAAGCATCTGGCTCCGGGCAAGGGTTCATCCAACACGCGCACCATTCCCAGCGTGAAAAGTGGTGGCGGAGAGCGCTTGAAGACTGCACAGAGCCTGGAGACCCATGTGGTCCAGCTGAGCTCTAGAGAAAGGGCGGGGAGGTGGCGCCACCAGGGAATCGAGCCCGTCCGCTGATCCTCCCAATAACCCCATGAGGCACACACTGTCCCCGTTACTCAGAGTCCTGAACCCCCTATAATCCTGAGTGGTAATGATGTCGCCGGGAACTGCCCCACGGCCCACGTCTCCCAAGCCCACACCCCTCCCTCTACAGCACCCAGAGATCGAGACGGTTAGTCAGGGTCACAGGCTCGGTCCTTTCCCAAAGGTGCGGCAGAGGGGACGTTCTGGCAGGAAGGAGTAGTACGGAGAGCCCCTCCAAAGCTGTGCAGGCAGGAACTGTGTCTGCCCAAAGCCCCAGAGCATTGGTCAAGGACAGGGCCCCCCCTCTCTGCAGGCAGCCCTCCACATGGGCTGCCCTCCCTCTGGCGGCCCCCCGCTCCTGAAGGGGCTTCACACCAGGCCTTCACAGCCGGTGCTTGCCCAGGGCACGGGTCCAACAGGGCCGGACACAGCTCCTACCTCTAACCTGTCGAGGCCCATCTCCTGATGTGTAAACCGGCAGCACACTCCCCCGAGGGTCCCCTGGATGGTCGCTAGAAGGCCAAGTGCAAGGTGGAGGCCCTGACTCAACAGAAAGGAATTCTCACCGAGCCCGAGGCCGGACAGGCAGCCCCTGGAGGCTTTTCTGAGCCCAGGACCCCAGAGCCTGTGTCAGAAATGATGGAGCCCATGCGCACAGGGCACCTGGCCCCTCCACATGCAGGCCGTCCTCAGAAGTGTGTGCCTGAGGGCGGAGGCTGATTTATTTTGCCAGGAGTGCCACAAGGCCAGTCGGGGTGTTTGGTTGCCTTGCCGCTTCCCGGTGAACGGGCCCTCCCGGGCAAGGGCGCCCTGTGAACCTACCAAGAGCCCAAGAGTACAGAGCTGCAAGCACACAAAACCTGCCAGTACCGAACAGGACTTCCTAATTTTCTTTGTGCTTAATGATTAACTCTCGATTATGAGGGTGACACTTCCCAGACCCCACACCCCCCGGGAGGGATGGAGGTATCTGGGTCATTACAGCCTCACTGGGATGTGCCCCCTTGTCTTTCGAGGTGCTACGGGTGAAGCGGTCCCGAGACTGTTACGTGCATTCTGAACGGAGCACGTTCGTCAATGAACCCGGAGTTGTCCCCAAGTGGGTGCAGGAGATGCAACGTGAAAGGGAGAAGGGCAGGGGCCCCCGGGCTACGGAACTGCAGTGCGCAGTGAACCCCGAGATCTCTAAAGACGAATATGTGCAGGACGGCACACAGGCTGCATACACACGTGTGTGCACGGCACGGGCACGCGTGTGCAGCGTGTGCACAGATCGCATGTGCCCTAGTTCCACCTGCTCAGAGGGGCAGGGAGGGCCTGAGCGGCTGCGGGCTGGTGATGGGGAAGGCTACTGCAGAGGTCCCAGCGAAGACTGGAACAGGCGAGAACCCCTAATGGAGGCTACACCTGGGACATGTGATGGGAGCAGGACATCTGCAGAGGCTCCCCTCTGGCTGCTTTCCCGTGGGAGAGATGGGCCCCACATAGCAGGGAGATGGGATGGCCCTGCACAGAGAGCCACTGAGGCCCCACACGGGGAAGGCAGCCCAGATGTGGGTCCTAAATAGGCCACGACGTCTCCATGTTCTATCTGGGATTGTGACCTCAACCTAGTCAGGGGAAGTATCAGAAACTCCAAAATGGGGGGCGGGGGGCCCTGGGTGGCTCAGTGGGTTAAAGCCTCTGCCTTGGGCTCAGGTCATGATCTCAGGGTCCTGGGATCAAGCCCCGCATCCGGCTCTCTGCTCAGCGGGGAGCCTGCTTCTCCCTCTCTCTCTGCCTGCCTCTCTGCCTACTTGTGATTTATGTCAAATAAATAAATAAAATCTTAAAAAAAAAAAAAAAGAAAAAGAAAGAAAGAAACTCCAAAATGGGGATGGGGTAATGATCCAAAATGTCTTGTCAAAGAGACAAAGAGACAAAGGCAGAGGGAGTGTCCCAAATTAAGGGAAGGTAAAGAGACATAGCAACTCAGCAACTCAGTGCAGCAGGGGCCCATCGGCAGGAGGTTCTGCTGGAAGGAAATGCGACAGGGGTGCTGCTGCGGGGCCAAGGGACAGGAGGAATCGCTTGGTGCTGAGAACTGTCCCGCGTACACAAGATAATGAAGGCCCTCCTTCTAAGAAAACACACACTTCAGGATTCATGGTGCGGGACCTCCACAGAAGGATGCGGCCTGAGGACGCGCACGCACACAAATGTCCAAGCGGACAGGACTAAATGGGCACAATGTCTATTCCAGGCCTGGGTGTGGACCCAAAGAACTGAAACAGGTGCTCAAACAAACACTTGTCCGTGATATTTGCAGCAGCACCATTCACAATGGCCAAGAGGTAAAAACAACTCAAAGGCCACCAACAGCTGATGTGGTCTGGCCACACGACGGGATCCTCCTTGGCCACGCGTGGGAATGAAGCACGGACAGCTGCCACGGCGCGGATGAACTCCGAAGCCCAGAGGCTCAGAGGAGCAGCCACACGTGAAGGGCCATGTGGCCTGTGACCCTACTGAGCAGACCATCTGCAGCGATGGGGAGTGGATGGGGGGCGCCGGGGCCAGGGCAACGGGGAGGGACGCTAACGGGGACCGGGTTTCTCTCGGGGGCGACAAAAACACTCTGAAATGAGATCAAAGTAGCAGATAACTCTGTGACTGCACTAAAAACCACTAAGTACACACTTTAAAAGGGTGAATTTGTGTTCCATAAATTACACCTCAAAAAGAACTGTTTAAAAACAAAGCCACCACCCCGCCTGGGTTCTTCCCTGCTCGGTGCCCTCCCCGTCCGCAGTGCTCCCACCGTGCTCCCGCCACCATGCTTCGGCCGTGCTCCCACTGTGCTCCCGCCGGGCCCTGGGAGCACCTGCCAACGGGAGGGCGGAGCCGCCCAGGGTCCCAGAAGCTGCCTTCTTGGAACCAGCACTTTCCCTCCTTGCAGACTGCCTCGGATTTCAGGCTTTACTTTCTTTTCCACAGTGGGATACTGAATATTTGGGACGTCTTCTGGTACACGGGCAAGTCAACAACAGGCCCAAAGAACCTGAGGAAGAAGGAATGCTGCAGGGAGGCCTGGGGGCTCGGTCGGCTAAGGGTCATGTCCCGGGGTGCCGGCATCGAGCCCACCTCGGGCTCCCAGCTCGGCAGGCCACCTGCTTTTCCTTCGCCTCTCCCCCGCTCATGCTCCCCCCGACCCCTCTCAAATAAATAAATAAGTCATCTTTAAAAACAAAGTAAAGCTGAACTTACTAAGGGCTGAGAGGAGCAGCCAGGCAGCTCGGCAGGGCCGGCAGCCCGAGGGCACTAGCCTCGGGGGCTCACTCTCCAGACCCCAGCTCGGAAAGGAAGCGGGTCAATGGCATCTCTCTGCTGTGTCCTGGGCTGGGCAGCCTCAAGGGGCCAGCCGCTCAGACCCCGAGCAAATAGAGGCTTCCTTACCAGACCTCTTCTTACCTACACCTTCACCACGCACGTTCTGCTTGGCACAGAGCCCCTCCTGGGCTCTAGGAGCCTCAAGGAACGTGACACCCATTACGTTCCCGTCTCTCCTCTCGGGCCCGGGGAGGCGTCTGAGCACCGAGGTCCATCTCTGCGCCCCAGCTCATGGCCTGAGCCAGGGAAGAGAGGCCCGCGCTGCTTCTCACGACCTGTCAGTGGAGCGCCTTTCCAGAGCCCATCCCTGAGGCCGAGCCTGGCCGCGGATGGGTGAGCACTCCACCTTCCCGGCTCCTGGAGGGTGGGTTAGGCCAGCCCAGCAATCAGCAGAAACTCAAGGGAAACAGGGAGGGAGGGAGGGAGGGAGGCAGTATGGCAGGTAAAATATCCGCCAGGTCCCAGCCTGCCCCGGTCCCTCCCCAGTGCCCCACCCACGCCCCCATTGAGCCACAGGACAACCTACAGGACAGCGCAGCCACCACGGGTCAGCAAGCCCCTGGCAAAGGTAGAAGACTCCCAGGGAAGTGGGCTGGCCCCGTCCGAGATGGGGGACAGCCACAGGGGACCCGCCCAGGCAGAGACAGACACAGTACCCGCTCCCAGAAACTCAAGGCCTGGCACAGCCCCATCCAGGGCTCCCGCCCTCCCGATCAAGGGTCCCAGAGCCCGCGTGCTCACCACACGGGCCGCCAGCATGTGCGCGGCCTCGGGCCTCCCCTCCACACCCAGTTCTGGGGCGGCAGACAAGTGCTGGCAGCTTGAGTTAATCTGGTCTGAGCCATTGTCCAGTGGGTGGGGGTTCCGTCTGGGAATAAGGGTTTTAAAAGCCAAAGGAACACAAAACAAAAGCGCATCGAACCTGACTGTAATGCCAGGCCTTTATCCCAGGGTGGAATCGATCTAAAACTTATCACAAGAAATCAGCTGTAGGGAGTCCTGGAAAGATGCCAGTTAGTATATCAGAGGAGGCCAGGTCCCCCAGTCTCTCCCGGGGAGGGGGGGGTGGTTCTGCTGAATGCAGACATCTACTGACGGGAGGTCCCTTATAAGTTCCTATGCCTTCTTCCCTCCTTCTGACCCTGCCTGGACAGCACCTAACATGCTCGCCCCCCTCTGCCTCCCGGCCCCACTTCTCCTGGGACCCGAGCCCCTGGAGGGAGGGGCCGCAGGAGACCCCACAGCACTGAGAGCAGGGCTCTGTGGGAAGTGCTTGCTACTCGGTAGAGTAGAGGCTCTGTGCGCCTCGGTGTGCTTCTGAGCGGTCACCTGGGGCCCAGGTGAGTCCTCGGCGTCCCCCCACCCCCCAGGAGACCAGGCTCTCCCAGGAGGGTCATGGCAAACTCCTGAAGCCAGCAGGGAAGGAGGGCACATTGCTCGTGGGAGACACAGCCCTGGCCTGGACACTCCGTCTGCAGCAAATGACATGGTGTTTCCCTTCGCGGACTCAAACATGGAAATTCTGCCACATGAAGAGAATCAGCAGGCCACTGCAGAGTCACCGCACAGAACCGCTGTCCCCTGGGCTCGAAGACCAGGTTCCAGGGCAACACCCAAACCCTCCAGGCGGCCCCATCAACCTGCCCCCGACAACAGTGGACATCACTTCTACACGTGGCGGGGGGACGATGCTCAGACCAGTTTCTAGAAGAGAGCAGCAGCTAGGGGAGAGGGCTGCAATGTCCCGAGGGCACCCGTCACCCCACGCAGCCCGCAGCGAGCCAAGGCCCAAGAGGCTGTGCTCGAAGCACCACCCGACACCCCGGGGACCCAAGCCCCCCCGCCCCGCCCGGTCCCTTCGCCGCACCCCTCCGAGGGCCCTGTAGGTACGGCAGGCCGGGGATCAGCCTGGGGCAGCGTGGAGGCCACGGGAGCCGGCACAGCCAGCGCAGGCGGCGGAACGCCCGTGAAGATTTCTGCGGCCTGGGGACCAGGAGGGGCCTTTACATGACGTATGTTTTACAATGAGAAAGCCTCGACGCGAGCATTTGCCAGAGCAGCGGTGTTCTCGCTGCCCCCACGGGGCTCACACAGCAAACAGCTCCGGGAGGGCGGGCCCTGGGGTCCCAGTTACGCCGAGCCCACCGGTGGATGCTCAGGCGGGACGCTGAGGGGGAGGGGCTTGCGGTCTGCGGGCCCTGTGTGGGGCGACACGTCGGAGGGGGGCAGCTGCACCCGGAGCCCCCGAGTGCAGCCCACTCCGGAGGCGAGCGAGGGAGGAGGTCAGCGCGCGGACAGCCAGGCACCAGGCCCGGGCCTTCCAGCACAACGGTGCGCGCGCTGACCAAAACGCTTCAAAGCTGGGTATTCCGAGTCAGTTTTGCCCCGAAATACATAACCATCGAGGCATTAAATGCCCCAAAGAGATGCTACTCCAACTCCCAATCTTACTAGAAGTCTGACGAGACTCAGCGCTGTACAAAAGGCCTAGGGTGACTCTCGCCCACCGCTGTGGGAACATCGTCGGGTCTGCACTTTTCAGAAGACACTGGGGTGGGGCAGGCTGCTTCTACAGCGGTCCCCAGGGTCCCCACGTCCCAACAGCCTGCAACGCACTTCTAACCCAGAGACTGCAGCAGAAGTGATGGGAAATCACCTCCGAGAGCAGCTATAAGAGATCACGATGCTCCTCCGTGCACCCTCTCTCTCTTGAACTGTGACAGAGCAGGTCCCGTATCTGAGCTCCCCAGGGGGAAGCCCACGCGGCAGGGCACTGAGGGCAGCCTCGGGCCGATAGGTGGCAAGGAAGCGAGGCCCTGAGTGTGACAGCCAGTGAGGGGGAATCCTCGCAACAGCCGAGGAGAGAGGCTGGACACAGAGCCCCGCTCCCAGCACCCATCGGACCTTAGGGTGAGAGCACAGCCCCAACCACACCCACTGGCAGTTTGGGAGAGCCTGAGCCCCAAGACCCAGCTAAGCCCCCCCAGACCCAGAGCCACACAAACCTGCTTATTTTAAAGCACCACATTTTGCAGTAATTTGTCACACAGCAATAGACAACGATGTCATGGGTTTATCCAGGGGAGATGAAGACCCACTAACCCAGAGACCCTGCAATCCCACAACTAGGTACACAGCCCCAGAGAAACGTGGGCACAGGTAGGACAGGCCACACGTATGGAAGCACTCAGCACAGCACTGTTTACAACTGCCCAAACCGAGAAACACGCCAAATGACCACCACCAGAATAATGGGGAAAGCACAGAAAAAAGGTACACCCCACGGCCATACACCAGTGCACGGATAATGCATACAAATAAAGTTTAGCTAAAAAAGTAAAACAAAACAAAACACGCAAAGTGCAGGTGCACGCCCACGAAGTCTGGATACAAGCACAAGCCAGCTGTGAAACGGGATGAACACTGAGCTGCACAACTCCGGAGAGGAGCGAGGAGGGGATGAGAGTAAGAGCCAGCATCGCGCCACCTCCCGCGTGGGCTGCGGCTTCCTCTAAGCTGCAAGACTTAGTACTCCCCTTCTTGCGCATTTCCTAAGAAGGGCAGGGGGAGGTGCCACAGGAGGGACAGGGCCCAGCATGGAGTCCGGCTATCCGCAGCCACCCATGAAACATCCACGAAACACACGGCTGCTCCACTTAAAACCAGGCTCAGACGAGAATTTACCACCAGTAGCCACTACCATCCCCTGGGTCCATTCCCTGGATGACAGTGGCCTTGCTTCTTCAGTAAAAGCAAAGGAGCATCGCCAACCCCACCCCACACTCCATGCTCTTGTTCTTAAAGGGAAGTCAGGTGGAGGCTAAGGTCACACAGGACGCTGATAACACGAGACACAGAACTAGAAGCTTCAATAAAGAAGAGGGGTAACAGCCCCTCCATGCCTCAAAACACCATCTGGAGAGAAGAAGTGTCCCCTCAAAGGGCAAACTTGAGAAGAAAGATCGCAGCGGGTCGAGAGGGCAGGAGGAGAGAGAGGGAAGGGTTGGGGAGAGCCGGGAAGAGAGAAACACACCGCCTTTGTCTGTGCCACCTCCCTCCCTCCCTGCCTTGAAGTTACTGCTCCCCTGCCTTTCCTGGCTCCCTCCTTGGGGCCACCCGGCTCTGCTCCGACCCCTTGCAATCCTGGGGACCCCCGAGGGCCGAGTCTCTCTGCCCCCAGCCACTCATCAAGCTTATACTAGTTCACTCCTCTCCAGGTGCCTACAGACATTTCTGGCTTCTTGCTTCCCTTGAGCTCCAGAAATGTACAATTTTGCCTTAAAAACTCTTAAGTACAGTTTAGCCCACCAGTAATGAAAACACAAATTGGGGGAAAAAAAAAAAAAAGGCTGTATTTTCCATTTATTTTTCATTTTATCTTTAGAGGAGTGTGGCGGGCGAGAGAGAAGATCCAAAGCAGGCCCCGTGCCCAGTGTGGAGCCTGAAGGGGGATCGATCTCACAACCCTGAAGTTAGGGTCTGAGCCCAAATCAAGTGTCGGATGCTTAATCGACGAAGTTACCCAGGTTCCCCAAGACTGCGTCTTCTACAATCTCTCGAGGGAAGGACCTGCCCGCTGGAGATACGGGGACCCCTCCTCCCCAGCTGCCCGCCGGCAGACAGGCTCCAGGGCGGGTCCCCGGAGTTCGCTCGGCCCCTGGACTCCGCAGGGCTGTGCGGCTCCCAGTTCAGTCAGAGGCCACTTACTCCTCCAGCGAGCACGCTGCTCGGACGCGAGCGCTCTGGGTCTGCCTTCTGGAAGTACCATCCCCCTTGTTTGCGTTTCTGGAAAAAAGTTCTGTTTTCTTTTTAAAACCAAAGTTCCATGAGGTTGTGTGAACCCAGGACAGTCCTAATTTTCAGAGGGTTTACTCGCACAAGCTGCCAACGTGGGAGCTGAGGGTGTTTGTTTTAAGAGGATGTGGGGGCAGCAGGAAACACAGAAAATACTGCAGTTTTGAATTTCTTCCCTACAAAATATATATGACAGGGAAACTCCATTTATCTGAACGGGAACATCTCCACCGTTCGCCCCAAGTTACAAATGCATGATTCCTGTACAGACATGCCCATGGCACCCATGCCACCAAGAGAGCAGGGCGAGGGCGAGGGCACTGGGCGGCCCACGCGTCCAGCACCCACCTCGTGGCCCAGCTGCCTGGCGACACCTGCTTCTTCGCCTGGCCAGGGATGAGCTGCAGCTTTGAGAACACTGACCGCCGTCAGGCCCCACATGGCAAGGTGCAGCCCCAAGCTCTCAGGGCCAGGCGTACTGCTCTGCCAGGACCCGACAGGACACAAACTCAGGTGTGAGTGTGGCCACACAGTGGCAGGGCGCTCTGTGAGAGCGGAGTCTCACACGCCCGCACGCGCACGCACGCGCTCTCAGGCTCCTACAGACGACCCTGTGCATCCCCCACATCTTGGCTGACCGGGGGGTCCCCCAAGCCAGCCCTCTGGGAGCACACTGCCCACACGGTCCGGCATGGCGGAGAGACCCCTCCATCCTGAAAAGGGCAGCAGAGACCACATGTCCCTGGGAGAGGCAGGCACGCAAACGGCTGCCAACATGAAACACGTGAGACCCCATGTCTGGTTCTCAGGAATGGGGTTCTGCTAACCTCTTTCAACACTATTTACTGTCACGGACGGGCCACACGAGCAAGTCTCTCCACGTCACGAGGGACCGTCAGCCAGAAACAGAAGCCGCTCTGCGAGGCACCACTGTCTGCCCCCCACACATGCAAGGACAGAAACCTGGCCGTCAGGCGCCACCAGGGCGCATCACGACATGTCAGCACACAGAGAAACATCGCCACCATGTCCTCCCCGTGGCTGGGAAGGCTGTCATCGTGCAGTCGCACACGTCAGCCCTCATGTTTCAATTCCCCAAGCACAGCCACCCCATCAGACGTTTGCTGATCAAACTGCTTACGAAGCCTGACCTCCTGGGATGAAATCCAAGATTAAGAAACCCAGACCCCATTTTCAGGTATTACTCGATTAAAAGAACAAACCACAGCGACAGGTACTGACAGCCCACAGCCCAGCGCCGTGCCATGTGTTTCCCGTGCACGGTTTCAGGTTCTTCTACTGCCCCCTCAAGCCGGGTGTGTGGTCACCCCAACTTCTCACGTGAGAAGCATCCACGTGATGCTGGAGCACACAGGGGTCACTCTGCCTCGGGCTGGGGGTGGGGTGAGCAGGAACCTTCTGTGGGGTTCTGGCCTGATACACCTGGGGGGCTCAGTTGGTTAAGCCTCTGCCTTCGGCTCAGGTCATGTTCTCAGGGTCCTGGGATCGAGCCCTGCATCGGGCTCTCTGCTCAGCGGGGAGCCTGCTTCCCCCCCTCTCTCTGCCTGCCTCTCTGCCTACTTGTGATCTCTCTCTCTCTCAAATAAATAAATAAAAATCTAAAAAAACAAAACCCAGAATTGACTAGCTTTTATAGTAATAAGTAAACGGAACACCAATTCATAAAAGTGCCCTCAGCAAATGCAGAGATTCACTCAAATCATGCCTGTGCCTCCCATACAAACATTAATCCCATCCTCCCCAGAGGACGTACGTCCTCGCACATACCACACATGAAAGGAACGACGACTGCTTCTTCAGCACTCACCTGATGCTGACACCTGTCACCCTTCCATCCATCACCGCTGGCATCCTTGCAGCCGCTCTGCACACCATCCCCGCATGATGTCCGTTTGACAAGCCCAGGTCACACCCCATCCCGCTGCCCACAGCCCTCCTCTGTGAATTTGACAATGAGGCGATCACAGCCGTGACAGACTACCCCGGTGCCCATTTTCCCCTTCTGCTTTTGGGAACAGAGCCCCCAAGTTTTGACCGGCCTCCTGGCTGCCCAGTTGGAGATGACAGTCAACACCTCAGCCACAGCCAGATAGGAGCCGATGACTGAGGTGGGGTCAGCAGGGGGTGGGCAGAGAGCACGCTTGAGGCTTCTCAGTCATTTCCGTGAAGACGAAGCCACTGGCCCTCACTCCATCTGCCCCCTGCCCCAGAACGAAAACACTAGCACCGTGAGCTGCCCTTGAACACACAGCAAGGACAGCACAGGGGGAGGCAAGGTGGTAAGATGAAGGAGGCGCAGGTCCCTGGACAACCCAGGCCTGAGCGGCTCACCTCTGGGCTGTGAAACAAATGTGTACTGAATCTTGGGATCTCCACATAAAAGGAGTTGGCCTATATCCTGACACATGTGCGTGAACCTCATGCTTAGACCCTACTCTCTGGTTCCTTCCCAAAACAGTCCCCGAGCCCGTTTTGCACACCAAGCTCGTTGCGCCAACTGCGGTATCCCCCGGGGCGGCACCTGGACATTCATCCCAGCCTGCTGAGGTGCTGCAGTCACATGCCTCCATCCTGCCCCTGAACCACGATCCGGTACCCAAGCCGGCTGGCCCAGTGGGCCGACGTGCCTGGCTTTAGGTGGCAGCAGTGCTCGGTCCTGGAGAACGTGTGGGGCTCTGGGACCAACGGAGGCTTCAAGGAGGTAAGGATGGCATCGTCCAGGTCACCCCGACGGTCACTGTGAGCCAGGTCCTCAACCTCCACTGTGATTCTTAGCCTTAAAAGATGTCACCTATCAGCACCAAGTACCCGCACAGTCGGATAGCCACACCTTTGCAAGCGCGTGCCCTCATGCATCTGGGCCAACAGCAGTATGGTTTCCTCCAGGTTCATAAAAGTATATTCCTGAGACAGGACCACACAGCTCCGCCGGAAAAAGGCCACCCTATGCCATTAAAACTGACCACAAGAAGGGCAAGTTTAAACTAGATGCTGTTTATGCTCCTAACAGCAGGAGACGTGAGCTCTGTGCCTGGGAAAACCATCTTCAAAGCAACGACTGTTTTCCCAGCTGTGAATACTTCATCCTGGGAAATCTTTTCATACCATTACAAAAATAATTTTGAAAAGATTGAACAAATATTCAGCCTAATCTGCCCATTCTGGTATTTCAGACCCAAAACTGGAGAACCGCCTTGCGCACGTTGTCTGATCAGCCAGTGACTAATCTCCCTCGTGACCATGAGCGAGCGCTATAATGAAATCAGCTCCCTGAAGCAAATGTAGCATCCACTCCACTGGAAACAATGAATTTAGCGGCTTCCTCTGAACAGCCAGGAAGTGGAGATAATTGCAGCGGAAGGGGCAAGGCAGGGCGCACCCCACTTCTGCCCGCTGGCCTACGAGCACGCGCCAACCAAGAGAAGAGAGCTGGTTCTGATGAAGGGGGTGGCCCGGAGCGCGCACCTGTCACAAGTCAGCTCCCGGCACCTCTGGGCCAGAAGCTCCCATAAGCTCTACAACGCCCAACGTACAGCAGGACGGAAAGTTTCAAGACACAGACTCTATGACATCCCCCTTCTAAAGCCAAGAGGGGAAAAAGAAAAAGCCCAAAAAACAAAAACAAGCCACTGAAGCAGAGATTCATTCCAGAGACCAGGTGCCCGGCTGGCCCTGCTTTCCTAGGCAAGGAGGGGACGGTCCCAGCCTTGGGCCTGTGGGCCCCTCTGCGACAGAGGGGTGACAACACTGGGCCTCGAGGAGAGCAGGACGGAGCCGTCCAGCCACGGGGGGCTGGGTGGGGTGTGGTTCAGTCTCCGAAAGGGCAAAAGGACAACTTGAGGGTGAGGGTGAGGCTGTGATCCTTACCCCACAAACCCTGTGACGGAGCGACATGCGCCCGCCTGAAAGCCAACCACGACTTTAAAGATACTTACAAACATGCCAACCTACCAAACGTTTCTCGCTCAACTTCTCCACGTTTTCTGAATTTTTCACCACGGGTATGTTTTATTTTCATAAAGTGAGGGGTGGGGGGCTTGTTTTCAAAAATTAAGTTAAGAATGGTATGAAAAGAGGCCACGTATAAATCAAGTGTGTCTGAAGAGCTCAAGTGTGGGAGAGACACATTCTCAGATCAGTATCTTGGGAACGGAAGGGACACTTACAGATGGAACACGCCAGGGGCACCTGGGAGGCGCAGTCAGGAGAGCGCCTGCCCGACCCCTGGTTTCAGCTCAGGTCATGATCTCAGGGTCACGGGACCGAGCCCCATGGTGGGTTCTGCACTCGGCGTGGAATCGGCTCGAGATTCTCTCTTCCTCTCCCTCTGCCCCTCCTCCTGCACATGCGTGTGTGTGCATGCTCTCTCCCTCAAATAAATAAGTAAATCTTTAAAAAAAGGAACACACTGGATGTCTGAAGGGTGGAATTGGAGGGGGGAGACTCCTTTGCCAACTTTCCTTGTTCACTCTTCCGATGCTACTTATCCTGTGTGCATGAGAGAGAGCTCCAAGGGCCACGAAGGACGGAGAACGGGGTGGTCCCTCTCCGTGAAGGTGATGGGGCCAGGACTGGGTGGAAGCGGTCAGGTCCAGGGTGTCCAGGACAAGTGGAGGAGAGTCCTACACAGGGAGAGGGGGTCCTCATGGAGCCCCTCACTCCCAGACAAGTGCCCTGCTGTGGGGTCTGCAGGCAGAGGCCCCTCCCTCGCGTTGCCGCTGTGGTGTCCAGGGTCGCCTGGGCTAAGGGAACCAACAGTGAAAAGGAAGCAAGTCGCAGAGCACAGCCTGCAGGGAGACGGACTGGAGCGCTCCCAACCCCCACCCATGAAGGGCAAGTGCCCGGGACAGTTGCTGCCACCAGCCTCTGGGGGGCAGGGGGCGGGGGGCCATGCTCTGCTGCTCCCCATCGCCACGGGCAGGCAGGAGGAAGGAGGTGGGGAAAGCCGGTGGCCAAGAATGACAGTGGGGGCACGTGCAGTGGCCGTGAGAACACAGATGTGCAGCGGTCTGTGCGCCTGGCCCTCCCCGCGCATCACCGCTGGGCAGCCGGTAGAGAGTGTCCCCAATCATTCCCAGGCTGTGCTGCAGAGCCTCGCAGAGAAAAGACACCAAGATTTTTCTTATTTTTCATCTTTTTCCCCAGCCAAGTTTCCCACTGTAAGAACACTGCCGCTACACAACCTGGAGACCCTGAAAACTTCCGGAGGCCATTCCCATCACCCACGTGTCCTCCCCGGGACACCCACCCCCCAGCAGCTTCAGACAGCCACGACCTCACGCCACCCATCTGCTGGGACTCATGGCCACAGCGCGGGAGGCCACCCCTCTGGCCCGGCAGGGGTGGGGCCCAGCGAGCCTGTCCCTGCGCTGGTCGCCCGCCTCGCCTCTCCGGCGGCCCGCTCGCTCCCATGGTGCTGCCCGCTGCTTTATTCAGCGCACCCCTCGAGTCTGGGCCTGGACGCCCCTTTGACACTCACGCTGCCATCAACGCCACAGATTTCTCAGCCAGTTTATCCTCAAATACTGCCCTCCTCGCCCTCCGGCCTCCCCGCCCGGTTCCCCGGCGACACATCACGGTGCGTCTCTGGGGCATGTGCGCACCCCTCTCAGCCAGGCCTCGCCCCCCCAGACTCCAGGATGAGTTTTACTTTGACAAATTTCAATTTGAGTCCTTGCAGCTCCACCCAGTTGTCCTCAGGCCGGAGGGAAAAGGACAGAAGGCCAACGCTCCCGTAACCCTCCAAACGCTTTAAACCCATCGAAGCTCTCCCCGGTCCTCTGCCTGGGCTTCCTGTGGATTCTGTCCCCTGCCTTACCTGCCGACTTTGAGGACACGTCTCTCCTTCAGGAGAGCTCCTCTCCTTGGGAGACCCCGGGGGGTGGTTTTGCCTTTGTCCCTGCTGCAGGGTCCACACAAGTGGCCCGGTGACTTTCTAGAGCACGGGGCTCCCGTGTTGGGGGTTGGTACGGACCGGGTCTGCCTCTGACACAACTGTGGGTCTGGGCCTCTGAGACTGCGACTCAGACGCTTTCTTCACCTACCCTGCCTCCTGCTGTGTCTGCCCAATGGGCAGGATTTTCTAATTCATGCGTGACAGACCTGTGGCTCTTGGCTTTGGGGCAGGAGCTCAGTTCCACCGCCTGCACGTGAGCACACACCCCGCGAGGCCGTGTTGCTAGGACAGCAGCCTTATGGTAGAGGCCCAGTTCCGACGCCTTTGGGGCCACCAGCTCCAGCTTCACTCACCAGTCTGGCCTTGAGATTCTTTATTGCTTGCACACTACTTGCATTTAGTTACGTCACATAATTCTGATGTCACGTTTCTTCAAGCACATGATGTGTTTGAAGCAGAAGGGGATATTTCTCACGTCAACCCACCAACCAAACTGATATTTTTACATGTATTACTTGTATATACAGATACAACACACACATTACTTCAAATCATTTCACAGACCGTGCGCCTACAGGTCACCTCGGAAACACAACCGACGCGGACGGCACGAGCCCTTCTCTGGCCCCACACGGCCACTAAGTCCCAGTTCATTCTAACGGTCCCGGCTCACGTGCCACCCGACTCCCGGGTCAGCACACAGGCCCACAGCCTCCCTCAAGCACAGCGAGCGTAGCTTCCAAGCATGAGACTGAAAACGTTTCAGGGACGCTCACCCCAGAACTGTGAGCGAGAGTCCAGAGCCTGCACTGGGGCTGAGGGTCACAGCCTTGCCCCACCGCCAGACCCTCGGCTGGGACCGGCTCCGGGCTCCGAGTGTGACAACATCTCAGGGCCCCACACGTAACCTGGGGCAGACGCCGGCCAGGACACCCTTCCGCAGGGGGCGACTGCCTCCCTCCCTCCTTCATCTGACGGGACCCGAACCACATGCACCTGCTCCCCAGACGCCACTGAGAATGACTTGTGCCCCAGTGTGGGGGCCACACGGGCCGAGGGACGGCGGGCGGGCGGGCAGACCACACAGCCCAGGCCAGGCTGAGCAAAATGACCCACCGCCCCGAGGCGAGCTGGCTGCCAGGCGCTCCTGGCCAGCGGGGGGAGACTCGCACAGGGCCCGAGCGCCTGATCCGTGAGAGGACCTCACCTGAAATGGCACGTGCTCGCGAGCCCCACGCAGCCGTTCTGCGCTTCCCCTCACGCCGCCTCTGGAGGCAGCAGACATTAAAGAACGCACATCACCAGGGAAAACTGGTGGGAAACATCGGGGTTTGGAGCTGATGGCCAAGAATTCCTGAGATATCTTCGGTGCAAACAGGTGGTTTTTATGAAAGTGCAGGGACAAGGCCTGTGGGCAGGAAGGGCTGCCGCTGCCCCGGGATTGTGAGGGGCAACTGATTATGTTCTATGGAGCTAGCGAGAGTGAAGACAGGGAAGTTTCCGAAAGGACTTCCATCTGCTAAAGAAGACTCCCAGGATCCTGGCGGCCTAGCTACTGTTGGGCTAAGATTGTTTTTCCCTCTGGCAAGGCATTATAAGATCGGGGGCTTCCTGGAGGAATGTTTTACTCTGCCTGTCTCAAATATTGGTCAATGGGCTGCAAGTTATAAGGAAATTTAATTTTATCTCCATTTCCTTTTGCCTTTGTACTCCACATCAAAAGCCAAAATCTGGGGTCTCCTCCAGCCACGGGGTGGAGCAGGCCTCCAAGCTCAGATGCAGCCCAGGAGCAGGGGTCCCGCTGCTTGCCTTGCTGCACGCCCCTCCACTTCCTCTAACGGCTGGAGAAACAGAAGCCCAAGGGGGCCCAGGGCAGGACATGGCGAGGAGGCCTGGGCACACAGGCCTGGGAGGCCAGTGCAGAGCCCCGAGGGAGCAGTCTGGGAGAGGCAGAGGGGCTGTCTGCTCAGAGCGGAAGCCGTAAACAAGAAGAACTCGGCTGGAAAACTATCTGAAGCATAAAGCAAAGACGAAGAGCTCTTAGCATAAGAAGCAAGTTTTCTGATCAATATGGAGAAGACAGGTTTTGCAACAAAAGTGGTAAAAACAAAAACAAAACAAAACAAAACACCCCACAGGCATCCACAAAAGCAAATGACCGATATGTACATGGAAAATGACCATTCATGGCTGTAATCAAGGAAAGTGAAATTAAAGCCACCGTGAGCTACTTTTCTGTCATACTAGAAAACACGGAAAACACATTATAGTGCCCAGGGCCGATGTGGGCACTCTCTTACACAGAAAAGAAAACACAGCCATTGTGAAAACATTGAGGATATACTCCAAGATATTCACCGCAGAGTTATCAGTCTTTCTGATTTCTTCTGTGTCGTTTCCTGTAGCTTCTCTTTTCTTTTTTCCCACTGGACATGTATAACTCGGGAAAAATAACAAACACCGATTTTTTAAAAATTCCACTTTGCTGATTTACTTTCTGCTGAGCACGAGGAAGCAAAGCTACAAACATCTCGCTGGCTGGCCGCAGCGGCACCAGGAAGCGCACCAGCGATGGACACACCGACAGCTGGATTGGGGTGGGGGTGGACCCTGTTTTCTTTGGCCCAGAGCTGATCAGCTTCCAACTTCTCTGTAATTCTTCAGATTTGATGAATGAGTGGAGAAAACCCATTGTCGAGACAGAGGGCCGCACATGCTCCAGGCCTAACACACTGTGGGCCTCGTGGGCCCTGTGGCCCCAGCCACCTCCGAACGATGCCCAGTGAGGCCTGCCACCCCCGAAGGGCTCCTGGAGAAAGGCACAGGATGTCACACACGGGCAGGGCAGAGAAGGCCACGTCAAACCTGGCCCCCGCAGGACGGCCCTGCGACAAAGCCAGGACGAAACCCCAATACCAGCTCACTGGCAGTTTCCAGAACTGAGCAGCCAGGGGCACACATCGCCAAGCCCTGGAAAAGCAAGTTTTAATCTCACCTCTAATTCCCAGGGCACTTCTGTGAGCACCACCATCAGAATGACGGAAATAAAACCACAGAGACACCAAATGCTGGTGAGGTGGTGCAGGGGCTCATCTCGGGCAGGATGGTGGTGGGAACGTAAGTTGGGACAGCCACTCGCTTGGAAACCAAACACGCACGTAGCAAACGACCCAGCAGTTATCCTCCTGGGCATTCACCCTAGAGACATGAAACCTCGAGCTCACGGATGCCCCTATAAGCTTTATTTGTAAAAGCAAAGACCTGGAAACAACCCAAATGCCCTGCACTCAGTGAGTGAATGGCTAGAAAGGGAGGGTACCAGGAGGCTGTGTGGTGACAGAGGACTTCTGCACCCTGACTACGGTGGTGGCCCCAGCAACCTACACTGGTGAGAAGGCTGCACGTGCAAGCACACCCACAGGCACACGCGTACATGCACGCAGAAGAGTACACAGGGGCACACGCGTGAGCACCACACAGAAGCACAAGTGCAAGCACACACACATACATGAGCAAGCACGGACACACGTACCTACGTGAGCACACACCCCAGGGCATGTGTGGGCACACATCCAAGGACGTGCACAAGTATACACATGGGCACAGATAGCACACACACACCAGCGTGCACGTGAACACACACGCAAGTACACATGCGCGAGGACACACAAAACCAGTCAAGTCAGAATGAGCTCTGTGGATTGCGCCAATGTCCTTTCCTGGTTTGACGCTGTGCTCTGTGATCGGTGGGGGAAACTGGGCAAAGGGCACACTGGACCGCCCTGTGACTTCTGTAACTTACTATGATCTATAATTATATCAAAAGTAAACTCTTCGGGGCTCCAACTGGGCATGGAGCCTTCTTAGAAAAATAAAAAATAAAATAAACTCTCTTTCAGAAAACATCACAGTGAGTACCGTAAAGGCACAGTTAGTCCTAACCAGGCCCTCCAGACGAGCCAACGAGCCGACCCTGTGCACCTGCCTGGGGCAGCTCCAGCAGGAACAACGGCTCCCTCCCAGGCAGGCCCAGCACCGAGCCCACGGTCAGGAACACAGACCCTCGGCAGCGGCTGGGAGAAGACCCTGTGGTTCGATCGGAGGTTGCGGAGGGATCACCACGCTCCACGAGGGCACAAAGTGGGTGAGACAGGGTCCGGAGCACTGCAGGGGGCCTCACGTGTCACCCACTCCCGCCCCCTCCCCGCAGGAATCCTCCCAGCGCCGCCCCCACACACCCCCCTGCGTCGGCTGGAGCGGGCCCAAGCACAGGTAGACCAGCTACCTCCACTCGATGACCCTGACTTTCGAAAGTACCACCTCATTCAAGGCCAGCATCTACCTCCCTGTGCTTTCTGCTCACCGACAGTGAGAGGGCAAGAGAGCGCCCACTCGGGCCACATGGAGCCCACCAGGTCACCAGAAGGCCCCTCAAGGACGCAAAGGCAGCCACAGGGACTCACACACAGCCACCCCGAGGTCAGCTCCTCCCAACGGTCCTCGGGACCCCGGCCCCCAACCGCCCCCACATGGAGGCTGAGGGGCGAGAGCCCAGATGTCCCCTGGCACAGCAGCGAAAGGTTTCGCCCTCTGCAGGACTACCAGCCTTTTAATCCTGAGACAGGGCTCCCTCTGAGATTTCCAGTCAGGGCTTCTGTGCTCTGTGGCTCTGTATTCACTTCCCCCAACACGCTGTCAGTGGCCTCCCCATGGGACAGAAGAGCCAGGGACTGGGGGACTCAGGTGACCAGAGGGCCACCCACTAGCACCCTGGACCGTTGGGGCTTGTGTCCGGAAGAGAATGCAGGTGCCCCAGCTCAGCACATCAGCACCAACTGGTGGTTCCACTTCCTGTCTACGTAAATACTAATTTCATATTTCAAATCAAATGTTCTCTTGCCGCTCGGAGACGCTGCCGCTCGGAGACTTTTTCTAATTAGCCCTCTGTGTGGCGGTGTCCACGGCAACCTCTCCCCCCAGGACACAGGGCCCTCAGAAGTCCAGAGGCCTGCCCACCTTCCCAGGGCCCCCAAGAAGGGCCGTCCCTTACCCAAAGTACAGTCCCTGGGCCTCCTTCCACACTGCAGACCCAGTAACTTGGGGCCCGGAGACGTGCAGCCTGAGCCGCCGCAGACCTCCACCAGGGAGGGCTGCTCCAGAGCCGAGGACAAACGTGGGTCGGGTGCAGCTGTGGGGGCCAGGGCCCAGCACGGGTGGGCCAGACTGTTTAGACCAGGGGAATGCAAACTCTGGGCCAAGTGCCCCATGCCTGCCTATCTTGGTAAACAAACTTTATTTGGCCTTGGCCGTGGCCGTTTGCTCACACACTCTCGGTGCCCTGCTTCTCCATGTGCAGGCCGAGCAGCGACACAGACCGCACGGCCCACAGAGCCTCCGACGGCTCCTAGCTGGCCCCAGACAGAGGAACCCGGCCAAGCCCTGATTTGACTTAGATCCAGTCTCCGCGGTGGGGGGGAGGCATGGTGAGCACAGCGCTGGCCAAGCACAAAAGCCAGCCATTTTCCTAACGCGTCCAGGAACTGACCAGAGTAGGGAACCTCCAGGCCCAAACTGAGGGGTACCCAGAGGCTAGAACCCAGAGACGTGGCAGGACATGGGGGCCATTCTGCCCTCAGGCGATCTGCAGATGCCCAGAAGTGCGAACTTTGGCTCTGGCGGCCTCCCAGGATGAGGGGATGGACTCAAAGGCCAGGGGCCCCCAAGGCGGAGAGCCCAGCGGCAGAGCCGCCCCGAATCTCCTCAGCCTTTTGATAATTCTATGAGCACCTTTCTGCTGAAGTAAGATCTAAACAGAAGTGCCTGGGGATGCCGGGGTGGCTCAGTCGGTTAAGCGTCTGTGTTTTTTGTGTGTTTTTTTTTTAAGATTTTATTTATTTTTCGGAGAGAGAGAGCGAGAGAGCGAGTGAGAGAGCACACAGGCAGAGGGAGTGGCGGGCAGAGGGAGAAGCAGGCTGCCCACTGAGCAAGGGAGCCCGACGTGGGACTCGATCCCAGGACCCTGGGATCATGACCCGAGCCAAAGGCAGATGCCTCACTCACTGAGCCCCCCAGGCGCCCCAAGCGTCTTTGTTTGACTCAGGTCATGATCCCAGGGTCCTGAGATTGAGTCCCGCATCAGGCTTCTCCCTCTGCCTGGCGCTCCCCCGGCTTGTGTGCTCTCTCTCTCTCTCTCAAATAAACAAATAAAATCTTTTTTAAAAATTAAAATAAAAAAGAGTGTCTGATTTTATAATAAACCTTTACTATTTTTTTAGGGGGAGAGGATCATTTCGGGGAGGGGGGAGTTGGGAGACTGTTTTTAAATATGTATGGATATTAAATTTTACCAAACGCCTTGCACTGAAATGGCCACAGATGCAGGCCCTTTCTGTTTTTCTGGAAACACCCAACCCAAGGTCAGGCCTGCGTCAGGCTCCCCTTCTTGGGCCAATCCGATCAGTGTTTGTTACTTAATGCAAATGGGAGGAAATTAGTGAGAAATACTACGTACTCCCAAGGTCAGAACCCATCCATCATTGGGTTTTTTCATGTTTTGTGCAATTTTTCCACCCCAACAGTGACCGAAGTGATTGTAAACCCAAGATATTAAGCAACATGGTAAATTAGCCATGGCTCTACCTACAACAAGTACAATTTTACATACTGTGTCCTTTGCTACGAGTTATATGTGAGAAAAGCCAGTGTAGGTTACTACAAATAGGAGGCCGCCCCAAAGTCCTCTAAACTCTACCCCAACCCTCATTAACAACAACAAAAAAATCAACTTGCTTGATTCGCCTTCCTTTATAAAACAGATTTATTATTAGAGTTGGTTGAGAAATATATATAATAACAAGCAGATTATCTGATAATCTCTTATATATGAAAATGTTATGTTAATTCAACATTTAACAAAACTTGTGTCTGCAGCAGCACCAAAAACAATTTTTAATATATACTTGCTGAACAGGTTAAATGTCCTAATTTGAGCCCAGTGAGCTGCCGGGAGGTTTGATCAGTTCCAGAAAAGTTAGGTGAGGGGTCAACATGGAGAATGTGAGAAAAGAAGGAGTAGAAGAAAATTAAAAGGTTAGCCAGGCCGGAAAGCTCAACTCCAGCAAGGAACGTGGGGCGGAAGAAGAGGAGGGGCACACTGTGTGGCCAAGGACGGACAGCACGAAGGCCAGAGTGGGCCCCGAGGGGCCCGGGGGTGTCCCGTGTGGGCAACGACAGGACCGTAGCTCCTCGCGGACCAGCATCCGTCGCCAAGTTGTATTTTGATGTTATGTGACTCAAAAAAACAGACCAATGGAGTCTGCCCTGTGTTTGCTATAGGAACCTTGTTCAAGTCACTCGCTCCTGGATAGATACGGAGATCTTCTCGGAGAAAAGCATGAAACTTACATGAAGGACATTAAAAACTACCCCCAATAAACCACAAAAGACTTATCATGAAACCTGAAAACTGATTCCAAAGCTCATACAAAGAAGAAAATATGTGACAAAGGCCAAGAACATTGTCTCCAAAACAATAAGGAAGTACTTACTCTATTAAATATTAAAACATACTTTTAAAAATTGAAGAATTATACAATGCGGCAAGAAGTGAGTTAAATAAATAGCGGTGTGACAAGTTAATGGACTATTCTGCAACAAAATTTAGGAAAAAATATGTAAGACAATATGCTCATAATTGTGGAAGAGAGAGGCAGCCTTTATGTTAAGGGGGAAAACAATATCGGACACATCTGTCCGCACACATGGAGAACGTCACTGTCAAAGTCAAATTGGGAGAAAGTATGTGTAATACACGCAAAAAGAAAATGTTTCTTTAAAAAAAGGCAAAAGATGTGATGAGGAAATTCGTGGAGAAAGACAAATCCTTAAAGAACGACTAGAAACCATCTTGGTCCCTCGTGATTAGGAAAATACAAAATTAAAAGAGGCCCTACTCTGATGGAGCTCCGTGCTGGACTCCACCCGGCAGGGAGTCTACTTGAGGGTTCTCTCTCCCTCTGCCCCTGCCCCCCAACTCTCTCATCAAACAAACAGGTGCTACTCTGCACCCACCAGATCGCCAGACACAGAGCCAGTGGGGCCCCTGGACACCGTGTACCACGTGTTCACCTATCGGCCCTTCCACCCACCACCCCATTTCCAGGTGCGAACCCACGAGAAGCAGTCACACGCACACACACAACGGACCCTGGTAAGGCACTTCCACAGGTAAACGCAGAAGCAAGGTACATGACCGTCAGCAGGGGGGCTGTGAGACACCACACACCCCGGGGAAATGTTAAGTAGGAGTTACGACCAATACGCAGGAGCCACACGGGGGGCTCGGAGGCACCTCTAGGACATGGTGAGCCAAAGGATGTGTTAACAGAATGCAAACCATAAAGAAAAAATGATAAAATTAGACTTGATCAAAATTCAGAACTTCTGCTCTTCAAAAGCCGCTGTTGACAAAAATGAGAAGGGCAGCTGCAGACCAGGGGAAATATGCTTGCAAAACAGAAATGAGATAAAAGACCTGTATCCAAAATATGTAGCCAACTCTCAAAACTCAACCATAAGAAAACAACCCAATAAAAATGGAGAAGGGAGCTGAGCAAACACTTCACCAAAGACAACTTAACTCGTGGTAGCCAAAAGGCACACAAGATGCTCCCGCCACCGGCGGTCAGGGAACCGCTCGTGAAAAACCACAAGAAATTATGCTTTAAGTATGAATAGTTCACTCCAAGTCAATTACGCCTCAATAAGGCTGCCTTTAAAAACCACACACGCAAGAAGACACAACTACGTTCCCGAGAGTGACTAAAATTTAAAAACTGACGACAGCAAGTGTTGACAGATACACAGGGCATCTGGAACCCTCACACGCCGCTGGCGGGAACGCGCACGGGTGCGGCCACTTTCCACACAGCTTCGCAACTTCTTAAAAAAGTAAACACACACCTACCGTGTGGTCCACCTGAGTCCTGAGAGTTTACCCAAGAACAATGAAAACAGAAAGCCTTGCACACACATATGGACAGCACGCTCATTCTAGCCCCACACGGAGAACACCCCGAACGTCCGCAAACTGGCGGACGGAGACCCGAATGTTAAGTACAGTGGAGTGTTCCTCGGCCACGAAAAGGGAAGCATTCGGGAGGCAGCCGAGCCAGCTCACCGAGACAGGACGAGGGGGTCTCGGCCTCCCACCAACTTACCGTGGGCCTCAGGGAAGTCCCGGGACTTCTCTGGGTCTGCCTTTTCTCTCAACTCCCTTAGCCCTGAAGTCGGGCAGTTTATGACTCCAGCTGGCTGACAACTTAAGTGTCCAGTAGTCACCAAGTAGAAAAGAAAACAATGGCAGAGGGGAATTTCTGCTAGAAAAACAATTTAGGCTCCCAGCAAGCTGCCTATAAAGATTAGATCCCCTCACCCCCACTAGTTTTAACAACAAAAAACCTACTGCCAGACCAGCAATATTTCTTGAGCAAAATGCCATTAGAATGAAGTATTTTGGCTCTGAGCAAATTCTCAAGGCCATAAAGTTCACAGCCTCATTTAATGATTCTATGAAGTGCTTGCTGGCTTGATGCCTTAACTCCTGGCCCATTTTCGAGGTCACACAGGAAGGAAAAAGGTGGTCCGTGTGGGGTAGCCGTGCTTCCCTTCCAGATAAGCAACGCTCTGACCACTCCGAGTACGGCAGTGTGGAGCCCGGGCCACGTCCACCCCTCTGTCATTGGCCACGTTCCTGCAGAGCCCGTGAAAACACAGGGGGCACGCAAGGCTGCACTGGGAACTTGGGAGCCCAAGGGCTTATGCACGGCACATTATATTCTGAAAGGAGAGTGGCTATCATTGTCACTACGCCCTCCAGACTTCAGGAATGCACCGTCATTCCCAACATGAGATGCTCTGCTCATCAAATCCGAGGCCTTCCTCCCAAGCACATCGCCAACATTTACAGTGTTGAGTGTAGATGCCAGGAAGGAGCCGCGTACACTCCTTCTACGGTGCCGGGCCGTGCTGCCAATGCACGCGGCTGAGCCGCCCACGGACCGGCGCTCCCGCCCAGTTTCCCTAAGGGGCCAGGCCAGGCAACGCGGCAGGTCCCGGTTCCGGCCCCGGTCTTCCTTGAGTGCTCCACAAGGTAGCCGGACGCGGGAAACCCAACTGCGAGTCTTTTCTCTATGTCAGCTGGCCAGGTCACCCAGCGCGCACCAGGCTCTCTAGTCACTCACGCGGGAAGCCGGGGCCACAGCCACACCTGGGCCTGCGGCACCCCAGGGCTGTCCCGTGAGAACTCCAGTGCTCTGCAAACACAGGGTTCTTACCCGAGAGCCGAAGGGAGGAGGCCCCAGCTCACCACCAGCCACCCCATGGGCACTGCAGCACCCCCTCCCACGTGCTGGCCAAGGCATGCAGTGGCCTGACTGGTCCCACAGGGGCAGGCGCAAGAGGCCATCTCCCGGGCGTGTGGCTGGGACAGAAACCAAATTGGGGAGGATCTCCCAGCAGGGGTGGGGAGACCCGCAGGAGCAACACCACGACCTCCTGCCCTTTCCTCTGCCAACTGATAACGGGGTCGCGGCCCCTCCGAACACACCTGCTAAGATTTAATCTTCACAACCCTCTCAATGGAAGGGGTCCAGCAACTTGAAGGTCTGACTGCCCAGCCCCGAAGCCCAGGCTCACGGGAGGGTTTCAATAGGCCATGAAATTGGCAGAGACTCTGCAGTCCAGGGCATCATCCTTGGAAGAGGACAGGCCTGTGGACCCCGTCCCGGACCCCCTGGGTCGCCCATCCAGGACGACGGCGGGAGAGGGTGGAGTGCAGGCGGTAGGTCCTCAGTAAGGCCTGTGGCCAGCCAGCCAGAACCAGCTACCAAGGCGCTGAGGAAGGCACCAGGGGGGCTCTGCCTCGTCCTGGGCCATCACACACACCCTCTTTAAGACGCAGACCCGCACGGGCCTTGGCGGGTTAAGGGGCTAGCGAGCCTTGCAAAGGAAGGAGTGAAGAGGAACGGGAGGTTCGGAGTGTCCAGGGCTGCACAGACGGCTTTCTACATTCCAGAGTGCATGAGAGTCAGAGATAAGCCCACTGGGTGTGCCAAGCCCCCCCCCGCAGTGGGAAGTCTGGCTCCGAGGAAGCTGCCCCCGGGGGCCATAGAGGGCGAGCACTGGGGAAATGACACTATGAAATGTCAGCCCTCCTGGCACAGGCTCAGGGCGCTTGTGCTGTGGGAAGTGGCCACACAGGGTCCCACAGGCCTATCCAGACGGACAGTCCCGGGAGGACAACAGAGTGGTCCAAGTGGGGACAGAGGCTTCTCTGTTCTGCATGTGGATTCCAGAGGTTGATCCTGGAGCCAGGGCGGTGGGGGGACAGCACAGTACTTTTCCACAAGCTCCCAGGATAATGGGATGTGCTCTCCAGGCCCGGTCCACCCGCCCTCCTTAAGATTAGGTGCAGTGGTCAATGTTCTGTCTTTAAAAACTGCCTGACATCGTTTTTCCATAATTTCCCATGAAAATCACAGAGTGAAGAAATACTTTTATTAGCATAGCCCAAGGTGGTGTGTCCTTCCAGAAAAGTCTCCACTTCCCTGGGAGACTGGCCCAGCAATACAAGAAGGGGTCTTCGGGACACAAGCCCACAAGCCCAGCACCTCACTCGGAGACCCACTGAAAAATCCTCCCCGGGCCCTGGAAACACACTTGGCTGCAACTCCTTAGGGCAAACAAGCACCGGCTGCTTGTAGGCAGAGGGGCTGCGACCCCTGCTGGCCGGTCCCGGTTTCGCACTCTCTCTCCTCTGCAGGCCACAGGTGGGTTCCAAAGCCCACCTCCTGCTCCTCCCGCTGGGCCAGCCCGCCACCGGGCCTCAACACCCCAGGGACAGAAAAGGAAGCAAAAGTGGGCAGGCCTCCACCAGGAACCTCCTCCACTATGTCACAAATCAAACAAAAATCTAGTCATCAAAAGAGAAACCAGAAGCCCCTCTTTTGTTTTCCAGATTTATTTTAATCAACATGTACTTTAATAACAAAAAACAATCACATGCTTTTAAAAAATGACCAGAACTTAACAAAAAGAGTATCACCTCAGATCTCAGGCAGAAATTCCAACCCCTGCTGGGGTCTACCAGAAGCCCACACCGTTCTGTGGGTCCTGCCTGTGACCCGTAGCCAACCAGCAGAGATAAAGAAAGGAAAGCTGGAAGTTTTACGACAAAAATCATAGAAGCTTTATGAAGCTTTGTGACAAAAACTGTCAAGGTGATAGCGTAAGGTTTATTTTATATTTTAAAGATTCATTTTGAGGGGGCACCTGGGTGGCTCAGTTGGTTGCATGGCTGCCTTTAGTTCAGGTCATGGTTCCAGGGTCCTGGGATCAAGCCCCGCATCGGGCTCCCTGCTCCTTCTGCCCACCACTCTGCGTACTTGTGCTCTCTCTCTATCTCTGTCAAATAAATAAATAAATAAGGTCTTTTTAAAAAAGATTTACTTTTTTATTTGTGAGACAGAGAGTAAGCGTGTATGTGTATAGCTAGAGGTGAGGGGTAGCGGTGGAGGGAGAGGGACAATCTCAAGCAGACTCTGCACTAAGTGCAGAGCCTAACAAGGGGTTTGATCCCAGGACTCTGAGATCATGACCTGAGCCAAAAGCAAGAACCAGATGCTCAACTGACTGAGCCAACCAAGTGCCCGTGTATAGGGTTTATTTTAAAGAAGTTGGAAGAGCCTAGGGCACCTGGGTGGTTCAGTTGGCTACACATCTGCCTTTAGCTCAGGTCACGAATCCAGAGTCCTGGGATGAAGTCCTGTATCGGGCTCCCCGCTCCGCAGGGATCCTGCTTCTACCTCTGCCTCTGTCTCTCTCTGTCTCTCATGAATAAAAAAAATCTTTTGAAAAAGAAAGAAATTGGAGAAGTCTAGAAGAAGCAGGAAAGTATCCCGGAAAGAGTCCAAGAAAACCATGTGTAATTGCGGCTCTGTAGGAACCAGGGGCGCCCTGAACCACCGAACAGGAGCTCGAGGAGCTCTCTGCACGGCAGCTCCCATCTGGGATCTAGAAAGCAGGAAGAACAGACAGTGTCAGGGCTCAAGAGGTGGAGCACAGAGACGAACAGGAATCGGCCTGGGGGTCACAGGTTTGTCAAGAGCCCGCATTCTGAGCAAGACGCAGGCGCCACTGACGGCAGCCAGGTTCCCCGGACTGACGCCCCGCGACACTTCCACACCAGGAGCTGCCACGCTTGGGAGGTTCTCCGCCCAGAGCGTGCAGGAAAAGGGTACCCGGGACCAGTGAGGGTCCTGGTCACCCTGCCCAGCCCCACACCTCCCGGGCCCCCAGCCGCAGCTGAGCATCTTCTCCTTGCACACACCCTGCACTCACCGAGCCCAGCCCACGGCTCCTGGCCACGGGGAGACGAAGGAGCTCACGCCGCCCCGCAGGAGCACAGAGATGCCTCAGTGGGTGCGGCCCTCCGGTGATCTGACCAACAGCCACCGACCCTGGCGCTCGTACCCTGAAGGACAGAGACTCACCCCGGCAGCCCGTGGCACAAGTGGTCTCGGGAGCGCGCTACTAGGGCCCTACTGCCACTAGCACTCATTCTGAAACTGCTCCGAGGAAAGGCCAGAATGGCCCGAAGCCAGGCATTTGGCTGGTTGTCAGGGAGGCTCTCCTCTCCTCCTCCCCTACACAGTGTCCTCTCCCCGGTTTGTGAGAGAAGAAGCCACCTGTCGGGGCACCGGGTTGGGCGTCCGACTCTTGATTTCTGCTCAGGTCATGATCTCGGTGTCGTGAGCTCCTCGTGGAGTCTGCTTGGACTCTCCCTCTCCCTCTTCCCCTGCCCACGGGCGCACGCACGCTCTCTCTAAAATAAATAAAATAGAGCTTTTTACAAAAAGCCACCCGTCACCTAAGCCTTACTAGGGAACACCGCTGAGGACACAAACGCCGTGGGGCGCTGAGCAACACAACCTGAAACACGGGCGTCGCAAGCCAACCTCAGCTACCCAGCGGCTCACCCCGGACCGAGTCAGGTGGTCTCCAACTCTTTCTTCAAAAGAACTGGAGAAAGATCTAGTCAAGTTGTCGTCTAACGGCAGACCTTGAAAAATAAATTTTGATAAACTGTGGCCCGAATCACGTTCACCGGCTCCGGGTTCGAGGAATGAAGAGCGCGGTTACCTCGAACTTCCGGCGTGGCCGCTGCGGCGCACGAGGCTGTGCGGGCCCGCAGGCAAGCGGGGCGACGGGCCAGAACCCGCACGGGGCCTTGTCCCGCCGGCCGGCCAGGCTCGCCCGGGGACGCGGGGCTCGGAAAGCCCGCCGCATCGCTGCGTGCGCTGGGCCGGCCGGACTGTACTTTCTGTGCAACAGTTTGCCAGAATTTATAGTATCTTATGCCATTTTGATCAACTGCACACTAGGAATTGTAAAGACAACTCAATAAAGAAGAAAAGTGTTAACACTCAGAATGTGGCGGGAACGGAAAACAAATTTAAAGGCACACCCCTCTTCCCGTGCAGACCAGCAGTCAAGCCCCAGCCGCCTCCCCTCCCGGCGCGGACCCGGGCCGAGGCCGACGGGACCCCGGGCGCCTACCTCGGGGTGCGCTGGCTCGGTGCCCCGCACGGCTTCGGGCGCCCGCAGGCTCGCTTCTGCTGACGCCCTCTTGGACTTTTTGCTCTTGTTCTCTGTCGCTTCGGTAACTTTTCTCTTCCGTTTTGCCATCCTGCGACAGAGAAGGTAACTGGCTAAATACTCGGGAAAGAAAAGGTCTCGGGCTATGTGACATTTTTAAACGAAGGGGGAAGAGCGCGCTCCCGCGGTTAAAAAGGCTCGAGGTATTTCAGAAAATACGGCGTAAGCGAGTTCAAAGAAAGTCAGACCCAGTCCTCCCTTCCCATGGGCCGGGGAGGCCGCAGCACCCGGGCCGTCACCGGGGCGTCGGGTCACCCGCGGTGTGTCCGGGACGGCCTCCTCGGGTTGGGGCAGAACACCAACCGGGCCACGTGAAAGGAACGACACGCCACTTGAGAAGCACGCGAGTATGTCCACTTCCTGGAGCACAGAAGTATCTAGAACTCCACGTCACAGGAGAGAAAAAAGCCCATGAATTCTAAAACCCACTTCCTTTGCGGGACTGCGCCGCGGGGGATCCAAGAACTGGCTGAAGCACCAGCGCCTGGAGCATGTCAGAGAGGTCGCAGCGGAGAGCCCTCCACTGAGGGGCACTGGCAGCTGCTGGGACCTCCGGGAGGAGCCCCCTGAAGGAGGAAGTCTGAGCGAGGGTGTCTAGGGGGAGGGGATGTGTGAGGGAGGGACTCGGAGCGGGACAGCTGTGGGAAAGACATCTGAGGGAAGAGGTCAGAGAGGGGACCTCCGAGGAAGGACCTCCGAGGGAAGGCATCGGAGGGAGGAATTCTGAGGGAGGACATCTGAAGGAGGGACGTCGGAGGGGGGAGGCCTGGGGGGCACAATGGAAGGAAGGACCTGAGGGAGGACTTCTGAGAGAGGGACACATGAAGGAGGCTATCTGAGGGGGAACATCTGAGGGAGACATCTGTGGGGAGGGCATCTAAAGGAGGGCTTCCGAGGGAGGACATCTCAGGGAGGCTCTCTGTGGGCAAAACATCCGAGGGAAGAGGTCAGAGAAGGGACCTCTGAGGAAGGAGCTCCAAGGGAGGGCATCTGAGGGATGATGTCTGAGGGGGGAACATGAGAGGGAGACATCTGAAAGAGGGATGTCTGAGGGGTGACATCTGAAGGAGGGACCTCTGAGGGAGGAATCCTGAGGGAGGGAGGTCTAAAGGAGGATGTCTGAGGGGGAACATCTGGAAGTGGACCTCTAAAGGAGCCATCTGTGGCGAGGGCATCTAAGGGAAGATTTCTGAGGGGGGACGTCTGAAGGAGGACCTCTAATCGGTGGGACATCTGGGAGGGGGATCTGTGGGAGAATTTCTGAGGGGACACCTCTGAGTGACGAACCAGGACGATGGTTGGAGGGAGTCGTGGGAACTGAACCAGCTCCTGCTGCTGCAGTGAAGGCCACTGCTGGGCGGCACTGACCGAAACAGCAAGAGCAACAAGCAGCGCCATCACCCACTCCCCCTGCCCCAGGGTCCCCGCTGCCCTCTTTGGGTGGAGCCAAAAAGCTGAAAACAGAAAGGCATTTTGCAGAGGCCCACAAGCTACGGTGTGAGCACCACAGCATGGAGTGTAAAACCTGCTTTTGGGGCTGAGACAATTTAATAACCAGCACCCGCACACATATACATACTGCTTTTCATACAAGCGGTTTTTAGGAGAAACAACCCACATCAACAAAGGATTAAATAAGTAAATCAGAATAAACCAACAAAATGGAAATCAACTCAATAATTAAAATAAATGAGATAGTGTTACAGATACCGAATGGAAAATATAGAACACAATGTGCAGTATTACACAATTTCATTTTTAAGAAAATAATACGGGGACATCTGGACGGCTCAGTCGGTTAAGCATCGACTCAGGTCATGATCCCCAGGGCCTGGGATCAAGTCCCACACCAGACTCCCCGCTCAGTGGGGAGTCTGCTTCTCCCTTCTCCCTCCACCTGCCACTCCTCCTGCTTGTGCTCTCTCTCCCTCTCTCTGACAAATAAATAAAATCTTAAAAAACTTTTTTAAATATTGAAAAAAACAGTAATAAAGTATATAAATATAAACACATATATACATATACTTATGTATACATATATAAAATGTCTGTTTATATATATACAAAATACATAAAAATAAATAAAACCTTTGCCTTTATTTACATCTGGGGTTGGTTACAATTTACTTACAGTTGGGTTACTATTTATTTACAGCTCAGTTTCATTTTGTTTTCAAGGTTCTATACTTGAAAAAAAAAATGAAGATTATTTTTTAATACCAGTCCTTTAAAACTCTACTTACAAGGCCTACTAATACCAGGTTTTATTCTAACAAATTATAAAAATGTATTTCATGGGGCGCCTGGGTGGCTCAGTCGGTTAAAGCCTCTGCCTTCGGCTGAGGTCATGATCTCAATAGGGATCGAGCCCCACATCGGGCTCTCTGCTCAGCGGGGAGCCTGCTTCCCCCTCTCTCTCTGCCTGCCTCTCTGCATACTTGTGATCTCTCTCTCTCTGTCAAATAAATAAAAATTTTTTTTAAAATCTTAAAAAAAAAAACTTTATTAAAAAAAAAATGTATTTCCTTTTATTTATCCTAAACTCACTCCCAGTGGTTTCAACCTCCGTATTCCAGATTTTACACACACACACACACACACACACACACACACACACACACTACATGTATCTATTGCATACTTATGTCTCTATTTTTTTTATTTAATTGTAGACATGCAGTTCAAGCCTGTGTATATAAGTAAAGGGACAGACTCTTCTCTTGACTCCAGAATTCATGACTCTATCAAAAGATATTAAAAATATAACTCATTCAGCAAATATCTTTTGAGAGCCAATTCTGTGCCAGGCACTGTGCTAGATGCTGAACACAGGGCAAACAGCATGGCAAATAAGAGCCTTGATTTGGTGGGGCTTCCCTTCTAGTGGGAAAGATGGACCTATTTATTTAAGTAAATGACAAAACACTTTTACATGGGATTGTCAGGAAAATAAAACAGAAGAAAGTGAGCACAGGTGACAGACAGGCAGCGAGACAGTCACAGGGACAGGAGGCCTCCGGGACAGAGCAGGCAGCGCAGGCAGAGCTAGGAGAGCGAAAGTTGGGTGTGTCCTGAGCCCCTCCTCTCGCTGGGAACAGAGGTACCAAAATGTAAATTTCCCCCAAAGCAAAACCATTTCCACGGGGACAAAAGGGGACAGTTACATCAAGGTATCAGCTAGTGGAATTAAGCACGCACACACCTTCACCCAGCAGTCCCACCGCAGGCGCGGGACGCTCCTGTGTGTCGTCACTTGCCTGTCACTGTCGCCACCTGCAGAGTTCTGAGCACGGGCCAGGCAGTCCAAGAGACCTATCCACACACATGTGACAGGCTCATGGGGGGACGCAAATACACAATACCTACGAAGATGGTGAGTGCCACCCGAAGCCAAACAGAAGTGGGAAAGCATTATGGGAAGGGCAACTACAAAGGGGGATCACAACGTAAAGGGCCTAGAAGCAATGCAGACATAGAAAGCCCAGATTTGGGTTCTAAACACCATTCTCTATTTTAAAAAAGGGGGTGGGGGTGCAGAACTCCTCAAGATTCCTGGTCTGGAGCGAGTAGAATGTGAACCTGGTATCAAGCTGTGGCGAGCACCCAGGAAACAGTCGGACGACCCTACGGCCACACCCAAGAGGACGCAGCACAAGCATGGAGGGCTCCCTCTGCCCCGTCTGGGGCTGTGACTGATCACGGCACAGTGAAAGTGTATTACTGTTGTAGAATCAGAAAAATTCCAGGCTCCACAGTCTTTAATTAACCCTTATCTAAAAAAAGTATTCAAAGCCAGAGGCTACAAATTTCAATTAGCAGTGTAATAAGAAATCGTGAAAGAATAAGAGACTGTTGACACAGAGGCTTTGAAAAGACAAAGGACTCTGTCATCCAATTACCTTGTTGGAGAAATAAGGAAAATTTAGCAAATATTTACACACCAGTTACCATAAAAGTTAAGTTAAATCTTTATTCATTTTGTAAGTTATCATTAAAAAGTTTAATCACTAAATCTATTTGCTAAAGAGAAAGACTTTTCCATATTATAAAAAGGTTTCTTTTAATAGTTCTAAGAGATGGTGTCTCATGACTTTGAGACAATCAATGTTTGTTACAGAGAACGACAATTCCTTACATTATGGCCAGTGATTTTCAACAAGGGCGCCAAGACGATTTAATGGGAAAGAACAACCTTTTTAACTGAAGGTGCTGGGACTGCTGGGCTTCCACATGCAAAAGAATGAACTGAGAGCTCTACCTCACACCGAACACAAAAATTAACTCAAAATGGATCAAAAACCTAAATGTAAGAGCTAAAACATAGGAGAAAATCTTCAAGACCCTGGATAAGGCAACAGTCTCTCAGATATGACACCAAAAACATAAAAAGCAAAAAAAAAAAAAAAAGAACATAAAATGTGGACTCCTTAAAATTAGAAAATTTTGTGTTGCAAATGATGTCAGCAAAAAAGTACAAAGACAGTGTCAAGAATTGGAAAAAATAGGGGCACCTGGGCGGCTCAGTGAGTTAAATCCTCTGCCTTCTGCTCGGGTCGTGAACTCAGGGTCCTGGGATGGAGCCCTGCGTCACTCCGCTCAGCGGGGAGCCTGCTTCCCCCTGTCTCTCTGCCTGCCTCTCTGCCTGCTTGTGATCTCTCTCTCTCTGTCAAATAAATAAATAAAATCTTTAAAAAAAAAAAGAATTGGAAAAAATATTTACAAGTCATTTATCTTACAAGAGACTTGTGACCACTATGAATGAAGAATTCTTGTATCTTAAGAAAACAAAACAAAAACCCAGTCCCATTTAAAAATGGACAAAGAATTTGAATACAGATTATCCCAAAGATGACACACAAATGGCCAATGAGGACATGTTAACATCATTCATCACCAGGGAAATGTAAATCAAATGATATGCCACTTCATAGTCACTAGGTTGGCTACAATAAAAAAGACAGGTAATCATAAATATTGATGACGTGGAAAACCTGGAAGCCTTCTTCACTGCGGGTGGGATGTAAAATGGTACAGCCACGTTGTACAACAGCCTTATGGACCCTCAAAGAGATAACCGTGTCACCATATGATGCAACAACTGCACCAAAGGAAATGAACACATCCACACAAAATTCGAACATTAATGTTCATAACACTAGTCATAACATCCAAAAGGTGGTAACGACCTGAACGTCCCCCAGAGGAGGAGCAGATGACAAAATGTGGTATGCCCATGCAATGGAACGTCGTTCGGCCAAAAAAAAGGGGGGGAATGAAGCCCTGACTGGTGCTTCAAAATCTTGAAGACATTCGGCTGTGACAGGCCGGTCCCGGGCTACCACAGACTGTGTAATTTCACTCATGTGAAACTTCCAGAAGCAGTACTTAGAGAGACGGAGGGCAGCCTGTGTCTGCCCAGGCCCGCTGTGGGGCAGGGAGTGACTGCCAACAGTACAGGGCTTCTTTTGGGAGAAGGAAAATGTTCTGAAATTAGGGTGCGGTGGTGGTCACACAACCCTGTGAACACACTAAAACGCACAACGAAAAAAACCCTCTCGTCTCTCACAAATGACCTGTAATAAACGCAGCACTATGAGGCCCCGGGACCAGGTTTGCTGCCTGCCTTTTTTCGCCGGCGGCAGCGACCCCACTTCAGAGCAGCCCTGAGGGCCGGGAGCACAGCGGAGCGTCCGGCACGACCGGCCGACAGATGCTCCCCAGCGTCCCCAGGCGCTGCCTGACAAACGACCCGCAAGCCAAGGGGGGACCGCGTCTGCCGGGAAGGCCGCTGAGAAGGCAGCCTCGGTGGGCGGCCGGCGCCCCCAGCTCGGAAGGCTCCAGGCCCCTCCCCGGGTGTTTCTTCCTCCCCACCCGCGTCTCTGCGCATCGTCTGCTCGTACAGCTGCGCCAGCGGGAGTTCTCCCCCCTCCGGTGGCCGGAAGGAAGGTCACACGGGGGACAGGGGTGTCCGGAAAGCTACTCGCAAGGACGGAGGCCGGGAAAGCCCACCGCCCCCCAGGGCGCACCCGTGCCAGGCCCTGCGCGGGCCTCACCCGGCGAGCTGCTCACGCGGGGACTCGGTGCCTCCTGCGGCCAGGAGGGCGGCACGCGGGTGAGGAAACCGGGGCGCACCTATCAGGGGGCAGGCCCGAGGCACACACTATGCTCCGGGCTTTGGAAGGGATCCCAGTTTGCAAAGCGGAACGAGGACAACGCTTGCCTCCGAGGTCCGGGCCTGGGGCCGCCGACGCTGCCGTTCCTTTGCGGCTCCCGCCACCGCCGGGGTTTCCGGCAGCAGGCACGCATTACCTGGCCAACTGCACAGGTTAAAAATACCCTTTTCCTTATGTGAACGGCTTTTGAAATTCTATTATTCAGGGTTAGCCAGTGAATGATGAAAAGGCTGTTATCATGCCCACTGACAGGAGAATAAATTGGCACAGTCTTTTTTAAAAGGTAATTTTATAACATTTACCAAGTGCTTTGGCCCATAATTCCACTTCTGGAACTTACCCTGATGAAGTAATCATGGGCTGAGATTCAAATATAAGGATGACAATGGCACTGCACAAGGGATGATAACGTCCCTTCAATTAAGAAGCTGAAAACCCCGTAACCGTCCAACAAGAGCCGCCTGGGCACACGAATGTCGATCGCGCGCAGGGGCACGACTGCCCCAAGAGCGCAGCCAACACTCGGGCAACCGAGTGAGAGCTCAGAGTACAGCGTGAAGGGAAAAGATAGCACGGAAACCTACGTACGTACAATGTGACCCTCCTTTTGTAAGAAAAACGATACACAAATACATACGAAGGAAAAAACTAGAAGAAAATACATTAACACACTAACATTTTAGGGAGTCAGAATTACAAGTATGGTTTTCTCCTCCCTTCTACTTTTCTGTAATTTCCACAACAAAAGCAGAAACAAACACTTTAAGGTAGCAGCTCAAAAGTCTTCAGGGGAGCAAACAAATCCTTCCACCAGCAGAAAGCTGAGGACCCGCATCAGACACACGGAGACCAGCGAACCGTCCGGGCTTGGCTATCGTCACTAACTAGTCAGGATGTGTCGGCACTGACTGTGGCTGCTGGGTCTCCAGGGCTGAAGGGAAACCCCACAGGATCTCTACAAAATAAGCCAGCCTATAAGAAAGGAGTCTTCTTAAATCTGAAATCCCCACCCCTAGCGCCCAGTGCCCCTCTCACCCAGAGCACGATACCTCTGATGTGTCCTCTCGGGCTGCAGGGAAGGGCCCCTGGAGGAGGGGGCGCGTCCTCACAGTCCACAGCCCTCGAGGAAATCTGTCCAGGGAGCCCGGGAGCGGAATCCCAGCTCCTGCGCCAGGCCGCGGACTTTGTTCTCGTTCATTCTGATCCAAGACTGCTCTGTGTCCTGACTTGCCCACTTAGAAGAGCCTCCGGATTTTGCTTTCCTGGTACTTTATCCTCCCCTCTCCCTCCTCCAAATGCCAAACTCATGGCCCAGTTACTAGAAAAGCTCCAAATTTCCAAATTTCTCACTCATTGAGCCCACCCCCCTCTTTGCAGCTCACCACGCCTCCCCTCGGCACCACAGGGTCCAATAACCCTTCAGCCTCACCGGCAGTCCCACCACATTTCCCCACCCCAGCCACTCGCCTGGACGAGCCTCTCCTCCCAAACCTCCAAGGTCTTCTCCCTTCTCTCAGAGGACCTTAATTCCTGGTCACAGAGGAAATCAAAGCCTGGAAGGGAACTTCTGCAAGCTCCCACATCTACCCTCCCCACACCCTTCCCTCCTGTTATGATGGAATCCTGCCATTTTCCAATGGAAGCCAACCCTTCATTCTAGCACTGGGGGTTCCGTGCCCCACCTGTGCAGGGACATCCCTGGGCACAGTTCCAGCTTTCCTTCTACTCAATCAACTAAAATTTCCCACATGGTAAAAACTCTCTTGATCTCACATGCTCTGTACCCTGTTTCTACTTCCTCCTGCTCAAGAGCCACCGACCTGCACTGCCACCGCCCGGAACCCCTTTCCTCCTTTTTCCCTGTCACACCCTTCCCACCAGGCTTCTGCCACTCCACAACTGTTCTCAAGATCACCGATGACACCAAAGGACAAAGACTCTCTCCACGGCCAAACTCTAGCCAGGCCCCTCTCCCCACTGGTCCTCAACCTTGGCCCACAACTTGAACAAAACAATAATACAGTGTTTTTTTTTTTTAAGATTTTTATTTATTTGACAGAG
>CM053621.1:30383786-30404328 GCA_028646535.1 Procyon lotor | reverse complement strand
CCTCTTGCCTGCCCTTCGCTCGCCCGCGTGGGGCTGAACTAGCCGCCCTTCCGCTGGAGCAGTTAGTGCTCATGCGCGCCTCGCGCTTCTGTTGACGCGTCCCATCACTTGTCACTGACTCAGCGCGTCCAAGTGCCCCTCGTAAGCTTGCCTGAAGCACACCTGAAACACGCCTGGGATGGGAATCCAGTCCTGCTGAGTCTACGCGGGAGGGAGGACGAAGGTGCGGGCGCTGAGCCGGCACCTGGAGGCTGAAGCGGCAGCGCTTTTATGAAAGGCAAGCAGATCCAGCAAGAAGGGAGTGCAGCTCTATGAAGCAGGCACGCGGAAGGGCAGTGGGCAATTACGCATCAGCTTCGGGTGCGCGCTTCTGTAAGCAGCTGTAAGTCTTCCTACCCCGCCAATCCAGGGGCAAGAATCCGGCGGGGAGGCGGGCCCGCGTGTGCTGTGTACACAAGTGCACTGAAATTGAGTGTCGGGCGCACAGGACCCCATTCCTTTCCATTTTGCCTGATACGCTCCTTCAGGGTAAAGGTATAAAACACATTTAAGGTTCTTTACCTCCTTCCCTGCAATAGTAATTGGCAGTTACTCGATCCCCGTGGGCATCATAAATAAGGAGCACACCGACAGACTCGGCGGCTGCCATTAGAACACACTGGCTTTAGCTGCATTGAACTCGAGTCAACTGGTCGTGCGGCGAATGTGACGGTGTGCCCACGGTAAAGTGCCCACTTAATGCTCTAGTTTCTGTCACAAAGGCTGGGTTTTCTCCGGCTAAGCAAATGGAGTTTGTGTATTGACATGTTTGCGCTCAAAGGAGTGAGTCAGAAGATAGGTTGTGTACGTCAGGGCACCCTGCAGCGGGTGCTACGGTGAGTTCTGGAGCGTCACTAGTAACGGCAAGAGAGGCTGTGATGTATTGCCCCCTCCGTGGTAAACAGAGGAAGCAGACCGACATGTGACTCTTTGCTGCTCTCTTGATAAGGCATGAAATTTATACCAACAGCACGTGGTTGCTTGGGTTTTATTCTATTGGGGCAACAAGCGCAAGACATAAAATTTACCATCTTAACCATTGGTAAGTGTGCAGTCGTGTAACTGTGTGCACATTGTGCAAAAGATCTCTAGAACTTTTCCACCTTGCAAAACTGAAGCTCCATCCCCATTAAACACTCACTTCCCATCCCCTCCCCGACCCCTGGCACGCTCCCTTCTTACGCTGTCTCTATGAATTAGGGACTCCAGGGACCCTACGTGGGTGGAATCACACAGTGTCCGTCCTTCGTGTTTGGCTTATGTCAATGAGCATCATGGCCTCAGGGTTTATCTACCACGTAGCTGGCGTCTCCTTCCTTTTTAAGACTGAATAATACACCGTTGTGCGGATGGACCGCATCGTGTTTATCTGCTCACTCGCTGATGGACACTTGGGTTGCCTCTTGTGAATCATGCTGCAGTGAACTTGGGTGTGAAAATCACAGTCGGTGGGGCACCTGCGTGGCTCAGTCGGATGTCTGACTCTTGATTCAGCTCAGGTTTCGATCCTAGGCTTGTAAGTTCAAGCCCCGGGTTCACGGAGCCCACCTAAAACAGAAAAAGAAAATCACAGTTGTGTGCTTTTAAAAGAAAGAAAACTTGATTATCTAACAGAACTTTGTTGACTATTAATATTCTATTACAACATATGAAAGGAGCACACCCGGCATTCGTACCGCTGGCGTTTCAGCACCCTTGTGCAGGTAGTGCTTTAATGGTTGTAGATAAAACAACAGTCTTGCTTCAGCCTGCCCTCTGTGAGGCTCAGTGCAGGTAGAATAAACCCCCTTTAAGTTCTCAGTGGCCATAAAAATGGAGACAAGTTTTGCTCCTCGGTGCAGAGAAGCGAGTCTTGTAGGCAGGTGATTTGATGAAAGGAGAAGCAGGATCGCCCGTGGTTGCCCTGCTCCCCGTCCCTGCAGCACCAGTCCTCAGGGAAGCTGGAGACAGAAAGGGCTCGGCCGGGGCAGGCCGGGGGCACACATCCCTCAGCTCGAACTGGACCCTGAGTCCTGCAGTCCCTGGAGTATCTGGGTAATTCCCTTTCCTCAGTGCAAGGTGGCCTGGCAGTGACCAACGGCTGTAGATTCTTTTGGGGGAAGGCCCAGAGGCATCATGACAGTTTGCGTTTGCTGTGGTTTGTGTCATTCGTTCCTTATAAGGACCTAGCTTCTCCTTCAGTGGGGCCGGGGAGGGGGCACACGTCCAAGACCAGCTTGGGTCTGGAAAGGACTGTGACTTCTCTTTGGGGTGGCTTCCCTAGCCCTGTTATCCATTCAGTAATGACTTCTCTTGATTGTGTAAGAAGAAGGTTATTGGCCGCTTGTCTCCCTCAAGAATACCACATTTTATTAACCATCTTCATGGCGTTGTACAGGTCACTCCCTCCCCCTTCAACACTCCAACCTTGCTGCTCTTACAAGAATTGCACCTACCTTGCTTTTGGTAATTAAGTGCGGCCACCTATGATTCTGGGATCCTGACATCCTCGTTGCTGTAAGGGAGCCCATTCTATGACAACGTCTCCTTCGCCTGCTCTGGCTTACAGAGCACAGACACTGTGAGCTCCCCCTTGATGCTGGGGCCCCCACCAGCCCAGTCCCTATCGAGCTGATGAATGGAGTGTCTCTGAGCGCTTCTGTGAAATGTGGTTGGCTGGTGTTTTGTTTCTAGCCTCATGAGGTGTATTCACATCTGCCTGCCCACCTCTCTGAGACTTGATTCCTCCTTCCACCATTTGCCACAGCAGTTATGACATTTATGTTTCAGTTAGTGTGGGTCATCACTTTTTCCAAATATCCAAGAATCTTCCTAGATGCAAATTCCCACTGCCTCCCAGCGTGTTAAATCCTACATCCTGGGAAAGTGTTTCTGTAATGATAAACCCTCCCTTAACCCATCTGATATTCTGCCCCTTGATCCAGTATATCTTGGTGGCACATCTTGGCAACATTGTGCAGCTCCTTCAGGATACAATCTCTTTCTTGCCTGGCCGGGCCCAGCTCTTCCTCGGCTGGGTTAAATTGTAATTTGAACCCTCACGTCAGCCTGACAGCCAGAAGGGAAGGTGGGACTGTAGCCTTTGATACACCTTTGACAGGGTGAAGTAGAACACTGCCGCAAGCCTAGAGCATTCAGAGGGACCTGGGGTTCAAAGATTTTTGAGTGTATCAATCTAGTTGTTCCCACCCCAAGTTTCAGGGTCCCCCTCCTTCTAGTTGGGACCCTGACCGTAGCATAGGGGATTTGCTAGGCTTGAGAATTCAACCTTTCCTGGAGCTCGGCTGACCGTATCATTAAGTCTTGGGCCTGACTCTCATTTCCTCCTGCAAAATGTGGGGTCTCTCTGAATGCCACTAGAGAAGCTCTGGGGATGTCTACACTTCACCTTGATCTGGTGATTAACCAACCTCAGCCGTATCTTCTTCCAGTGCATTGACAGCACCCAGCAACAGCCACCCTGTCCAGTGTCCTGATACTTACAACTTGCCCACACCTCCCAAATGTACCAAGTTAATGTCATTCCTTACCACTGCTCAGATTTTTTTTTTAATTAGTAGATTTCATTTTGTAAGACAGTTCAAAGTGTGCAGGAAGACTTGGGCCGACAACACAGAGTTCCCATATGCTGCCTCTCCTACACAATTTCCCCTACTACTACATTGCATTGCTGAGGTACATTTGTTACAATCCATGAACCAGTATTGATACATTATTACTAACTAAAACCCATAGTTTATGTTAAAGTTGTCTCTTTGTGTTGCCCAGTTCTCTTGGTTTTGACAAAAGCATGTCATTTGTCAAACGTATCCACCATTACATGACCACTCAGAATAGTATCTGCCCTAGAAATCTTCAGTGCTCCGCTTATTCGTCCTTCCCTCTGAAGACTCTGGCAGTCGATTTTTTTTTTTTTTTAAAGATTTTATTTATTTGACAGAGAAACACAGTGAGAGAGGGGGAGCACAAGCAGAGGGAGTGGTAGCGGGAGAAGCAGGCTTCCCGCAGAGCAGGGAGCCCGATGCGGGGCTTGATCCCAGGACTCTGGGATCATGACCTGAGCCGAAGGCAGACGCTTAACGACTGAGCCACCCAGGCGCCCCTGGCAGTCGATTTTTTTCACTATTGCCACAGTTTTGCCTTTTCTAGACCATCATGCGGTTGGCATCATCCTGGGTATAGTCTTTTCAGATTGCTTTCTTTTTCCACTTATATTAAGCATTTAAGGTTCCTCCATGTCTTCTAATGGAATGATAGCTCATTTCTTTTCAGTGGTAAGTAATATTCCATTGTTTAGATGGACCACGGTTCATTGGTTTATCTATTGAAGAACATCTGTGTTTTTTCCAGGTTTGGCAATTAGGAATAAAGCTCCTGTAAACAGTTGTGTGCCGGTTTTTGTGTGGGTGTATGTTTACAGTTTGATTGGGTAAATACTCAAGAGTGTCATTGCTGAGTCTTATGATAAGAGTATGTTTAGCTTTGTAAGAAACTGCCTAACTATCTTTCAGCAGCAATGAGTGGGATTTCCTGTTGCTCTTTATCTTCACCAGCCTATAGTGTTGAACATGTTCTGGATTTTGTCACTCTAGTAATTGTGTAGTGGCATCTTGTTGTTGGTTTCATTTGCACTCCCCTAACAACTCCTGATGTGGAGTGTCTTTCTATGTGCTTGCTTGCCATCTATGAATCTTCGTTGGTGTGTCCGTCAGATTTTTGCCCATTTTTAAATTGGGTTGTTTGTTTTCTTGTTGCATTTTAAGAGTTCTTTGTATATTTTGGATGCAAATCCTTTATTAGATACTTACTTTGTAAATATTCTCTCCCAGTCTGTGTCTGTCTTCATTCTTTTAGCATGTTTTTCGCAGAGCAGAAGTTTTTAATTTTAATAAAGTCCAGCTCATCGATATTTTTTTTCATTGATCATGGTTTCCATGTTGTATTTAAAAATTCATTGCCAGGGTGCCTGGGTAGCTCAGTCAGTTAAGTGTCCGTCTTCTGTTCAGGTTGTGATCTCAGGGTCCTGAGATTGAGCCCTGCATTGGGCTACCTGGTCAACGGGAAGTCTGCTTCTCCCTCTCTCTCTCTGCCTCCCCCCAGCTCCTGTTCCCACTCTCTCTCCCTCGTAAATAAATAAATAAAATCTTAAAAAAATAAAAATAAAAATTCACTTCCAGACCCAAGGTCGTCTAGATTTTCTTCTAGAAGTTTTATACTTTGGGATTTTACAATTAGGTGGTTTTAAGTTATGATCCAGTTTGTGTACATTTTTGTGAAAGTTATGAAGTCTGTGTCTAGGTTCATTTTTTGCATGTAGATATCCAATAGTTCCTGAATCATTTGCTGAGAAAACTATTTTTCCTCCATTAAATTTCCTTTGCTCTTTTGTCAAATATAAATTGACTATGTTCGTGCGGTCTGTTCCCAGGTTTTGTTCTGTCCCGTTGATCTATTTGTCTATTCTTTAGTTGAGACCCTGCTGTCATTATTATTGTAGGTTCATAGTAAGTCTTTTTTTTTTTTTTTTAAGATTTTATTTATTTGACAGCGAGAAACACAGCGAGAGAGGGAACACAAGCAGAGGGAATGGTAGCGGGAGAAGCAGGCTTCCCGCCGAGCAGGGAGCCCGATGCGGGGCTCGATCCCAGGACCCTGGGATCGTGACCCGAGCCGAAGGCAGACGCTTAACGACTGAGCCACCCGGGTGCCCCGGTTCATAGTAAGTCTTAAAGTCAGACAGCATTAACAGCTTTAACAATTGTTTCACTACATGTGTCAGGGATTATCAGAGCTCAACCTATGACCTCCAGTGGAGGGTTCTCATCACCATTGCCAGCTAGCAGGTGATCCAGCTCAAAGGTCCCATATTAGATTTTCCTTCCTGGATCTATTCTCAGTACCAACTATCATTCTCTGGGAATAGACTCTGAGATGAAGAGTTGCTGCAGAGACCTAGTAAGTAGAAATTCGTGAACAACACCTTTGAGCACATGTTGGAAGTAGGGTAGGGCAGGAGGTGAGTCTGAAGTGCAATTAGTTGTAGCAGACTGCACACTAGGAGTGTAGGGTTGGATGGCCTTTATTGGCAGTCCCAAGTTGAGGCAAAGAGGCTGGGCCACTGTAACCCTTCATTAACTAGCTATTTAGTGCAGGCTCTCTCAAGAAGGAATGTAACTTTTGGTGAGAAGGTTTCCTTTAGTCTGGCGAAGTTCCCTTGGAAAGAGATAAAGCTGGGGGATGAGCCTCTATCTTGAAGCCCTCCGGATGGTGCATCACATTTGTACCATACAGTCCTTTAGATCTTCTCAGAAACATCATTCATCAGAAAAGGCTTCTCCACTTAGAGAGGAAGCTTTGAAGTTACATGGTTTGCCCAGGTCACCTCAATGAGATCTTTTAAGCTATTAACAAATCTGGGGGCCTACCTCTGTACCATGAAGGTTGCTGATAGTGAGGATTTAAAATTAATCTATATTTTAAAATATCAGCCTGGCACTTAGGATAGGAATTGTGGTTTCTTGTCCAAAGAAAGAATGGGTAGGATGGGAAAAAATATGAAAGAGTTACTTGAACAGCTTCCTGTAGCTAATCTGGTCTCTGGACCTCCATAGGCAAGAGTACCTGCCTGCCTGGTGTTCCAGTCAGGCTCAGTTATATTGTCACCAATCAAATTGTCAGGAAAAGATTAGAATTTCTTAATCAAGCAAGGACAAAGGCTAGGAGATGAACTGCCCTTCTGCCAATATTAATAGAAGCAAGGATTAGAAATTAGTTGGTGGCTTAACTGATATTTTTAGAATTCCACTTGAAAGGGATAAGGATTCTAAAAACAGGAAAGTGGCAAATGCTACATAAGTCAGTAAAGGATCATAGTTAGCTTCATGTCCTTTGTAAAGAAACTATTACAAATTATGTGGGAGGATTTAGCTATAAAATTGCTTGAAAAGCAGAATATGATCTGAGACAGGCAGCCTAGATTTATGAGGGGAAACATGCCCATAAGTTGTATTGGAGATTTTAAAAGATATTATATTTATGACAGACAATGAGAATGCTTTGTGTAGCCTGTATCTGTGAAGAATTTGATAATGCTTTACTTCAAGATTTATTCTGAAGGTAAGAAGTGGAAAAAGATGCAAGAAGAAACCCTGCATTTCCAAAGCACTGCATCTTCATGCAGATGCTCATTCCAGCTATGTTGGTAGCAAAGGAAGAATGATTTGTTAATTATCCCCCATACCATGCATGAAACCTAGCACAAAGAGAAGGCTTGGCTGTTGATTACTATGTGCATGAGTGGATGGATTAATCTTGTTTCACCAGTACCTCTTTAGGCAGGAAGTCTAAGCAGTGACGGATGACTCCTACGTGTTAAAATCCCTCTCCTTACCATTTATTTAAATTGGAAAGAGCAAGGACTTCTTTCCATGAATGACAACCAACTTTGTAGAGTCCTTATTAAAGCCTTGCCCAAGGATGAGGTCTTTTGGAGACACAACTGTGGAATGTCTGTGCAGAATGTCTTCTGGACAGACAGAACCACCAAAGGGCAATGGAAACCTTCATCCAGAAGCACATGAAGATCCCAGCAAGCAGAGCTGAAGTAGAAAGAGGCAAGGCTGTGGTTCCATGGACAAATGGGGACAGCCACTAGGGATCTGGGTTTTCAGCAAGTGTAACACACAGCAAGTGGATGGAAGTCCCTAAGTTGGGACATTAGGGCAGTGCAGCCAAGAAGACAGGTGTGGTGGAAGGTCCTGTAACCTACAAATTCAATGCTCTGTGGCTCCTGTTGGGAAAATAAGGAGCCCCGGAACAGATCCAGATCTCCAAGTCAGTGTAGTCAGGTGGCCCAGCTCTCCCAGGAATGGAGAGTCACGGAAAAAATAAATATTACCTAAGTGAACCATGATCAGAAACAAGACGAGAATGTCCCCCCTCATTGCTCCCATTTGACATCATGGTGGAAGTCCTAGCTAATGCAGTAAGACAGGAAAAGGAAATAAAGTATACAGTTTGAAAAGGAAGTAATAAAGCTGTCTTTGTTTGCAGATGACATGATTGTCAAAAATCCCCAAGAATGGACTAAATAAATAAATAATAAATAAATAATAAAAATCCTGGAGCTAATAGCAATTATAGCAAACTTGCATGATACAGGGTTAATATACATAAGTTAATTATTTTGCTGTATATCATTGTTGAGGAATTAGAACTTGTAGTTAAAAACACAATAACACAAAGTGGACCGTGCAACTCCAACCTTGAGGCTTTGTATTTGCTGTTCCCTCTACCTAGAAGACTTTTCTCTCAGGTGTCCACATGACTAACTCCTTCACATCCTTCAAATCTTCTCTCGAAAAGTTATCTTCCTGGAGGATTCTGGGAAGATGGCAAAGTAGGAAGCATCAGGAATCAGTTTCCCCACCTAGACAACAATTGCACTGGCAGAATCTGTCTGATGTAACTATTTTGGAACTCTGGAGTCTCTTGGAGGTTTGCAACTTGCATGGGAAGTCTTAGATATCAAATTGCAGTTAATTTTATCAATTGCAACTCTTAGTATAGTAGCAGTCTCCCATCTCCCAGCCCCAGACCAGTGGTAGGCATCTGTGCATGGGTTTTTGGAGCATCTGGCATGCATGCTGTGGGAGCCAGGGTGAATATCCACCAAATATTGAGGATCTGTCCTCTGAATGCTAATTGCTGCTTCTGATCACAGAGGTGCAAAAACGAGGGTAGCCATTGTTGTTGTACTCTGCCCTCATTGTGGCAAGCCCTTCCCCTTCTAGTCGAAGTGACTTCCTTAGAATTTAAAGAGCTGACACCCTTCCACCCCTCCTTCATTTCTTTTTCTTTTTCCTCTTTTGGAAGCCATACATTAAAGACTAAGACATTCAATTTTATGTATGGGGGAAAATTAGAAACTGACTATGCATGACCAGGGGAAGGCACAGGCTCAGAAAAGACCTGATAAGACTTTAAGTTTATAACTCAGGCTGATCTTTGATACAGAGACAGGCTACAATAATAGAAAAACAAAAACCCACACAATAACCTGAAACAGCAAACCCTAGGGAAAGGGAAGATCCTGATTTCCAGAGTTACCACATTATCAGATTCAAATGCCTGGTTTTCAGCAACAAAAAAAATCACAAAGAATACATAGAAACAGAAAAGTATGGCCCATTCAAAGGAAAAAAAAATAATAGAAAGTATTTTTGAAAAAACCTGGTGGCAGATTACTAGACAAAGACTGAAACAACTGTCTTCAAGATGCTTAAAGAACTAAGGAGAAAAATCAAGAACATGATGTATGAACAAAAGGGAAGTATCAATAAAGATATATAAAACCTAAAAAGAAACCAGAAAGAAATTCTGGAGCTGAAAACACAATAACTGAAATGAAAAATTCACCACAGGGATTCAAAGGCAGATTGTGAACAGCCAGAAGAAAGAATCAGCAAACCAGAAGATAAGACAATGGAAATTATTCAGTTTAAGGAATAGAAAATAAAAAGATTAAAGAAAAGCAAACAGAGCCTAAGAGATCTGTGGGACAACACAAAAGACCAACATATGCATTATGGGAGTCCCAGAAGAAAAAGAGGGAAAGGAGCAGGGAGAATGTTTGAAGAAATAATGGGTGAAAACTTCCCAAATGTGATGAAAGACAAGAATATAAACATTGAAGAGGGTAAATAAACTCCAAGTAGGATGAACTCAAAGAGACGCTGAGACATAATCAAACTTTTAAAAGCCAAAGACAGAGAATCTTGAAATGGCAAGAGAGAAACAACTCATCATATATAAGGGATCTTAAGTAAGATTATAAACATATTTTCCATCAAAAATTTTGGAGACCAGGGGCCCCTGGGTGGCTCAAGTCAGTTAAGCTTCTGACTCTTGATTTCAGCTCCAGTCATGATCTCAGGTTTGTGAGATTGAGCCCCATGTCTGGCTTCACACTGGGCATGGAGCCTGCTTAAGATTCTCTCTCTGTTCCCCCTCTCAAATAAACAGATAAATCTTTTAAAAAAATAAAGAAGAATTAACACCAATTCTTCTCAAACTTTTCCAAAAAATTAGAGGAAGGAACACTTTCTATCTAACTAATTTGATGAGGCCAGCATTGCCCTTATACCAAAGCCAAAGACACAGCAAGAAAAACTACAGACTTAATATCTCTTATGACCACTGATGCAAAAATCCTCAACAAAATACTAGCAAAACAGAAGATCTAACAATTGTAAATATTTATGCCCTTAACATGGGAGCAGCCAATATATAAACCAATTAAGAACAAAATTTAAGAAACACATTGATAATAATACATTAATTGTAAGAGACTCTAACACCTCCTCGCTTCAATGGAAAGATCATCTAAGCAGAAGCTCAACAAGGAAATGGGGTTTTGAATGACACACTGGGCCAGATGGACTTCACAGATATATTCAAAGCATTCCATTCTAAAGCAACAGAATACACATTCTTCGCGAATGCACATAGAACATTTTTTTAAATTTTATTTATTTTTTTTCAGTGTTACAAGATTTATTGTTTTGCACTACACCCAGTGCTCCATGCAGTACGGCAAACATAGAACATTTTCCAAAAGAAATCATGCACTGAGTCACTGAGTCACAAATCAGATCTCAACTGGTACCAAAAGATTGGACACATTCCCTAAATATTTTCAAGCCACAGTGCTTTGAAACTTGAACTCAATCACAAGAGGAAATTTGGAAAGCACTCAAATACATGGAGGTTAAAGAGTATCCTGCTAGGGACTCCTGGGCGGCTCAGTTGGTTAAGCGTCTGCCTTCGGCTCAGGTCATGGTCCTAGGGTCCTGGGATCGAGTTCCACATTGGGTTCCTTGCTCGGCAGGGATCCTGCTTCTCTCTCTCTCTGCTGCTCCCCCTGCGTGGCTATCTCTCTCTCTCTCTGACAAATAAGTAAAAAAAAAAAAAAAAAAAAAAAAAGAGCATCCTGCTAAAGAATGATCAACCAGAAAATTAAAGATGAATTTAAGAAATTCATGGAAACAAATGAAAATGAAAACACAACTGTTCAAAATCCTTGGAAAGCAACAAAGGTGCTCCTAAAAGGGAAGTATATAATAATGCAAGCCTTTCTCAAGAAACAAGAAAGGTTTCAAACACACAACCTAACCTTATACCTAAAGAAGCTGTAGAAAGAACAAAAAAATAAAGCCTAAACCCATCAGAAGAGAATTAATAAAGGTTAGAGCAGAAATCAATGAAACAGAAACCAAAAGAACAATAGAACAGACCAACAAAACTAAGAGCTGGTTCTTTGAAAGAATAAGATTCAATAAACCAGAGTTGTCAAAAAGGAAAGAGAAAAGACCCATAAATAAAATCATAAATGAAAGAGGAGAGATCACAACCAATACTGAAGAAACACAAACATTATAAGAACATATTATGAGCAACTATATGCCAACAAATTAGGCAATCTGGAAGAAATGGATCCATTCCTAGAAACTACTGAAACAGGAAGAAATAGAAAACCTGAACAGCCCATAACTAGCAAGAAAATTGTAGCAGTAATCAAAAATCTCCCAACAAGAGTCCAGGCCTGGGTCAAAGAATAGAAATGGAAGGAAAACTTCCAAACTAGTTCTTTGATGCCAGAATTACCTTGATCCCAAAAGGAGACAAAGACCCCACCAAAAAGGAGAATTAGAGACCAATATGCCTGATGAACATGGTTGCAAAAATTTTCACCAAGATACTAGCCAATAAAAAAAAAAAGATACTAGCCAATAGGATCCAATAATACATTAAAAGAATTATTCACCACTATCAAACAGGATTTATTCCTGGGCTATGAGGGTGGTTCAACATCTGCAAATCAATCACTGTGATACAGTAAATTAATAAAAGAAAGGACAAGAACCATATGATCCTCTCAATAGATGCAGAAAAGCATTTGACAAAGTACAGCAAACTTTCTTGATTACAACTCTTCACAGTGTAGGAATAAAGAGGACTTACCTCAATATCGTAAAAACCGTATATGAAAAGCCCATAGCAAATATCATTCTCAATGGGGAAAAACTGAGAGCTTTTTCCCTAAGGTCAGGAACATGACAGGGGTGTCCATTCTCACCACTGTTATTCAACATAGTACTAGAAGTCTTAGCCTCAGCAATCAGGCAACAAAAACAAATAAAAGGCATCTGAATTAGCAAAGAATAAGTCAAACTCTCATTTTTCGTAGATGACATGATACTCTATGTGGAAACCCTAAAAGACTCCACCCCAAAATTGCTAGCACTCATACAGGAATTCAGCAAAGTGACAGGATATAAAATCAACACACAGAAATCAGTTGCATTCCTATACACTAACAATGAGACAAAGAAAAAGAGAAATTAGGGAGTCGATCTCATTTACAATTGCATCAAAAACCATAAGATACCTAGGAATAAACCTAACCAAAGAGGAAAGGACCTGTACTCCGAAAATATAGAACACTCATGAAAGAAATTGAGGAAGACACAAAGAAATGGAAAAATGTTACATGCTCTTGGATTGGAAGAACAGATATTGTTAAAATGTCTGTGCTGCCTAGAGCAGTCTATATGTTCAGTGCAATCCCTATCAAAATAACATCAACTTTTTTCACAGAGCTGGAACAAATAATCCTAAAATTTGTATGGAACCAGAAAAGACCCTGAATAGCCAAAGGAATGTATAAGAAGAAAACCAAAGCTGGTGGCATCGCAATTCTGGACTTCAAGCTCTATTACAAAGCTGTAAATATACAAGGCAGTATATGGTGCTAACACAAAAACAGACACAAAGATCAATGGAACAGAATAGAGAACCAGAAATGGACCCTCAACTCTATGGTCAACTAATCTTCGACAAAGCAAGAAAGAATATCCAATGGAAAAAAGTCAGTCTCTTCAGCAAATGGTGTAAGGAAAATTGAACAGTCACATGCCAAAGAATGAAACCGGACCACTTTCTTACACCATAGACAGAAATAGACTCAAAATGGATGAAAAACCTAAATGCAAGACAAGAATTCATCAAAATCCTAGAGAATAACACAGGCAGCAACCTCTGTGATCTTGGCCGAAGCAACCTCTTGCTAGACATATCTCAAAAGGCAAAGGAAACAAAAAAGCTTTTGCACAGCAAAGGAAACAGTCAACAAAACCAAAAGGCAACTGACAGAATGGGAGAAGATATTTGCAAATGTCTTATCAGATAAAGAGCTAGTAACCAAAATCTACAAAGAACTTATCAAATTCAACACCCAAAGAACAAATAATCCAATCAAGAAATAGGCAGAAGACACGAACAGACAGTTCTCCAAGGAAGACCTACAAATGGCTGACAGACACATGAAAAGATGCTCAACATCACTTCACATCGGGGAAATACAAATCAAAACCACCTCACACGGGTCAAGATGGCTAAAATTAACAAGTCAGGAAATGACAGATGTTGGCGAGGATGTGGAGAAAGGGGAAACCTCTTACACTGTTAGTGGGAATGCAAGCTGGTACTAGCACTCTGGAAAACAGTATAGAGTTTCCTCAAAAAGTTGAAAATAGGGCTACCCTATGACCCAGCAATTGCATTACTAGGGACTCACCCCAAAGATAGAAATGTAGTGATCCAAAGAGGCACATGCAACCCATGTTTATAGCAGCAATGTCCGCAATAGCCAAGCTATGGAAAGAGCCCAGATGTCTATCGACAGATGAATGGATAAAAACAGGGTGTGTGTGTGTGTGTGTGTGTGTGTGTGTGTGTGTGTGTGTGTGTGTAATATTACTCAGCCATCAAAAACGAAATCTTGCCATTTGCAATTACGTGGATGGACCTAGAAGGTATTAGGCTAAGCGAAATAAGTCAATCAGAGAAAGACAATTCTCCTGTGATTTCACTCATATGTGGAATCTAAGAAACAAAACAGAGGAGCAAAAGGGAAGGGAGGGAAAAATAAAACAAGATGAAATCAGAGAGGGAGATAAACCTGGATGCCTGGGAGGCTCAGTGGGTTAAAGCCTCTCCCTTCGGCTCAAGTCATGATCCCAGGGTCCTGGGATCGAGCCCCGCATCGGGCTCTCTGCTCAGCAGGGAGCTTGCTTCCCCCCCTCTCTGCCTGCCTCTCTGCCTATTTGTAATCTCTCTCTCTGTCAAATAAATAAATAAAATATTAAAAAAAGAGAGAGAGAAAGGGAGACAAACCATAAGAGAGACTTAAACAAACTGAGGGTTGCTGGAGGGGAAGGGGGGTCTGGGATAGGGTAACTGGGTGATGGACATTAAGGGGGGACATGCAATGTAATGAGCACTAGGAGTTATATAAGACTGATGAGTCATTGAACTCTAGGTCTAAAATGAATAATATGATATATAGTAATTGCATTTAAATAATAAAAAAATACTAGCAAACCAAATTCAGCAAAACATTAAAAGGAATATAGGCCATGAGAAAGAGGGATTTATTCCTGGAATGTAAGGATTGTTCAACATACAAAAATCAATCAGTATAACGCATCATATTTACATAATGAAGGGGAAAAAACCATGATCATCTCAATCGATGCAAAAAGGCATTTGACAAAACTCAACACCCTTTCATGATAAAAAAAAAAAAAACCCTTGACGAACTAGGAATAGAAGGAAACCATCTCATAATATGATATAAGAAAAGTCATATGTGAAAAATCCACAGCAAACATTGTACTCAATACTGAAAAACTGAAAGCTTTTCTTTTAAGATCTGGAATAAGACAGGGATGTTCACTTTTGCTGCCTCTTTTCAACATATACTGGAAGTTCTAGTCATAACAGTTAGATAAGAAAAATTGGTAGACATCTGAACTGGAAAGAGAGAAGTAAAATTATCTGTTTGCAGATGATATAACTTTATATATAGAAAATCCTCAAGACTCCCATAAAAAAAAAAAACCCGTTATAATAAATGAAATCAGTAGGGGCGCCTGGGTGGCTCAGTGGGTTAAAGCCTCTGCCTTCAGCTCGGGTCATGATCTCAGAGTCCTGGGATCGAGCCCTACTATCGGGCTCTCTGCTCAGCGGGGAGCCTGCTTCCCCCTCTCTCTCTGCCTGCCTCTCTGCCTACTAGTGATCTCTCTCTGTCAAATAAATAAATAAAATCTTTAAAAAAATGAAATCAGCAAAATAGCAGGATGCAAAGGCAGCACACAAAAATGAGTTGCATTTCTATACACTAACCACAAATAACCTGAAAAGGAAATTATGAAAAGAATTCCACTTATAATAACATCAAAATAATAAAATATTTAGAAATTAATCTAATCAAAGGGATGAAAGAAGTACATTGAGAACTATGAAACATTGCTGAAAGAAATTAAGGAAGACATAAGTAAACAGGATAGCCTATGTTCATAAATTGAAAGACTTAAATTGGTAAGCTGTCAGTACTCTCCAAAATGATCCAAAGACTCAATGCAATCCTTTTTATGATGACATTTTCTGCAAAAATGGAAAAACTCATCCTAAAATTCATATGGAATCTCAAGGGACCCCAATAGCCAAAGCAATCTTAGAAGAACAAAACCATCCTTCCTGATTTCAAAACTCACTAAAAAGCTACAGTCATCAACATAGTGTGTAGTGGAATGAAGAGACATACAGAGCAATGGAACAGAATGGAGAAGAGCCTAGAAATAGTCTTGCACATATGGTCAAATGATGTTTGACAAGGGTGCCAAGACCATTCGATGAGCAAAGGACAGTTTTTTCGAGAAATGTTGCTGAGGACACTGAACATCCACATTCAAAAGAATAAAGTTGGGCTCTCATTTAACACTATATATGAAAATTCACACAAAATGGATCAAAGATTGGGATGGAAGACCTAAAACAATGAAATTCTTAGAAGGAAACTTAGGATCAAATCTTCATAGCATTGGGTTCGGTGATGAATTCTTGGATTGGACACCAAAAGCACAGGCAACAAGAGAACAAATAGAGAAATCAGACTTCATGGGAATTGAAAATTTTGTGCTTCAGAAGAGAATATTATAGAACAAAAAGGCAACCCTCAGAAAATATATATGAGGAGGGATTAATATCCAGAACAGATAGAACTTCTAAAACTTAAAACTCAACAACAAAAAACCCAAACAACCTGATTTAAAAATGGGCAAAGAACTTGAATAAGCATTTCTCTAAAAGAGATGTACAGATGGCCCATAAGCGTACAAAAAGGTGCTCAGCATCACTCATCATCAGGGAGCTGCAGATCAAAACCACAAGGAGATACCACCTCAAACATTAGGATGACTACTATTTAAAAAAAAAAAAAAAAGAGGAGAAGGATGCCTAAAATGCCTTTTAGAAGGATCTAAAAAAAAAAAAAAAAAAAAAAGAATGCTTATCTTAAAAAAAAATAAAAGGAAGGAAGTTCTGACACCTGCTACAACACAGATGACTCTTAAGGACATTCTGCTAAGTGACATAAGCCGGTCACAAAAAGACAAACACTGTAGGCTTCCACTTATATGAGTGCTTGTAAGTAAGTACCCAGAGGAGTCAAATCATAGACAGAAAGTAGAATGGTTGCCAGGGGCTGGGGAGGCAGGGAGGCTATAGTTTAACCGGCATAGTTTCAGTTTTACCTAATGAAAAGAGTTCTGGAGGTCGGTGGTAGTAGTTGTATAATGTTATGAATGTATGTGATGCCACTGAACTTTACACCTAAAAATAGGAAAGATGCTAAATTTTCTCAAAGATTTTATTTATTTAGGGGTGCCTGGGTGGCTTGGTTGGCTGGGCTCAGATCGAGCCCAGCATCAAGGTCCCTGATCAGTGGGGTGTCTCCTTCTCCCTCTCCCTCTGCCCGTTCTCTTGCTCTTTCTCTCTCTCAAATAAATAAAATCTTCTTTATTTATTTGAGAGAGAGAACACAAGCGAGGAGGACTGGGATCCCAACAGGACCGGGGATCATGACCTAAGCTGAAGGCAGATGCTTACCTAACCGAGCCACCAGATGCCCCAAAATGGCAAATTTTATGTTTTGTGTATTTTACCACAACTCTTAGAAATCCGTCTTCTCAGCGAGGCCGACCTTCATTGCCCTCCCCGTGATCACTGCCTGTGCAAGTATTCCTTGTATCCCCTTATTTCACCTCTACTACTTACCATTTAACATCGCGTCCCTTTCCTTCTTCATCTCACGCATTGGCTGTGTTTCCCACTTGAACGTGGCACACTCTGGCCCGCAGAAATGCTCAATAAATACTCGTTTACAAAAGTTTTATTTGAGGTGTAGGTCACAAACCATGCAACCCGCTTACTTCAACTGTGCAGTTCAAGGATTTCAGTATATTCATGAGGCTGAATCACTAAATCACCGCTGTCTCACTCCAGCACATTGTCATGATCTCAAACAGAAAGCCCCTGCGCCCCAGTGGTCACGGCCATAACTCCCCAGGTCCCCCAGCCCCTGGCAACCACAGATCCACTTTCTGTCTCTGGGCCCAGTGAATGGACTGAGCCGTGTGTGTTCTTTGGTGACTGGCTTCTTTCACTAGGCATGACGTTTCCAAAGTTTGCTCGTGTAATACACATCAGTACTTCATTTCTGTCTCAGTTGTTGTTGTTTTTTTCATATTGCCATTTGATTCTACACGCCATCTTTTAGTGAACTCAGTTCAGATGTCACGCCCTCTGTTCGTCTGCCCAGATTGAGAGCACCACAATCCAGGGTGTCCGACGCAGAACCACAATGCTACTTCAGAAACAGACGTTTGACCTGCTAAATCTCCGGCACTAAACTACTGATTCTTTGAGACTAGCATTCCTCGTTTTCTTCCGTCAGGGTTGATTGTCCATTTTACATGCTCCTAGAAGACACCGGAGAAGTAGATCCACATCTCCTAGCCAACTCAGCGGGAAGTTAACCCTATTTTACTCCTGCCACCAAGTGGTTAGAGGCAAGCATGACACCAGTCCAATCTGGATGGGCCAGACCCGGAGGGACGAAGAAACTTGATGTTCTTGTGTGTGTGAAGCACCGCAACTTAGCCTCATTTTCAGAGTGCGGCATGCCCGCTTTTGCTGAAAATGTTCCCAACCCCAAGTAGGGCTCTTTATGTGTGTGGTTCGAGGTTGTCTCAACCACTTACAGATGGGGCTGGTTGTCGGAACTACTGTGGGTGTCGAAAATACAGAGATGCCAAGGCCCCATCTCAGCCTAATGAATTGGAATTTCCAGGATTGCAACCCAGGCCTCTGTATTTTAAACATCTCAACAGGTTGAGAGGCACTGTGCTGAATTATAAGTTTAGTACTGGGTCTGCTCGGGCACACTGCTGGCACACGAAAAATCCAGGTCCGGATTGAGTGAATGAATTGATTCAGTGAAAGAACAAATGGCTGAATACATAAAGATTTTTTTTTTTTTAAAGATTTTATTTATTTATTTGACAGAGAGAGACACAGGACTCTGGGATCATGACCTGAGCTGAAGGCAGAGGCTTAACAACTGAGCCACCCAGGTGCCCCAAAATAGGCCATTTTAAACTGAACGATTTAATGGCATTTTAGTACATTCATAATGTTGTACAACCACAACCTCTAATTTCAAAATATTTCCATCATGCCAGCAGGAGACCTCATACCCATTAAGAAGTTACTCCTCATTCTTAATCCGTGGAGCCCCTGGCAGCCACTAAACTACTTTCTGTCTCTAGGGGTTTGCCTGTTCTGGACATTTCATTAAATGGAATCACACAAGATGTGTCCCTTTGTGTTTGATTTCTCTCACTAAGCATCATGGTTTCAAGGTCCATCCGCACTGTAGGATGGATCAGGACTCTGTTCCTTTTTGTGTCTCAATAATATTCCACTGTGTGTAGGGAGCATATTTGTTCTTCAGCTGTTAATGGACACGAGGAACAGGTTTCATGCAGAGTTAGCAGTAAGGACTCGCCACACAAGATCATGCTCTGGCTCGCTGCACGTGGATCTGATGAACAGCTGTCGAACTCGCTCTGGGGTCTGTGGTCTCTAACCCATTTTGTGGCGTGAGGGGGGGTGACTGCCGTGTGTGATATTTACGGAGACACGGAAGTCAGCCTCGGTATGCACCTTCTGAGGGAGGTCGCACGTCCTCTTCAGAAAGCTCTATTTGTTTGAAGTTTTTCTGGTTGCTTTGATTTTAGCCTCAAACACCCACTCTAGCCACGGTCCTCAGAAGGGCTAAGCGCCCACTTGTCCTGGCACATGCGGCCAGTGAGCCTCTTTCTGGCCGAGTCTGCTGCATCCTGGCAGGCCTTGGGGTCGTGAGTCCCAGGTCTTCCCTGGGGAGGGGGCCTTGCAGGGCCCTCAGATCATACTCATCACCTGCTCCCCCATCTGTGAGCAAGGGGACACCAGCAGGCGACTGCTTACAAGCTTTGGGCCCACAAATCTAAGACCAGGTTAAGTCAGAACAGCGCTGGAGAACCTGAGCAAGATTTCCCAAGACCCCTTTGTAGGGTACCCTCCTCTCCTCTTGTATTTAAGATTCCTGTGGGTGTGAGGCCCCTGAGCTCCACAACTATTTGAAATTTAGGTGTAAGTTATACTCAGTGAAGTACACAACTCTTAAGCATAGAGCTTACCGAATTCTCACCTACGTATACATTGCGTATCCCTCCCTAATCATACTGAGCATCTGCAGCCCCCGAAAGCCTCCTCCAGTCGCCTGTCCAGTGGCCTCCACCCCAGAGGAAACCTATGTTCTGACCTCCATCACCACCAAGTAGTGTTGCTTGCTCTGGACTTCACTACATGGATTTGTCACACAAACACTTTGAGCCCGGCTTCTTTCACCCAGCATTACGCCTTTGCGATTCGTCTGTGTGGTCATCCACAGTGTGGTTCATCTTGCCTCGTTACTGTGTGGTATTCCACTGTGCGCACATGTCCCAGGTCACTTACCTGACAGCCTGCGTCCCCCTCTCTCTCTGCCTCTGCTTGCCTACTTGTGATCTCTCTCTGTATGTCAAATAAATAAATAAGTGATTTTTTAAAAAAGATTTTACTTATTTATTTGACAGAGAGAGATCACAAGTAGGCAGAGACAGGCAGAGAGAGAGGGGAAAACAGGCTCCCCGCCAAGCAGAGAGCCCGACGTGGGGCTCGATCCCAGGACCCTGAGACCCCGAAGGCAGAGGATTTAACCCTCTGAGCCACCCCGGTGCCCCTAAATAAAAAATCTTAAAAAAAAAGTCTGTGGCACTCAAGCACAAAGAACTGCTATGTATCTCCAAAAATCTTAAAAATCCTATAAAATGATACTTGCTTATTGTGCCTTTCTTAATCCTGATTATGCAAAGCTTCAGCTAAACTTACCACTTCTTATTTTACCACAATTAAATAATCTCTCCCCAAATATACTGAAAGTTACAAAAGTCATCTTTATTATTTCTCTTTAAAGTTATTTATACGCAGAATATAACTCACATCTCGTTTCTTTTTT
>CM053621.1:30366126-30383286 GCA_028646535.1 Procyon lotor | reverse complement strand
GGGCTTCAGTGTGGGCTTGCACGGCTGTATTCCACGTCCTTGAAGGGGACTTGGGCGGTGGTTGACATTTCCTGACCCACCTTCTTGGGGGTGCGGAGCAGAGGAAGGGGACCATAGAGCACAGCGCAGTGTGCAGTCTGCTTCCACATCACTAAGTTTGAGCGCTGAGCCCATCCCTCTTGCCCACCTGGCTTATTTCTTGGGCTAGGGGTCGCGCGCTGTGCGGACACCTCCCTCCTCCCCGGTGCAGGTGTCAGATTGGAGCACTTCCGAACGCCCTGTTTTAATGTTCTTCCTGCTTAGTGCTGTTTGACATTTTCCTTTCTATCGAAGTGACTGTTTTTACTTTCTGTCTCCTCCCTGCTAAAATTGAAGTTCTGTGTGATCAGAAATTTTGCCTAGTCCTCTAGCCAATAGAAAGCTATTAAATTGACTGTTAAATGAGCCATTCCCAAAGCAACAAGCGAAAAGTACAGGAGAGATCCCACAATCTGCAAAGAAGAGAATGCACACTGATAACTTCAAAGAAATGGCTAGAATTTAAGTGCATTCTTAAATTCTTCTCAAGACATAGAGACTGTATAAACAGCTTGGCTTTTTTCCTGCAGTCTTAGATCAGCAGCCTATTTGGATGGAGCTGGAAATCCTCAGCTTTTTAATAAAAATCTCACCAACAAAGAATGGCTACCGGATACCTTTGGATTGGGCACCAGACCAACACAGCCGCACTAGGCAGCAGTGCTGGCGGCCATCTGGCCCGACTGCTCCGTGTTTCAGAGGCTTAACCATTTCCACCGAACCCCAGCGTAGCTTGTTCTCCGTCGAGAGGAAGGGGAAAGAAGAGGTTTTCCTGAGCGCTGGAAACGCACTTTGGTAAAATGATGTCTCCCCCAAACTCCGGCACCAACGAGGATAGTAAAACATGCACAGAAACCCTTGTAATGTGGAAGGATTACAGTTACCATAAATATTTATGGAGCCGCAGCAGCTTCTTAAGCAGAATACACAGGACATCTGCCATGAGGCTGACACACAGACTGGATATTTCCTTCTGCAGACTCAAGTAACGCGTTCAGTTTTTACAAAGAAAAGTTGTATTTTTAAAGTGAGTTCCTCACCTACCCAAACTGTCTGCCTCAAAGATCTAAGAATCCCCCGCCCCACTGATTTCGAGTATCTTGCTATATCCCAAGGAGGGGACTCCGATGTCTGGCCCCGACCGGTCCTGGTGCAGTGCTCCTTTGTGCGGCTCCGGGAGGTGCGCGGTGCATGAGGGAGGCGCGTGCCGGCTCGACCCTCCCCCACCCCCACCCCCGCAGCTACTTGGCCTTGAGCCCCCGGGAGGCTAAGCGCTTGGTTCTTGAGTTTCTCTGGCAGTCTTCCCACTTGCCGGGGAGTTCCCTCTAAGAAGTGTAGTCTTCCTCCTGTTGTTTTGGGTTGTTGTTTATACAGTGCTCCAGATACATATGGCACTTGGAAGCAATTAAGGTAAAGATGCAAAGTGGGCCTGTCCCGCAGGGCTCCCGATCTGCCAATCTCCTGCTCCCAGGGAGGCTCTGCTCAGACAGGAGCCTTATGAGGCGAGGCGCACACCAAACGAGCACAGGGAGGAGACACTCTTCAGAGTAGTTCTGTTTTGTTGCCTTTTTTTTTTTTTTCTTTTAAGATTTATTTATTTATTTGAGAGAGAGATGCGGGGAGGGGCAGAGGGAGAAGAGAATCTCAGGCCACCTCGGCACTGAGCCTGAGCCTGACTGGGGATGTCGGACACCCAATGAACTGGGCCACCCAGGAGCCCCTGTTCTGTTGCTTTTTAAGATTGGTGTTTAATATCAGTTGATAGAAAAAAGAAGCCCTTCCATTCAAAGGCGAAGCAGAAGATTTGCAGCGGCTACTGGTGGAAACTAACACTGTGGCTTTGTAGCCACACAGGCCATGACATTTACCACCTCTCGTCTGGAAACCACCACAAACCCCTGGTCCGGGTGTGTCTTCAGGGTTGCAAAGGTGAGAGACAGGAGGCCTCGGGGAGCAAAGGTCATGAGCTCATCCATGTGGGCTTCTCTGCGTTCCTGTCTATCCCTGGCGCTTTTGGTCCACCTGGAGGTGGCCATGCAACGTGGCACGGAGGTTCCCCGCACACTGTCTCAGTGACTGTGACTGCCACCACTGCCCTCACCAAAGCATGCTGGCCTTTCGCATTATGGCAGTGTATGCCCAGGTGCCTCGCAAGCGTGCTGTGGCTCCTCTCTCTTCCCCTGGAAACCGCCACAGCGGCGGCTTATGGAATCTGGTGAAAACACAGGGTCCCTAGTGTTCTTATGATTAGCCCTGATGAGAAAAGAATAAACTAAAATAGAATAGAACTTCATTAATGTGAAATAGTAGGAAAAGCCTTTACACTCTGCACCTATCAAAGTAAAGTGGTCTTCATGTACTGAAAATTAACTTGATATGCCATTAAATGTGGTTAATTAATATGTGAACATTTAACTAAGACGTATTTGCGCAGAGGGGCTTATGCAACCCAAAGAAGCCACAGTGCATTAAACCTAAAGGGGGCAGCAGTTTATTCTCTCCAAGGTTTGAAGACATGTTCTTCAGACCCATGGGAGGGGAGGAGATCGTGCAATGTGGATGTGTAAGTTATGGTAGCAAAGAACAAATATATGGCAAAACCTGCCACATTCAGATTTTAGCAACGCTTATAAACTTCCTGACGATAATAATGGAGAGAAGAGAGCAGGGGATAAAGTTCTGATAGCAATTTAGGCTGACTGAATGTTAACAGACTCGACTTAATACTCAGACTAGTCAAGTAATATGCTCTGAACTCCAAAATAATAAATATAAATGTGAAGTAAATGGCATCAAGCTGGCCAGAGGCCCGGGGGAGAGTAGCATGCCAACTCGGGGTGAGGGGGTACTCTGCTCCGTCTGGACTTTAGACCCCTAGTAGTCACGGCTGGGGGTAGCTGGACAGATGACCCTGGGATGGCACATGTGTGTTTCTGCACCCCAGCCTGGCATCCCCTGGGTTTTGCCAGAGGGGTGTGTGTGTGTGTGTGTGTGTGTGTGTGTGTTTCTTTCTCTTAGTCCCCTGACTAAGGGTGTGTGAGAGAAATATGTGGTTCCCTGTAACTCTGGTTCTACAGAAAAAGGTAAGCTTCTTGTAGTCAGGGGAGTAGGAATTTTTTTTCTGGACTGTGAGACGAGCTCAGGATTTATTTTGGCAAGCTCAAAAAAATAGTATGTCTTATCCTGAATTCCTGGGTATTGTCGGGCTCAGCTGTGTGGGTGGGAGCCCCTGGGCTCCAGGCCCTCGTGGCCTATGCTCATTTTAAGAAAAATGATTTGCAACATCAATAAGAGAACAGCACAGAAGCAGAAGCACTCAGCTGTGTGTTTTGGTTTAAGAAAACGAGATGGTCTGGGAGCGCCTGGGTGGCTCGGTCGTTAAGCGTCTGCCTTTGGCTCGGGTCATGATCCCAGGGTCCTGGGATCGAGCCCCGCATCAGGCTCCTTGCTCGGCAGGAAGCCTGCGTCTCCCACTACCATTCCCTCTGCTTGTGTTCCCTCTCTCGCTGTGTTTCTCTCTGTCAAATAAATAAAATCTAAAAAAAAAAAAAAGAATCTTTAAAAAGAAAATGAGATGGTCTCTAGGACACTACATAGTAACTTCACCTTAAGTACTGCCCACAGATTTCAGTATTACTTGAATATTTGAAAGAGAATTATGGGTGTTCATAGTATTAGTTGATCTAAGGTTCAAGGGGTGTGCAGAAAAAAAAAAAACCCATACACTTGAACAAAGATATTTTCAACATCTTTCTCCAACTAAAATCAAGCTGCTGTGTATGCCTGGCAGCCATGTTTCCCAAATCTCACTCGGTCTCCACCGTCACCGTGTCCCCAGATCATCCGCGCTGCTACCAACCACAACTCACTTGTGTTCCTCTAAGGTAATGTACTTTCCAGCTTCTGTAAATTTAAAATGAAACTATATCACGCTGTAAAGTTATACTTGTAGTCTTTCAGGAGTACCCTTAACTTTTCTCACAGATACTTGAGTTAACAGTCTAAAGTTTATCAGAATCTTTGCGCTCGTCCTGAGGGAGACAAGAACCTTGGCTTGCTTCCCCTGCAACCACCACCACGGGCACGTCGTGTTTCCGTCTGCGTCCGGCACTTCTGGCGCCAGCGTCTTTGCTGTAGACCTCTCTGCCTCAAGCACTTCTTTCCACAGACATTTTCACTGCATAACTAATTGGCCATAAAGCAATCTTGCCATAAAAGATAAAAATACTTATTGACAATTTGGTTTGACAGTTTGGTTCCATCAGATGGTTGACAGTTTGGTCTGCACTGGCGAAGGACTCCCACTTTTATATTAATATAGATCTCAGCCCTCGTGGTGGTCTATGCAGCTGCACAGGGCTTTCAACCCATGTTTTCCCTAGAACTTTGGAATGTCCATCAGCAGACATGTGGCAGCTTGCCAGGGACAAACAACAGCGTGCACGGCTTTCACAGTGTAGCACAAAGCTCAGTTACAATTTGCTTCCTAATATGTGGAAACTGGTGCCTCTCTTAATGAAGGAAGGAATTTTAGTGAAACTAGGAAAAGTGTGATGCCAGACGAGGGAACGAATTGACCAGCAAAACAATGCACAATATTATAAACAAAAGACTTGAAAGAAAAACGCTCAGGCACAATCCACAAAATAGGATCAGTCATTTGAGCGGTATTGATGTGTATCTGCACTGTAAGTTTTGAATGCTTTCAAATATTTTGTATTTTGCAATGAACTCTTGAATTTTATTATTTGTTTTCCTGTTCTATTATGTCCTTTTTAATGAGGGTCCCTCTTTTATTTTTTGTGATTGTATCTTCTATGGCAGCATTGCCTCATGGCCAGGTAGTTTTGGGGTAAAAGTACCTAGAATCATTATTGTCACCCAGAATCTTGTTTCCATCTTATTTCTAAACCCCCCAATAAGCCCTTCGTATTATTACATGTTGTATAGTCAATGCTTCTTGAGGGTTAGTCACATTTAGTTTTGTGGTTTTTTTTCTTTAATTTCACCAATGCGTCTTGCATGTCTCTTTTTCCTCCAGAATTTCTCATTTCCTTAGTTCTTTCCGCCAGGGTCAGCTGGTGGCAAGTGTTCCCGTTGGAACATGTCTGTGTATCTTCATTTCACCTTGAGGTGGTTTAGGGAGGTGTGGACGGTTCCACACTGGAATGTGCTCGCCCGGCCTCTGGAAGGTCTCATTCCATCATGTCTTTGATTCCATTTTGCAGTTGAGAAGTCTGCTGTCTCAGCCCCCGGCTGTCGCGGGCTGGCCGGTTCTCCCTCACTGACAGCTTGCAAGATGGTCTCTCTGTCTCTGGTTACCTGCGGTCCTCCCTGCAATGAATTTAGATAAGGATCTCTTTTTTCCTGTTTGGGACTTACGTTTTTATGAGTCCAAGGAGGTGTATTGTAATGGATTCTGTAAAATTCTCAGGGATTATCTCTGCATGTTGCCTCTACCCTATTTCTCTACTCTCGGAGGATGCCTGTGGGCCATGGGCCGCATTACTCACGCCTCCTACGTCTCCACACCTCTGTCCTCGGCCCCTCGGTTCGCCTCTCCTTTTCCCCTGTGAGTGCTGCCACTCACAGTCATCACTGGAACCTTCTTCATCTTCTTGTTCTCTTTATTTCTCTATCGCTCCCAAATCACTGTGCCCAGAACAACACCTTACTAATGCTGGAGGTGCAATGAGCAATTGTCGATCTGATTTAGTTTTAAGAAATTTCAGGAACAAAACCCCGGAATTCCACTAAAATAATGTTTCCCTTGAGAACCTCACAAAAACAAACAGGATCACATTTATAGACTTCTCTTCTAGGACCCCTGTATTTTCAGTTGGCAGCCAGCCTGATCTCTTTTAGGCCTGTCCTAATTTATTTTTGGTCCCATGCATATGAGCCAGTGCTTATTTTGATAACTGCATTTATGCTTCCAAGCTTTGACAGACAAATCATTGCCCTGGGCTCCCTAGTGGCCCCCAGCTTCAGCTCGCCTCCTGCCCGAAGGAGCCACTCACCCTCCAGCAGGCTCTGGTCTGTTCTCTGCAATTAGTTATCTAGCAACTGAGCTTCTCAGGATGATTGTCTTTCAGAGAGAAAAAAACTACGAATACAGTGTGTGAAAGCCTTTCTGAAGTCTAAAATTCCACGTGTATGGTAGGGAGTGGTGTTCACGATCTATGAGCGTTTAAAGAGAAGCGGGAGCAGCTACGACGGAGCTTGTTTCCAGCCGCGTTACCAGCCAGCCAGCCCCCTCCCACCACGTCCCGGCCCACGGGCTCCAAGAGGGAAGTTTCTGTTCCGGAGGCGCACTGATGGGAGAGAGCCTCTCTTTCCAGCAGTCCTGAGCAAACCTCCGCCTTCTGTCGGTTCAGGCTTGCTGTGGAATCGGGACACCTATCACTCCAGACGTTCTAATTGGGCGGTAAACGTACTTTCAGAGTGCTGGGAACATCGGCTCAGAGCCCCCCAGCCCCTTCCCCTGAAAATCCCAGCGTGAGCAGAAGAAGGCCAGGCTGAGGGAAGGTAGACGGCTGAAAACCGAGTGTAGGTTTTCAGACAGAAGCGGCTTTGCCATTTGGCCTCATCTAACTAAGGCAATGACTCCAAATCATTCTTGGGATAACACTGAGGGTGGGGAGGTCAGAGAGAGGGGAGAGAGGGAGTCCTTGCTTGCTGGCCGGCTGCCAGATTGAAGTCCAAACACCTGGGCGCCAGATGTGCCTCACGCGGGAGGCCCCCTGTTGACCCGGCGGCAGCACTTGGCACGTGGGAGCTGCTGAACGCGGCTGGGCCAGCGTCGCAAGGCCGCACCGAAGACAGGCAGCCCATAGCCTGCTTTGCTTTCAGCTAGCTGCCTGCTTTCTTCTCTAAGCCCCACCTTCAGCCCGCTGCGCCCTTTCCTGCCGGGCAGCTTACTGTCGGCTCATCGGTTTGGCACCTTCAGCACCGACCTCGGCACTTACTTAGATTGTTCACGCCTTGCTCTCTTTGTTAAAATTCAGTGAGGGGAGATGCGGTGGTGGGCACCCCCAGATGATGGTCTGTGGCTGTCATGCCGTGGCTCAGGGGGGCGTAAAGCAGGAAGCTGCCGGCTGGCCACACTGCCCCAAACCGGCAGCCACATTCAGGAGAAGTCTGGAATGCTGTGGCAGTGCCCTATGGGGCAGACTGCGCCCGGCCGGGATGACCCAGGAAGTGAAGGCCACCTCGGATCTGCTTATGATTTAGTGAGCTCCTGTCTCTTTCGAGTGGGAGTGCTTGTTGGGAATGTCCTCCCTCCTTCCTCCTGGGAGTCTGAGCTCGACTATCTCCCTCTCAGGTTAATGGGGTTTGGAGGAAAGGCAGGCCTGGCTCAAATCCGGCCCTCCTGCCCGTTGCTAGCTCTGGGCACGTTACCTAACCTCTCTGCTCCAGCCTCCTGGTGTGTGAGACTGAGGGGGGTAAAAAGCATCTTTCCAGGGCACAGAGAGGAACGAAGGGGTCCGACCCAGGGCCCAGGAAAGGCTGCTATTCTGCCCTCCTCCCCCTTCATCTGACCTTTGGTTGTGTGTTGCTGGGTCTTTCCAGCTGGAGTGTTGGAAGATTTTAACACCGTTCAGTTCTAAATGAAGCGAGTTTGGGGAAAAAAAATAGATGTGGCCAGTGGTGAGAGCCATGCTCAGCCAGAAAACATCCTCGGGGTGACCTGACACCCACCCTGGCATCCACATACCTGCAACTCGGGAAATATCAAGCCACACAAAGAGCTACAAAGGCCTTCCCGTCTGTATCCCACATTCCTGCGAGGGCAAGAGACTACTGTCACTGGTCACCGACTCTGCTCCTCCCATCGGCAGTCCCCTCACTGGGACGGAGGGGAGCAGACGGACCAGCAAAAACTGAAAGAGTAGAAACGTGGTGGCTCCTCAGAGGTTCAACGTGAGGCGCCCCGTGAGCCGGCAGCTCTGCCCCGGGGCAGGCAGCCCGAGCAACAGAGAGCAGGCCCTCCGGACGAATCCCTGTGTCCAGTGCTCCGGCCAGCGCCTCCACGGGGGTCCAAGGGTGGACCAAGTGTCCATGGTGGACAAGTGGAGAGGTAGAACGTGCTGTACACACGCGTGGGCTGTTCCTCAGCCACGGGGAGGGAGGAAGTGCTGGCACCTGACGGCAGGGGTGACCCTCGACAACGTGATGCTGAGCAGAACAAGCCAAACACGAAAGGCCACATTTTCTATGGTTCCATTCCCATGAAACATCCAGAACAGGCAGATCCACAGAGACAGAAAGCAGATGAGTGGGTGCCAGGGACCAGAGGGTGGGAACTGGGGGGCGGGCTTCTTACAGAGTGTTCAGGAGCCGGTCAGAGGTAGTGGTTACACACCACTGTGAACGGTGGGTTTCACCTAAACACACACACACACACACACACACACACACACACACACACACACCCTCGCAGAGCCGGAGGAAATCTGTATGTTTCTATGTGAGAACCAGCAAATACAGAATTCAAGCAGAACTTTCCCTAAACCGTTCCTGAGCATAGAGGAAACTTTTCTCTTCTTCCCAAAAGATCCTGCCGTGCTAGCTACCCCTGTCATAAACCATTTCCTAACCTACATGTGCTGGGGGAGATGGCGCTTGTGGAACTGCTCTTTTTCTGATTTGGCTTCTTTCACATTTTAAGTAATTTGGGATCAGCTCTAATATTTTTTTGCTTTAGAAAAGTAGTAAAAATTAATTAATCTACCACCGGACTGATAGCAAAAGTTAATAGAAATTTTAATAAAAATACAACCTCAATAAGCTTCCCTATTGTTCTAATAAATGCAATAGTAGTTTAGAATTGTAGATAAAAAAATTAATAAAACAGCTGAGGCTAGAGACCAGGAAGCCCAGACAAAGGGACAGTCTCTGCCCCGCTTCTCCAGCCACTGAGGTGAGAAGATGCCCTCAACCAGCGTTTCCCACTTCATGCTGTGCATTGGAAATTGTCTTGAACATTTAACTAGTTCTCCTTGTTTGATGGCTTATTTTTTTTTTTAAAGATTTTATTTATTTGACAGAGAAACACAGCGAGAGAGGGAACACAAGCAGAGGGAATGGTAGCGGGAGAAGCAGGCTTCCTGCCGAGCAGAGAGCCCGATGCGGGGCTCGATCCCAGGACCCTGAGATCATGACCTGAGCCGAAGGCAGACGCCTAACGACTGAGCCACCCAGGCGCCCCTGATGGCTTGTTTTTAATCAGATATTTTTATCCAATATAAAAAGGTCTTGTGGACAATCCTAATATCAAGCTACAGTGACACATTCACAGAGAAAAGAGGGAAAATAAACAGAGAAAATAAAACCCTTTAGGGAGAGGATTTTAAGAAAACCAGAAGACACACTTGGCCTTGGGCACAGGGAAAGCAGAAGTTCCACATTCGTGAGGTCCTTGTCTCTGGATGGCATCCCTGGAAGCGACATGCGGTCTGTCTGACGGGTTCTTCTTCCCACACTGTGACAGAGACAGAGGATGCAGGAAACCACCGCCCTGCAGGAGACAAACGAAGGCCTCACCTGCAGGATGGGAGGCCCCACCAAGTCTCTCGCAAGGGCCTCTCCTTGGGGTCATGGCAGTCTGTTCCTCTGGCTGTGCAGAGAAATCCCAATGTGGTGGACAGTCGGGTGAGAAGCAGCTTCCCGAGACAGGTAGCTTCTTCGGAAATCATGGTTGCTCTTTGGAGAAGCGCATGCAGCCAAGCCCAGTGCCCTGAGGATCACCTGCTCAGGTCGGAAGGTCTCTACTGGCCTGGCCTCAGGGTGGAAAACCAAATGGGAATGTTGTTGGTCGAGAAGTTGTTAGAGGTTAAGAGAGGTATGGAAACAGAAGAATAAGGGAGAGAAAAACGTTTTTAGTTGCTTTTAATTCAGCCAGCTCTTTTCACTAAACGCCAGAACTCGAATTTAAATGAATTTAAATGTTGCCAGAAATCAGTGTTCTGCTGCGCTGAGAATACAGGAAGATGGAGGGAAAGGTATGCTTGCAAGACCTGTTAAGGGGGCTAGGGCAAGAGAGCTGTTGCCTCCGGAGGGAACACGGACTCTGCGGCGCAGCCCCCGGGCGCCTCTGCCCTGGGCCCCGGAGCGAGGGCCGCTGTGGTCGAGAGAAACCCCGGCTGAGATCCCATGTCCCCTGGGCGCTGGCCCCGGCTCCCAGGGGCCGTCCCGAGCCCTTTCTGGGCTGTCCTTACTGCCTCTCCTGAGTAGGGGGCAAGCTTTGGCTGCAGGAAAGTTCTAGATTAGGAGCTAATCTAGAAGTAGGCACTTTGGGGTGGAAGGGAGAGCCAGAAGTGCCTCCGCGTGGCTTCCCCCGGCCTGTTCCACGCACCGCTCAGACTCTACCAGGCGCTCAGAGCTGCCCTCGCTCCGGGCCCCCTGAGCCCCTGGTCCTGGAGGGGCTCCCATCTGTGGAGGGATATGTCAGCTGCTCCTGGGGCAAACTTGAGAAATCTCAAAAATTATTATGGGAAATTTCAACCCTGAGCAAAAGGAGAGGCTTTAGCATGAATCCTCGTGCACCCCTCACCAGCTTCTTCATCCTGCCCCTCTACTGCTTTTCTCTTTATTGTGGAAAACCATGCATAGCATAAAACTTACCATTTTAACCATTTTTCAGTGTACAATTCAGGCGCATTAAGCTCATTCACACCGTTGTCCAACCATCACCACCACCCACCTCCAGAAGTGCTCATCTCCCCACGTTGAGGTTCTGTCCCTGTTACACACTGGCCACCGCCTGCTCCCCCAGCCCCGGCCCCAGGTCTTACTCTCTGAGTATGACTCATCGGAGAACCTCACGTGAGTGGACTCATGTGTCCTTTGGTGACAAGTTTCGCAAATTTATGACTTCACCTAGCGTAATGTCCTCCAGGTGTTCAGACTCCAGAAGTCATGGACCCCCAGAGAAGCCTGATAATCAGCTCAAACGAAACTGCCTCTACTTTTCTTTAGAACAAACCCCTGACTTCCACCTCCACCAGTATGAACTCATTTGGTCCCACTGCCAGCTCGCCCCGCAGCGGGGCTGCGCGAGTGGGTCAGGGCTCCAGTCAGCGGTGGGAGGGACCGGAGGACGTGGGTGCTTACCCCACCGCAGGGCCGCCGCTGCCTTCCCGGAAAGACGGCGGAGTTTTCCTCCGTTAGGACGGCAGCCTCCGGTGGCTTGCGCGGCCATAAGAGGAGGCACACGGACTGGCACTTTTTACTTTAATAACTGTTTATCTCAGTGTACGTATGTGAAAAAGCAATAGGCACGTCAAACTTGTGACTTCATGGATTTAATCTTAGGGCGAGGCTGAATTAAACAGTGATTCTGTTTCAAGTAGATTTACAGAGAAATGTAAATTAAACAGTGGTGCGTCGATACGAAACCCAAGGCCTGAGTAACTGAAATTTGAAATTTGGGAGACACTGAGTCCAGAAGTGCATCCTTTCCTGGGGGGAAGGAAGGACCCGCAGCCCCCAATGGCCAGGGATGCAGCTCGGGAGGCCTCGGTGCCGTCCTGTGGGATGCCAGCAGCTTCCCGGAGCACCGCGCCAGAGTCACCCTCCGGGTTGCAATGAAGGGAGACTCGTAATCTTGTCTCAGCACAAACAAGCGGCATCACTGTGCAGACCCCAGAAGGACTGCGGTCCCCTCCGCTGCTGGACAGGACCCAGCGCAGGCGGCAGCTGGGCCTGGTCTCCCCTTTCTGGTGAGACGTACCGAGATCCCCAGTGTGCGATAATCCCCGCTGACTGCACCCCTGCCAGAGCCAGCCCCTGCTTCCCCAGAGCCTGAAACCCATGAGGAGTCCTCCGTGACCTCATCCCACCGAGGGGCGGCCGGGCCCAGGCGAGCCACCTCCTTCCAGCCACAGGCACGGACCCAACCTGCGCACCTGAGTCCCAGTGGCCTTGGCTGCAGGGATTGAGGAGGCTGGGGTGCTTCTGACGTGGAATGTGCCGGCTGGGGCTGGGGTCCTCTTACGGGCCAGGCAGAGGGCAGCGAGGCCACTTGTATGACTCTGAGCCCTGGGCTCAGAAGCCAGCGGGAGCGTCTCTTGCACTGCTTGGTAGCACCTGTCCTTAAAGTGTGACCGCATGGGCCTCCTTCCCAGACGGTTCCTGGCCACCTGGTGCAAACCGCTTCCCTCTGTGCTCGTCGGTGCTTCTGGGACGCTGTGTTCTCAGACACAGGCCACGGGCTCCGCCCTCCAGGAGGCACAGGTGTCCCGTTTCTCTGTGTCTGGTCAGAGTTCCAGGGTGTTGGATCAAGGGAGTGGTCTCTGTGTTGGAGTCTGTAGCTTTGGCCCCGTCCTGCAGAACTCTGCTAGAAGGCTGTTCTCAGGGAGCTGGAGGGGAAACAAAGCCAGAGGTCACTCCTGATGACATTCCTCCTGGTGCCGGGCCGCCTGGCCACATCGAGGCTGGAGCCCTTGCCTGTAGCACTGAGCTCACACTTCAGAGGAAATAAGCTGAGTGAAGCTGCGGAGGGAGCGGGGCTGGAGGCGCAACGCCGGAGCCAGCCCACCCCCTCGAGGGTGAGTGAGCCCATCAGGCTGCACAGTTGTGCTCCTGGGACAGAGGTCCTGCCACTGGGGTCTCCCAGGCTCGCTGTCCTTTTCCCACTGCTGTTTGTGTCTCTGCAAATGAAAGCTCTTCTAATGAGGGCAACAGCAAGCCATCAAGAGCAGCCCCCCATGTTCCTGAGGGGGGCCTGGGGACACCCGGGTGCTGGGATGGGAAGGCAGGGGAGGAAACTTGTGATAGCCGTCTCAACGTAAACATCCCCTCTGCCATCCTCACCACCATCCGCAGCGATGTCGGCAGGCTCCAGCTTGTGCTAATGACTCTAACCGGTGTGTAATTTCTTCTTGTAAACCTGCCGCCTCTCTCCCTAGATTTCTATGCTGCCACTCTGGAACTCATCATTACTGTTCTCATTAACTTAGAGTTAATTCAGACTACCCCGAGTCCTCTTTTTCTCCTGGTGGATGGAGTATAGCTGACATCTGACTCTGTGGGAAAGTCACAGGCAGCAGGAATGTGGTTCCTTTAACAATGCTTTTGTTTATGCCTTTCTTCAGTGCGATCTTGCCATCCCCACCGCTATAAATCACCAGCAGGAATGGTCTGATGACACCGGATGGGCCTACGTCATAAGGAGCAAGAGGGAGGGAGCCCTGGGCACCCGGCGGCCTGTCATCTCTCCCCCTGCCTCAGTTTCTCTGTGTATGATATACACATACACATAGAGCCGGATGGGCTCTGCTGAGAGTTAATTAACAAATGTCCATTACACGTTCACAGGGTGAGCGCTCTGCACGTGCTCAGCGGTATTAAATCATTACGGCCCTCAAATGATGAGTCTATCATGGCGTCGATCTGATGCACGAAGATGTTGTTATATGTCTTTTCACAAAGACTTTATTTAACAAGAACTGATCTTTGCAATTTGGTTTATTTTCTGTATCCCTTTTAATTTCAGACTTATGGGTTATTAGCAGATAACTGCTCATTTCTGCTGTAAATCAAGGAAACACTCATTAGAAACCCAAAGCTGTGATTGCTAGGAGTTTTGGCTTGTCAAGAATGGGATAATGGCAAGATTTGGTGTTAAAAATAGGCTAAATTCAAAAGTATTTTTTGCTCAGAGAAAACAAAATGGCATTTTCTGACCTCAGCAACCTTTTACATGCATTAAAATCCAAATCGTACCTGGCAAAGCAGCAGGGCGGGAGCTGGCCATCAGATTTCAGGCAGGTGCTCGTGGCTGGGGAGAGAGCGAGCGGGATGGCCCCTGGGGCCTCCCCAGTGAGCGCTCTGTGTTCCAAGCCCCCCGGCTGTCAGTGTCCAATGGAGAAGGGCTGAAACGAGCCACCGCCTCTGCCACGCTGGTGGCCGCCTCGCGCTCACAGATGCAGACAGCCCCACAGAGGGGGCAGAGGCGATTTTAAAAGTAAATCTGTAAACTTTGAAAAGAAAAAGGGTGCTGATTTGTAAAACATGTGCTCTGGACTGAAGACCAGTGGACGTAGAGCTTTCCTCTCCTACTTCTGGCCCCTGGTGACATTTTCTCCTTGTGTCTGGTGGGGAACGTGTTGATTCACAGAGAAAGCGTATTCAAGCCTTACTCCCACACTCCTCATTTATACACGCCTTTCCAGACTGGTAGAATTTCTTTTTGCAAAATTATCCTTGTCTAATCCATAGAGACAGAAAGTGGATTAGTGGTTGCCAGGGGCTGCGGGGGAGGGGTCGAGGATGGGGAGTGACTGCTAATGGGCGCGGGGCTTCTTTCTCGGGAGTGATGAGGACGTCCTGGAACCGAGATGCCGGGGGTCACAAACTCCTGTGCACGCGCTAAAGACGGTGAGCCTCACACTCCACGGACGTAACTAGGACTATGTGTCCGTGATAACGCAAGAAAGCAGTTATTTACAAATATACGTCTCTCTTCTTGTGGGCTTAATGCAGGCACTGAAACCTTGAGTTCCTCATGCTACACAGCGGATACACAGGAACTAGGTCCAACAGCCCTGCAGCTGTGGTCAGGAACCAGATCACATAGCCCTGGAGCCATGCTTGGACCCCACGGTCTCCTGTCACAGCCCTGCAGCCGCGCTTGGACCCCACGGTCAGGAGTCAGGTCTCATAGTTTTTGTTTTTGTTTTTAAAGATTTTATTTATTTATTTATTTGACAGAGAGAGAGAGATCACAAGTAGGCAGAGAGACAGGCAGAGAGGGAAGGGGAAGCAGGCTCCTTGCTGATCAGAGAGCCCGATGTGGGGCTCGATCCCAGGACTCTGGGATCATGACCTGAGCCTAAGGTAGAGGCCTTAACCCACTTAGCCACCCAGGCACCCAGGTCCCATAGTTCTGCAGCCGCATCCCTTGGTCCTGTACTTGCCATCTGGATCCTGCAGTGAGGAAGGAGCTCTGAAATTCCTGTCGTGGTTCTTGGACACCGCAATCAAGTGTTGGTCTGATAGATATTTAGGTGTCCTTTGTAGTTTGTAGTCTTTTTTCTTAAACATTTTCACGTGTTGCCAAATGCTGAAGACCCCATGCACCTGACCTTGGGGAGTCATTCTAAAATTTATCGAAAGTGGATAAAAGACTTGTACTTTTGATACATTGCAAAATTGACCTATAAAGACTCAGTATGAACAAAATTGTAATGACTCCGACTTTAGGCAAAAGAAGGAAAGAAGACAAAGACGAGGTGGACCTCACTGTCCCTGTACTTTTGGGAACCACCAGACCCTTCAGAAGGAATAATAGTTCCCCTTGCATCAGGTCAGCAGCAGAAAATAGATCTCCCCAGAGTTAGAGCTCTGGTCCATCAACAGCAAGGATCAGGCTTGGGCAGAGGGAGACCCATGGAGTCTGCCGGAGGTGTGGTAGGAGACCCTGGCTGATCTTAGTGTTTTGTGCCATCTCTTTATTTAAAACTCCAAATGAAATTTCTTAAAGGTTTATTTATTTATTCGAGAGAGTGGGCATGAGGGGGGAGGGGCAGAGGGAGAGAGAATCTCAAGCAGACTTTGCCCTCAACATGCAGAGGTCGTCTTGGGGCTCCATGTCAAGGCCCAGAGATCGTGACCTGAGTGGAAACCAAGAGTCAGAGACTTAACTGACTGAGCCACTCAGGCGCCCCAAAATTTTCACAATCAGAAGGTAACTGGGCAGAGATAGAACCTGGAACCCCTTTTAGCCACCCTGGACATGTGATGTCCCTGTTCTCCAAGGGACACTTTCAGTGTGTCCTAGGCCTTGCAAGAGGCCATTGCCTGGCCATGGGATCAACATTTGTAAGATAGAAAGTAAGAGCAGGCAGGTTCCCGGGGAATTATGAGGGAAGTTTCCAGGAGACTGGCATCAGGGCTGCACAGATGGTGTATGTGCGCCTTAGCACTGAGGGGCCCCAGCCTCCTGCCGTCACTGAAGTTCCCCTTTGTAGGAAAGGTGACCCTCTGGTGGTCTGCGTGGACCACCCTTGGGCAGCAGTCACCTTCTTCCTGCCACAGTAGTCAAAATGAAGCATTCCTGGGAGGGAACTGCTCCAGAATAATGAAGACAGACCCCAGCTGCAGAGACGCAAGTGCAAGGGGGTCCCCCCTCCACAGGTCCCTGCGCCAGCCCCCATCTGAGCGCTCAAGTTCCGCGGAACGCCTGTGAGTCTGGGGGGCAGCAAGCACAAACAGGGCGTGGAGCAGGCGAGCGTTTACTAGGGCGGCCTGGCCTCTCCAACGAGGTTTTGGCCTTCCCGAAGTCTGGTGGACGGATGAGAAAATGAGGTGCCACCTGGGGAGCCCCATCCTGGGGGGGCCTCCTCCTGGGCTGGGGATGGTGTGCAAGAAGGCCTTTGCAGCAGGCCCGGCTGTGAGGTGGGCCCACGCAGCCAGCACGCGCAGTGCTCCTAGGAGACAGAGTCTAGCGGGGCCGGGTTTCCTCTCTCTCAGGGAGGAAAATGCAATCAGGAGGAGAGGGAGGCGCCCCCCCCCACCCCACCCCCGGCCTAGTAACAGGTTATCGGTCTTTGTTTACCAGGCCAGGAGGCAGGTCTGCCTCTCTCCCCCCCATATTCTCTGCTTGCCAGTTTCACGTCTGAGGGGGAGGGACAGAGGGGGACTGCGCGCGGATTAGCTCCTGCCCGGCGGGCGGCCGTTCCGCGGTGGCAGCTGCTCTGCGGCCCTGCCAAGGGCAGCGTGGGCCCGGTTCCCCTGTTTACTTAAGGCAGAATCGGCTCGGACACGACGGCTTCCTCTGTTTATCTTCAAGGCCAATTCCGTCCCGCCCCGTCGGGCCGCGGGGCCGGGCTGCGCGGGCCACGCCGCGGGGTCAGCAGCGCACAATGGAGAGGCTCGCGCGCCGGTCCCGTTTCGGGGCTTTGTTGCCGGAGCCTCGTGCCGATGGGTTAATGGGGCAGAAGAGATCGGTGAAGGGCGACAGAAGTGGTCTTTGAAAGAGGGTGTCAGTACAGGGCAGCGAGACAAAGGCCAAAACACACGGGCGGAGAGGGACAGATGGGGACGGGCGAGCGAAAACAATTATGCAGCGGGGCGGGG
>CM053621.1:30353626-30361126 GCA_028646535.1 Procyon lotor | reverse complement strand
GAGCGGCATTGACAAGGAAGCAATTATGAAATTTTGATGTTCAAAATGGGGGGGGGGGCGTGAGAGCAGAAGCCGAGCGACTCCCCGCAGCGCTGCGGCCGCCGAGGGCCTCTGAAGAGCTCTCCAGCCGGGCGGGGGTCGCCCCGACGCCCCCTCCGTCATTAAAGGCCCCTCTCAAACACTCGAAGAGATTTTCGGAGCGCGAGCCGGCCGGGCAACATTAAAAACACAGGGCGATTGAAATGGGCGCATTGAGATGCGCGGAGCCGGCTGCGGCGCGGACTCGCTCTTGAGGTCAAGTGACGGACGGATTGTATGCTTCTTCATAATAATATTAATTAAACAATTTGCATGCTAATAAGGTAACAATTATCAGGGCCTCTGTTGAAAGATTCAGGTTATTACAACACGCCAATCTGAAGGCCAGGGGTCAGAGAGTGAGAGGCGAGCGAAATTTCAACTCAAATTAACATTCTGTCAGCTCCAGAAAATGGGATAAATAAAGTCGAATTAATTCATTATAATAAAGAGAGATGGGCGAGGGAGCCCGGCCGGCGCCCGCCCCTCCCCTGCCCTCCCCTCGGGCCGAATTGATTACAGCTCTGTATTCAGAAACACGCGCCATGCGCATTCCTCCTCGCGAACCCGGCAGAGAACGGGGCGCTTATGGCTACGGGCAAAATCGAGTCGGATGGACAGAGTTTACATTTAGTATTTATAGAGAAAGAAATTAAATTATGGCGAAAAGTAGTGCTCTTGGCCCCTGACCTCGGAATTAATACTTGCAGCGTTCTCCTAGCGCGCGCCAGGTGGTGGGGGTGGGGGAAGTAAGGTCCCAAATTCCAAGCCTCCTCTGGTCTCTGGGAGAAGTCGGCCTGTCCCCAGCCCCTGCACCTCTCCCTCCTCTCGAACAATGAGAGAGGGGAAGGCAATTAAATCGTAGTCGGTGCACGTTCAATAAGGACCAACACCGGACTGCCATGTCCAGCGCTCCAGCCACCGTGCAGGTCCTCCCCACTCCAGCCGGCGGAGCCTTGTGTGCACCCTCCGTTGGCAAGGACACACGCACCGGCTGGACCTCAGACACTCAGGTTCTGTCCTACCCTTGCCTTTGCTCCGGGTTTGGGGCTCGGAAGACTGGTCGAAGCCACTTACACCAAAGACCAACTTGCCTGTCGCCTTGTCCTGGGGTGAGAGGCTGCCAGCCGTCTGTCCACCAGGACTGGCCACATACCCGGGACTGGCCAGTCTGAGGCCCAGGAGCTCCTTCCTCCTGGACTCCAGCTCAGACCAGGGGGACCAGAGGGGTGAGGTCCGCAGGCCTGGGGCCGCAGCAAAATGCAACCTCCTCATTGGCAAACTTTTTACCAAAGCCTATATATATATATATATATATATATATATATATATATATATACACACACACACATATATATAATGATTGCTTTCCCTCCTGCCCACAGTCCTAATTTGCTGCTTATTTAAGAATATGTCCTTTAATGATTTAGCTTTGAGTCTATCAATATTTTATAGTGGAAAAGGGAGTGACAGACTCTTCTCTGAGAACATAATTTAATTATAATTAATGGGTTGAGTACCTGGGCCCTATTCTTCAGAGGCCGAGTCAAAGGGAGATGTATTTATTTTTTTATTCCTATGTCGGGGGTCTGATTGGCTGCCACCCCAAAGTTTCTTTTCCCTTCCTCCCACCCCTCCTCCCCAGCCCTGTGCCTGGTTTTACGGAGTGGGGGGTGGGTTGTGGGGGGGAGTCAAGGTGTCTCCACAGACGCCCTCAACCTCCGTTTCTAGAGCCCGGGCGGCGGCCAGTCAGAAAGGGCATTAATTATGCCTTTTTATTGACAGGCGCTACATTCTGTAGGAGTCATTCTCTTTTGGAGTCGCCTCCTCCCCCTGCCCCCTCCACTCCTTCCTCTTCCTCCTCCCTTTCCTTCCTCCTCTCCCCCGCTGCCTGGAGCCGGAGAGGAGATGAGAAGCCCTTGTAGTTTTAAATTCAATGTGACAGTTTCGGAAAGAGCGGATGATGAATCTCCTATTATTGGATCAGTCTATTTGCCGCTCAATGTCTCTCTGTAATTGGAGCAACATCACTTTAAAGGTTCAGAGAGTACAGCATTTCTGGTGAAAAATCCCCACAACACGCCGGTGAATGTTTTAAAGGGAAATCTATTAGTGATTTGCAGAGGGGCGGGGAGCCCGCGGCGGGGGAGGTGCGGGCTCCGGCCAGCGGGGATTGGAGTGGGGGGCTCGCTCGCCGGGGAACCCTGCCTGGACCGCTCCCCGAGCCGGCGCCCGCCCAGTGCCGGGCCGCGCCCCTCCCTCTCTGCTGCCCCCCCCCCTTGTTGTGACAGTTCCTGATACTGTTTATTGAGGTGCATGTCAGGTATAATTAGCAATCGATATGGAAAACGTTTCCTTGCACCCAGCACGCCTCTGACGTCAGAGCCGATTAGCGCTTCTTATTGGTCCCAAATTCCCCGGGCCGCGGCTAATTATCGGGAGCTTGATGTTGATAAAGTAAAGCGCCGGAGTGCGGGCGAAGCATGTGTAGGGCTCCGGGTCCCTGTCTCCGCCGCCGCCGCCGTCCGCGCCTCCCGCCGCTGGCCCGCCCCGGCCCCGGCCCGCGCCCCCGCGCCCCGCCGCCGGCCCCGCCGGCCCCCCGCGCGAGATGATGGACGGCCGCCTCCTGGAGCACCCGCATGCCCAGTTCGGGGGCTCGCTGGGCGGCGTGGTGGGCTTCCCCTACCCGCTGGGCCACCACCACGTGTACGAGCTGGCGGGCCACCAGCTGCAGTCGGCCGCCGCTGCCGCCGCCGCCGCCTCGGTGCCCTTCTCCATCGACGGCCTGCTCAGCGGCTCGTGCGCTGCCGCCGCCGCCTCGGTGGTCAACCCCACGCCGCTGCTGCCGGCCGCATGCGGGGTGGGAGGCGACAGCCAGCCCTTCAAGCTGTCAGGTAGGTGCGGCTGGAGGAGAGGGCACCGGGTGGGGGGAGCAGGGCACCCTTGTTGGGCGCAGGAGTTGGGCCGGCGGGCGGCTGTAGAGCGGGCGCCGGCTGCCCAGGCTCAGGGCACTCTCGGTCTGCCGCCCGGCGCAGGGCCCCCAGACCCAGGCGGCCGACAGGTACAAAGCGGGTGGATGTGGCCTGGGCCCTCACTGAGCCCTGCGGCGTCCTCTGCGTGCCCGCAGACTCGGGGGACCCGGACAAGGAGAGCCCGGGCTGTAAGCGGCGGCGCACCCGCACCAACTTCACGGGCTGGCAGCTGGAGGAGCTGGAGAAGGCGTTCAACGAGAGCCACTATCCCGACGTGTTCATGCGCGAGGCGCTGGCGCTGCGCCTGGATCTGGTCGAATCCCGAGTGCAGGTAAAGACCCGCCGTTGCTCCCGGGAGCCAGCAACCCGCCAGCAACCCGCCACTAAGCCGGCCCGGCCTGGGCCCCGTCTTTGTTCTAGGTGGGGGACCGCGGCCCCGCTTCCGAGCCCCCCTAGTGCTCGTCCCGCTGAAGGTGGTGGTGGGGTTCCGGAGCTCGGCGTCGCGCGGGTAGAAAGCCCCAGGAGGCTTGGGAGGGGCCGACGACGACCCCGAAGTAGCCAGAACAGCGGCTGCGTCCGAACCGGGAGCTGCGTGGTGGGGTGCGGGCGACTGCGCGAAATGAGGTCTCAGAGGGCTGGGCGGGAGAAGCGGCGGCAGGGGGAGGGGAGCCAGCGGGTCTGGGATCTCGAAGAGATCCGGAGCAGGTAGACCCCGCGCCTCCTGGCCGTCGCCCCGGGTCTCCATCACCAGCCCAGAGCAAACTCGTCTATTTGTTTACCTGTCGCCTCTAAAATATTCAGATGGAGACATGTATTTCTTTGCTTTGCAGAAGGTTAGCTGAGGAAGGGGAGGTGGAAACTTACACAGTTAACACATGGGGGGAGGTATCTGAATTTCTTGTACTCTCGGTTATATCTCCCCCACCCCACTCCGCGCCGCATACTTTGATTTCATTTGGAGACTGCCCGCGTTATGCTTTTAAAAAATACAGCGTCTGTTTGGTGGATTAAAATTTCAAGATGAATTGTACATAATCGGATGTTTCCCTGAAGTCCAGAAATCCTTTTCCTGGGACGGTGTGGTGGTGAGTGGGGTGTGCAGCTGCAGCTGTGGGAGCAGGGCTTTGAGGCAGAGGCCGGCAAGATGCCTGTTTGGCACCAATAGCTTTGTCTAAAAAGGTGTTCTCGACCTGAGCTTGCACTGCCCTTCCTGACCTCTTCTGTCTGTAAATCCTTTCGTCCAATTTTATAAGTGTCTTAAGCGAGGGCTTCTCCGTTTCTCCCCTGTACGATAATAAGCATTTCTTGGTGACAAGTGAGTGTGGAATTTGCACCAAAAAGAGAAGTATTTGAAAGAAGGAAGGAAGAAGCCGTTACAGCCTTGGAGAGGTTACAGCTTGGCACCAGCAAGGCTCCCCGTGACCAGGCCGGGCCTGCTATTGTGCAGGGTCTCTCTGCGGCCACAACAAAGAATTTGAATTACCGTGATCTCTTGGGGAGTGGGTTGTGCCTGAGGCTCAGCAGGGATTTGACTGTGTGTGTGCAGTGGAGGAGCCAGTGTCCAGGGCAGCTGCTCCCCAGGACAAGGCCCGCAGGGAGGGTAGAAGAGGCTGGATGGGCCCAGGCCTCCTCCGCATGGCCTGGCAACTGGCCCCTTGCTTTCCTGTCTGCCTTCCCCTCTGGCCTAGGCCAAGCACAACTGGTTTCAGGGGCTGTGTTGGTGCCTGGGCCCGGAGCCCCCAGAAAGAAGGACATGTGCAAATGTGTTGGGGGGCAGGCTGCTGGAAACCCTCCCCCTAAGTTTGGCTTACCAGGACCTTCTAGAAGAAGAAGCACCCAGATTTCCCTTCACGGGAAACCCCCAAATCTGGCCTTTGACTCAGTCTCCAGGGGGCCGAAGACAGGTGAGGAGGCAGCTGAGCCCAGCCGCCGGTGGTCCTCAGGCCAGCCGGGCAGCACCAGGCCAGGCAGGCCGCTTAGAACAGGAGCTGTGAGAAGCCAAGAGGGGCTCGGAGGGGCCCTGCTCCCTGCCCGCCTCCCGACCAGGAACCAGACGCCCTCAGGGGCCAGACCTGCCGTGCCCAACGAAGGGGCAGCTCCCAGTTCCCCGAGGTGAGAAGCCAGAGTGGGAAACTGGCCGAGAGGCCCCATCTACGTCCTTCTGGGTGGAAAAGATGCTCTTTGGAACCTGCAGCTCGAGTACCGAATCCCAGCTCAGGGCCTGCCGGTCCGCGGGCCGTGGCTCCCGCTCCCTGGCCGGAGCCGAGGTTGTACGGGCCTGTCCGGGGGGAGTGGGGAGGCCCGAAGCCCCAGCCGCAAGCCCGCCGCCTGATTGTGCCTTCCTTTCCCCTATCCGGCTGCTCTAGGTCTGGTTCCAAAACCGCCGGGCCAAGTGGAGGAAGAAGGAGAACACGAAGAAGGGCCCGGGGCGGCCGGCTCACAACTCACACCCGACCACGTGCAGTGGCGAGCCGATGGACCCAGAGGAGATCGCGCGCAAAGAGCTGGAGAAGATGGAGAAAAAGAAGCGCAAGCATGAGAAGAAGCTGCTGAAGAGTCAGAGCCGCCACCTGCACTCGCCGGGCGGCTTGTCCCTGCACAGCGCGCCCAGCTCCGACAGCGACAGCGGCGGCGGCGGCCTGTCCCCGGAGCCGCCCGAGCCGCCGCCGCCGGCCGCCGCGGCCAAGGGCCCTAGTGCGCTCGCCGCCGGCGCCGCCGCTTCCGCGCCCGCGCCGCCCGGCGAACCGCCCGCGCCCGGCACCTGCGACCCCGCCTTTTACCCGAGCCAAAGAAGTGGCGCCGGCCCGCAGCTGCGGCCGGGCCGCCCCGCGGACAAGGACGCGGCCCCGTGTGCGCCCGGGGCGGCGGGGGAACGCGGCGCCGCCGGCCTGCCGAAGGCCAGCCCGTTCAGCGTGGAGAGCCTGCTGTCCGACTCGCCGCCGCGCCGGAAAGCCGCCCCCGCTAACGCCGCGGCCGCGGCCGCCGGGCTAGACTTCGCGCCCGGGCTGCCGTGCGCGCCGCGGACCCTCATTGGCAAGGGCCACTTCCTTCTCTACCCCATCACGCAGCCGCTCGGCTTCCTGGTGCCGCAGGCCGCGCTCAAGGGCGCAGCGGGTCCGGAGCCCGCGCCCAAGGACGCGCCGCCCGCACCCGCCGCGCCACCCGCGCCGCCCGCTCAAGCCAGCTTCGGGGCCTTCCCGGGGCCCGGCGGCGCTCCGGACTCGGCCTTCGCGCGCCGCAGCCCCGACGCCGTCGCCTCCCCGGGGGCCCCGACCCCGGCGCCCTTCCGGGACCCGGCCGTGGCTGCGGCCGAGGGCGGCGGCGGGGATTGCGCGGATTCGGGGGCTGTCTGTCCGGCGGCCACACTGCCTCTCCCTCTCGCGCCGTCTCCCGGGCCGGGCCCGCGGGCTCCCAGCCCCGCCGGGGAGCCGGCTTTGTGCGGGGCCCCAGAGCCAAGCTCCGAGCCCGGAGCCAGCGCGCCGGATGGCGAGGAGGTGGACATGGACTGAGGGGCGGCGGGGCCGAGAGAGGAGCTCAGCCGGCCCGCGCCCGCTTGCTCAGGCTCGACTCACACAACGAAATCAGGTGATCGGCTTAGAAACACTGCTTTTTCCTCTTTCTTCTGTTTTCTTCCTTTTACTATTATTATTATTATTATTATTATTATTATTATTTTTAAAAGAAAACCGCTGTACCAATTCGGACCTAGGCAGCAACCGCAGGACTTGGGGTGAGACCCTCCTCCTCTCCGGGGAGCAAAAAACAAAAACAAAACCCCCATATCCCCCACAAAAACCCACAACAAGAATCCTCAGCCTTGTAAAATGCAAAAATGTCTAAGAATATTTATATATGTACCATTTTTGATAAATAAAGCTGGTCAAACGCAAGCTCTCAGATCCATCTTTTTCAAATTTCCGAGCGCCCAGGATGGCCCCTCCTCCCCTCCGTTTTCCACTCTTCTCCCCGCGGGCGGGGCAGGGACGAGGCTCCTCACCTCCCCCGAGGTCCGCGCTTAATGCGTCCTTTTGTGTGCGTGTGTGTTTGTGTTTTCTGATTGAACAAATTTATGCATCCGCAGCCCCCCCTCTCCTGCCCTCCCTCGCGCTCCCCCTCCCACCCGGCGCCACACACACGCGCGCCCCCGCGCGCACCCCCGCGCGCTGGCACACGCCGGGGCGCGCGGCGCGGGGTGACGGAGCCGGGGGCTGCGAGGGCCGGGCCGCTGGGCTCCTGCAGAGTTTTGATATGAAAGTAATTATTTTCCGGTGGCTGCTGCGGGGACTGGGTTTCTTGCCCAAAGGGTTATTATACATTACCGATTTCTAGTGATATGAAATCACATAAACTTCCTACAATAATAGAATTAGCATGAAAGGCTGGGGTGTCAAATTGAAATTGGAGAATAATAGCGCCGGCAGCTGGGGGAGTGCGTGCGCATATTGGAGCG
>CM053621.1:30326126-30348626 GCA_028646535.1 Procyon lotor | reverse complement strand
CCCCCCCTCCCCAGAAGGGCAGGGACTTGGCTAAGGTCACAAAGCATCCCAGAGGCCACTCTGGGGCGGGGCGGGGTGGGGTGGGGTTGGCCCAGCCAGGCCCTCGCGCTCCTGCTTCTCTGGTTCCTCTCGTGGTCTGAGCGGGTATGCAGAACGGCCTGAGCCCAGAGCTGGGGCGCGTGGGGACTCGGTTCACGGCTGCTCGGCCCCTTCGCTGGGGAACCGGTGTCCCCGCGGCCCCCGCCCCCGGCCCTCAGGACCCAGCCCCGCGCCTTGCCGGTTATTAGACAGCTCGCGGGACTGTCTGCGGGCCGCCTCTTTCCTGCTAATTATCACCTTATGAAAAGTGTTTCATTAAGGAACTCTGCTTTTGATTAATTATCGACAGAATGCTGACCAGAAAGAAATGAAATTAATCTCTGACCCCGTCTGGGTAACACTGGAAATTCATCACATATCCTTTTAATATTGAAACACAGCACAGAATTTTAATAGAAAATATTGTTTTTCCAAACCTCCAGTCTTTATTAATGCCCCTGGGCAGGGAATGATATTGCTGGCAATATAGCAGTCTTTGTTCATTTTAAATTTATTAAACATAATGCACTTCATTTTCAAACATTTTACTGTTTCTTTTTAATTTCACTCAGTGTAAGTACAGAATAAAACCTTTTTAAACATTTAAGATATTGAAAACCCATATACGAGTGTATAACGGGAACGCTCCGGCCATCAAATAAATTTAAGTAGAAGCAATTGTAATTTTAAGCTCCCAAGTATTATCCCCTTCAGACATTAACACAGTATCCGTAACCATCAAATGGAAGTGTGAGGAGGAGAGGCTCTGGGGCCCCCTGGCCCCCGAGACCTCACCGGAGGGACTGGCCCCGCAGAGCAGCGCCAGCAGCTCCTCCAGGCCTCTTGGGCTGGCTGGGTGGACACTGTCCCCTCCATTTCCTTGGCCCGAGGGAAATGATCAGGGTGTTTGTCTACAGGCCCCATCTAACCGCTCTGTCCAGTCCACCAAGGGCCTACCCTTCCTCTTGAATGGACGCCGAGCTTTCCTGATTGGAAAGCAATTTCTTCCTTTGAGAGACAGGTCGGGCTCCCCCAACCCCAGCAGAGGTGTTCTCAGGCCTGCCCCACTGAGGTGGGCACCTGGCCAGTTCCCAAGCCTTAGGTGGGGGGCTCCCCCGACATCACGCCCCGCCCCTCCTTCCGGGCCAACAGCTGCCAGAGGAGCTGGGCGGGGGCACTCTTCCTTATCCCCAACCTCCCCCCCACCCCCACATAACTCCCCCTTCATCCCCTTTCCCGGGGAATCTAAGCTTGGAGTTTAATGAGTCGTGAAGTGTGAGAACTTCCTGAGACCCCAGCGCCCCTGATGCCAATTCCAGATGTGCGAGGTGAGGGCCGAGCCACCCCGGTCGGTAGGACTCTCCATCTGCATCCAGGTTCCAGCCATCCGGGCCCTGAATTGGAAACAGGCAACTTCTCCACTGAGAAATTACTCTTTTTATTTCTTGTAGCGTTCCTGGTGCCCTATTTCACGGCACCGACAAACGGAATATTACTTTTAAAACACTATGAAATACCAGGTCCTGTCCTCAGTGCTATTTCGGGGGGATTCAATTTTCGCTGAATGGTGAGAAGCTCCAGCATTTCTTTTGGGGGCTGATCAGCGGCTCTGTGGGAGGAAGAGGAAAATTCTCAGGGATTGTCTTGACATTCTGGAGAGCCTCGTTGGTGTCTGGGTTCACCCGCCTGTGCTCACGGAGATGTGCTCGCACCCAGCAAGCGGACACAGCGCGCGGCACGGCACGTTGTACCAGCCTGTTTCTGTGCATTTGCAGTCTTTATTACTCACCGGGCTCGACTCTGAGCCTGGCCTAGGCAAGTGACTGTGTACAGGGTCATTGGTGATCTATGATTTACCTGCCAGGCAGGTCCCTGTCCATCCCCCAGTGTCCCCCCAGCACTCCTCTGTCTGGTATCCTGATCTCATGGAGAAGTTGCTCTGACCCGCCAGAAAACAAAGTTCCTCCCCTTCTGCATTAGTGCATGTTCCATTTTGGCCTCACAGCAGACGACTTGGTTTCCCCACGTTTGTGGTCAGGGCTGGGAGACGCACTGGAAACAAGGGCTTCTCTGGAAAAATTTCAGTGTTCAGTGGAGATGGCTGCCCCTTCTTGCTTTGAATCAGCGCAGCAGATGAGAACAGGCAGCTGGGAACCAGGAGAAGGCCTCCTGTCTGCTTGGGCCTGCCCGCTCCCCACCCGCAGCAGGCTGCCGGTGTGTGTGTGTGTGTGTGTGTGTGTGTGTGTGCACGCGCGCGCGTGTGTGCGGGAAGCCAAGCAGGAGCTGCCTCTCCCAGGTGCTGGGAGCTGCTAGCAGTGAGGTCCAGGGGCCCAGGTCCAGGGAGGGAAGTCTGTAGGGTCAGCAGTCTGGGACACGTTAGGGTACGTGCGGGGAGAGACGAGGCCTCCCCCAACCCCATAAATAAGAAAGAAGCTGGGGTATAATAAATGGAAATAACATCAGAGTCCCCACCGATCCTCCCATTACATTCTCTCTTCCAAGACCTTTGCCCAAGGCGACTCTCCCAGTCCTTTGCAGGAGGAGAAGCCCGGAGTGACGACAGAAGGGCCAGCCCGGCAGTTCTGTCCCTCCATCTCATCGGGGTAGGGCCAAGGAAAGTCCAAAAAAGAAACACTAGTTCAGTGGCTTGTGGGTTTCACTCCCCCCCATCTACTTAAACTAAAAACACAACCAGCAAAACAAAACACAGAGGCCCCTGGGCTCCACTCCCGTCCAGTGCAGCCTGCGCAGGGTTCCACCGCGTGGAGGGTCTCCCAGTGTGGCCACCCTTAGGATTCTTGTGGTCCCAGGATCGAAGGCTGCCCTGCTTCTGGGCCAGGAAAGCCTCTCTCCAGGTCTCAACCCTGAGTCCTGGGTCCCCGCTGTGCAGAACCCACTTTCCCTGGATGCTCCTGTAAACAACTGCTTACTGCAGTTAAGACTCTCTCTCTCTCAAAAAAAAAAAAAAAAAAAAAAAAGATAAAGCGATTTAAAGATAATTAATTGCATTAAACTATTGACTAACTACCTCGCTCAATAGTAATTCATTTAGAGAATATTAAAATCGGAGGAACAATAATAAAATTGATGCCAATTCCCACGGGGAGGGAGATGGCCAGCAAATTGGATACTTTTCTTAATCTGGCGTAAATAATAACACGTCTGCTCCCCTTCTCTCTCAGGCCGATTCCCCTATCATTTATTCCAGACTCTAAAGCCGGGTTTCATAATTGATATCAGTTACTCAATGAGTGCTTTTTCATTTGTTCTTGTTATCCGTGATAATTGTGAAGTTCAGCCTCTCTCAGAGTTGAGATTCGACTCTACGGTGGAGGAGGCCTGCCTGTTTCGTGCAGCACAACAGGGAGGTGGGGGGCTCTGGCCGCTGTCCCCCCTCCCCCGGGTGCCGTTATGTGACTTCCCGGGTCTGGTAGACGCACACAGCCCCCCACCCCCACCCCCGCCAGGCTTCAGGGACCCCACCGTGGGGTTTGGAAAGTGCAGGGCCTTCTTTGGGGGCGTGCCCATCCCCAGCCCCGCCGTCCCTGAGAGGCACATTCGGTGGCAGACCCAGGGTTCAGAGCAGCGGCAACAATCCGTTTTTGTTTGAAAAGCGGTGGGTGAAAGCGATGACTCCCAAACGACATCTGGGGGAAATGCCACAGAGCCTGGAGGAGAATTTGGGAGCTGGAGAAAGGGAGGGACCCTTGACTGAGGGGCAGCTGGGCCAGGGGTGGGGCGCAGCAGGGAGGAAGGTCGGCGCTGGCTCCCAACCCACCCCCTCCCGCTCGCAGCCCCAGGCACAGGACAGTCGCAGACAGCCAGCCCGGAGCCCTGGCAGCCAGGCCGGTCCTCGAGATGACTATTTGTTATTTATTCACTTATTTATTCATTTATAAAGTGTTTACTTAGCTCGGTGCAGATGTAACATCTCATTTACAGCGCGGCCTCAGGGCATAGAAACAATTGGCAACAAAAGAGTAACTCCGGAGAATTAGAGAAACACACGCGCGCGCGCACACCAACAACAGAGCTGGGTTGGCGGGGGTTGGGGGGGCGGTAGGCGCAGAGCGCGGGCAAGGAGACGCGACCCGCCGTCGGACTCTGCGCGGCGACCCCGCAGGAGTCGGCTGTGGGCTTCGAGGGCGCGCACTAACCCGGGTCCGCCGGTCGCGTTTAGGACGCCTTTGGAGCGGGTCGGGGCCTGCCCTGGACCCCGAAGCGGCGGCGGCCGGGGCGGCCCCACCGAGGATGCGCAGCTCCCCTTCGCGGTGCCGGCCCCTCCAGCCGGCGCCCGGGAGCCCTCTTCCCTGGGCCCAGCGGACGGCAGGCTGGCCGCGGACCGCCCCCTCCTGGCCTCCATTGCGTCGGCCGGAGCCCCCTGCAGCCGTCTTGGTGGCCGCGTGACCGCAGCCGCGCAGCGGGGAAACTGAGGCCCCGCAGCGTTGTGGCCTGTGCGCCCGGGAAGGTGCGGGGAGCGCGAGGGAGGGAGGGGGCAATGGGGGGCGCGCTGGCGGGACCCCGGGCCCGCCCCTCCCCTGCGCTGCGCGCTGGGTCTCTCCGCAGTGGGTGTCAGCCAGCCGCGCACAGGAGGGGCTGCAGGGGGTCCCAGCCCCCCGCGGGCGCCCGGGCGCGGCCGGAGGCAGCTGGGACTGTGTAACTGGGAGCCGGTTGCTTGGCAACCCGCGGCGGCTCATTACCACGGCCACAGTGATTAACCAAAAAAGAAAAAAAAAAAAAAAAAGAAAGAAAGAAAAAGAAAAGGAAAAAGGGAAAGAAAAAAGTAAGGAACAAAAAAATAGGGGGGAAGCTGGAATATAAAAATAAAATGGATTATCTAATTAGCTAATTGATAATCAACTTCTTCTTAATTATTCACTTAATTAAGAAAGTGCAGCTCCAATGCCCTAGGCCAGCGTGCTGGTACACTGGCAGGATTTTCAAAGGCTCCCTCTTCCCCTCCACCTCTACCTCCAGACCAGGAGGCAGCTTCCTCTCCTCCCAGCGGGATCCACAGCCCTTGGCCCCCCCAGGAGAGGGTGGCTGACCCGTGTTCTCCTCCCACAGCTAGGACGGCAGTGCCAACCTGGGGTGTGAGAACTTCCCCACAAGGGCCTAGGGGGTGCTCTTCCTTCCTCGACTTCCCTTTGCCCCATCTGCACCCCGGCTTCGCTGGGTTCAGGCGGTGTGCTGCGTGCCCGCCCCGTCCTGCCCGGCCTTCCTGGCCCTGATGCCCCAGTGCCGGCAGACAGGAGCCCTGGAGGACACCTGCGGGGACCCGCCTGCTCTGGGGTTTGGTTTTCACGGAGAACCTGTGCGGAGACTGCCTCACTGTCTCCATTTTAAGGAGAGCAACATGGGGCCTATCTCGCACAGCAATTCTAGAGACGGCCAAAAGTGCAGGGGGAGTGACAAAGGGAGGGGGTGCAGGCTGAGACTGGTAGGAGCGGTCCTTTAGGGCCCCGAGCTCGAACTCGGCAGGACGGGCACTGGGAGGGTCATGGTCTAAGCTGAAGGGCACGTGGCGGACGGTGTAATGTGTCACCGGCTCCTTCCGAAGGGGCCTCCTCTTCCCCAACTGCCGAGACCCCCCAGCTGAGGCCCTCTCCCAGCATTGCCCTGGCTGAGGGGAACTGCCCCCCAAAGTTGGCTCCTTCGCTGTGGATACAAAGGTCTGCCGTGGCCTCTACTTGGGACTGCTGCGAAGCACGGAGCCCCGGAGCCCCCGTAGGGTGCAGTGTAACGTCTCCCTCTGTCCCAGCCCCTCCCTCCCGCCTTCCTCCCCCAGCTGCCTCCACCCCGGCACACCGCGCTCCCTCTGCGACTTCCCTGATGTCCAGAAGCTGCTGCCCAAGTCAAGGGGCCCAGCAGGCAGGGCTCGCTGATGCACCGGGACGTGGAGAAGGACAGAGGTCCATCAGGACACCCCGTTGCTGGTCTTCTAGAGCTGGACACTGGACATGTGGGGGCTCCGTGCTGGCTCTCAGAACAGACGAGCACCCCGTCTTCCCCCTTGTTCCTCCTTCTCTGGGGCTCCCTCTTTCTACTTTCTCTCCTTGCTCTTCTTTCTCAGATTCGACTCTCTCCCTTAAGGCCCTGATCCCCAGCCAAGACCTCTCCGGATTTCCTTCTGTTTTCTGAAAAGTCCAAAGCAGCCACTTACTGGGGACTGGAGTCTTTTCTGAGGGGCTGGGGAGGAAAGGGAAGTCAGCCCCCACCGCAGGGGACCCTGGTCTGGACCTCCCCTAGTATCCTGCAGGTGCTGGGGGTGCGTAACAGTGCGAGGGCCACTGCTAGAGTTGGGGAGCCCCCGCTGGGACCCCTGGCGCCACTGTCACTGAGACCCCAGACCCTGGCAGGGTTGAGGCCAGGCCCCTGCTCTGCCTGCTCCTGCTTCCACAGCTCCATGGACAGCAGAGAGGCCAGAGGACGCCACGGAGAAGCATGACTGGGTCTAAGGTTTGTTAGGGGGCCCTTGCGGGTTGCTGGAGAAATTGGGCACAGTGTCTTGAGCTGGAAGGCTTAGGGAGGGCAGGGCAGACCCCCAACACTGGGGTCTCTTTCTGAGCCTTGGGCAGGGTCAAGAGCCCTCAGCTTGCTCTCCTCACTTGAGTGGCTTGGGGTGTGTCCCAGGTGGGAAATGTCCCAGGAGCCCCGGGACAGCATTGTACTCCCTGCGGAGGGTGGGGGGGTGTGGGGGGGCTGGACCGGGTTGTGTTCCTCTGCAAGCCAGTGTCCCAGGCACCCAGAGCCCTTGGTCTTCTTCAAGGCTGCGTCTGAGGCCCCGTCTGCGTGACCGTCCCAGCCAGCCTTGCAGAGACTGTCCCGTCACGCACTTGGAGTTTCGGGGACCCATCCCTCCCCCCCGCCCACACTGAGGTGTCCCAACCACGTGCCTAGGGGCCCGCATCCTGACCGTGTTCACACTCCGGGATGGCGCGGAGGCCTCCACGCCCCAGCATCCTGCGAGAAGTGGTCACACGTGGGTCTTAAAGTGTATTGGGGATCTGTTTTGATGAGGACACTGAGACATGCAGACACAGAAAGGACTGTCATGAAGGAAGACGTTTACACGGATTCCTGGATGCAGAGATGGGGCCCCCACGCAGGGCCGCGCGGGGACCCTGCAGGAGGCTGAGGGAACCAGGAAAAAGCAGGGCCCAGGGCCTGCATGTGGCATCTCCGAAAGGATCTGTACGCCTGAGGGAGGTTAGGACGGGCTGCTCTGAGTAACTCTGGCAGGCTCGTGGCAGGGCGGCCGTGCCCATTTGCGTGGTAGCTGGCCCGGAGATCAGCAGCGGGGTGGGGGCCCCCTGCTGCGGGGGAGCCAGAGACAGGAGGCGGTTCGGGTGGGCTCTGGGTTGCTTGGTTTGCGTCCGAGAAGGCAGAGTCCTGGGGCGAGTTATTGGCCATCTGGGAGGCATGCTCTGTCCCCAGTCAGCGAGGCTGCGGGTGCCAGAGCCTCTCGGCACAGAAAGTAAGGGGTGCCCGGCTGGCTGGGTCGGTAGAGCACGGCACTCTTGATCTCCGGGTCATGAGTTTGAGGCCCGCACTGAGGACAGCGATTACGTCAAAGAAATGAATAAGTAAGTACATAAACAAAATTAAAAAAAGAGCAGTACAGAAAGTGAGAAAACATGGTTAATACACCTGCCCCCCACCCCCGCCCCGCCAGCTTTGTGGGGAAGGAAGGCCCAAGATTCAGACGTATTACTACTCACCCGCCCAAATACAGGGATTGAGGAGGGTGGCGGCCCCGGGCCAAGAGGGGCGCCGGGCTGGAGAGCAGAGCTCCTGTGTGATTCACGGTGGGAGGTGCACCTGGGCCCAGAGTGCACGGCTAGCACACACGTGCTCCTGCTGCAGACCTGTCCAGAAGTAAGGTGCTCCCCGGCCCCCCGACCGGGGGCCAGTGAGGGGCTCTGAGCTTCATCATTGCACTTAGGCTTGACCTGTCTTAGGTGGGCTCCGGGCTGGCTCAGGGGGCTGGTGAGGGCAGCCACTTGGGTCACTTTGCCCAGAGGGGGACTTGGGCTGTCACGGGGCTGTATGGAGGCTGCCCGGACGCCTTTCTGGGCAACAGGCTGACGAGACACGGCGTGGGGCTGCGGCGTGGGAGTGTCGGGGCAGCAGCTGGGGGAGCAGCCTCTCCTCCCCCCCAGTCACCTGGGGGTCCCCGTCCTCTGTTTCCCAACCTTGTCAGAGCCTTGACGGCTGAGTGGCTGCCACAGGAAGGTCGAAGGATGGTCAGGTCGATTTCCTGCCACCGGATTTTGTCTCCCTCTGACCTCGGAGGGCTGAGAGGGGGCTGAGCACGGCGCCAGCAGGGTCTCTGCGTCACGGGACGGCCCTGGGGCCTACCCCCTGGGCCGCTGCACCTCTCTGATCCCCCGCAGGGTGGCAGTGAGGACTTAGGGGGATGGCAGATGCAGTGGCCTGAGCTGTGCCCCTCCCCTCAAAAGTCACGCTTAGAGCCCCAGCCCCCCCATAACTCGCCCCTCAGAATGTGACCGCATTTGGAGGTGGGGGTCTTTAAAGAGGGGATTAAAGAACAGTGGGGTCGCTGAAGTGAGCTCTGCTGCAGTAGGACTGGGGTCCTGCCAGAAGGGGGGTGAGGACACAGACACACAGAGGGCGACCCCGGGGGTCGCAGGGGGAGGTGCTGTCCGCGGCCCAGGAGACAGGCCCCGGAGAAGGCAGCCCTGCCCGCACGTCCACCTCTGACTCCTGGTCTCCAGACCCAAGAGACAGTACATGTCTGTGGTGTCAGCCCTGGGGGATGCGAGCGGGCCGCCCTGCAGGACTAACACACCTTCTGTCCCAGGGCGGGCTCGGGCCTGGCGTCAGGAGGTGCCTGCCGACTGGCTGCTCTCACCGTCGGTCTCACCTGGGCCCTGGGGTGACCTTCGGGGTGGGGGTTCTGACACCCCAACAACTGGGGAAGTTGTTCCCGCTGGGCCTCTCCGAGGCTTGGGGACAAATCTGTTCCCCTCGAGAACAATGCTTAGCTTTTCCCTGGGCCTGAGGACGGGTCCCTCGTGTCCCTGTCTAGAAGCCAGCGCTGTCCCCCAGCCCAGCTCCCCAGGGAGGAGGGCGGCAGCTCTGGCTCCTCTGTCTCCTGGGGCTTTGGGCTGAGCCATCAGGAAGTGGGCAGAGGGGCACATTCTTCTGTCTCTGGGGCCTTTCTTACAGGCGGAGAGGAAGGCTAGGCTGGCCTTGGCCTTGGTTTCTGTGGAGGGAGCTGGCATGTGGGGTGGAGGGCTGTTCCCAGCTTTTAGCCGAAGATTTATGTAAATATGGATTATGGAATTTGGCCCCAGTTCTCCCTTCCCTTTCCCTCCTCCCCTACCCCAGAGCAGACTGGGCATTAGCACCCATCGGTGGGGGGATTTCTGCAGCCTGTCAATGAGCAGCAGTTAATTCTCAGGCAAATGTCTACTTATCTCACTGTGCGGTGGGCTTAGGCATTTGCAAGGGGCCTCCTTGCTCAGCCTGGAAGGGGGTGGAAGGGAGGGGAGGGGTGCGGCAGGACACAGAGAAGGGGGCTCTCCTGGCCCTGGTTGTGGCTCCTCCCCATGCAGCCCAGGAGCAGGGAGAGGAGGGGTGCCCAGCAGCCAGGCCAGTCTCTTCTGGCATCAGGACTCTGGGCGAGGCCCTCTCCTGTCCTTTCCCCTCCCCTCCCCTCCCCTCCTCTCCCTCTCTCCCTCTCTCCGTCTCTCCATCTTTTTTTTTTTTAAAGTAAACTCTGCCCCGGACAGGGGGGGTCTTGAACTCACAACCCCGAGACCAAGAGTTGCGTGCTCCACAAACTGAGCTCTGAGGAAACAGACTCACTTGCCTCACAGGGTGGCTTGGGGATGAGGCTAGGAAGTCCGTCACCTGGAACCTAGACACCTGAAACTTAAGGGCACAGTTCTGTCCTCTGCCACCTCTGGTTTAGAAGGACACAGGACACTGACGTGTATTCAGCTAGAGCCCGAGCGGGGTCCGCCGGGGCATGCGGAGCCCAGCCTCCTGCACGCCCGGAGGCCCAGGAGCAGGGAGCTGGCCCTGCCGGGAGACAGGCCCTGGTCCCCGTGAGTGTCCCCGAAGGAGGACCCAGGGAGGGAGTGGACCCCAGAGGCTTCCTCGGGCTGCACAGAAGCTAGAACGCGAGTGTCATCCGGTTTAATGAGCAGTGTGCGCCACGTCACGTTGGGCCGAGACGGCGGGTGTGCCGTGGGCATGGGACACGGGCCTTGCGCGCTCGGCCTCCGTGGGTGGGCTGGCCCCGGCTGGCCCTGCACCTGTGGGGTTGTCCTGGTCTGCCACCCGGGAGCACGGAGGTCCCCTCGGGGCAGGTGACCATTGTACCCTCGTCTTCTACCTTCGCCATTGATCCCCTTCTCCCGCTGGTTTCAGAGCCTCAAGAACCACAAAATTAGTTCTAAAAAAATTACCCCTTTACTTCACTGCTAATCCCCTAACTCCCTTAATTAAGTCAATGGTGGCCTAAATTGTTCTAAACATCTTTTGGAGGATTATATATTTTAATCATCATTATCCAATGAATATTTGATTATGTAGTCATCATATAATCAAGAGTAAAAAATTATAATCCAAAAAAAGGCATTTACTAACACTTTAAAGGCCGGGGTATTTGCTAAAGAGCGCGGGAGGATTAGGTGCTGCTCTGAGAGACGCCAGGGCTGCCCAGTCAGGGCCGCTCTGTTCGGAGAAATAAGACCACGATTTGAGGAAAAAGGGAAAAAGAAAACCGAGCTGTCGTGTCCTCCCCCGTCATTCCTTGCTTCCCCGGTCGCTAGGTTCTCACTGGGACAGCTGCTGAGGAAGTGGTTTCCAGAAGTAGTGCTAGGTTCGGGGTTTGCGCAGAGTGTGGTGGGAGCCCCTGAGTTGGCTGATGAGGTCCGGAGCCCCTGAGGTCTTCTGGCCTGTGCGCTGGGGTCTGATCCCAGCTTCCCGCCAGGACTGTCCGCTCGGGCCCGCCCCGCCCCCTGCAAAGCTTGGTGACACCTTGCAGCCCTCAGTTAAGCCAGCAGCAGCTGAGAGCAAGGAGCCGGGCTCCAGCCCCGCCACTCGCCTGCTGCGTGACCTAAGGCACCGTGCCGAACCTCCCTGTGCCCGGGTTTCCGTAGCTGTGAAGTGGTGAGGCCGGGCCCAGGAGGCTCTGAAGCCTTGCAGAGCCCCCGGCCCCTGGTTGGCACTCTGTGAGGTATGAGCTGCTGCAAAGAGCTTAAAGGGGACGCAGAGCTTCCCCGTCCCCCAGAGAGTCCAGAAGCCATTTTGGTGCGACTTCCTGGGACATTCTGGGGTGCCTCTCCGGTCAGTCTGCCTTCCCCAGGGGCACAGGAGCCTGTGCGGGACCGGAAGAAGGCTTCCGCGCTGCCGAGGCAGGCCTTCTCTGTTTGAAGAAGGGGAAACTGAGGCTGTGAGAGGGACGAGGGGTGGAGGCTCAAGGCCTACTGTTCTCTTCCTCGGTGCCCTCCTCCCTGCCCCAGAGAGCTGGGTCCCCACCCTGAGGGCTGTCGTCTCTGTGACACTGCAGAGGGGTGGGACGGGCAGGGAGCCGGCGTGTGTCGCCTCCGTCCTGGGGCCTGCGGGGGTGGGGGCGGGAGGCTGGCGGGGCTCTCTCTGCTTCAGGTGGGTGTCTGGTGAGGAGAGGCCGCGGCCTCCGTCCCCCTCCGCCCGCGGGCCCAGCTGTCTGTGCACCTTGTAGCACATCTGGGAAGGGCAGGTGTGCAACAGTAAAGCAGAAGGAAAACCACCTCTAAGTTTCCCAAGTCACGGGTGGGACTCAGTATAAAATCTCTCGGTGGCTTGCCGGTCACCCCAGACTGAAGACTGGGCGCTCGGGCCCCTTCACCTTGTCCTCCGGAGCCCTTCCTCCCCTCCGCGGCATCGAGCCGTCGGAAGTCTCGCCGCTCCTGCTGCGTTTCCTCCTCGCCCTGCCTTTCCCGCCCAAGTCCTTCCCACCCTCAAGGCCTCCCTCGGGCGCCCTCTCCTCTGGGAGGCCCTTCCGGATTGCCTCAGGCAGGACCAGTGGTTTGCTGCCAGTTCTCATCTCTATGACAGCACCCGTTGGGGGGCTTCACGTGGGCCCTGCGCCTGGCACCCGGCCAGCATCCCGCCAGGGAGGTCACCGCCCGACGCACCCATCTTATGGATGAGGACCCCGAGGTCCAGGGAGGGGCATCGACTTGTGCCGGTCATCCCGGGCATGGTGCCGCACGGGGCTGACCCCCGGGCCTCCGGCGGCCCCAACCTGGACACCTTCCCCCATCCTCAGGCCTGCTGCTCGGGGTGACTGTGTCTGGCCCCTCCTGCTGGGCTGGCTTCCCCGTTTTCCTGCCCAACCCCCATCCCTGGGCGCCTGCCCCTCCCTCTGCTCTTCCCAGGACATGGGGGGCGATGCCCCCACCCGCCGTGCTTCCCCTGGCCTCTGGGCCGGGAGAGTGACGGCGAGACCATGCGGCGAGTCCCCCTCTATTGACGTCTGCTGAAATCATTTGAGACAAAGTTACTGCACAGACATTAGAGCCACTTTTCAGAGCAAAACATCTGTCATTTAGCGCTATGACGCCACGGGGACGGCACTTTAGAACAATCTTGTTGCACTTAATTTATTTTCTGGCGAATACTGCCGAGGAGGGTGAGTTCCTAGGTGCTCTGTATGGACAAGTTTGACTCCCGCTGGGTGAGGGCACCCCCACCCCCACAGGGGACCTGCCGGGAACCCTCCGTGGGAACGACAGCGGACCACCCTCCCTCCCTCCCCCAGCCCCCCACCCGGGTCAGAGGAGACTGCACGCTGGGCTGAGCCGGGACCTTCCCCTGAGCAGCAAGGGAGCGAGGGCTTGCCCACCCCCCGGCCGGCGGGACTCTCCTCACCCACATGGCTCATCCTTGCTTCCCCAGCGCCAGGGCCAGAGACCCCACGCGGGTCCTCTGGGACTCTTCATCCCTCTTCCAGGATGAGAAACCTGCAAAGTGAGCGCCTGCCCAGGTGTTTCTCCCCAACCCGGGGCCAAAAGTGAGTCCCACCCTCGGGGTCACCCCTTTTAGGCCTCCTGTCCTGGCCCTGTCCCACCCTGAAGAGGCTGACAGAGGAGGAAGCAGAGACTCAGAGAGGGTCAGACACTTGCTGGGGGACACACAGCGGGGCAGTGGCAGAATTGGGTTTTGAAGATGCCTTCCCCACTCTGCCTTCCCAGGAGGGCTGACAGCAGGGAACAGACGGGCTGGAATAGGCCATGTGAGTGCAAGTTAGGGCCGGGCAGGGCTACAGGGCAGGGCAGTCCCCAGGCTAGATGCTGGGGCCAAAAGCAGCCCCTCCCCATCACCCATGTCACCTCTGACATAGGACAATTGTGCTCCTCTGAAATAACAAGGCCCTGCCCTGCTGGCTACCTGAGAGCCACCTGCAAGCCCTGGGGGACCGGTCCTGAGGGCCCCTGTGTGGGGATAGGCGTGGCAGAGGCAGAGAAAGGGAGAGAGACTGCCTTCCCCCGCCCCCCCCGTTCTGCTGCCCCTGCCTCACCGCCCGGAAGCTCGGGCCCAGCTTACCTGCCTGAGTGCCTGAGGAGCATTTCTGGGGTGTCTTCCCCCCACCCCTGGCTCCGATGAGGCTGAGACCACGCGGGAATCCTCTGACACGTGTCTCATTTTAGGGGTGCAGAAGCCGATACCCAGGGAGTCTAGGGCTTGCTGTAGGCAGCTGCCCTCAGCTCACAAGAGCTGTGTCACATCGGTAACCTAACGTCACTGGCTTGAAACAGGAATTTTTTCTGTTTAGAAAAATATTCTGTACGAATATTTACACCACAGAAATTGGTGTAGTGCTGCAAATGCTGCAAACCGGGGCTTTGGTCCCCGCAGAGAGCTCCGTGCCCCACACCGCCCAGCACAGTGCCGCCCCGGGACATGGCGACCCTCAGCGGCTGCCTGGGCTGCACACCTACTGTGCGCGGGCACCTTCGGGGGCACCTTCCGCCGCAGCCTCCCACGGTCTTCCCAGGCGGTCGCGCACGAACAGGGACACTGCTGGAGTGTGGGCTGGCGGGCACCACTCCTGAGGGCTGCCCGTCACGATCACGCGACCCTGTGCCGGCCGTGTCGGCACCTCAGACCGCAGTGTGGAAACAGGCTCGAAGCAGAGGCCGCGGGTCCTGGAGCAGCGGTGGGCGGGTAGCTGCTGGGGCCTGTGTGTTGGGGGGAGATGTGTTTGGGGGCTGAGGACGTAGGGACTCCGGAGCTCAGGATGGCACAGGAAACCTCTATCGCCGTCCTGGTGTTGTCACCACCTTCTCTTGGGATCTGAGTTCCCTACCTGCTCCGAGCCTCAGTTTCCCCATCCTGTGTCTCTTCTCGGGATCCCCCCAACCCCATGCTGTGGAAACCTCTCCCGCCCCTACTCCCAGATATGGTCCTGACTGCACTGGAACAGCCTGGGAGCATTCCTAAGGCCCAGACCCCAAATGCCCCCAGGCGTGGGGCCCACCCAAGGGCAAGGCAGGGCCCTGGATGGGAGACAGCGGTGTGGGCTGAAGCTTGGGGGTGGGGCTGGCTGGGGGAGCCACCCAGCTGTGCGTCCTCCTGAAGCTTTCTGGGACCACCCGGCCACCCCTGGGTGCACCCACAGCCCCCTCTGTAGGCTCCACCTTGGCATTTCCTGTCCGGGAGCCCTGCCCAGGCAGGCAGGAGCTGAAGCAGGGGGGTCACACCGCGGTGGCACCCAGCAGGCTCGCACCCAACCAATGCTCCGAGAATGTTTGTTGCTCTACATTGGAAGGGAGTGGCTAAGTGTGCAGTGGGGGCGGGAGGCCCTTACGCAGGCCCCTCAGGGTCAGCTCGGACACCGAGCCTGGGCGCTTCGGACTGGGGCGGGCCGGGTGCTGGGCAGGAGCTCCGGGCCCCCCAGGGTCCGCAGGGCTCCCCCTAGGCCCACGCGTGCTGAGTGTTAGTCTGTGCCCGCCCACAGCAGGTGCGTGACGGCGGCAGGAGCCACGCGGGCACGTTCTCCTCCTCCTGGCCGCCTAGCTCTGATTCAGACGGTGGCTTCAGCCGGGCCGAGCCGGCCCAGGGCCCAGGCACCTCCCAGGCATCATCTCCCATCAAACGGCATGAATAATTTAGTCTCTAATTAAAAGTGAGGTCAAGCCATGAAAAACGGCTGGATGTCCGGTGGCACCAGGATGCATTAAATTGCCGGCAGATCCGAGGCAGGCGGGCAGGAGGCTCTGGCGTACCTTGACTCACCGTGGGGGAGGCAGTGGGGTCCACCCTGGGAGGAGGGTCTCTGAATGAGGGTGAGGCTGCGGCGCAGACCCAGAGACACCCCTTCTTCCTGCCACCACTGCCACCTGAGGGGCTCCCTCTCCCTCTAGCCGCCACCACCCCGCATTCCCCAGACGCACCGGCTCCGTCCTGCTGTGGGTCTGTGTGTGTGTTCTTTCTGGAACATTCTTCCCCCAGATATCTGCTTGGCTTCTCGCTTCATTCAGGTCTGAGCTCAGATGTCCCCTTGCCTGTCCATGCCGGCCACAATGCCGTCTGCCCGCCCCGCTGGCCCCCTCCCTTTGTTCCTCTCCCTGCCGGGGTCTCTGGGCAGCCCTTCTCACTGCTTGGTGTTCTAGTTTATATTGAGTTGTCTGTCTCTCTAATCGGATGTCAGGGCAGGGCCTTTGCCTGGGTCCCGCACGTGCCCAGCCCCTGGGACAGCACCCAGCACACAGCGGGCACAGGGGAGGCTGAGCACCAGAGGGGGGGTCTCTCCCCAGCAGCATTGGGAGTCCTCACAAGGGGAGCCTCGAGTTACGAAGCACTCACTGGGCCCTGTGTGGTGGCACCAGGATCACTCCCACTGTCCAGAGGGGAAAATAGGCTCAGGGAGGTAGACCACCTTGCCCAAGCACAACCCCCTGCCCCCGTTGGTCAGGGGCTACGAGCTGCCTACAGTGGCCTTTTCTGTAGCCTGGGGTGTAAGACCCTCCAGCTCCCGTCGGCCCGCACCCACACCTGCGGGGGTTCTCAGAAGTGAGGTCAGAGTCCAGGGCAGGGGCGCAGTTGGGACAGACGCTTGCTTGGGGGCCAGAAGCCAGCAATTTTATCCCCTCGCCTGGGGCTAATGAAAGTCCCACCTGGGGCACCCACGGGCACCCAGGGCCTCCGCCCCAGCTCCTGCCGCCCCGGCCGCCAGCCTGCCAGCCCTCCCCGGCCCCCTGGGAGAGCCCAGGTTTGCATTTCCCAGTGGAGTCACTGAGGCGCGCGGCTGCCGGGGAGGGAGGGGGCCCCGTCGGCCCTTGGGTAGCAGATTAAAGATGGATATTTTGTTTGTTACAATCAAGACCTCTGATTTCAGTTTTATAAATTTTTAAAATATTAATTATATTTTGGAAAGTGTTCCGAGGTGAATGCATTAGCTGCTGCTCCCTGCGTGGACGGCAGCTCTGCTGCTTGGCCCGGATTACAGCAGAGGAGGGGGTGGGGCATTTAATCCACCTTGTTAAGTTATTAAATTTTCTTTATTTACACGCGAACCCACTTTCATTAGCATTGTAACAGGTGCTCATTAACAATTTATCATTTGGGAGGCAAGCAACACGACAGCGAGGGACACATTGCTACAAAGTTTACTCTTAATTACAAGGAAGCGGCTTTGAGGACAAAACAAGGCTGCACCCCTCCCCACCTCCCTGCCTCCCCCGGCAGGTTCCAGGCCCCAGAGGCTTCCAGAAGCCCACTGTGTGCTGGCTCTGGTCAACCCCGGGCTCTCCGAGGAGCGCCAGTGCTGGGGGAGAGCGGTCTGTGCCCCGGGGCGGGTGCTGGACCCCTGGGCTGTGGCCTCCTGAGCCCTGAGGGCTGCAAGGAGCATGGGCACAGTGCCAGGAGGCCAGGACCCCCTTCCCAGCCTGGGTGATGGGGGCAATGACTTCACCTCTAGAGGCCTCCTTGGCCCCTTCTCCAGAGTACGTGGTGGATGCAGGATTACCTGGGGTGGAGTTTAAACGCCTACCTGATAGGGATGGGGGCGCGGAGCCCCCAGGGGAGCCATGGGCTGTGGGGGGGCTTGGCAGTGCAGCAGAGCTGAGACATGGCGGCCTGTCAGTGAAACTAGAAGGTCTTGTCTCTCACACCCCTGAGGGGTCCATGAGCAAGGAAGGGGTGGCCAAGGCCTGTAGTGCCCTTCACAGGTGGCCCAGCTTCCCAGAATTCCTGCTCAGGACCTCCCCCGCAGGCACGCCATCAGCAGGCTGGTGTTAGGGGCCCTCTGCATCTGGTTGTCATAATGTCTTAGTGCCCTGAAAGCAGGAACCTGTGTCCTCCTCCTATATGCCCGAGTGCCTGCTGCCAGGGTTCCCGCCGGCTGCCAGGGTGCTGGGTGAGGGGGATCTGAAGGCCCCCTATCAGAGGGGACACAGAGGGCCGGACAGAGGAGACCATGGGGACAGCACATCGGCAGCACTGTGGGAAGCCGGGCCTGGGCGTGGGTGTGAGGCCTGGGGGCTCCAGGGTCCCACCGGGCACTGGGTGCTAGACATAGGAGGACGTGGGTGCTAGCAGGGGGCCCGCCTCCTCCTGGGAGCCCAGTCCCAGCTCCAGTCCAGCAGGAGCGGCTTGCCCTGGGGCCTAGGCCTTGGCATACCTGCCTTTCCCTGTTCCCTCCGGGACCCCAGGCGCTGGCACCCAGTGTGGCCCAGCCTGACCCTGGTCCGCTCCCTTCCCCCAGAGGGGCAGGTGGAGATGAGCCCTGGTTCGGCACAGCTACACGGCTGTGCTCGCAACCTTGGTGAGAGCGCCGGCCACCCCACATCGTGGGGCCGGCCAGGGCCTCCTCCTGCACCTGCCGCCAGGTGAGCAGGGCCTCTGGCAGTGTGCCGTGGGCAGCTTCCCTGCTCTCCCACCGAGCGGCCCTTGTCCCAGGGTGGGCGGGGGCCTCTCCAGCCGCCAGGATAATCGTCTGCCTCACACTGCTCCTTTAAAACGTATTTCCAGGGTGTTTTTCACGGATAGGGCTTTTAATATTCATCTCAGCACTGACAATTTTTCCTGCCTTGTTACGGAGAGCCGGTGTCGGTTTTTCATTGTATCTTTGGACAGTCGGTTTATTCGGAGCCACTTAAAGGCTCAAAAGTGATTCTCTTTTATAATTTGAGAAGTTTCATGGGCTGAACATCAAAGTGATGGCCAGGACTGTTCTCCGTGCGCTGCTCTTTCCCTCCGCCCACCCTGATGGGCCCCACCTGCCAGCATTATTAGCGACACGGGCCACTCCAGCCTCGCTGAACCCCAGGCCTTCAGGGGCAAGCGTGGCACACCACACCGTCGGCTTTGTCCCAGTGGAGGGGCATGCGTCTCCATTTGGACTTTCAGAGGACACTGAGGACAGGGGAGGGGGCCCTCGGCTCAGAGGCTCAGGCCTACCCTGGGTCCTGTATCCTCTCCAGCCCCCGAAGGCCCACCGAGGGCCTCAGTCTTCCCATCTGTAAAATGGGTGTCTTGGCTCAGAGCAGGGCCGTAAGCTCGTGAACCCACCGCGGTCCGGCAAGTCTCACAAATGGGTGGTGCCTGGTGGGTGTGTCAGCCAGAGAGAGAGCCGCCCATTCGACAGCACTGATGGGCACTGTTCCAGGGGCTGGCGTGCAGCGGCACACACAGGCCGTTCCCTCAGTGGTGGAGAAACAGTAGGGTCTGGGGGACGGGACGGGCTTGTGGGGGACTGAGAGCCATTCCGAAGGGTGCGGCCGACCTTGGAGGCCTTTTGTGTCCTCCTGGGAGGACACCTACCATCTCTCAGCAAGTCAAGGCTGGGGCTGGGCTCGCCACAGGGACATCTGGGTTCTCTTCTGGGTCCCCAGGCCCTGGCGTCCTGGTCACCTCCCCTCAGGCTGGGCTGGGCTTGGAGAGGGGGGCCAGTTTTCGTCAGGCAGAGGACAGGGCTCAGATTTGCCAGAGTTCTGGGCTTTTTAAGAGAAACCAGAAGTCTAGATCAGCTGATGAAGTCGCTTGATTTTCCAATATTGGCAACTATTTCAAAAACGTTAAAAAAGGTACGGCATCAGTCAAATACCTGTCGCCCAGCTTCGTCCTACAGGCTTGGCTTCTACCCTCTAGTCTCGATGAGAAACTGCTGGCTTCTCTGCACCATGGCCACGCCGTCTTTTGGATACCGTTAACCACAGATCTGCTTGGTGGGAGCGTGCCTGCCACGGCTGTGTGTCCAGTCGGCCGCTCACGCTGGGGCCCCCCAGCACTCACCGGGCCCCCGGCCCCTCTCATGTCTGCGTGGTCTGTCTGCGCCCCTACCTCTCCCTCCACCGCCACCAACACGGGCGCGATTTTATAATGTTTGCACTTTCAACTACAGCAAGATAGATGGGCACAATTATCCGGTTCCCAGGCTGGGAACATGTGGCCTGGCATATGTGGGGCCAACCTAAGCAGAAATCCAAATGTGCCTCCCCAGACAGCGCACCGCGCCCGCCCGCCTGAGCTCCACTCCGCAGTGGCGCCCCCGTTCCCACACGGACAGCTGGCGGATCATCAGATGGCATTACAATATTTTTACTTATAATAGAGAAAGTAATAAAAATACACATTTAAGTAGCATCTTGCGGTTCTAAAGGGGCCGGGAAACCTGGAGAGAACGGGGTTTTGCTACCGATCCAGAGCCAGCGTCGCACCGGGCACTGGACTGCGGCCGGGGGTTCGGCCTCCGGGTATGCGGGCACGTGGGGCTGGTGCCGCCGCAGAGCTGCTCCTGGCCGGCAGGTCTGGGTCACGGTTATAGGTGACTTCCAAGTCTGGTCCTCAGGAAGTCTGACCTCATTTCCCCACGTGTGAGACACAGTGGTCCACTTCCCCATCTCTAGAGGCGATCCACGGAGCCTGACCCTTGGGAGGCCAGAGACCTCCTAGAGACCCACGGGACAGCTGGGCCCCTCGCCCCTGCATTTGTGGACGCCCTCAGGGCACCCTCGAGGTCCCCGACTGAGAATGCCTGGATCAGACACGAGCACAAGGAAACTCTAAGACTTGACCCCAGTAGCCAGCTGCCCGGCTTGTCCCCTTCCTGCGCCTGAGCAGACTGAGGCTTCCACAGGAGAGGGGCTTGCCTGAGCGCCCCCAGAGAGCTGGGAGCATGGCCAGGCCTCTTGCCTTCCCGAACCTCAGACCCCCAGACCCCCACGGCTGGTCATCCACGCTGTGGGCTGTGGAGGGCTTCGAGGAGGCACCGCAGCTGCCGTCTTTTCTGGGACGACTTTGGGGATGGTCTGAGGCTTTGGGTCAGCCTCACAGTTTGACCGAATTCTCAGAGTCTGCTCTCCCCAGTGGGAAGCAGGAGAAAGCGTGATGCCGGGTGCCCAGTCCAGGGCCCGTCCCACCCTGCCTGTCCAGACCCTTAGGTACCTGCCTCTGGGATGTTATGGCCCCCTGTGCACCGGCGCCGCCGGCTTGGGGAGCTCAGGGGGAGCTGGACTCCAGCCCCCCCAGGCCTTGCACCCCCTCACTTGGCGGTCCTGCCAGGCTGGGGCGCGGGAGTGAGACGAGCCCCTTGATGACACCTCGTGGTTCGGGGCGCTGTAGGCAGACAGGTGCTACGTGGAAGATAAAATGGGGCGAGTGACAGGGTGTCACTCAGCCAGAGCCTCAGAAAGAACCTGCAGGAGGAAGTGACGTGCTTGTGGGCAGTCCTTTGTGGGGGTCTGGGCAGGGGCCCTCTGGGCGGGGGGACAGCGACTGCAAAGGCCCTGAGTTGAACCGGGCTGGGCCTGCGTGTGCAGCGGGAGTACAGGGAGGAGGTGACAGTGGGGGTGTGGTCAGAGGGTGGGATCTAGGGGCCATGGAAAGCTGCCGGCATGTGGCCCGAGGACCCCATGGGAGTGGGGGCCGCGGACTGGGCCCTCCCCGCACTCGTACGGTGCCTCTACTCATCTTGAGACCGGTGTGGACGGTCACTGTGGCCGTGCGCAGGAGAGCCCTAGTGTGGGGCACTTCCTGGGGGATGGCCTGGGACCAGGGTCCCCTGGGATCCTGAATCTGGGGACTCTGTTGTTCTCCTCCACCCGGACACCATCCCGGGGAAGCCCCATGTCACATGGGTCCTGCCAGGGAGCTCCTGTGTCCTGACCCCCGTGTCCCTCCCTAGAGCCTGCGTCTGCAGTCTCTGAGCTGGACGGGCATGGAGGGCGGGCAGGGGGGGCTGACCTCGGCATTGCCCGCTGGCTCTGCCGCCCCAGGTGATGCCCCACGTCACCCCCATCAGCTCCGCCTGCATCATGACGACAACCAATAATACCACGCTTTCAAAGTCCCCGTGGGGGTGGCACTCTGTAATGACCCCCCACTGTGACCCACAGCCCCACCACAGGTCACAGCTGGGCCTGGGCTCCGGCTTCCGGCAACCTGAGGGCTGGCCAGAAGATGGTTGCGCCCCTTTGCTCGGCTCGAAGGAGGGAGCTTCCAGCTGGGGAGGGTGGGGGCATCCCCATGGCCTGGGACGCTGGGGCTCAGCTGTGTGAACATTTACTCCTCTGACAAACGCTCTTGCGTGGGGTCCTCAGTCCCTCCCCAGCTTCTGCTCCAGCTCAGCCCCAACAGAGCTCAGCACCCCCAGCAACCCCCTGTGTCCCCCTCTGCCTACCCTCCCTCCCTGCCACTCGCCCCTCGTCTCTCAGGACCCTCCCTGCTTTCTTGGTGTCCCCACCGTCTGTTCTCCATCGACGGCACCCGGGGGGGCCTTCTGGAAACCTGGAGCTGGCCGCCAGACCCTGCCTGGAGCTCCCGTCATCCTTGTCCGTGCTGCTCAGCCCAGCACTGCCCACTGTCCGGTCCCCGTGCCTCCTGCGGCGGCTCCTCCTGTGGCACCTTGGCCCGCCAGCTCTGTCTCAGCCCCTCCTGGAAGCTCCCACCTCTCCCCTCCACCTGGTCAACTCACCTGGTACAAGGGAGTCAGAGACTCTCTTCTCTCCTGCACACGTGTCCCTGGTGGCCCTCCACACCTGTGAGCTGGGGCCTTGCAGGTGCCCCTGAAAGGCAGGGACCAGGCCTTGCTCTCCTTCATGGAAGAAATGGAGAAGGCCGTCTTGTGAACCAGGCCAAGGCCCGGCTGGTGGCCCAGCCCCGTGCTGGTCAGGGCTGGGCTGTGTGTGTGTGCTTCGCTGCCAGCGGCCAGGCGGGGGGGTAAGGCCATCAGATCGGGAGCAGGACCATCCCGGGGGGTGCTGACCTCATGACACGGCCCTGTGCCCGCTGGGCTGGGCCCCACCTGCCCAGGTCTGCTGTCACTTCCCAAGCTGGGAGAGGAAGGTGGAGGACAGGGTGTCCATGTCCAGCCTGAGGAGAAGCCCGTGCTCACCAAGGGAACCTCTACCACGGCCCCTCCTGGGGTTCCCTAGAGAAGCTGTGGCCACACCCGGCCAGGGA
>CM053621.1:30291611-30316841 GCA_028646535.1 Procyon lotor | reverse complement strand
GTGTCCTCGCCGTCAAAGGCAGCTCGTGGCAGGACTTGGAGGAACCCACCCTCCACCACCCAGCCATGGGGGTGTTAGCCCTGCATTTCTTCCCTTATTCCTCTAAGCAGCCCCCCACCACCCACGTCCATCTGTCCTCTCCACCCAGCCCCCACGCCTCCAAGAACTCCAGTGGGCGCTGGAAGGTTGTACTGGCCACCCAGCGTCTGATGTGCAGAAGCAGACGCGCCTGTGGTGCGTGGGTGGGTGGGTGTGAACACGGAGGGCACACCTGTGTGCGTGCGTGCGCACGTGGGTTGGGAGGGAACCCACAGGTGGTTACAGCCCGGAGAGACATCATGGTCGGGTCTGAACCATCTTGGTCTCAGGCCTCTTGCCCCGCGTGGGGCCCGGGGTTGAACCGGGGGGCTCTGGCCCTCCTCCCCACCCACGGCTGGTGGAAAGCAGACCCCTGACCCTCGCTCTTGCTACTTAGTAGCCAGGACCCCGGTGTGGGGGCGGCGGTATCTGTGTGCCTCCATGTGGGGGTGCGGCTGTGGGCGAAGGGGCCGTGGCAGGACCGGCCCACTGGTCTTTGGAGACGAACGCCCTCTTGGCTTCCGCCCGCCAGGCCCCAACCTTGGGCTGCCTGCCGTAAAACAAATCTCGAGGGCCCGGCTGTGCCTCTCGGGGAGGAGGAGCCAATTCCTAGCATCTGTGAAGTATCTGGACTTCCTTCCTCCAAGGGTCCCAGAGTCCAGGCTAGGCCAGATGGAGCCTGGGGGACCCCTGGGCCCGAGGCTGGGGTACAGTGGCCCATGGTGGGCTCTGCTGACAGCTGACTCGTGGGTTGACAACCTGTTCCCCGCACCTCTTGGGGAAACCACACAGCCTCTCTGAGCCTCCGTGTTCCCACCCGTAAAATGGGGCTGACGACCACACTCCAGCCCGACTGGCAGGCCGGTTTTGGATGCAGTGGGCAGCAGCAACATTGGGTCTGATGCTGGCATACGGGGGGAGCCTCCTGAGACCTTGCATGGCCTGGCGGGGGGGCTGCAGACCCGCCCTCTTCTGCTTTAGGCTCCTGTTCTAGCCCCGCATTGGGGCCAGAACCAGCCCAGGACGTCAGCCCACTTTCCCCATGAGGATGTTAAGGCCCAGAGACGTGAAGTGACTTGCCCAAGGCCACACAGCCAGCCAGCATCCCAGCTGGGGCGTGCATGGAGCTGCGTGTGACTGGGCCCCGAGGGACACGGGGTGGAAGGAACAGTCGAGAGAGCAGAGGCCTGGGGGCTGTGGCAGGAGGCCGGGCAGAGGGTTTTGCCCAAGACCTTTGCCCAAGGTCTTGCTTATCCGGGCACTGCTGAGCCCGCTGCTGTCCTCCCCTGCCCCTCAGGGTCTCCCTCTGCACAGCCTCCCACAGCCCCACGAGGTGCTGAGTGCAGGGCCTGCCACATGCTTGGCGGAAGCTCTCCAGGGCAGGAGACTCTGTGGTCCCCAGGCTGGGACCATCTGCCCCTGGCAGCCCCTCGCCCTTGGAGACGCCTCCCCTCGGGGTGGGACACTACAGATGGGGGTGGGGTGGGCTGGAGCCGCGGGACAGAGGCCCTCCAATTCCCCCTCGGGGACAGCCACATGCGCTGCAGGGGTCCGTGGGGGGCTGGCAGGAGGGGAGAGCATCTTCTCTGTACCAGCACCGTCCCTGCTGGATTCCTGGAATAGCGCTGTTTGCAGGGGGTTGGGGGGGACGGACCTGAGAAAGGGTGCCCGCCCCCACCCCCGCCCCCCACTGCGTGGAGGGGGAGACTGAGGCCACTCAGGGAAGAGCAGCTAGGACCAGGGGCCCTGCCTCCCAGGCCTGCCCAGGACTCCGGACTCGGACACCCTGACGGTCCCCGGCCTCTGGCCCGTCTGCCCCGTTCCTGCTCGCGTGGGGTCCCGCCGACGCTCCGGCAGGGGCGGCCCGCCCGACACATACACGGGCACCTGTGCCCCTCGCTGGTGTAGGGGTGTCAGCACGCCTATTGCAAAGCGACGTGAGGGTCACGCTGCCGTGAACAACTTAATTACCAGGTAACAAACCCACCTCAGTTTACCGGTCCTTGCGGGGTGCACGCTGGGCGCCCCCCGCCCCCGGCCGCGGGGCTCAAAGCCCACCCCTCCTTGTCTCCACCGGGTCTCCTCGTCCGTGAGATGATGGGACCCGGTGAGCGCGCGGACTGGACGCCGCTGCCTGCCTCTCGGGGGCTCCACAGGGTCAGGGTTCCCGGAGCCTGCTTCCGGGGTGCGCCCCAGCGGGACCGGGCGGGGGCTAGGTCGAAGCGCGAGCCCGGCGGAGGGCGGGGCATCGGACGGACGGGCGGTGCCTCGGGAAACGGGGCGGGGCCTGGGCGGGGCCTCGGGTAGGGGGCGGGGTTTGGAGGAGGGGCGGGGCAGGGCCCCTGGCGGGGTCTATGGGGCTTTGTTGAAAAGCGGGCCCGGGTGGGGCGGGGCCTGGGGCAGATAGGCGGGCCTGGCGGAGCCGCGGGGCGGGGCCGGCAGGGGGCGGGGCCTCGCGTCCGGCCTCGCGCCCTCCCAGTGGCCCGGAGCGCGGTCGGTAGGTGGCGCTGCGGCGTTTCCTAAGCCTCGCGGGGCAGGTACTGAACACAGGTGCCCCTGCGCACAGAGTCCACGTGCACCGGGTTGCATGCGCACATAAGCCGCGTGCCTGCGCATCCATTACACACATGCACACACGGGGGTAGACCTTTGCCGCCCGCTGGTTACGCGCCGTCCCTTACGCAAAAGCGTGCTCCACCCTGAATTGCTGGTGCAGGCTGTCGCAAGCCTCCTGCCCCCCCAAGGGCCGGGAGCCTTCCCCTACCTGTTCCTCAGCAGACCCGGCCTCCAGTTTTCTCTATGCAGGGCACTTAGAGTCCGAGGGACATCAAGGCCTGGGGCAAGTCCTCTCCTCAACTTGCAGGTGGGCAGAATGGAGCCCAGGGCACATCCCTCCAACCTGGAGCAAGCAGCTCTATTTGGCTGCCCTGGGAGGCAGGCAGGCCCTGAGTGGGGGTGGAGGCTGGAGTGGGCATCGTCCCCTGGGCACGCCGCAGAGCCCAGCCACCCGCAGGCAGCAAGGTTGCTGACCACAACAGCAGTGATGGTAGCAGCTTGGAGATACACCTACTGGGCACCAGCACAGGGCAGGAGCTGATGGGCAGTGCTTGCGACCATAAGGTTCTCACCAGCCTGCCTACTGGGTCCTGTTATCTCCCAAGGGAGTGACTGAGGGTGCATGGGGCAGACCTTGCCAAAGTCACCGGCAGATGGGGCCAGGACCCCAGGTCTGGGGGTCCCAAAGCCACCCTCGGACTGAAGGACACTATGCTCGGCCTTTGCCTTCTGGTCCTGTCTGAGCTTAAATGGATTCCTTAAAAGGGAGCCCGGCAGTGGCCTGCAGGGTCAGGAAGGCCCAGCACTGCCACCAGCCCACTGTGTATCTTGGACGAGACCCCAACCTCTCTGGGCTCTGGTTTTCCCATCTCTCCCCGGGCTGGGGGTGGTGGTGGTGAGAGTTTTCACCTGGGCCGGCCCGGGAGGCTACACTGCAGGCCTCTGTGTGATCTGACCACCCGAGCTCAGGTCCCGCCCTCCCAAACGTGGCTTCCTCTGGTACCTGACAGCTCCTCGAAGGCCGCCTTGGGGTCCCACCTTAAGACATGCGCCCTCGGGGAGCACCATGGCCTCAGCTCCCCCGTCTGTGCACAGAGCGCTCCTGGGAGAGACACGACACTGCTGAGATGGGTCGCTGGCCCCGGGAGGCCCAGTGTGCGTGTGTGGTGCACGCGTGGGCACATGCGTGTGTACACAGAAGCGCACAGAGGAAGCAGCCGTGGTCCGCACCCCCACGGAGGGTGCCGGGGCGCTGCACACAGGGGCGAGCGGTAGGCGGCAGGCGGCGGGAGCGGGCGCCCCGGCAGAAAAGCACAGCGGAGCAGCCCCGCCCAGGGCCCCCGACGCACACGAGCACAGTTTATCTGTGCGGGTCAACATCTGGCGTCGTCCGCCCGGCGGAGTTGTTTGAACACCCCGGATACGCCGAGAACACGCCTTAATTAGATTCTGCGGAACCCTGACACACAAACAAAAGATATTAATATCAAGCCGCTCGGTATCCAGCAGCTTACACAGATCAGAGAACGTTTTGGGTGCAAAGAGCTTGTGCGTGTGACAGGTTGTTACTTCACAAGTTGGGGAGGGGGGCACGCGGCAGGCCTGGCAGGGGGGAGGAGGAGAGCAGAGGGAGCTGGGGGGGGCTGGCCAGGTGGGGGGACCCCTGGGGGGGGCCGGGGCACAGGCCAGGGGCGTCGCTGTCATTGTTGCCGTTCTCAGGAGCACCCTGTGCCTGCTGCCCAGAGCGGGTCGGGCTCCCGCTCCCCACCACGGCCCTTGTTCCTTCTCTCCCTCTCTTTGTATTTTATAGCTTGAAACTTTTGAGAAAAACAACAGCTTTATTGAGATAAAAGTCCCATAAGCTATGGGTTGAACTGTGCCTCCAAAGAGCGACACTGAGCTGCTAACCTCTGGTCCCTGTGAAGGTGGCCTTCTCAGAATTAGGGTCTGCCCGCAGGTGATCAGACGGAGATGGGGTCATTGGGACGGCCGGTGTCCTTGTAAGAAGAGGAGAAGGCCACGTGCAGACGGCGGAGTGGGGAGGGATGCGGCCACAGGCCAAGGGTCGCCCCGCGTTGCCGGGGCCCCAGGAGCGAATCCAGAAGGGCTCCAGGCCGAGTACAACATCGCCATCACCGTCACCGACCTGGGGACCCCCAGGCTGACAACCCAGCACAACCTGACCGTGACGGTGTCCGACGTCAACGACAAGGCCGCGGCCTTCCGCCCAACGTCCTACACCCTGGTCCTCGAGAACAACAGCCCTGCCGGGCACGTCGGCAGCGTGAATGCCACGGACAGAGACTCGGGCGCCAACACCCAGGTCACCTACTCGCTGCTGCCGCCCCAGGAGCCGCAGCTGCCCCTGGGCTCACTGGTGCCCATCAACGCGGACAAAGGGGAAGCTGTTTGCACACAGGTCTGACTCTTGATTTTGGCTCGAGTCATGACCTCAGGGTCGTGAGATCAAGCCCTACATCCAGCCCCAGGTTGACCTTGGAGCTTTGCTTAACGATTCTCCCCCCCTTTCCCTCTGCTTGTAACAGAAGGAGGCTAGACAGAGAGCCGGGCCGAGCACGAGACTGGGCAGACGGTCTTCAAGGTGGACAGACCACACCATGTGTATCCATCCGTCGGTCGGTGGGCCTCTGGCTGGGTTCCACGTTTTTGGCTATGGTGAGTCATGCTGCCATGAACACTTGTGTACGAATTTTTGCATGGATGTGCAAAAATTTTCATTTTCAACTTTTTTGAATGTATACCCAGAAGTGCTTAAAGCTTCCCCAAAGATAAAGTAATGCAGGTAACTGGTGTAAAAACGATCACAGGCAGTATGAAGGGATGAATTGCAAATGTGACCCTTCCACCACGGACCCCAGACCGCCAGTCCCTCAGTCGCTGTTCTCGGTGTCCTGTGTATACAGAAGTGCTCTGTAGTTGTACAAGGACTCGGGGAAGGCGTGTCCCCTGAGTGTGCTTCCTTACCGGCCACTGGGTGTGCTGGTGGAGGATGTGACCATGGTGTCGTCCACTCGCCCTCATGTGGTTCGTTGCCGGGTGTTTGCTGCCTTACACGGGGTGTGGGGAGCTCCTTTGGCCCCCAAGCCCCACCCCGGGCTCCTGAGTACGAGAGTACAGATGGGGTAGGTTCCCAGAGCGAGGGTGCCAGGGTGGACGGTGTGTGCCGTCTTCCAGCCTGAGCCCCTGGTCTGACCACTGCATCCCTCGAGGGACAGATAGGAAAACGGAGACCTGGGGAGGGGCTGGGTCTTGTCCAAGCTCACCCAGACGGCGAGTGCTTACTGGGCACCGGCTGGGCGCCAATGCACCACAGATAGGCCCTTGCTTGTCCTGGACGCAGACCAGGAGCCTGGAGTCCACACCCACATGCAACCCACCACCGGTGAGCTCCTTCCTTTCTCTGCCAACCCCAAGGATGCTGAGGTCACCCTGGCCAAGCCCCATTCCCTGGGTGACCTCAAGCAAGTGGCTTCTGTCGCTGGGCCTCAGTGTCCTCAACTATACACTAGGGTCAGCATGTCCATCCAGGCTCCAGCTGTGCTATCCACAAAGCCAGAGGAGAGGGTGAGCACCCTCCAGCAGGCCGCCGCTGTCCCATGAGCTGTGGGCATCCATTTGATTCCCTTTGTATTAACTGCACTTTCTTATCGCCTACATGTTTGATGTTCTGACACCTAGGCCTTGCCGACCCTGGAGGGACTTCCCCCCTCGATTAGCAGAGTTCCAGAGATGAGAACACACTTTCCAAATGCAAACCAGTCCACACAGCCCTCCTCTGTGGAGCCCTCACCTCCCGGGCCCTATCTGCCTGCTCTATCACCCCAGACCCCAGGGGTGGCCCCCGTGCCCCAGAGCCCCGTGAGATCATTCACACTAGTCAGCCCTAGGCCTGCCCACCCTGCCCCACGTTCCCCACCCCTGCCTCCTGCCCTGAGTGTGTGCGGCCTGCTGTTTCCAGGGGACTGTGAGGATAACACAGACCCTTCCTTCATGACACTCCTTTCCGTGTCTGTGTGTCTTTCTGCACCTGATTAAAGCTAACCCCCCACATACTAGGAGCTCGTGCCTCGGGCCCAGAGGACACTTCAGTGTGTCTGGACACCGAGTTCTCTAAACATGACACTCCGAGTGGGCAGCACGCCGAGACCCTTCTGGGCCTTGTTCTCTAAACCTCACACCAGCACGCTGACAGCGAGAAAACGGACGCTCAGAGAGGTTAGGCTGTTTGTACGGGGTCACACAGCAAGCCAGTGGTGCAGGAGCAGGAGGACCCCGTGTGGGATGGATTCCAAGGCCCCCATCCTCCACAGGTGGAGGCCCGGGTGGTGTGGGGCATCCGCCCCTTCCCAGGGGCACTGAGGGGAGTTCTGAGGAGTGTGTGGCCCAGTTGTTGGGAAAGGGAAAACATTGTTTAAGAGAAACTGCCTCTGATGGATTCAATTATATGTAATTTATATAATGGCTGCCGGAGTTTCCAGCCAAAAAAATAATAGTAATAATCGCATGACTTTGCTTCCAGGGCCCCAGAGACAAATTAAAATAATGTAAAGTGAGTTCCTAATTGGTGTGGGCTGTGGGGCCTGGGTGGCCTCCAGGTGTGTGCCTGACACGGCACCAGCCTGCTCCCACGGCCGCACCGCGCACACGCACCTGTCTGTGAGCACGCGGGTGTGCACAGAAGCCCCAGCGCACGCCCCGGCCCCGCCCGGAGTCAGAGGGTGGAGACCGAGGGGGGCTGCTGAGGGACAGCGGGTCCAGGATGCCCTTCCCACCCCGCTGTCCCCGCCCCCCGCTGGCCTCTGGGGCTCACCCCAGCTCGGGGACTGCAAAACTCACTGGAGCCCTTGCCTGAGCAAAACAATCCTTTTCTCTTGCTGGGAGAGAAAATCCTGTAACGACATCCAGAGGTGATGCCGGGCATGGAGGAGAGCAAGCAGAGCATCCTTGTGACCCTGACCAATGACCCTCAGCCTCACTCTCCCACCTGTAACAGGCAGCAGGCACCCAGCCTGGGAAAGGTCCCGTCCTGAGAGCTGTATGGGGCCACATCAGTGGGCTTGGGTGGCCCAGAAGACCCTGAACCTTTTCCTTCCTTAAAAGCACACTTGCGATTCCCGTTCTGTGGGTTTGAAATCGCAGGCCCAGGGGGACTGAGGACTGACTGGCATTCGAGGAGGGGGTGGGGGGCAGGTTCCCTGAACTGCAGGCTGGGGGTCTGACCAACAGCCCACCACCTCCCTGCAGGATTATGTGGTTGCATATGTTCACAGGCATGTGAGGGGGCCATGCCCTATAGGGTCCCCCAGCCCCTGATGTCTCTTCTCACACGGCGGCCCCTAGCTTTCCAGCCACAGAACATGTCCCCGCCCCGCCCGTTAGTCTACACCCCACTCCCTCCAAAGCCACCTGTGCCCCAGTGGCCTGTGCTTACGCCATTAGTGCACTTGTCACGGGCTGTGGCTGCTGCTTCTGTCCCAGCGCCCAGGAGCTCTGCAAGGTCAGGGATGGCCATGTGGGGGTCCTGGGGGCTTGGTCCCCACCACAAGGGGCACAGCTCACAGCCACGGGTTAATGAGGCTGTTCTGCCTTGTTTCCAGTGTGGAGCAAGGACGGGAATAGATATATTTTAAATGAATCAATCAGTTGAAAAACAGACCAGCAGACAAATGAAGAGGGAAGGACAAAGAAGGAGAGGAGGCCTGTGCCCCCTGCCCCTAACCCCATCTGTGGCTCTCCTGGGGACCCCCACCCCCTGCTCCGCTCTGGGGAGAGCCATTCTCCATGGGGGCTGGGCTGACCTGGAGGGGCCGATCGATCAGTTCCTTCCTTCTCTCCCCGAATCAATCACCCTAATCTGAAATGAACAAAAAGCATCCTTGACTTAGGAGACTAAACTCCTCGCTTTCAAAGGTGGGAGAGTGGGAGCTGGTGGGGGGTGTCCAGGCCCACTGCCTGCTGGCCCCGTGAGTGCCCCGGGCAGCTGGCCCCGGCTGTGTCCAGCTCTGGGCCTGCTCCTTGCCCTGGGGCTCTGGGTCACCGGCCCGGCCATCCTGTGGGGCCCAGCTAGGCCCGCCGTGCCCCTGTGTTATACAGATGGGCCTGCAGAGGTGCAGGCCCCCCTGGGATGGCATGGCCTAGGAGTCATGCTGGGGACCCTGCCACTCCTGGATCCTGGGTCCCGGATCCACACACGGGGGGCTGGTCCTTGGAGAGCCTGCCGGGGGAGCCGGCCCCCGCTGGGATCACCCCTGCTTCCCTGCTCTCCTCTGGTCACCAGTCCCTCCTCCCCCGCACCTGCCTGGTGCCCTCCAAGTCTGGGACCCCGCCATCCATCTGGCCCGGGCCTCCCCCTTCCTCTCCAGTTCTGTCCTAAGCCCTCTCCTGTCTCTAGCTGCAATTACAGCTAATCAGATACCTGAGCCGCTTGCGAAGCTATTAGCAGCTCTGCCTGCCCGGTGGGAAATCAGCGGCTGGACAATTAGCTTTTTAGTTGCAACTCAGATTCTGATGCAAGCAATAAACAAGTCAGGCCGGGCTCCTCCCTCCCCCTGCGCCCCTTCCTCCTCCCTCTTCCAGCGGCCCTCCCCCTTGGCCACCCTGGGCCCCCAGGTAGAGGCCCAGGGGCCCTGGAGGAGCACTCCAGCCGCCCCTCCTCCTCCCCGGCCTGCTCCAGCCGCCTGACCTGGCCCGCAGCCCGCAGATCCTGCAGGGCAAGGCCCCTGTGCCTGCCCTCTGTGGGGTTCAGATCAGGACCGGAGGGCGCGCGATCCGTGCACTGCTGGGGGCATTCGTGGCCCCACCCGTCGGGCCGGCCCAGGCTGGCCCCTCCCTGCCGGCTGAATTTCGCGAAGGCGTGTTCACGCGTGCGTGTGCGCGCGTGCCTGTTTGTAATTAAGCAGTTAATTGCGCCGGGTTCTTGATTAGCTTTGGGGGATGGTGATGTTCTAGCGAGATGAGGTGTTGTGTACAGTTCAGAGTCATTCAGAGAAATCGGAGCTAATTTTGCTGTCTCTGCTTATTGCCGCATTAATTTAATTTGGGTTGCTTTTAGCTCATTAACACATCTAATTAATTCGTTGACATCACTATTAAGATGTCTCTTTGAAATTGGCGTCTCCAGATAATCAGGATGGAGAGGCTGACACATCAGGCAGAGCTGCCTGGGAACGCGGGAAGGGGAGGGAGAGACTAATGAATTTTCCATCAGAATCGCAGGGTTTGTCAGAGGAGGTGCGAGGGGCGGAGGGGAGCGGTGGAGACAAAGGAAGGGGGAGCCCGAGAGCTCCCGGCGGCCGGCCGCGTCTTAAATATTGAATTGCTTATGAAAACAAACAACCTGCGGTGGAGCGGGACTGCGCACGGGCCAGGCTGCGGCCTCCTGCCCTCCTGGCCGCCCGGCCCCGCCCCGCCGGTCCCCCCGCCCCGCCCCTTGTTTCCTGGCCCGGGTCCCTGGACAGAGGCGCTGGCCGGGCCAGTATCAGGGGCAGCCTGACGCAGGGCCGCAGAGCAGCGCGAGGAGCAAACCGGCCGCAGTGGGCTTGAACTGGAGGGGAGTCCCCAGGGCACAGGTGTGACCCCTTATTGAACAGATGGGGAGCTGAGGCCGAGAGCAGGGTGCTCGGTTGCCCAAGGTCGTGGGGGAGTTTGGGGATATCCATAGGAAAAGCAGGGGCGGCCCACATCCAGGGTGACTGGTGGGCGGCCTAGAGGGTGCCCACCGCCCACACTCACACTTTCAGTTCCCCAGGGGCCCCCACTAGGTGCACACGAGAGCAGTGGCCCCTCAGCCCTCTGGAGCAGTGAGGATAGGGGCCTGCGGGAGGCAGGGACTGTAGTGTGGGGTGGGGCCCCCTGGGGGCTCTGGGCAGACCGTCCTCTTCCAACCAGTCCTGTACCCCATCACCTCACTCGCTTCTAGAGTCCTTTTCCTCATCCCCAGGGTAAACCAATTTGTGCTTCAAAGAGTGTTCTCAGATGTCCCCTCCTCCACGAAGACCTCCTAGATTTCCCCTTAGACTCTGGTGTCCAAGTGGCACCCATGATAGGGCACCAACAGGCCACGTTCTCCTTGTATTTAGCAAAATGAGGTCTTATTTGTCTAAGAGCAAACCTAGAGACTCAGCTCGATTCCACTAGACCAAACTTTGGTTTGTTGATTCACTTAACAAACATTTATTAAGAACCCACTGTGCATTAGACCCTGTGTTGAGGGCTAGGCCACAGAGACCGACAGGATTCTCCAGTGCTCACAGCTCTGTCCCTTTTGTTTAGGGCCCCACAATGGAGATTAAGAGGATGCTAAGGGACCCAGGTCACACAGGGTGTGGATCTTCTCCTTCTCATTGGAAGTCGCTAAAGGGAAGCCTTCAAAGAGGAGGTGAGCTCTGAGCGGGGCTTTGAGGGACAAATAGAAGTTTGTGTGTTGTCAGGTCTGAAACGTGTGAAGCACACAGCAGGTGCTCAATGTTTGTCTGTCCCTGGAAACTGTTGGTTCTCAGTGGCACAGACATGAATGCCGGCTGATATGCTACCCTCTGGGTGGGCGGTGAGTGTCCTGCTTGGACACACAGCTGTGCCCCACATCTAAAACATTGAGGCGGCCTCCCCACCCCACCTGCCTCCACTGAGGGCAGAACTCGGCCGCCCGTGCATCTGAGTAGCTTCCACTGGACGACTTTGTCCCCCTGCCCCCGATGGGCAGCTGGAGATGGAGGCCCAGGTCAGTTCCCTGGGGAGCTGTCTTAACAAAGAGCCACAAACCGGGTGACTTCCACAGTGTCCCTGCTCTGGAGGCCAGACATCTGAGATGGGGGTGTGGCAGGGCTGGCTTCTCCCCGAGGCTCTGGGGAGAGCCGGCCACAGGTTGTCCCTGAACTGGGGGTGATTGACCGCAGTCTCGGGGTTCTTCGGCTGGTAGAAGCAGCCCCTGGTCTCTGCCACCATCCTCCCATGCCGTTCCCACTGTGTGTCCGTGTCCAGATGTCCCCCTTTTATAAGGTCCTGTTGCACCGGGAGCCCTCTGTACTCCAGGACGAGCTCATCGTGACTAATGACATCTGCAACGATGCTCCTGACAAATACGGCCAGACCCTGAGGTTCTGGGGGACACAACTCAGCCTCTAACTGCCTGGGAGGGACAGGATCTTGCCCACACACACGGCTTGGATTCCTGCTTGCAGCTTGACCTCCTGACCACAAACTCTAGACCCAGAACCCAACTCGCTGCTCCTGGGAGTGTCCTGGGAAAGTGAATCCCGGACTGCCCCTCCCCTGCCGGGTCCTTTTCCAGCACGCCACAGCTCAGCCGCTAGGCCTGCCATGCCCATGACACACAGCCCCCAGGCTGCTGACTGCCCCCTTCTGTCGAATTCCATCTGTTCTTGCAACCCCACCCCCAGCACGTCCCGAGTCTGCCCACCCCTTCCTGGCCCCACCGGCTCCATGTGGCCACCGTTATGGCCACAGTGCCAGAGGGCACCAGGCTGCAGCCTCCCAGGTACCGGCTATCAGCTGCAGTGTAACAACACCTCCCCCAAACCTGCTGGCTTCCAACAGCAAGAGAGGCTCAGTCTGCCCTCCGGTGTGCCATGTGGGCAAAGCCCTGCAGGACGGCCCACGTTCAGGTCAGCTTGGCCACAGTGGCTGGGAGCCCAGCTGGACGTGAGCCGGGCTTGGGCTCTTGTCCACGCCGGGCTTCCCCAAAGCATGGCCGCTGGGTTCCAAGAGCAAGCGTCCCAGGAGAACAAGGTGGGCCTGGCCGGTGTTTTTATCACCTACCCTTGGAAGTGGCTTCTGCCCCGGGTCAAGGCAGTCACGGACGTCTGCCCAGGGTCGAGGGGAGGGGGCGTGGGAACTCCTTCTCGATGAGGAAGGTTTCGGAAGGTCATGTGGGACGGCAGCCATCCGTGGGAAACGTCGCTGTTCCAGGAAGAAGGAAACACACCTGGTGCACCAGCTAGGACATCCGAGTTGTGTACTTTGGTGGTTGAGGTTAGAGCTGAATGTCCCTGTACCGGTATTTAATACTGACGTTGCACGATATAAAGGGGAACAGAAAAGTTCGTGCTTATAACTGGAATTTAAAAATCCTTTTTACTGGGAATAATGTTAAATAACAACCGAAAACCACTAGGGTGCCAAGACCATTCCAGGGAAAGGACAGGCTTTTCAACAGTGGTGCTGGGACAGTGGGGCGTCCTCACGCAAATGCAGAAGGCTGGACCCTCACCTCACACCATATACAAAAACCAACTCAAAATGGGTCAGGGGCGTATACATAACAGGGAAGCTATAAAACTCTTTAGAAGAAAACAGGGGCAAAATTTTGTGATGTTGGATTTGGCAATGATTTCTTGGCTACGACCCCAAAAGCACAGGCAACGAAGGAAAACACAGATACACCGGTCTTGATCAAGACGTAAAGCTCCTACGATCAGGACGCGGTCAACAGAGCGGGAGGCGACCCAGAGGGCGGGAGAGAGCACCCGGCAGTCATGCATCCCTAAGAGGCTAACGTCCAGAAGGCGTTAGGGCTGCCGTGTAACAGCAAAACACTAGCGAGTTCCAACACGAGCGAGGACCCGACCAGACGTTTCTCTAGGGGAGAACACGAAGGTCCAGCGAGTCCTTGGAAAGATGCTCAGCATCGCCGATCATCAGGGAAATGCAGATCATGACCGCAGGGGGGTTCCTACCTCCTCACGCCCACTAGGATGGCTCGTATCGCAAACAAGACTGAGGAGAGCGGAGGACATGGGGCGCTTGCTGGCGGGGATGCAAACGGGGGCGGAACTGGGAGCAAGGGGTTGAAGGGATGCCTGTGGCCAAGTTCTCAGCACAGGAGTCGCAACAGCCAACAGGTCCCGTGATGAGTGAATGGATAGACACGGTGTGGTGCGCCCACACCACGGGCATCACTCGGCCTGAGGAAGGAGCCCCGCCCCCCAGGGACGAGCCCCGAGGACACCAGCCAGCCAGACAGAAGGACACGCACGGGGACCCCACTCGCACGAGGACCCGGAGCGTCAGACTCACAGGCGCAAAGAGCAGACGGCGGGGCCGGGGCTGGGGGGGCGGTGGGGGTCCCTGCGTCATGGGGACAGGGTCTCCGCGGGGGGATGGGACGGTCTGGGGCTGCGGGCGGGGGACGGTGCCCCAGAACTGGACGCTGGGAAATGGTTAAAGGGCTAACTTTTACGTGATGTCTGTTTTTCCACAATAAAACATGTAAAACCTCTTCGTGTGGTAGTGAGAGTTTCCAACCAGCCAAGGGGGGCGGGGGGGGGGGCGTGGAAGGAATAGAAAAGTTTCTATTTTAGCACCTGCAGTAGCGGCTTTTACTGCCTTCCGAACAAGGGTCCTGCGGTTTCATTTTGCAGGTGCCGCGGCCAGCCCTGGGTCCTGGCAGGCGTTTCGGGACACGGCCTGTCAGGTGTGATCCACGGTGGAACTTTGAAGGCTTTCTGGAAAAATCCATGAGGCATGAAAAGTGATGTTTCGTTGGCTGGCCGCGACTGACCTCCCGCTAGCTGCCGGTTGCCGCCAGACGGTGGGAAACGTCCTGCTCCCTTCTGTCCGGCCTCGCTTGTAAGTCTCGTTTGTGCTGCTGTTCCTTGACTCAGTTTACCCTCTGGCTCCCTCTCATGAGCTGTCCTTCCACACGCTCCGGGTTTGGCCGTCTTGAGATGGGCGAAGGAGCGGGGAGACACGGGGCAGTGATGCGGGCTGGCCGGGGTCCTGTGGCCTCAGACCCCTCTGCGGTGGCATCTGTCCCCTCCCCGTCCCCCGTGAGGACCCGCCTCCCTGGCGTGTTTGTCGCAGGGACTCGAGCACGCCGTCCCGGTGCTGGTGATCACCGACGCTTCGATCCTTCCTCCTCTTCTTTGCACGCTCGTTGAGATGTAATTCACACGCCATGCCCCTCGCCCTTGAAAGTGTGCCCTTCAGCACTTTTCAGGAGGTTCCCGGGGTGGTGCAAACATCCTACCACCCCAAGCACCTCCCCAGCCCCGGGCAAGCCCCCATCTGCTCTCTCTCCATGGGCCGGCGTCTTCTGGACCTTCCTTACCCACGGAGCCATGCGACGTCTGCCTCCCGTGGCTGCCTTCTTTCATGGAGTGTGTTTCCAAGATTGTGTCCGCCCCCTCGCTTGCCGGTGGGCCTCTGGGTCACTTCCGCGTTGTGGCCACTGTGGACGACGCTGCGGTGAGCACCTACGTATGATTCTTGGGTGGATGTATGGTTTCAGTTCGGTTCAAACCCAGCCTTGGGAGCGCTGGGTCGCAGAGTAACGGCAGGTTTGCCGTTTTGAGGGGCGGCCAGACTGTGTCCCCCAGAGGCTGTGCCGTTTCGCCCGCCCACCAGCAGCGGGGGAGGGCCCAGTGCCTTCGCGTCCTTGTCAACGCCTGTTAGGACCTTTTCTGTTTTCTTTGCCTTCGTGTTGGGGGAAGTGGCATCTCAGTGTGGTTTTGATTTGCGTTTTCAGTTCCTTTAACTGATGGCTGCTGTCTCCGTGTGGGGCCATGCCAGGCTAGGGTTGGTGTCCTAGGGACACATGCAAGTGTCTCTAATGAAGATGGCCCCTGAGTCACAAACTGTGTGAGCAGAGGGGCCTCGGGTGCTCTCCGATGCCGTGTTGCCTGAGCCCCTCGTCGGGATCTCTGGGGGTGCTTGTTACGCTTTGGCAGGGACCGGATGTCTCTGGAAGGGTCTCCACATCTGCAGAGTCCAAGGCTGACGTGACCGCCCGTGACGGGGAGCTGGCTGCTGGCACCCTTGTCTACTAGGAGACGTCCAGTAAGACGTCCAGAAAGGGCCTGTGGCCCGGCGTGCAGGACAGGGGACCCCTGGGAGGGAGGCCCGTCCCTGGACTTGGTGCACGGACCCACAGGCCCTGTCCGCTCCTGGGTGACTCAGCAGCACGCCCACTAGCTCCGTCCGTCGGGCGCGGGCTGCCCCCCGCTGCTCTTTCTCCTTGCCGTGTGGTGCTCGGCCGCGCAAACACACTGGGGCTTATTTACCCGTTCTCCCGCGAGGGATGCTTGGTTGTTTCCAGCTCCGGTTGCTGTGAAACCCTCATAGAGAACCGTTTGTTTCTCTTGCGTGCGTCCCAAACCATTCTCTGGTTTACAATTCTTAAACGCTGTGGACACGTCAGCTGTGCAACAAATAGGGGGACAGCGAGATGTGACCGTGGAGGCCAGGCCCCTCAGCCTGGAGGCTGAGCTTGCTCCGGTCTGGAGGGTGGGCCCTGGGGTGGGCTTCCACGGTGATCAGGCTGGCAGTCCGGTGCTGGAGGCCCGTCCCCGTGCGGATGCAGCCCAGAAGGCAGTGTGAGGATGGGCCCAGCGGCAGCCAGGTACAGAAGGGCACGTTCCCCTCTGCTCCCGCCCACCTAGGGCGGGGTCCTCCGCATCCTCCCATGGCCGGTGCCCCCTGAGCGGGACCACGTCTGGGACGCAGACCTGGGGAGTGGAGGCCAGGGGGACCGCTCTGGGGACCGGGGCCTCAGCAGGCTGGTGCTGGTCAGCAGGGGTGACCGGTCAGAGCCCTGGGCTCCTCCACCTTCCTCCCGGGGTCTGGGGGTGCCCCACGGCTTGGAGAGGAGCGATCTGCTCTCGTTAATCGGATTCTGGGAGCGCTCGTTGGAAACGGGCTCCTTAGCACTTCATTAAACACTTTAGTTTAATAACAACCTCAGGGGATTCCCACGAAGCCGAGTGGGCGGGGAGCAAACAGCTGCCTCAATTAACCCTCGTTCTCTGGGGTGCACTTGGGAGGCGGAGCCCCTCGCAAAGGCGCGAGCGCGCGGCCTGCAATTAGATGCCAAACACAGCGAGGTTGATCACCCGCTCATTGGAGCCCCCATCGATCGGGTCCGGCCGGCGCCGGCTGCCACAAACAGCCTTCCCGTCCTCATCGGTGAATTAGGCCACGCTTAGACCTGGTCCCCTCGAGGACACGTGAGCGAGGGCGCTCCGTCCGACGCCAGGCCTGCAGGCCTGGTCCCTCCCACTCTGCCTCTGTCCCTGTGACGGGGGCTCCTGAGGGCCCCCCGCTCTCCCAGACCCTCCCTGGCCTCTCCCTTCACCCATTTCTATGCTTCGAGCATCTCCGCTCTCGGGCCTGAGGTGCCTTCCCTCCTCGCCCGACCAGACGCCCCACCTGGGGAGGAATGAGGGGGGCTCGGGGTGCAGAGGGGCCTGGAGGGCTCCTTCCCTCGCTCGCCGTGGACCTGGGGCCAGCCCCGTGCGGCAAGGACCCCCACGACACCCTCCTGTTGAGTGTGGGTGGGGCCTGGGACTAGACCCTAGGTGGCAGAATCCGGCGGCGGTGAGCGTGCCAGCCCCCAGGTTAGGCTCTGTCGCATAAAAACCAGCCGTGCCAGCGGAGAGGCCGGATAGACTCCCGCTCTTGCTGGCTTCGAAGGGGCAGGCTGCAGTGCTGAGAGGGGCCAGGTGGCCGGGAACCGTGGGCAGCCCCCGGGACCTGGGCATGACTCCGCAGAGCCGCGGGGCCCTCAGCCCTGTGCCTGCACGACCGTGTCGGCTGCCCGGAACCCGAGCGGGCTGGGACCAGTCCGTACAGGTCGAGGCTGCTGATGCAGCGGCCGCCCTGGGACCCTGAGCGGGGCACCCAGGCGAGCCGTGGCCGGCCCTGGGCCCACCGGATCCGCGAGACCACACGTGTGTGCCTGTCAAGTCTCCGTGCGGCGGGAGAAGGCCAGCGGGCCCTGACGACGTGCACACCTGTCCCCAGTCCTCTCTCTCCAGGGCCGGCTCGCTCGGCACCTCCTGGAGGAAGGCTTCCTGGGTTGCCCCAGCCTTCGGGACAGTCAGGGTTCCTTGAGGGCCCAGCACTTGGCACGCGGCGGGTTTTGGGGAGCGACTGTTGGGAGGCTGAGGGTCTGAAGGGCCTTCCCTGGAGCCCCGGCTCCTGGCCGGCAAACCGGGAGTGGGGAGTGCCAAGGGGGCCAACGTGGGGCTCCCTGCAGGCCCTACCTGCCTGCAGCCTGGGAGCCCCTTCCCTGCGACCTGCTGCAGGGAGTGCGAACCCCGCTGGAGCCTCGAGCCCCAGGCGGTCCTGGGGGCCACGGGGAAGGGGGCAGTGGGCCCAGCCCATCGGCTGTGGCCTCTGACACTCCCGTGTTGGGGGCTCCTCGTCTGCTCCTCCCTCCCCTCCGCCCTCCTCTGACCCATGTCCCACCAGAACGCTTGGCTCAGACATGGATACCGGCCCCTCCTGGGAGACCCCAGGCCCCAGCAGGCCCAGGCACCTGGCCCAGGAGGCCCGGGAGGGAACGGTCACGTTGAGAACTCACTCTGGGCTCCGGGGGACAGCTCCCACACAGGGCGAGCCCAGCTTCTCACCCTGCCCGCCTCAGGCAGCTTCTCCGCTGCCACCTGGTTGCAGGGACCAGACCCCTGCCCCGAATTCGGGCCCTGACTCTTTACGGCCTCCGGAGAAGGTTGCGGCTCCCGTCCACCGCTGTCCAGGTCCAGCGCTGACAACAGCGCGGAGGAGTTGGCTCCTCCATCGGATGGGGGGCCCTCGCTTTCCTCTGCACGGCGGTGGAGAGCACGGAGTTCCCCTCCACACTGCAGAGCGGCAGGCGCGTGTCTGCACCGGAGGGTAGAGAGCGCGGGCTGCTGCCGGTAGCGCGGTGGCGAATCCCCAGGACCCGCTGTCAGCCACGGAGCCCCACGCATCCCGCGGGTCCCGGCTCCACCCTTGGGGGCTCCTGCCCCGGCCCCAGGACGGCCAAAGCGGGGCAGACCCACTTGGCCCTGGACCTGTAGGCTCGCTCGCAGGACCCGCTCCCGCTGGACACCCCGAGCCCCCGCCAGCGGGAGTGTCACCAAGGCCAGCGGGCTGAGGCTCAGGAGGGCTGGCGGCACGTTTGGTCTTCGAGTTCCTTTTACCATTTCCGGAGTCCGCCCGACTCCTCACGATCTTGGGAAATCACAGAGACACCCGGAGAGGATCACAGTCCCTGGGCCTGCTGGCCATGCCCCCCAGTCCTGGAGTGGCCAGTGGGCATGTGACTGAGTGGGCGGCACCTGTGTGGGGCCCCGACCCCAGCCAGCCCAGCTGCCTGTCCCCCAGGTCCTGGCTTGCACGGGGCAGGCTGGCCCCGTCCCCACGCGGAAGGCTCACGGGGTCTTCCCGGGGATGCTGGCCCCATGGAGTGTGCGAGGGCCCTGGTTACGATGGCCGTGCCCGGGAGAGACGCACACAGCCGGTCACCTGGCAACACAGGAGCAGGGAGAAGGCGCGGATTTCGTCCACGTGCCCCTCCCCTGGAGCTCCGCAATCCTGGGTTCTCTAAACGGGGCCACGGGAGCTCACCACCCGAGCCTGCTCTCTGGCCTGTTGGGGACCCGCCCCGTGGCATCCCAAGCAGAGAGGACAGCCTCCAGTGACCCTGGCTTCCAGGTCTTCACCCCTCGATGAAGCCCCTCCCCGCATGGATTAGGGCTGGCCTGTGAGTCCTGACCCCACAGGCCACCGGCGGGGGGGTGGTCTTCTACCCCAGACGAACCCTCAGAGAGGCAGCCCCCCCAGGAGACCCTGAGCCAATACCTCTAACGGAGCCTCTCCCAAGCGCCGACCCACAGAAACTGCCGGGGCCGACCGACGGGCCCGAGTCTGGGAGCTGTGTGCTGGGGACAGGCTCCTGCCCCGCCGACCCTCACCGAGCGGCCGACACCGGCTCACTCAGCTTCCAGCAACGCTGCTGGGTTTTTGGCGGGATCGTTCTTAAGAGCCGAGGGAAACCTGGGTCCAGAGAAGCTCCATCACTTTGTTGAAGACACACAGCAGCGCCAAGATCTGAACTCTGATCTGCCTGACCCTATCGCCCAGGCCCTCACCCGCTCCACTCTGGGGCCCCAGGGGACTCAGGGCCACCAACCAAGGTCCCACTCTCCCCTAACAGCCTCGAGTAGAGGGGAATTTCAATCCAATAATAGGAACCTGCAATAACTGTTATAATTAATTTATACAAAAGACATTATAAAATTACACTCCGTGCATCCCAATCCCATCCATGAGGGGATGACGCCCGCTCCCCAGTTAAGCTACGGGGCCTCATGAAGACAGACGGGGAAGAGGTGTTTCAATATTTCTTATAATTTTATATTCTCTCTAATATCCCTCATGCTAATTTCATTATGCAACACAGTCGGCACGGTGATGTAATTATTGAAAAGTAATTTTGCAATAAATGGATTTAAATGTGTTGGAGTCCGTTGTAAATTCAATCTTGTGGTGAGGGTGGCGGGTGCAGGCAGGAGGCGGCGACGAGGCCGGGCCCTGGGTGGAATAGGAGAAGTCCTGCATGGCCCCGGCTGGGGATCTCCTTACACCTGCGAGCCGCACCAGGGGCCACTCCCCACCCCGCCCACGGCCCGGGGCGCACCTGTGGGGAGCTGCCCTCAGACCCCGCCCCCTGCCGTGGCCCTCAGACCCACTCCGCGTCCCTGCCCGTGTCCCCTCCCAAGCAGCCCCCCCATGGCAGCCGGTGGAGGCCACATCCTCCGTCCCTTGCTGGAGACCCCAGAATAAAATGCAGACTCCCATCTCGGCCAGCCTCCTCCACCTCCCCTCTCCACCAGGAACTCTCCGCTTGGATTCCTGAGCCAACGAGCCATTGGGTCTGCGCTGCTCTGGTCACACCCCAGGGCCTTTGCACGGGCTGTCCCCTCTGCCAGTGTTCACCTGTGGGTCCGTTGTTGGCCTCTGTCCCCATTTCCAGAGCACCCACGGCAGGTCGGCTGGGAGGCCGCCTCTGGGGTGCCCCCCAGCCAGTGAGAGGACACACTCTGCGCACCAGTCACATGATGATGGGTGAGGAGGCGGCAGGCTGGGGGCACCCGACTGGCAAAGGCCCGGTCTGGGGGGAGGAAGACAATAAATTTGAATTGGGCCCCTCCTTCTCCAGGGAGCCCTCCTTGACTGGCCGAGACCACGAGAAAGGTGTTCTTAAGCAGAAGTGCTCACAGGGCTGTGGGGACAAAGAGTGAGGGTTGTGGTGCATGCGGGACCCCTGGGTCTCCGTGCACAGAGCCCAGGGGCCAAGCTCGGGCCCTCCTGCCCTCTCCTTGCCTGAAAAATAGACTGAAAGGGAGGCACGGCACGTACACAGTAGGTACCCCTTGAAGGCATGTATACAGTAGGTACTCAGCAAAGGCCCCGATTTCCCCATGAGAGCCAAGGGACAAACAGTAGGTCCCATTTCCTCCACCGACCCGCACGGAGCAGCCTCCATAAACCCTTGGAAGGAGTGAGTCACCGGGTTGGACCTCCTTGTGCCTGCCATGGCCAGGGGCAGCCGCACCATCCACTTCCCACCCACGGCGGGCGGTGGGCACCCGCACCCCTGCCTTCCTGCCTCCGGGGGGGCAGAGGCGAGTGGGGAAGGGGCCCCAGCTGCCCCTCCCTGTCACTTCTGGAACTCTCTGCCAGGGCTGGCACCACAGCCCTGCCTGTCACAGGCCAAGCCGAATCTGCAATTTGTTCTTGGACGATGTGTAAATTGGCACCTCATTGATTATTAATGAAGTGCTAATTGCTCTTTGCAACCAATTTTGATGCAAATGCAGCTGGGGCTGTTCCTACAGTTTTGCAGGTTGGGATTTACCACGGACCGTGGCTGGCCGTGGCCGTGGCCGGGACCCAGGGCACCAGACGGGGACAGGAACACAGGGCGCTTGACAGTTCGCGGAGTCCCATCCCCCGTCCCACGCCAAGGAGGGTGGGCTGGGTGCCCCGGGCCCCCGGCTGGGGTGGCTCACGCACTGGGGCCTGGGGGGAGCGTGTGATGGGGCGGGAGGCTGGTGCTGCCCTGGGCCGCCCCGGCCCGGCTCCCGGGACCCAGGGGCTGACGCAGTGGAAACACGGGCCTTTGCCGAGACCCGCAGCGGCGGTTGCCCAGGGTTGCGCCAGGCGGTTGCCGAGCAACGGGGCCCAGTGCTGTCCCTGCGGCAAGAGGGCTGCTCTGGGGACTGGCTCCCCGGGTACCCAAGCGCCGTCCCGGAAGACTGGAGGAGGAGAGAGGGCTCCACAGGGCCAGGGGGCTCGGGGATGGGGGGGTCGTGCCTGGGGTGGCCACAGGCCCCCGGGACCCCCCAGCTCCTGGCCAGTGCCTGAGGTCTCAGCACCCGAGCCAGCCGGGCACCGTCGGCCCAGGGGAAGGGCTGCCACTGTGCTCCTGCGTGTGTGAGAGGGAGGGTCTGAGCACAGGCTGCAGGGCCTCGAGCTGGAGGCTGGAGCTGGGTCACTGAGGCAAGGCCGCTGGGCCTGGGCTGGACCCTGGGGGTCTCCAAGGGTTCCGTGGCTCTGGCTGTGTCCCACAGTCCTGCGCACTGAGCAGGAGCAGCGGGGTGGGGGGGGAGGAGCGGTCTGGTGGGCAGAACGTGGGGCTCTGCACTGGCCGGCTACAGCGCCGGGCTACGGGGACGCCACGTGGAAATCGCAGCTGGATGTGCAGCCTGGGTTCTCATACCCTGTGAGGAGGGGTCAGGGCAGGCCCTGGGGCTGCAGCCCCCAGCCAGACCCTGCCCACGACAGGCCAGGAACGCGCCCACGCACCCCACATATGAGGCCTCACAGCTGAATCTCCCAACGCCAACTGTGCAGCTGGCCGTAGCAGCCCCGTCTAGGAGTCCGCAGACGGAGGGAGAGGAGGGGGCCCCCTGGCCTGGCCCGGCTCCCAGGGGCAGGGGACAGAGGAACAGCTGGGGTCACCCTGCCCCGCCGGCTCTCCTGTCTGTGGGGGCCTGCCGCTGGCGCCCAGGTCCTGTGGCCTTGGAGGCGGGTCTGCAATTCGGGTCTGGGGCCCGCCTGCCCTCACCTGCCTCGCCCGCCTGGGTGTGACCTCCCTGCACCTTGACCTCCTGCTAGTGAGCATCCACGAGCGTCCAGGAGCGTCCACGAGCGAGCTCATGGGGCGGGAGCAACCAGACCCAGGGGTGCCGCGGCCCCAGAGGTGGGTCTGGGGGGGAACCCCCGCCTCCCACCTGTTCCTGGGTGGTCTGATATGCGGGGTCTTCTGGGGGGAGTCTCAGTCTCCCTGTCCGCAAAGGGGGCGGAGCCACTGGCCCAAAAGGAGGAGGGGGAGGCACTGCTGGGCCCTGCACGCTGGGGCACTGGTTAGGGACGGACCTGGGGGCGCCAGTCCACGAACCCAGAGGAACCCCATCTTCTGTGTATTCAATTCCCCGGGGCTCAGCTACAAACATGGGCAGGGGAGGGGAGACAAAGCCGGGAAAGGAGCCTCCTGCTGTCCCGCTGGGCGTCAGGTGCCCCTCAGAACCTTGCATATTTGTCACATAGCCAGTCCTGACACGCCCGGCCTCGCTGGGCGGATACTGGGGGCAGGGCCGCTGATGGGCGCCCTCCGCGGGGTGCGGGGACTCCGGGACGTGACGCCGCGTCTGGGATTCGAGATACTCCAGGTGGGGCACCCGGTCAGCAGCAGGGTCCAGCCAGCCGAGGAGGGGACGGCGCTGGGCGCTGGTGGGGGCGGGCGTTGGGACGAGTGTCCTGCTAGGGGTAGGCTTGGGCAGGACTGGGGGGATGGGCAGCGCTGAGGGCCCTTCTCTGCAGGGATGTCCGGAGGTGCGGCCCCCCCGCTCTCTAGGCCGACCTGCCAGTGGGGGCCAGGCGTGTCCGGCGCCTGCAGAGGGAGCTGCCTTTCTGAGGATGGGGCTTCCAGCCGAGCCCTTACCGCCAGCTCAGCAGAAGAGCCCCGCTGGCGGCGAGTGTGCCTGACCCAGGACGTCTTGTGAGCGGGTCCTACGGCAGCGTCGGGCTCCTCGCGGTCCACACCAAGTAGGGCTGTGGAGGGAGCTTTTTCCTTGCTGTGCTATGCTCCACGCCCGACACCTGGTATCTGGCCTTCCCAGCCCCTGGCGCCCCCGGGGCTGCTGAGCTCCCTCCTGACTGCATCTCGGTGCCCGCGTTCCGAGAAGGGCCAGTGTCCCGTGAACGCGTGTTCCGTGGAGAGCCCCGTGCCAGGCTCCAGGGATAGCGCCTGGGGTGCTGGGCCCCTGGGGCCTAGATCGGGACCCCCTGCAGCGGGGCTCATGTGGCCCCCGGCTCCTGCCAACAGCTGGTGGGCCTTTCCTTCCCCTTCATTTCAATCCCTCTCTGTTATTGCTTTTATCAGAAAGAATATTTTTATGGCAGTTGTGTGGTGGGGGGGCAGTGCAGGGGCGGGAAGATGGGGAAATCGGGCTTCGGCTCAGGACGGAAGCTGGGGTGCTGGCTGGGGGAGACTCGTGAGCTTTCCACCGCTCCGGGCGCGTGCAGTGGGACCCCAGATCCCCCAGATCCTCAGGTTGCACCCACTTCGGGGCTGTTGTAGCTGTTGAGGGTCTGGGGGATGCTCCGAGCCTGGGGGCTCTGCCGCCGACCCCCCCACGGCCCTCGCCCCACCCCCAGTGCACCGGCCTGCTCCTCCGGGACCACCTGGGTCCTGCTGTCCTGGCCTGCACTGGCCCTGCGGGCTCAGCAGGGGCCTCGGCGGCCGTTTTGGAGGCAAGGTGGGGCAGGACAGACGTGCTCTGGAGCAGAATGATAGCAAAGCAAGAAAGATGAAGGTCTTCAAACTTTTGGAAGCGTCTCAGGGGCCGCTCCGTTGTCTCCCCTCACCTGGGGGTCTCCTGTCTTCCCTCCACGCCTCTCCCTGGGGCCTCCCAGTCCCCCCTGCGGCCTCACACGTCCCATTACCAGCCTCATCCCCTGCCACGTGCTGGTTCCTGAGAGGTGGGGAGGGGGTGTCCCTGGGATTAAAACCTTGGGGGGCTGGGAAGGGGTGGCGAGTGGGGGGTCAAACGGGTTTTAAATATAATGCATACAAAAATGTAATAAATATTTAATTTTATTTTATTAAATACCAAATTGGTGATGGCTGACACTTTATTAAAGTGTCAAAGTGAGTGTTCCTACACTCTAATTACTTATTCTAACGAGGCGGGGAGGCCGGCGCGGCGGGCTGTCTGGGGGTGTGGGAGGTGCGTGGCGGCGAGGGGAGGGCGCCCCCCGGTAAGTCACACCTATTAAACTATTATTTGCACCTAGAGGCATCTCATTAATACCTCGACTAGAGCCTTCGCGCCGCCTCTGCGGGCTGACCCCAAGCTCCAAGGGAAGAGCCGGCCCCCGATTTCGCCCCCGGCGCAGCCTCCAGACCAGCAAAGCCTGTAAAATTAATAAGGACTCTCCCACCTAATTGAATTCCTGACAAATGGGGAATCCTGCGGCCGCCGGCTCGGGGATTCTGGGGCTGGTCCCGGACCCCGTGCGCTGCCCCTGCAGGGAGGGGACACTCGCCACCTCGGGCTACTCCTAAAATACCTGTGGCCCCGTTTGAGGCGCGTCTACCTTCCAGCACGTGCGGCTGCTCCGGAGGGACCTGTCCGTCCCCCCAGGGTCCCGGGGCCCCTGCCTTGTGCGAGCTCATGCTGTCCGCTGGGCCCCCTTCAGGCCGTGTGGGCATGAGCAGGTCTCAGCACCGCTCTGGGCCTCGGGGGAGGCCACACTAAGATCCCCACGGGCCCTCTGCAGACGCTG
>CM053621.1:30273580-30291111 GCA_028646535.1 Procyon lotor | reverse complement strand
CCACTGCCTACGTGCACAGTCAGCTCACTTAACCTCGCAGCCGTGGGGCGTGGAGCTGGTACTCACTGCCGCGAGGAGCGCAGAGAGATTGAGTGCCCTGGCCAAGGACACACAGCCAGGAGTGGAGACGCAGAGACTCGACCCTGGGCAACCCATCAGACTTTCCCAAGGGGAGCCGCCCAGGCAACAGGTGAGAGGGGCCTGGGAGAGCCCGCACCCCGCTCCACCCCCCACTGGCCCCAGCTCCCCGGCGCGGGCAGGACGCACGAGGCTTGGCCATCAGCTGCCGCAGCTCCTCCTCGAGGTCCAACTGCTGCTCCACCAGCCGCTGGTCCCTGGCCCTGCCGTGGGGATGCAGGCGTGAGGCCCCGGCCGGCCGGCCGGCACCCCGCGCCTGAGCCCGGGAGGCCCCGAGAGCAGGCGCCGTCCAGGAGAGGCCCTAGGGCCGAGGTGGCACGGGTGGACCCTCACTTGTACATCAGCTCCGACTCCTGCCGCAGCAGCAGCTGCTTCTCGTGGATGAGCTGGAACCAGTCCACCATGAGGGCATCCTCGGAGGCATCTGCAGAAAGGGGGCCGGGCTGGGTCAGCCGGGGGCCAGGGGAGCTGCAGGGCGAAGCTGGCTCAGGCCAGGCGGGGGCTGTGGGCAGGGCACTGGCTCACCCCCCTCGGCCGCGCGGAGACGCTTCTCCAGCTCCACGCCCCTGAGCTCCAGGGCGTCCAGCTGGCTCTCGATGTCCTGCATGTGCCTCTGGATCTCCTCCGGGGGCATGTAGTTGGGGTGCAGCTGCAGACGGGGGGCCGGTGAGGGGCCGCGTCCCGGAGGGCGGAGCTGCCGGCCCCCCTGCACCCCGGCCTACTCACCCTGGCGGGGCTGGTCACTGCCTTGCCAGGTGGAGCGGGGACACCAGCCGAGCCCGCGGGCCTCCCTGCTGAAGGCAAAACAAGTCTCCTGGACCTGGGGCACCAGGCCCAAAGCTGCGTCGACCCCACCCCGCCTGCCCCACGGCCCTGCTCGCCCCCAGCAGCCTGAGCGGTGCCCCGCGGGTGCCCGAAGCCCGAGCTCACAGTCAGACCCAGGCACCATCCACACCAGCCTCCGTGCGCCCCCGCCAGCAGCCCGGGCACCCCAAGTGCAAACGCTCCACCATCGCCAGTTATCGGTGGCTCCAGCGCCAGGAGGGCTGAGGGCCCGTCCGGCCCTCCCCTCCCTGTGGTAGGCAAGGACTTGAGGTCGGGGCCTCCAGGCCCCCTGCCCCACCCAAGCCAAGCCTGGCTGCCCGGGAGTGAGCTGGAGGAGACTTGCTCCCGCGCGTGCCTTCCCTCCACCCTGAGCCCCGTCGGCTCCCGCCCTCCTGCAAACCCCAGCAGAAGTTCCCTCCTCAGATGAGCCCCTTCGTCTCCATCCCAGCCGGATGTGGGGGCTGGGGTCTCGGGCCCACCTGGTTTGTCCTGAGCAGGGGGCTTCCCCTTCTCCTCTTCCTTCCAGCTCTGGGCTGTGACCTCCTGCCCCGAGGGCTCAGAATGAAGCCAGTTGTCAGAAACGTCCAGGCTGGCAGGGACGACCAGCTTCTTGCGGCGGGGCAAGGGTGGGGACGGGGAGGTGGCTGCCCGAGGGCAGGGGACAGGGCCACATGTCAAGCCAGCAAATCCGGGTCCTCCCCCAGCCCCACTGCTTCCCTGGGTGGGGGCCACCAGCCAGCACAGAGTCAGTCCTCACAGCCCTGTGCCACATCCCCCCAGGGACGGCAGCAGCTGCCTCGTCGACAACAGAGGGGCAAATGAGCCCAGTGGGCTACAGACGGTTCCAGGCCACAGAGGAAGTGACATGAGGGTTAGATGTGGGTCCGCGGGTGGCGGAGCATGCTGGGAATGGCCATGCTCACATGCACGTACAAGCACGAAGGCACACACGTGCACACACACTCACGCCCAGGCTGCCTCCCCGGACACCCGCCCCTCTGGCACCACCAGGCTGTGCTCCTGGGCCAGGCGTCTGGAGCCCCGGGTTCCTGCCCAGCATTACCTGAGGGGCTGGGCTGGGGGCTAGCTGTGCCCGCTGTCCCGTCAGGCCCAAGAGGGGGCGGGAGGATGCGGACGGGCCCCTCGGAGCTCCCACGGGCCTTCCCAGGTGCCTCACCCATCCGGGGCTCTGCCAGGACCCTACACAGAGGGCAGGAGGTCAGCCGAGAGAGGGCCGGGCTGCCCCCACACCCAGGTGCAGACAACCTGAGGCAGGGAAGCAGCTCGTGGCCGGCTGTGACCCCCCCCACCCACCGTGGGTGTGTGTTCCCTCGAGCGCTCACCTCTGTGGGTGTGAGCACCATCCTCATACCTGGCGCAGGACCCCAAGCCTGCTGCCCACCCCTGGGCCACGCACTGCTATAGTACACACAGGGCGGCCCGTATGACTGCCCCTGTCATGACTCAGGCCGGTGTGACTGCCCCCGCCCCCGCCGCACCATCACTCAGGCTGGTGTGACTGCTCCCGCCATGACTCAGGCCGGTGTGACTGTCCTCCCGTCAGTCAGGCTGGTGTGATTGCCCTGGTCACTCAGGCTGGTGTGACTGCCCCCTCATCACTCAGGCTGGTGTGACTACCCCGTCAGTCAGGCTGGTGTGACTGTCCTCCCGTCACTCAGGCTGGTGTGACTGCCCCCTCATCACTCAGGCTGGTGTGACTACCCCATCAGTCAGGCTGGTGTGACTGCCTCCTCGTCACTCAGGCTGGTGTGACTACCCCGTCAGGGTCACTCAGGCCAGCATGACTGCCCCCTCATCACTCAGGCTAGTGTGACTGCCCCTGTCAGGCTGGTGTGAACTAGCTCCTGCTCCTACTGCTGAATGTAGATGTGCACACATCTCGCCCATGGGTATGTCAGTCGGTCCGTGTGTGCGCCATCATTCACCTGCGAGCATGTGGTAAGCACCTACTGTGTGCCTGACCCTGTGCTAACCCTCAGGCTCCGTGAGCACAAAGCCACAGGCCCAAGTGCAGGCCCATGGCTCCCCCAGAGCACCCCCTCCCCATCCCTCCCCTCACCTCTCAGCAGGGCTTTTCTTCTCCACGGGCTTCAGGCGGGCCCTCCATCCTGCCGGCCCGTCCACCACGTCTTCCCGGGGGCTGGCACTCACACCTAGGTGGGGGACAGGGACACAGGTCATGGGGGGTGCTCTGCTGGGGAAGACGGGATCTCTCCCACCCCCACCCCAACTTCCTGCAGCCAGCCTCTCCCGAATGCGCGCACAGCCAGCCGGGCCCACTGGAAAGAGTCAGGCTGGGAGTCGGGCTTAGGACTTTAAGCCCACACTGTGTGAGCTTGGGGGGATCACTCCCCTCTCTGAGCCTCAACTTCCCCTGCTGCCAAATGGGTGAGGGGGAGGCCAGGTGAGCCCCGTGGATGCTGAGTGCCTGTGCATCTGTAGACAGATGACTAAGCCGGGATGGCCCATCTGCTGGCCTCCTTGGCTGAGAACAGAACGGCTTACATGACAGGGGGTTCAGCCAAGGGAAAGAGCTTGGTACAACACTCGGCACGGGGTGTTCTCAGAGCCTAGCTCAGTAATGCTGGGGCACCCCTGAGATACGTCCATGCCCAGAAATAAGGCGACTCCACAGTTACCCCCAAAAGTATACGTAATGGCACCAGGAACACGAGTCCGCAAAACAGTAGGGGGCAGTTGGAGGGGCCTCCGGGAGGGGCCCAGGTCTGGGGGGGGCTCCAGGATGTGAGGAGCCCCGGGGCACCGTTGTCAGGGCAGAGCAGGAAGGACAGACACACACGTGAACCATGACGCAAAACCCCAGGGGAGGGGGGTGAGGCCTTCCTCTCACTCAGGGCAAAGCAGGAGAGGAGTAACGGACACCCTGGCGTGGTCCGGGGACAGTGACATTGTCAGCCGGGGGCCTTGGGGCCTCAGCAAGAAGGGCCAGCGGGACAGGTGGGTGGCAAACAGCGACCATAAAGCCATGCCACCCCAAGAGACATCAGCCACCTCGAAACTGGAGTCAGGCAGAGCAGGGAGAGGGCAAGGACCAGGGTGCTGTGACGCGGGAGACAAAGGACAGGCCCCCAAGGCTGGCAAGCTCAGGAGCCAGGCAGGAACTGGAAAATCACTGCAGAACCACAGGCCAGGGAGCAGAGGGGCAGCCCCCCTGCACCCGGAGCCGCGCTCCCCGCCCCACCCCTGCTCCAGGGGAGCGCTCACCCTTTGCCGGTGGGATCTCCAGCTTAGGCCTGGAGCCGGCACTCGCCCGGCTGGCCCCCGAGGATACAGGTGGGCTCTTCCTGCCCGCCCGGGGTGACGTGGCCGCCCATGAGGTCGTGCCCGCATTCAGGGGGGCTGGCAGCTCAGTCCTCGCAGGGGGGCTAAGGGCCTGGGGAGATGCCACCTGTGTCAGCTTGGCTGGCGGACTTGCTTGGGGCCCTTCCGTTCTGGTATGGGATTGCAGAGCAGGGGAGGGCCTGTGGGTGAGAGCGTAGGCATCAGGCACAGGGGGATCCAGGAGCCCTTCCTGCCGAGACCCCCGGGCAGAAGCCCCTTGGCCTCCCTTGGCAGCTGATTCCTAACGTCCCCCCTCCTGATGGGGACAGACAGCCCCTCCGAGGGACAGGCCAAGGGCACCCACTTCTGGCACCAGTTTTACCATCCCATCTAACTCTAGCATGGGCTGAAATTAAAATGCCCCCAAAACCCACCATGCACAGGGGTGTGGGGAGAGGCCGCCCCAAAGCCCCTCCCCCTCCCATCTACCAGCCCAGAGCCGGGACCCCACCGGGACCCCACCGGGCCCACCTAGCCCCATCTGAGCAACATGCATGAAGCCTCCCCACGGGCGGCCCGTCAGCGGCCGTCCTGCACCCCCTTGGGGCCCATGCGTGCAGGAAGCAGGGCCCCCCCAACCGAAGCAGATCCTCCTTGTGCCCCATGCTTGTGCCCCTAGGAAACCAGTCTCTCCCTCCTGGTGCTTCTCCCTGCCGTCTGGGTGCACGGTGACCAGGGCAGCTCTAAGCCAGAATGCCGCCACCCAAACAAGGGGCCCCACAAGTGGGCCCTAGTGGGCATCGTCAGCCAGCCCAGTGTGCGACCTCCTTACTCACTAGAAGTATGGTGAATGGTGCCCCCCCCCAACATTCACATCCACTAGGAAGCCCAGAGCATGGCCTTATTTGGAATTAGAGTCTTTGTAGACATAATCAAGTACAGACGAAATCATCCTGGATTAGGGTGGATCTCAGTCCAGTAACGGGTGTTCTTATAAAAAAGACAAAAAGTAAAGGGCACAGACACAAATATTCAAGTGACTCTGGAGACCAAGACAGGGGGGTGTGCCCCCAAGCAAGGAACATAGAACCACCAGGAGCTGGATGGGGCGGGGAGGACCGCCCCTCCCCAAGTGCCCCGGAGGCAGCACAGCCCTGCCCACCCAGGGTTTGGCCCTCTGGCCTCTAGAACTGGGAGAGAACAACGTTCTGTCACTTTCACCCCCAGGGTGCAGTGCTCTGTCCGGCAGCCTCAGCAGGCTACCGCGGGGACCCTCCATCCCTCAGGGCCCACTCCGTGTCCAGTGTGCCAAGGGCACTGGGCAGGTGCTGCCGCGTGGATGGGGGCCGGCCGGGGGGAAGCTCCGCCCGGGTCAGATGGAAGGACACTGGCACCTCTCACATCCTCTGGTGCCCCATCGGGTGTCCTCTGTGTGTGCCCCCAGGGGGCAGCATCCGTGCCCCCTGAGAGCACGTCCACCACAGCTTTAAGTGACAATAGCGTCCCTGCCTGATGATCACTGGGCACTCGGTCCTGTCTTATTCCCGTTTCCCAGATGATGAAACTGAGGCTGGGGAGCACCGCCAGCCAGGGTCTGGAAGCCTCCTCAGCTGCCCCAGACCCTGCCCAGCCGCCCACCCACCTGCCAGGCGGCCAGGCTCCCGTGTCCCCGAGCCTGGGAAGGGCCTTCCGGAGGCAGCTCAGTGCCTGCTCCCTGCTGCTGTCCCCAGAAGGCGCATCTGCAGGAGTCGGGGCCCTGCCGGCCAGGCCGGGGCTGGGGGTGGCTCCGGGAGTCTGGAAGAACCTCTCGCGGGCCTGCTGCATCTTGGAGGCCGATGGGGTGGAGTCCGGGGTGTTTGCTGGGCTCGGAGATGCTGGGCGCACACCAGCCTTGCTCTGGGGGGCTGCCACGTGGGAGGTCACCCGGCCCTGCGGGGTGGCCGGGCGAGAGTCCACGGCCCTCGGCGTCAGGGCAGGACGGGGGCTGACCGCGGCCGCGTCCTGGACCGGCGGTGACCACCCCGCTGGGGAGCTATTGGCCACATGCAGGCTGGCTTTGCCGCCCTGGAGGCCTGCCGAGAACCTGGGCCCGGCTGGGCTCCCCGTGCGGACGTGGGAGGCGGCGGCGGCTGGAGGGTCACCTGGAATGGGGACGCCTTTGGCCGTTGAGTTGCCCACCACCGGCTCCAGGGCTGATGGCCTGGCCTTGGGCCCCGTGTCTCGGAGCCCATTTGCCCCCCGGGCCTTCCCCAGGGCACTGCTTGGCTTGGAGTCCGAGGGCACGGCTCCTGGTCGTCGGGGGGCCCGCAACGTGGGGCTCGCGGACGCGGCTTCGGGGTGGTGGCTGGAGCACATGAAGACGCCAGGCTCGCCGGTGGGCCTGTAGTTCCCGGAGTGCAGCGTGCTGGAGCACTGCTTACACCTGGCGCGGGGCAGAGGCGAGGCGTGAGGGCGCTCCCCACTCCTGCACTCACCCGCGCGGCGGCCGGCTCACTCGGCGGGCCCGCTCCTCGCGGCCATCCGTGCGCGTGCTGCTCGTGCCCCACCTGAAGCAGCTCCGGTGGTAGAGCTTCCCGTCAGCCAGGTGTCGCTGCACGAGGTGCACGTGCTTGCCGCAGACCCCACAGGTGCTGCTGACCGAGCTGCTCGCCGAGGCCTGGCCCGTGGGAAGGGTGACAGCTGTCATTTCTGAGCCCCTCCACCCTCCGCCCCCCCACAGGCCTCCTTCCTGACCACGGCCCCATCGGCGGGCGAGAAGATCCCCCTTTACAGACCAGAGAACCGCGGCCCCGAGGGGAGCAGTCTGCCAGACGCAGCCAGGAGGGCCTGTGCCCCGGCCGGCCGGCTGGACTCCCAGTCCAGGGTCTGCAGAGGGGCCGGGGCCCTGACCTCGGGGGTCTGGAGGCACAGGGGACAGGTTCCCGAGCTCCTGCAGCCGCCCGAGGGGCAGCAGTCCTACCGCCGCTCCAACAGCAGGGGGCGCCCGACCACAGCATATCCCTTCCTCCCCCACCCCCACCTCGGTCCCCCCACCCCACTCTGAAAGTGGGGCTACCCCAATGCCCTGGGCAGGCGGGGAGGACACACCCAGGATTCTTTCCTGGCCCACCCAGAAAGGAGGAGCAGGAGGCCAGAGAGATCGGGGCTCAGGGTCCCAGTTCTGCTCGGCCTGCACCACCGCCCTGGGCCTCGGTGACCTATGTGCACAATGGGGAGCCTATCCTGACTGTGCAGGACCCCCATCCCAGGTGGTGTAGAGGTCACACTCAGTCCCGAGAGCCAGAGGGAAGGCGGGGCTGGGGCGCTTACAGTCTTCAGCAGCAGGCTCCCTGAGCTCCCTTCCTTCCGCTGGATGGAGGGGATTCTGTTAGCTGGAGACAGTGGCTGCCCCTGGGCTGCGGTGGGTGAGGGCCTGGCCAGCTGGGACGGGGCCTTCTTCCCGGACGGCTCCTCGTTGGAGTCCGACGAGGGTCTCTTGATGCCAGCCATGCCCCCAACTGGCCAGACACAAGCAGGGTCAGGCTCTGAGAGCATCTGGGCCACCCCTGGTCCGGGGCCCCTGCGGGAGCCCGGGGCCGCCGGGGAGGGCAGCTCCCGCTGTCCAGGGGTGCGGGAGGGGCGGCCGAGAGCAACCACAGGCACGCATTCCCAGTGGGGGCCTGGCCTGCCCTGCACGCCTCTGCTCCAGCTCTGAGAACCCCATTCTGGGGTCAGGGAAGTGGAACTTTTCTGTTTCTCCACAAAGTGGAAAGATCAAGGCAGGGCTGGTCCTGTGCCCAGAGTGATTCCGGGGATTTCTAAGGCCTGGCTGAGGAATGTGGGGGGAGGGGAAGTGGCTGAGCTTCGGGGTGCACAGAGCAGCCAGGACACAGTCCCTTGGGCCTGTCCCCCACCCACGCGCCCTGCCTGGAAGCCCCACCCCTCTATAAGGCCAAATGGCAGGACCAAACGGGGGCGGGGGGGTGCTCTGGAGCCAGGCCCGGGAGCCCACACTGGGTCCGCCAAGCTGCCTGAGGCAAGAGTGGTGGGCAGTCTTGAGGGGTGTAGTTGGGCAAACTGAGGCCCAGAGGATGAGGAGAGGCAGGATCTGAGCACATCCGTTCAGTGGACAGGTGGGCGTGGGACCTGTGGGGCCTGCACCTGTGCTCATCACTTACGGCAGCATGGGGGGGCTTGCTCCCTGGGAGAGGAGACCACAGCTCAGGGAGCCCCGCACATGTGGCACCAGGAGGGCCTCCTTGCCCGCTGGCGGCCAGTGTTGAGCTGGTGGGCGGTCGCAGCAGCCCAAGAGGGCGGGCCTGGCCGGGCGGGCAGTGCAGAGGCAAGGTGGGGGAGGGTCTCCCGACTCACTGGGGGAGCGTCCGTGGAAATAATTGTAGTACTGGGACACGTAGGTCAGGATGCTCAGCCGGTCGGGCACCTTCAGAGCCACCATGTCCTCAGCGTCCAGCAGAGCTGGGATGCCCAGCTGCTCCTCTGCCACACGGAAGGCCTGGGGGGCGTGGTCAGCATGGGTGGGCTGGGGGATGCCCCCTCCGCCTTCCCCCCCAGCCCCTCAGCTCCTCCAGGAAGGAGGCCAGAAACCCCCTTGGGCCCAGATAGCTCTGGGCTCAAGGTTCACGCTCTGCCCGGGCTGTGTGACCTCCCCGAGCCTCAGTTTACCAGTTTGCACAACAGGCACCACATCCTGACCACTCAGGGTTGAAGGAGTTAGGGAGCCAGTCCCTGCTGTGGCCAGCCTGCTGTTTCCTGCCTGCAGACGCCCATCCCTCACCTGACGGTCCTCAGGTCCCGTCTGCGCCCTCCCCTAACTGCTGACACAGCCACGCCGTACCTGAAGGCAGCAGCTCAGTCCCCAGGGGGCCAGAATGGGGCTCTAGGGTGACCTCCCCGCCACGCTCAGGCCAAAGACCTCGAATCTCCTGACTCCCCTTCAAAGTACATCCAGAATCTGACTCCTCCTGCTGCCACCATCATCCCCTTGCCCCCCAACCCGCTGTCAACCCAGAGCCTGTGGGGCTGCAGCACTCCCAGCAAGCCACCCTCGGAGAGGAGGCCAAGTGCTTCCCATGCCCCCCTCCCCCCACCTCCCCCACTCGACTCCGCCGCACCCCCCCACTGTGTCTCCTACTAGCCAGGCACCCGCAACTCCCCCCACCAGACATGCCCCTCCCGGACGTGCCCAGGGAGCTCCACCTTTACAGGGTGGGACCTGCCCTGTCCCCTCACGAGGCCACATACAGCTCTGTGGCACTGTCCCCACGCGTTCATCCCGCCGGGCACACTACCGGTCCCGACAGGACTTCCTGGGAGGATGGACAGCTCCAGTCCAAGCTGTCCCTCCTGAGGGCGACAGGTGGAGAGTGTGGCTGAGGAAATGAATGTGCCCCTTTATTCCATCTCAACCAAGTCAAACTGAAACGCCAAGGCCCCTCGAGCTGGCAGCGGCCTCGTGGGCTTGACCCCCAGAGCCCAGTCGGTTACCCTGCTGGAGAGCCAGCTCTGGGAGGCGGAGACTGAGTCTGCCTCTCCGGGCAACAGCCCCCAGTAATAGTGGGGCGTATTCTGCAGTGAGGAAACTGAGGCAGGGAAAGGTCTGGCAGGGGCGCAGCAGGCGGTGTGCTCAGGACCCAGCGGCCAGGCAGATGGGCGGGTCGCCAGAGCGGGTGCCCACAGGGCGGGGAAGGGCCTCCGGCCGCCAGGTCCCACCCAGGGCTGGTCCTCCCAGAGCCACCTCTGGCCCCCCTCTGCCGTGGGTGGGACCTGAGTCCCAGCCACTCGAGACCCCTGCCTTCCCCGACAGGAAGAAGGCGGCAGGAGGTCCGGGGCACCAGACCAGAGCCTGTACTTCTGGCCTTGGGTGACCTGGCTCAGGACGGGCTGCGGAGCTCAGCAGCGAGTCTCCGGCCTCCAGGGGTGAGCCCCCTGCTGGGCCGGCCGCTCCCACACCTGCCCTGGGGGGCGCCCGAGGGGACCTGGGACCTGGGGCACAGCACAGGGCCGACCAGAGGAACGGGGCACTCACCAGTTTGTTGTTCTCATAAATGTTTTCCTTCCTGAGAGCATCGAAGTCTCTGGGAGAGAAAAAGGCAGGTGTCCGAGGCGGGTCAGGGAGGGAGACTGAGGCATGAGATCACAAGGGGGGGCAGAGCTGGCCGTGCTCCGGGCTCAGCAATGCCGGCCAGCACCCCGGCGACCAGGCCGAGCAGCGAGCAGCGCGCTCCGGGCAGCGGGTCCCCGCGGGGTGGGGAGCGCCACGACCAGGGCAGGACCCAGTGCAGGGCCCTGTCCTCCCACAGCCACCTCTGCTCAAGACAAAGGCACCAGCCGGGGCAGCGCAGCCGAACACGTGTCTGAGTGGGCTGCTCCCAAACGCCCAGAAGCCAGTGGGCCTCCTGGGTCACAGGAGGCCCATGTCCCGGGGGTGGGGAGAGTGGAGGGTGGACATAAGAGGCAGTAGGGGACGGAGCTCCACACTGCCCACTGGTTAGGGCGCCCCCAAAACCTGACCTCGGGAGTGCCGGATGTGCGAGGTGCCAGGCCCAGCCTGGACGGGACTCCGAGCCCCCGGCCAACACGGGCGCACCTCCGGCCATCGCCGCCTGCAGGGTGGCTCCGAGCAGGAAACACAGTCGGCCCAGCAGCCGCCCGTCCTGACGCAGGCCACTCACATACCCACGGGCAGGGCCGCCACCACAGCTTGGCCCCTTCATTGTGCGCCAGACGGTTCTGGAAACCCCGCAGCGTCGGGAAAGGCTCAGGCTGGGAGTCGCAAACCCGACAGGCTGTGCTGTTGGACCCTGGGGGAGGGGGGCTCCCTCTCTCTCTAGGGCCTCAGCGTCCCTGTCTGGGGGGAGGACGGCAGCTTCCGACGGGAACTGGGGGGTCTGGGTGCGGTGGGTGTGGTGGGGAGGGGACGGGGCTGCCGTGTGCCTGCCTACCTCCCTCCAAGGAGACCCCCGCCGGCCTCCAGCCCCGCGTCCATCACCCTACCCGACTTCCGGGAGACCTCGCCGTCTGCTCGGACCACCCCCCAGGTAACGTGTTCCAGATGCTAAGACCACCCCATGAGCACAGACGGTGCTTTTGTGCACAGGACAAGATGGCGGCAGCTCTGTTCCCCAGGAGGACAAACGGCCAGAGGGGTGGCAGGGGTGGACGCGGCACCCTCCTGCTTCCTCACGGTGGCCACACACAGGTCACCCCGGGTCTGTCCCACCAGCGTCCATAGCATGCGGAGGGGCTCCTCTCTATCTGTTGCCCAGGGGGCTCTCGGCAGGCGGGGCTCTCCGTCCACCGCCCCCCTCCCTCCGCCACCCCATCCCTTTGAAAGTTCAATCTCTTTTCCAGACCTGCCCCAGGTCACTGACCCACACGGGCGCGTCCTCAGCAAGATGCCCCGGTGGCGGGAGGGCAGGAAAACAAGTTCTGTTTTGTCTGCAAACACGCAGGGGGAAGGAGGCCCCCGGCCCCCTGCATCTGCCGTGGGGAGGTGGTACAGCAGCTCGCCTGGTGGATTCGGGGGGGCCTCGCTTCGCCCGGACCCCAAGGGAGCACCTCACCACAGTGGTGCCGGCCCCGCTGAGCAGGCGCCAAGATGGGCAGGTCAGAGGCTGCTGAGGGGCCCTTCCACTCAAGGTCAAGGACCACCCCCCACCCAGGACCCTGGGCCCTCAAGGCCTCTGCAGCAGGGCCGGACCCCCTGGCCCAGCCTCACGGCCACTGCACCCCTCCTGAAGCAAGCTCTCTGCCCAGGGTGCTGCCCTCCCAGCCTCTCGAGCTCGGCCCCCGCTGCCCCCTCTGTGGGGCACACACCTGCCCTGCCTGACGCACCCGCCATGGCCCCTCCCCAGAGGCACCCCGCAGGGCCCCGGGGGACACTTGTCTGCCTCTGGCCGCTGGCCAAGTGAGCTCACAACCCCGCAGCAGGGGGCTCGGCCGGCATCGTCTTTGTCCCTGAGGGCCACCTGGCCCGGCACTCTGGGGCCGGCGCGCTGGCAGAAATCGCAGGACTGAGCTGCCCGGCAAACCCTTCAGAGAGGGCCAAGGAGAGACCACGCCTGGCCCTGCCAGAAAGTCCAATGCGACCAGCTCTCCGCCATCAGGGACTCTTGTGGGCGCAGGCTGAACTCTTGGAGAGGAACCCCCAGAACCTCAACACACGACCTCTGGAAACAGGATTCTCTGTACCGACAGAATCCCGTTCAAATGAGGTCACGAGCGCGGGCCCTAATCCAGAAAGACTGGCGTCCTTGACAACAGGGAAATCACGACCCGGACGCACAGAGCGGGGAGCTGGCCCTCCCCCCAGGGCAGGGGGTTGGCCCGGAGCCTCCGGAGGGGCCCAGCGGCCAGCCCCTGACTCAGACGACGCACGTCTGTCCCTCCAGCCACCCCGTGACCTAAGAGACGGACAACCCGGCTTCCGCCGACCCTCCGAGAGGCAGGAAAGCAGTGCATAAGGCCTCACTGGACCAAAGTGCATGAGCTGCACCCTTGGGGGGTCGAGTGTGGCTGCCCCTCAGCGAGGCGGCTGTGGTCAGGGCACCGCCAGCCCCTCCACCCCCATTAGATCACGTTTTCATCGAATTCTTGTCCTTTAACTTCGGTTCCATCCTGGTAGGACTCCAGGGAACCCGGGCCCCGCATGTGCGCGCAGGCTCGCCGAGCGAGGGCAGCTCGGGGGGCGTCCATCTATTCTTTTGACGTGGCCAGCGCACGGACTCGTCGGGGCCATGTGTGTCCTGTGGCCGCTGACTGGTCTGCGGTCGGCCCAGCCCCGGCCTGGCCGGGCCTCGAGAGCCCAGGGCACGGCCCCCCCGGCCGGCCCCAGCTGACCACGACTGTTAACCTCACACTGTTGCGCCCGGCCGCCTCCTGCCCCCAGGCTTTCGGGGGCTCTTGGGAATGTGTACCCCCTTCCGAATTCCCGGAGCGCTGACCTCACGCTGTTTATTTCCCAGAACAAGACACAGCCACGCGGGGGGTGGGCTCTGGGCTGGGAGGAGCTGACCAAAGGGAAGGCGCCTTTTCCAGGCACCCCCAGCACATCTGGAGTTAATCCCACCGGGAAGGGGAGCGGAGAGGAAGAGGGGAGACGCAGAGACGGAGAGGGACAGAGACAAGACTGAAGCCGCACGCCAGAAGGGGAGAGAGGCGCCGGGCAGATACCAGCACAGACCTCAGGCGGGGGGTACATGACAGGCGCCTAAGCCCCGAAGCAGGGAGAAGGGTCCCAGTGGGTGCAGGGCCGGGACCCAGGGCCCCACGTCCCTGCACCCCGTGGACAAGTGAGACCCCTCAACCTTGCTGCCCAGCTGCAGACCTCCCCCGGGGGGGAGCAGACCCTGATCCTCCCCCGGTGGGGAGCAGACCGGGGCAGGGCCCAGCTAAGTCAACCCTGGGGCTTCCATGGTGGCCTGAGGGGGGCATCGCAGGGCACTGGCCCCGGGCAGCCCCGAGGAGGTGGGCCAGCAGCCCCTCCTGGGTCCATCCCGGAGAGTCTGGCCGGAAGGCGGCCGCGGGGGCCTGGGCAGCAGGCCCTCAGGCTAGGGAACAGAAGGCTTCTGTCCCCAGGCAGCTTCCTGCTGGCCAAGAGGCCGGCGTGGGAGGGGAGGCCAGCCCGGCGCCTGGGCCCAGCCCACCCTCTGCTCTGGCCCAGGAAGGGAAACAGTGCTGTCCCCGAGCGTCTGGGTGGGGGCCTCTCCGGACTGCGGACTACGTGCGAGTCTCAGGACGCATCTCAGGGAGCCCAGCCGCGGCCAGGGAGACACCCCGCACTGGCTCTGCCCCAGCCCTGACGTCAGCCTCCTGAGCCGGGGGCACCTGGAGAAAGATCAGGTCCCCCCACTACGGGACTGAGGGGCCCGGGAGGCCCGGTGAGTCCACAGCAGAACCCCCACTTGCTGACACTGTCCACGACCCTACAAACGGCCAAGAGAGCCCGGGAGCTTCTGGCGGCCGCTGGGAAGGCTCCTGCCCGCTCCTTCCTGGTGGCAGCCGCCACCCCTACCTCCTGCGTCTCCCCTGAAAACCTCAGCCAGCCCTGGTCAGCCCAGAAGGGGAAGCAGCCCAGCCACGCTCCAGCCCCGCCAGGCCTACCGCCCGAGGCAGGAAGGGGCTGTTTGCTCTGGGCGGCTCCGCGTTCACCTGGCTGCCTGGCAGAGGTGGCGTCACTGGGGACACGGACCACATGCGGGCACCCTGGGGGCCCACCCCAGAGAGCCCACCATTCAGGCCAGGCTGACCAGAGAGGGGCCTGGGCTGCTGCTGCCCGGCCGGCTCCGGGGGGCGTCTCCGGTGCGCCTGCCTCCTGGGGTCCCCGCGGGCCACGGGCACGTCACAGGTGCCTCCGGGAGCCGGGCCGCAGGAGCAGAGCTGTAGCGTGGGGCCACCGACCACCACCCGTCCCGCCCAGCGCCCGGGTGCCTTCACAGCCACTACCCAGGAGGCCGCGGGGAGGAAGCGGCTCTGGTGTAGCAGGAAGGCTAGAGATGGGGCGCCGGGAAGGACTTCCTGGTGGCAGAGTCAGAGGACACAGAGCCGGATGTCCACTCTCCTGTGGCCAGAAGGCTTCTGAAGGACGGGGAGCATGCGGGGAGGGGGTCCCGCCCAAGTCTGGCCTCGGAGGCGTCCTCAGGAGGACAGCATCCTGCACTGCTGCTTACTGTGTATTTCCTCCCCTCCCCGCACCCCCCGGGGGGCAGCACAGGGACCGGGGGAAGGGGAGGGGTGCGTAAGGCACAACAAAGGACACGCGTGTGCCCACACTCGGCGTGTACGCAGCACCAAGTACACGCACGGTCCCACCAGCCCCTTCAGCGCCCGCCACGCATCAAAAACTACTAATGCTCTACCGCTGACCACAGACAGAAACCCACTCCCCCCAGCTCTGGAGGCCAGAAGTCCAACATCAAGGCGTCGGCAGGGCCCTGCTCCTTCCAGAGCTGGAGGGAACATCTGTTCCTGGTACCTCCCCGCGGGCGCCAGGCCTTCCTTGGCTTGTGGTCCCATCACTCAGTCCCGGCCTCCACGGTCACGTGGCCCCTCCCCCTCCCCCCTGCGCACAGGCACCTGCAGAGCCCCAACCTTGCAGCGACACTTCCCAAGCCCCTCCTGTCCCTAGGGAGCCCCAAGGGCACGGCCCGGTCTGCAGCTCTCTAGTATGTGCTCCTGCCTACCAAGCACCCGCCATGGGCCAGACCCAGTCCTGGGCATTCAGCAGCACATGAGGTGACCGATGCCCTCGGTGTCACTCCCCGAGGCAGGCAGGGGCCAAGTCCACCTCGTTCAGCTGCACGCTGAGTACACAGCAGGCACTCATTAACGGCCACGGGACTGGTTTATGATGCTTGTGCCCCATGTGCACACGGCACGCACGCCTAGGCAGTGCATGCTGGGACAGGCTCAGGCGCCCCCCCCACACACACACACGGGGGCCTCTCATCCAGCTGAGCAAGGAGCAGACAGAAGCCCTCAGGGCTCGGAAAAGCCCCAAGTCTCCAGTGACACCCACGGTCTTGTCCTCAGGCTGCCGGCCCGCAGACGGCTGCACCCACTCCTGCTGCTCTGTCCCGGCGGCCTGGGCTCAGGCCCCAGCCAGCCTCACTCAGATCCTGCGTGCTCCCAGGGGGCCTGTCCGGGTCCCGCCCTCAGCCCACCTCCCCATCAAAGCTCGGCTTAGGGTGCTCACTGTGGAAGCCCACTCGGCCCCACACCTCCGCCTCCAAGGATGACTGAGGGGCACCCCTGGGCACGGGGCAGGAGCTGCTGCCCAAATGCCACATGGGGCGTCCCCAGGAGGCTCCAGCAATGCATTTCACAACCTGGGGCAGGAGCAGGAAGTACGTGCAGGCCTTTGTCAAGACGAGCTTCCCCGTAGGGTGCCTGGGAGTACAGAGTACATCTGAGTGCAAGGGAGGGGCCCCGAGGGCCAGCTCCGGCTCTGCGGATGTGCTCTGTGCCCTCAACAAGGCTGTCTGGTTTCTGGGCCTCGGCTCCCCCTTCTCACTGAGGCGCTGTCTCTGGCCTCTCCTGGCCCCGAGACCTCCCTGGCACACACACACCGACCCCTGGATCCAGCCACAGCTTCTCAGAATGCTTTTGAACACCAGGCTTGTTCCGGAAGGCTGGTGGCCCTCTGAGGACAGCCTTCCTAGCCCCGGTCCTCATCACACAGACCTCTACCCCAGCAAGCCAGGTGCCAGCCACCCGGCCGAAGAGCATTTGCTGCGTGACTAACTGATGGAGTGGGACAAGATCCAGCACCAACTCCGAGGCTCCTGGGGGCAGTTTTCCTAGTCCATTCCCTGCCCACGTCCCTTGGCTCCCGGGGATAGGGGCTCGGCCTCCACCTCATACCTGTCACCCCAGGGTGCGCAGGCAGGCCTGTATGACAAGAGGGGGAAGTCTGGGGCTGCCCGCTCTGTGCCCGTCCCTCCCCCACAGCGTCCCTGGGCTGCATTCCTAAAGGCGCCTGGACCTGCCGGCCGGGCCAGCGCAGGGGCACAGCGCCCTGGATCTGGGGGGCGGTCCCTGGGCAGAAGGCAGCCCTGCCGGCCCTCTCCCAGGGAGGCAGCGGGGCGGGCGGAACGGCTGTGGCCGGAGCCCGGACGCCGGCCTGACTCACGGACTGACTAAGCCAGCGGGGGCGGCCGGCCGGTCTGGCTCCGGCCCAGCTACACTTGGTGGGCGGGCAACTGAGGCCCCGGGCGGGTCGCGGCCGCAGCGACCCCGCGCCGCCCCACCGCGCGGCTCCCCACACGCGCCCCGGCCTCAGTTTCCCCGCCTGCCGTGCACTCACAGGAGGTCGGGCCGGTGGCGGTGCAGGATGGCGCAGAAGGCCAGGCCGTCGCGGAACGACGTGGTCATGTTGGTGATGCTCACGTCCCGGTAGCCCTCGCACTGCTGCCGGCACCACTGCTGCAGCGCCCTGATGGCGGCCATGCGGGCAGCGGCGCGCCCGGCGGCTGCGGGGCTCCGACTGCGCCTCCCGGAGCCGCGGACCGCCGCCCGCGCCCACCCGCCGGCCCCCGCGCCGGCCCCCCGCGCCAGCCCAGCCGGAGCCCCGCCGGAGCCCCGCGGGAGCCCTGCGACGACCGCGAGCCTCAGCCGCGCCGCCGCCGGGAGTGAGGCCCGAGCCCGCGCCCGAGAGGACCCGCCCCCGAGAGGACCCGCCCCCGGGAGGACCCGCCCCTCTGGAGGACCCGCCCCTCTGGAGGACCCGCGCCCGAGAGGACCCGCCCCTCTGGAGGACCCGCCCCTCT
>CM053621.1:30245728-30273080 GCA_028646535.1 Procyon lotor | reverse complement strand
GTTCAAGGCTCCTTCCCGTCTGCTCCAGGCCCAAATGCCGTCCCGCAGAAAACCAACCGCGGCCACCCCGTCCACCGCCACCACCTGGTGTGAGCCTGGATTCCCACCTGACGACACTCCTGACCCTGCCTCTGCATCTGCTTTGCCTCCTACAGCGGGAGCGGGAGCATGCTGCCCCAGCTCCAACCCTCCCCTGCTCCCCAGGAAGGTCCTGTCCTCCTAGCCATCAGAGCAGCCATTCGGCCATCCCCCCACCCCCACCCCACCCCCCCCATGCCGGGGCCTCTCTGGCCTCTCCTCTCACAGCCGTGCCCAACCCCCCACCCCACTCCCACCACCAACGTGCTCATGGTCCGGCCTCTGGACCTCTGCATTCACGTTTTCCTCTGCCATAGTCAACCTTCTAGCCTCTCCTGCAGGACGGCGGGGCCGCGGGGCTGAGTTCTGACTAACGGAGGGGACAGGCACACGTGCAGACTCCCCGTGTTGCCTGGTCTGCCGCCCGGGTGCACAGGACACGCAGGGGAAGGCCTCGGCCTCACTGACCAGGAACGGCTGTATGGGCCTCTGGGCGAGTGAGACACGGGCGCACACTGGCCTCAGTTGGGGCACCTTGCTGGCACGGCCAGCTGGCTTTCCCCCCCGTGACACATGCACAAGCAAAGGCAGAAGTGCCCCTGGGACAGCACCCCAAGGGCACACGGGGTGCCACTCACTCAATGGTAGAAGAAGGACCCTCGGTTCCAAAAGCAGCAGGGGGCATCCCTGACGAGGGAGCACGGGAACTGAGACCTGAAGGATCTGCAGAGAGAGGACAGGAAAGACTCCTGGAGCAGAAGGAAGGGTGTGTGCAAAGGCCCCGAGGCAGTAATGACCGTCTGAGGAATACTGAGAAATACAGAAAGGTGAGGGCAACTCCCGCAGAGGAACTGGGAGGGGGCGCAGGCCCACCAGGCCCCCTATTCCCGCCTGTCAGTTTTCACCCATTTCCCCTTTTAACACAGACACCCTTTATTTATTTATTTATTTTTAAAGATATTATTTATTTATTTGACAGAGAGAGATCACAAGTAGGCAGACAGGCAGGCAGAGAGAGAGGGGGGAAGCAGGTTCCCCGCTGAGCAGAGAGCCCGATGCGGGGCTCGATCCCAGGACCCTGAGATCATGACCTGAGCCGAAGGCAGAGGCTTTAACCCACTGAGCCCCCCAGGTGCCCCGACACAGACACACTTTAAAAGTGGATTGATCAGGGCACCTGGGTGGCTCAGGTGGTTAAAGGGTCCAACTCTTGATCTCGGTTCAGGTCTCGATCTCAGGGTCGAGTTCAAGCTGTGTTTAGAAAAAAAAAAAAGAAAAGAAAAAGTGGGTTTATCATCCCTTTCCTGCGCAGCCCAAGAAACTGAGATCCCAAGAAAAGAAGGGACCACCTGACCAGCAGGGAGGACTGGGGCTGCTGGAGTCCCGGCCCCCGTGGGGCGAGGACCTGAGGAGCCTGGTCAGCACAGGCCGGCGTCCTGGCGTCCTACTCGCGTGATCACCCTGGCTGGGGGCGGGACTTCCAGGCCAGACAGCGTCAGCTCCCCCACTTCCTGCTTCCAGAACGTTCTGCCCCTCTTGATGATGATGGGGGCCCACCCTGGGAGGAAGCAGAGGGCCAGGGCCAGAGACATCCTTAATCTCGTCCAAAATCCAACCCCAACTTGTGTGTCGGTTTGGCTTCGGGAGGAGGCGTTGGCTACGGGACCCCGGCAAGTCCCAGTGGTGGTGAAGGGCCCGTAGACCTGTCCACTGGATTCCACCCCAAGTAACTAATTTGATCCAGGGCTGATGGGCCAAGCGGGAACAGCAGCGCCTTAAGCCTCTGAGGCAGGGAGGAGAAACCAGGAGAGAGGGAATGGCTGGGGCACGCAAGGGAGGCTAGAGATCTCAGGGAGGCTGCCTGGCCCTGCAGCTTTCTCTGCAGGACTTCTCAGAGCCTTTATGTCCTGCGGTACACCAGGACTCCCCCGGGAGCAGCCACACCGCACAAGGGACGCCCAGAACCCCTGCTGTGAGAACGTGTCCCAGAACAGAAGTGGGGGCCCTGGCTTCCTCAGAAGACACGGCTTGGCCTCAGACGGGAGGGCCACTTTGGCGTTCTCGCTCAGGCACTGGTTTGCCGTGGGACCCCGTGGAAGGCTCCCCCCTTCTGGGGCCTCCTCATCCTCATGGTAAGACAGGGCCTCTCACCCCCGGGCCTTTAGGGAGGACGGCACCAGGGGTGACTGGCGGAGACATGGTTTCCGGGCCACGGGCCACGGCAGTCATGATTGTATACAGGAGATGGACACTTGTGGAGCGAGGGGGCAGAGGGCCCCCGAGTGGGCCACAGCACCCTCGCACATGGCCTGCACAGGAAGGACGTGGGGGTGGTCACGCTGGCCTCACTGCAGAACGTCAGGGATGTCCTTCCTCCCCCGGTTCCCAAGGCCACAGTCAGGTCGGCCGCGGGTTTACCCGGGCTGTGGGGGACACCAAGGCCGTGCCCGCGGCCCCAGGCAGGAGACGGAGCGAGAAGCTGTGACACCCCATTTTCAGGGGCCACCCATTAATTAATTAGGCCCGATGAATAATGCACGCCTCCTGGGTTGTATTAATAGCATATTTATACGGCGTGCTATGGGTGGTACACATTCGCGTTGGAGCGTTTCACAACTAATTCATGAGCCCGCTCCTCTCCCGGGCTCCGGGAGAGCCTGGCCAGGGCTCCGGCGAGGGCTCGGGGGCTGCTGCCGCCAGCCAAACTTTACATTTCATTATAAATGGCTTTGCTGGGCATGTCGGTAACTTCCCCATTTCCATCCACTTTATTATTAATGGCTTTCCTGAACTGTAGCAGCCCGACGTCGCACACAATGCGTTATAAATATTTGATCCGGCGTCCATAGTCTGCCATTTATCATTTATAACGGGTTACAAAAACATTATAAAACATTTACCGCACATTTATAGATCATTTTCGGCTACCACGACGATGTGTTATAAATACATTATTAATCCTCCTCACGCCGTTTATAGGAGCCCCTTGTAATGAGGCCTGGCCCGCCCAGCCCCTGGTAAACAGAGCGTGCAGGCCGAGGGCCCGAGGAAGCCCGGCCCCGCTTCTCATGGCTGTGTGTCCTTGGGTGAATCACGGCATGTCTCTGTTCACAGAGCAGGTCCTCTACTGAGCACTTCTGTGTCAGATGCCGCTCCCGGCCACCCTGAGCCTTGGGCTTCACCTTCAGGCCCGTTTCACAGACGTGGACGCCGGGAGGGGAAGGATGTGCCCAAGGCACAGCTGGGCTGGTGTGGGTGGGAGGTCGGGCGGGGCTGCCCCTGGCCTTATGGGAGCAGGACTGGAGAGCTCAGAGATTCAGGGTGAGGGGACCCCTCCACTGGCCTCTGGCCGGGCGGCCCCTTGGCTCCTGCGGTCACACGCTTTGCCATCCCAAAGGCGCTCGGGGCTGCAAGTCTGGCCCGTGGGCTCCCGGGATGCGGGCTGTAGTGCTGACCAGGGAGGAGAGGGTCTGAGGGGCCTCTGGGACCCAGCCGCCCCTCCACGATACCCCAGCTCCAGCTCCGCGTCCTCGGGAGGGGAGGCCCCCTGGGGAGGCTGAGGCCAGGGGCAGCAGCCCAGGTGTGCAGCCAGAGGGCGGTCAGCCCTCACACGGTCCCCGCAGCTGAAGTCCCGCGCTCACCCAGATCCTCTCTGCCTGAGGATCCTGAGGCCATGTGACTTCCCGGGACGCCTCCTCTCCCCATTGGGAACAGCAGGACCAAAACACGTGCCAGACGAGTGGCCACCCAGCCCCACTGTGCAGGCCGGCCCCCTGTTCCCCACCCAGCCCCACCATCCCTCCCAGGCCAGGAGGGCACAGACAGAGCTGGGCCCATGCGCTCAGCACTCACACCCAAAGACAGACCAGAGCCCTGCAGCTCCGACTGTAGGCTGATAGGTAGAGTCCTCGCCTGAAAAACTCCTATTCATCCTTCAAGACCCACTTGGCAATCTACCTTTCGTGCAGAACTCTTCCTGACTCCCGGGGTATAGGCCTTGTGGGTCCCCTGGGGGCCGAGCTGGGCCGGGTGTTGGCACTGGGCTCTGGACGGGTGAGTGGGACCTGGATTAAGGGAACTGGACGGTCCTTCCAGAGCCTTCCCAGCCAGCCCTCCGTCCAGGGAGGGAGGGGACAGCAGGCCCTGGGGAGACCTCGAGCCACACCCCTCCGACACCTGAAATGACCCCACCTCGGCCTGGCTGGGCCTAACTGGGTCAGGCCTCAGTGGCTCCAAGGAGACAGGGAGGAAGGTCCTGACCCAGGACCTGAGCAGATCTGCCCCGAGAGCCCTCGCTGCCCTCCTCTGTGAAACGGGGGTGCCAGCCAGCCCTCCCAGGGTGAATGTGGGGGCACGGGCCCTGGGGAGCCTGCTGGGGAGCGATCCAGGCCGGTCAGGGCCCACCCCTTCCCAGGACTGAAAACGAAACCAGGTGTTTATCCTGAAGTTGTTGGGAAGCGGTGCCCGGTCACCATGGCAACGCCTCACTGCCCCACCCCTTCCCACCTGCCGAAGGAAGCCCCGTGCCACTGCCCTTGCGGTGGGGCTGGCCTTGGCCCGGCGCCCTCCCCTGGGGCCTCCCCCTCTCCTGCAGTGAAGGGGGCCACGAGTCTGGTGCTGGACGACTTCGGGGCCCCAGAGCAGTCCAGACCACACTGGCCCCTGTAATGGGGAGCTCACTCCTCGGCTCACCACTGGCCTTCGCCGACCGGGAACGGGGCGGAGGGGGGCCATTCTCGGGGGTCCTGTTAATGTCCCCTCCCCACAGCTGGACCTTAGGGACCCTGGGGATCAGAGAGACGGAGGCCAAGGTCACGGGTGGGCTCTGACAGCCCCTGTCCCACCAGTGGGAGCCCCCGGGGAGAGCCTGGGTGTGAGGGCCGGGCAGGAGCATACCCACCACCACGCCCCCAGCCCCGGCTGCCAAGCCTCCCAGAGACCGGGCCTCGGCACAGCCCACGCCAGGAAGGGGCAGCCCCACGGCCAGGTGCCCACCTCCAGCCTGCCGAAGGCCCCGAGCCCAGGGTGTCGACCTGGTGGGGAGGAAGGTCAGGACCTGGAAGCGCCTAACTGGGCTGAGCTCCCAGTACCTGCTAAGCCAGTGGGCGCAAAGACCCCACGCTCAGGCCAGGGGCAGGTCATGAGCTTCTGGGAGGTGAGGTGACCCCAAGTGGGGGGCTCAGCTGGGCCCGCACTCCCGTGCGCTCCCTCGCCCAGAGCTGGGCCCCTTCCCCCACACTCGGCCCAGGCTGTGCACCCAGGTGCTGGGACCTCCGTCCACCTCCCCAGGCGAGGAGCGGCCCCGGCGTGGTCAGGGGCACAGACCCTGGCCCCACGCCCCCACACTCGCATCTCAGCCGTGTCAAGCACCGGCCAGAGCCCGAGAGCCTGTCGCCCCCTCGTGCGTCTTTCCCGGCATGTAACACGGAGACTGTGTGCGATCAGCAGTGGACGCTCGGCGGGACCGCCCACAACCAGGTAACAGCCAGTGTCCGGGGAGCACCTTGTGCGCGACAGCCAGAGCCTATGTGCCCACGCCGAACCCCGCTGTCCCTCCGCGTGTCTCGCACGTGTCCCTCGGGCGACCTCCACTCCTCTCCTGCCACCACGGCCAGAGCCTCGGCAACCGGCCCACCTGCCCACACCCATACCAGGATGCCTCGGTCTTCCCCGCGCTGAAGGGGGCAGGCGGCATCTCGGGGCTGTGGGGGCTCCCGCATCCCCCAGGGCGGGGCTGAGCCCCTGCCTCTTGCCCTTCTCCCCAGTCAGGGCTGCTGTCGCGCAGAGGGGACCAGAGGGGAGGCCGGGCCAAGGTGGCCGGGGCCCAGGCTGCATCCGGCCCTGAGCTCCCCCGGACCTCGGCCTTAGGCCCAGAGATGGGTGAGCCTGCCTCTCCGCCTGCTGGGACCCTTCCCACATGCTGGAGCCAGGGAGTCCGTGCGCCGGCTGGCAGGGAGCCAACCACCCACCCGCTGGAGATCCTGGGGCTCCCTGGGAGAGGAGGCACCACTCTGGGGCACTGTGTCTGCGGTGTGATCCCAGCAGCCAGGCCAGGCGCCCCTCAGAGCCCGCCCTTCTAGAGTCTCAGGGCTGCGGGGGAGGATCAGGCCAGGGTCCCGTGACCCGGGCTGGGCAGTGTGAGCCACGCGGGACGGGGACAGCGCGTGAGGAACGGCAGGATCTGGCCCAGGGGGGCTGTCGCGGGGGCAGGGGCACGGAGGCGGACCAGCTGGGAACTCAGGACCAGCAAGCAAGGGGGCTTGGGAAGGGGCCTGGGAGAAGGCAGGCAGCACCGGCCGGCTCCACACAGGGAGGGCCACCGCATGCTGAGACCAGGCCGGGGTGCAGGGGCGTCTGGAGCGAGGGGCAAGGAGCATGGGCCAGCCGGGCGTGCACCAACTCTCACCATGCCCGAGGGCCAGTCTCCCCAGGAGGTTGAGGCCGAGGTTCAGCAGCTTTGGGACCAGTTTTTGGTTTTTTTAGCCACTGCGCCCCCTGGCGGCCCTGCTGAGCAGGAGCAGGCAAGGGATGTGTGGGAGGTGTGGGGGGGCAGCCATTAGCTGGGAGGAGGGTAAGCTGGGGAGACAGGGGTGCCTGCTGGGAGCCTGTCGGGGTGGGGGCTCCCCGTCCCACCCCAAACTGGTGGGATGCTAACGCAGCCGGGGACCTGGGGCCTCACGGGAGGAGCCGACTGCACGGGGCACAGCCCCACCTCCAATGCCCCCAGGCTGAGGTCTCAGGCCGGCCCCCACAGCTTCACTGGGGGACACTCGCGTCCCCACGCTCCTTCAGGGGTGCCCCCACCGTCCTCTCGTGGATGGGATCGTCCGGGGCCCCCAGTCGGTGCTCAGGGACAGTCTGGCTTCTGTGCGGGTGTCTGCGGCCGAGGGTCCCGGCATGTGGCCCCTCCCGGGGCAGGCCAGGAGTCGGGTCCGCGGGTGTCCTCTAGCGAGGCCCACCCTACCCAGGTGCCCAGGGGGCTGATGCCCCCCTCTCCTAACTGCCCGGGAGTGGGAGCAGAGAGGGGACCGGCGCGACGGCAGGGACCAGGGGCCACAGGGGTGGGCCAGCCCAGCAGACGGGCTCCCCTTCCCGGGCCCTGCTCAACCCCCAGGCGACTCGAGGGAGGTGAACACAGGCAGCCAGCACTGAGGGAATTCAGAACGTTTCATTTCACACCGGCCCCTCGCAGTGGCCCACCAGGACACCAGCGTCTGCTCCCGTCACTGCAGGCCCGGAGACCAGCGGGCTGCCGGCGGAGGAACGCAGGGCCGGCTCACATCACCGCCTCCATGTGCAGGATCCTCAGGGCCTCGGAGATCTGGACGCTGGTGTCCATCTGCCCGTACATGCCCACCAGGAAGGCCCGGTGCAGCAACACGGCCGCGTGCTCTGTGCGGGAGAGAGGACGCGACACGTCCGGCGCCGATGAGCTGGCGGCTCTCGGAAATAGGGCGTCTAGGCCCCGCGAGAGCCAGGCCTCGGGGAGCAAAGGCCTCAGGGGCTCTAGGCGCCCTGGGTGGGCCAGGCCGGGCTCACCTTGGCAGAGGAGGGTGTACTCGGGCAGGTTCCTCAGGGCCGTCTGCACCACCTCGAAGTCCCGGCTGCCCAGGCAACACATGAACGTGGGCAAGAAGTCGGCTGCAAAGCTGAGAAGGCGCGCACTCAGGTAGGCACCCCTCCCGACATCACCCCGCAGTGCCACGGCCAGGCCCGGAGCTGACGGGGCCCAGGGCGCCGCGGGTGCCGGGCTCACCTGGGGTTGTTCTGGATGGAGCGCAGGGCCAGGCCGAAGGCCAGGTTGCGGCAGGGCTCCTCGGCAGAGCTCATCAGCCGCTGCAGGTTGGTCTGTGGGGAGCGGGGATGTTACTGGGGTTCCCCTCCTGGCAGGAGCTCAGCCCCTCAGCCCCCGGCCGCCCCACACCAACCACAGACGGCCGGTAGGGGACCCCGCTCCCCACACCCCACCCCCACCGCCTCAGGCCCCGGGGCGGCAAGCACTGGCGGTCTGCAGGCTCCAGCCCAGGCCAGGGGTGGGCTCCTGGCTCCACTGTGAGCACCTGGGGCAGGGCCAGGTCCACATGCGTGGTCCCCCGTCCCCCGGTCCGGCACGCTTCCCACCGGCAGGCAGACGGGCTCCCCGGGCCCCCAGCTCGCTCACCGAGAAAAAGCCCAGGATCTCCGGTCTCCGCCGAGACATCTCGTCTATGTCACTCAGAACCTCCAGCACATCTGAGACAGGCAGAGGGACACGTGCGGGCCACGTCACAGCTGCTGGACTCAAGGCCGGACCCGTGTCCCCATGCAGCCCGGGGACAGGAGACAGCAAGCCCCGGACCGGAGCCTGCGGTGCGGCAGGACCCCCAGGCCAGTCCCCGGTCCAGCCTTGGCCCAGGTTCCAGCAGAGGGACCCCGTGCTCTGGCTGCAGTGCGGCCCATCAGAACGCTGGCGCCAGTGCCCTCTGCATGCCAGGACAGCCAGCACTGCAGGGGTCCCCAGCACCTCCAGAGGAAAACCACCAGGACTTGGACTGGCTTCCCAGTCTCACCAGGCCAGTGACCCCTAACTGTAGGTGCTGGTCGACCAGAAGGCTTTCGGAGGTCCAGGCTATCTAGACCCTTGCCTGGCAGGTCTGAGGCGGCCCGCGGTCTGTGCTGGGACCCCCTGCCCAGCTGCCTGTCCCTGGCCACCCAGAGCCGCTCCCCCTGCGCGTGGCACCTGGCCCCCGGCATGCTCTCTGCACGGGGACACCGGCCCCCAGATGCAGACCCACCACGGTCCGTCCAACAGCCCAAATTCATGCAGCAGCCCTGCCCTCCGTCCCCCTGCACGCTGCTGGCCCACCCCTGCAGTTGGGCCTGCCTGCTGCAGGGGACTCTCAGCCCCCGAGGTCCCTGATCTCCCGTCTGCAGCCTGCTGCCCCGTGGGACCGCCACCAGAGCAGCCCGTCCCCACCGTGAGCCCCATGTCCTCCCTGAAGGCCTCCTCCGCCCCCTGACCCTGAGGACACAGCCCCGCTCCTCCTGGGGCCTTCTGGAGGGCCGCGGCAGCATGGGGCGCCAATGGAGCCCACCACCCACCGTGGGGCTGACCTGGCCTGCGGGGGCCAGGCTCCTGGACTCACCCTCGACAGTCTGGCCCCGGGAAAGCCTCTTCATGTAGGGGGCCATTTCTGCTGCCGTCAGGGGGGTAAACAGGGACACGCTGACCAGAGGCAGGGAGCCGGCCGAGCTCTCATCTGGAAGCCAGGAAGTCAGCGCCGTGAGGCTGGAGACAGACGGCCCACCCCGGAAGCACAGCCCGGCCAGGGCCTGTGGGGAGGTCTGCCTGGGGGAGCGGCCTGCCAGCACTCAACACCCAGGCTCCAGAACCTGCCTGAGCAAGGGCCGTCCCTGACGAGTGGCCCCTGGAACCTCACGTGAGTCCAGAAGATGTGGCCACTGCCCCAGGTCTGAGCACAAAATCCGGGACACCGTGGATGCCCCACAAGTGTGCGGGAACCGTGAGCCCGCTGGGATCTGCCTGGGAGCCAGCCTCTTTCTCCCCCGAGCCTCTCAGCTGCCACACGGAGCATGACCGGCAGGAGCAGTGACAGCCCAGCTGCGGCCCGGGCGTGCCACGGGGACACCAGGACGGATGGTCCCGAGGAGGGCTGCCGGGCCCGCAGGACCCCCGTGGGCCCCACTCACCCTCGCCCTCCTCGTCCAGGGCCCGGTCGGCTCTGCCATCTCTGCTGGGAAGGCTCAGCCCCGCAAGGAGGGACTTGAGCATCACCAGGTCACTGCTGTCGAAGGACAGGTCGCTGGGGAGAGCACAGGTGCTCCGTGAGGAACGCGCCGCGGACGGCAGGAGGGCGGGCGGGCACAGGAAGCCAGAGCTTTGGGAAGTGAGTGCAGAGCAGCGCGGGCAGATGTGGCCCCGTGGCCCCAGCCCCCACCGCCCTGGGCTCCGGCACTGCAGGAGCCTCTACGTGGCTCGGAAGCCCCCAACCCCTGCAACCCTGTGGTGGGATCCTTGCTGGATGTGCGCGCACACACTCACTGCAGCGCGTCGGCGTGTTTCTGCAAGAAGGCCACGGCCGCCGGGGCGTTGCAGGTCACGTACTTGTGGGTGAAGTGCACGAACTTGTGGATGAAGGGCGCCAGGTGGCGGGAAGACTTCCTGTAGCTCTGCAAGCGGAGGCCGTGCGTTCACAGCCGGGGCGCCCCGCTCTGCCCCCCACTTGCCCAGGAGGTCTCAGCACGGCCGGCCACGCCAGCAGGGCCTGTGCTAAAAGTGGCCTTGCCACTGGCCAGCTGCCCACGCGGCCAGGCCGGAGCGTAAGGGGCACCACGGAGCCCGACCGCGGCTCCTGGCCGGGCCTCTCCGGGCACACGGCCAGCAGGAAGCTGGTCCCCAGGGCGGGCGGCAGGAGCCACCAGGCCCCGGAGCTCTGCTGAGCCCACGTGCTGTGTCCGCCCCCCCAACAGCCTCAGGCAGAAAGGCCGGGCCGGGCGGAGCAGCGCGCAGGGTCGCGGGGGCGGGAGGGCCACAGGCCAGGGGACGGAGGCCACGCACCAGAAGCAGGCGGACGAAGGAGCGCAGGCAGTCCCACAGCGCCCCCTGGTGCTCGTTGTGGAACACGTGCGGCTGCAGCAGCTCCAGCACCCCCAGCACGTGCAGGAAGAAGGTCAGGTGGCTCTGCTGGCGGAACTCCTGGAAGTTGAGGTGCGTGCGGCCGCGGAGGAGCGCGGCGATCATGGGCAGGTGCCTGCGGACGACGGGTGAGGGGCGCTCGCTGCTCCTGCGCAGCCCCGCAGGGAGCCCCGCTCGGGGCCAGGACCGGCAGACGGGCACGCCCCGGCGTCCCACCTGCTCCCATGTCTGCACGGCGGCGTCCCCCGGGCCCGGCTCCGGCTCAGGCAGGAAGCAGCCAGCAGCTCGTGGGCGCAGACCCCACTCCTGCACAAGCCCCCGGGCACAGGCAGGACGGGAGGAGCCCCGAGGGCCCGCTGGGGCGCCCGTACCTGAGCAGCAGGATGGGGTGGGCCACAGCCAGCTTCCGGCAGGCCATGTTGGCGTCGGCCACTCTGCTCTCGGACGAGCGGGAGTCGCTGGTGTCCGCGAGGAGGGTGAGGAAACGGTGGATGAGGCCATCCAGCTGAGGGGAGGGGGCGGTGAGGCCCAGGGGCCCCCCACGGAAGGGCCCGAGACGGGGCTCCCTGGGGGTGGGGCCCCCCCGGCTTCCCGAAGACCTGACAAGCCCGTGCTGACCAGAGGAAACTGTCCCCCCAGCCCCTAGGCTTTCTGGGTGCATGAGGGGTGCGTGCCGAGGTGAAGTCCGGGGGGTCCCCGGGGAGGGGCAGGGAGGGCACAGGGATGCCCTGGGCGGGCAGACGCGCGAGGGACGGGCCCCCCGGCGACACCGCCGCCAGAGGGCAGCCGGCTGTGCGTCTCCTGCGCCTCAGGAAGGACACAGGGGTGCGGGCGGACGCCCCTCTGCTCTGAGACCCTCGGAGAGGCGGAGAGGCAAGGTGGGCTCGGCCCTCAGGCGCCGACGCGACACCCAGCGCACAGCACCGCCCGTGTGTCCTTGTCTCCCTCCCACCGGGAAAGCACGCTTCTCCGCGCCCAGGCCGGGTCTCTACGCCGGCGGTAAAGAGTGGAGGCGGCCCCGAGCACCCCCGCGGTAGGGCCGCCCTGCCCCCGCTCACCTTGCAGGTGCTGCCGCCGGTGGCGCCTCCGCTGTGCAGCAGGACCTCCGGCACGGGCACCCGCAGCTCCGGCCACTGCAGGTAGAGCTGCACCAGCAGGTCCCGGCAGCGCCTGCCCAGCACGCTGCAAGACAGGGGGCGGGCTGCTGGGCGGGCGCGGCTCGCGGGGGGGCGGCCTGGAGGCCCGCGGGCAAGGGGGCCGGCGCCCTCACCTGTCACCCCACTGCTGGATGCAGCCCGTCAGGTGCGCCGTCACCTTCCGGACGCTCTCGTCGTGTCCGCGGCAGCAGCTGAGCAGCAGGGGCAGCCGGGCCTGGAGGAGGCTGCAGGCGGCGGCGTCCCCGTCCGGGCTCCTGGCCTCCGCCTCCGCCAAGATCAGCTCCACCAGCCCGATGAGCTCCGCCGCCTGCACGCGCAGCACCAGCTCCTCCCGCCGCTTCTGCGGGCGGCACCGCCAGTCAGCACCAGGGCGGACCAGCCAGGCCCGCGCCCGCCTCTCCCCACCCTGCGCGGCGGGGCACCCCAACACCTGCCTGGGGGGTGCGCTGGTCCCTTCCCTGCCAGATCCGGGGAACGTGGATGCAGGCCCAGAGGAAATCCAGAGAGGCCGTAGGATCAAACCTGCCAAGACGCGGGAGCTTTGCCTCAGTTTCCAGGCAGGAGAGGAGAAAGGGTAGGACGAGCAGTGGAGAAGGGAGGTTCAGGCCACAAACACCACCTCCCGATCAGCTCTCTGGACGGGCCCCAGTCAGCTATCCAAGGACGAGTGCCCTGCACACGGCGTGGACCGCAGCCACGGACGCCCTCCGGGGAGCCGACCGTCTGCCCTGCTGCTCACCCGGAGCAGGGACACCTGGACCAGGCGGGCTCTGCATCTCCAGGGTAGCGAGAGCCCCCGCAGGAACCCCTCCCAGGGTGCCGGTGGGGGGACGCCAGGCCAGATGCCCAGAGGGCCCCTCGGTGCCGCTGCCACACTGCCTGGTCTGCCGGGCAGGGGTGCGGGGAGGGGGTGCTCACCTCTGCTCCCGGTTCTTGCCCAGCAGGATGCGGACACACTGGTGCAGCGTGGCCCAGCTGGACTGGTGCGTGAGCAGCGCCAGCAGGTACGGGCGGAAGGACGGCACCTGGGGGCCGGGAGGACCTTTGCCCTGGCGGGAAGGACAGTGGGGATGGTCAGGTGGAACCGCCAGGAAGCAGAGGGAGGGGGCCGTTTCCAGAAAGACCCAGGGTTCCTGCCTGGTGGAGGCAACCTCGGCAGCCCGTGGACCACGTGGGGCCTGGCCGTGGAGGCCCCGCGTGCTCCCCTGCACCAGCTCCTCAGAGACAGCAAGTGCCCGCGGACAAAGACGACAGACACACCCCAATCCCGACTCCTGTGCCCAGAACCCCCAGAGTCTCGGGGTCTCTGAGACGTCCGGCCCCTGCACAGGCTGCTCGGGGGACCCATCCCAGGCACGGTACCAGGCTCCACTCTCCACTGAGCTCGGCACGGTGCCTCCCGTCCCTGCAGGAGGCCCTGGGCCACAAGGAGCTGGTACCCCACCTCCCCGAGCAGCCGGATCCGGCAGCAACTGGTCACCGGGGACGGGACGCCCATCTGTGCCAGTGAGAGTCAGGCCGCTGGAACCAACAGAGAGACCGCCCAGGCAGGGGCTGCCGCGGGAGCCCGGCCCCCACCATGCCCAGGGAAGTGCCGGCCCCAGGGCCCCGGAGCAGAGCGCAGCCCACCTTGCCCCGGGAGAAGAGCAGCCTCTGCTGCAGCTCAGGGCAGCTGCTGATCACCTCAGGGTCCAGCATCTCCAGCCAGTCGACAAGGAGCCCAGAGCAGGGTCCCAGCTGCACGGCCTCTAGGCTGTAGGGACAGCAGGGAGGGCTCAGGAACGGCCAGCCAGAGCTGCGCCCGGACCGGCCGCGGCCCCCCCAGCTCACCTGCAGCCATCGGCCTCTGGGTCCCCGGGGGCCGGGGGCTCCTTCTCCTGCAGCAGCAGGGAGCTCACCACGGCGACGGGCCGCAGGGTCGGGGACGCGGGGGCGGTGGCCAGGAGCGCGGCCAGAAGCTCCTCCAGGTGAGGCGACCCCACCTCAATCAGGCCCTGGAGCACTGCAGACACAGCGGGACGGTACCCTCGGTTGCTCCGGCTCGGTGGACCGGCAGGCGGGCCCCAGACCCCCGACGCCAAGGCCGAGGCCCCGTGTGCCCGGCGGCTCTGCGGGTGGGCTCCCCACATGCACACCGTCCCCACAGCAGGGCCCGCGCCGGGGGTGGCCCTTCCTGGCGGACTGCCCCATTCGGGGCACCTGGGACAGGGACCTCTGCACTGGAGGCCGAGCTGGGGGTCCTCCCGGTTCCCGACCCTGGGGTACCTTTGCCGACGAGCTCGGGCTCCTCGCTACACTTCTCCCCGGATTTGAGGGTGGTGACCACAGCCCGGACGGTGGAGCTGACCAGCTCCAAGTCCCCTCGGAATGCCAGGGCCTCGGCCAGACGCAGGAGCCCGCTCCGCACTGCCCGCAAGCACACGCGTGAGCCAGGGCACAGGCGTCCGTCCCCGCTGCCGCAGCCCACCCTGCCCCGGAGCCCCCAGGCCTCACGTGTGCTTCCTGCCAAGGGTCCTACCTCGCTCCCCAAAGCCCTAGCTTTCCAGCCGCCAGCCCTGTCCCCAGTGACGCCCCTCTGGGGCCCACGGAGCCTGACGGCTGACACCCCCGGGCGCGGCCGGCCCTCACCATCGCTGATCCTGTGCCGCGCGGAGTACTGGACGGCGAACAGCTTGAGCTGGGCCTGCAGGGGGCCCCCCTCCCCCGCGGGGCCGTCCAGCCACTGCAGCATCTGCATGAGCACTTTGAGGAAGAGCGACGAGAAGCCGGTGTCCTGGGGCGCGCAGCGCTGTGGGGACGAGCGGCAGCTCAGCGCAGGGCCAGAGCAGTCCCTGGCTGTCAGCCGCAGGGGTGCAGAGCCTCTCAGAGCCCGGCTGACGGACATTCTGTGGTTCGGGGGCCACCTGCGTGTAGCTGGCAGAGGAGACACGTCCCGCGCACCCACCAAACACGGGGCGCACGCGGGCTGGGAACGACCCCCGCGCCTCCTTCTATTTCCCAGAAAGCTTCCGTCAACACAGGTGGGGCTCCACGCCCACCTCCGCAGGAGGCTGTCTCCTCCGTCCACTGAGAGCCAAACCCTAAGGCCGCAGAGGCACAGAGCAGGGTGCTGGGGGCAGGGCCTGGGACGCCGCGGGTGGACGTGAGGCTCTGGGGCACGCACCGCGGCCTCCTGCAGCCCCCTGCCCCCCATGGACCTGGGACCTGCCGCGGGCACACCCACCTGGTACTGGCAGAGCTGGCGCATCAGAGGGCAGGCGAGGAAGTGGCTCCGGTGCATGGACATCACCAGGGCCCCGCTGTGCGGCGAGTTGAGCAGGGTGGCAATGGCCTGCAGCAGGCGCACCGCGACGCCGGTGACCTCGGGGCTCCCCTGACGGACGCAGGCCAGCTCCCGGCCCAGGGCCTGCTGCAGCGCGAGGGCAGCGGGGCGGGCGCTGGAGCTCTGCCACCGCGGGCCTGGGCTCAGCGGGAAGATCTGCAGCAGAGCCAAGGGCAGCATCAGGAGGACACACTCGGTCTCCGCGGGCACGCTGCGCCCTGCGCCCGTGCTCAGTGGGCCAGACTGTGCCCGGGCGCTGCCAGCAGCTCCCGTCCCTGCCACGTGTCCTCAGGAGGTGTAGGGAGGGGCCCAGGATTCCCGACGGACCAGCCTGGGGAGCCTCCCTTGGGCTGAGGTCGCAGGCAAGCCCACTGCCCCACCAACGCGGGCTGCTCCATTCACGGAACCGAGCACCGACCCCAGAGGGTGCACGGACCACAGCCGGCGTGTAAAGGGGGCCCCCGAGCACAGCCCTGGACTTCGGAGAAACCCACTGCAGGGAAAGCACGTGTGCAGGTGTGTGAGCAGAAAGACATGTGCCCTTGGTAGCGACCGTCACCAAGCGAGCAGGTGAGCCCCGCACGGAGGGCCCAGGGGGCGGGCTGCGCATGTGCCAGTGCGTCGGGTAGAGGCAAAGCCACGGAGGCAGGGAGTGAAGGCTCACGGCTGTTGTACCCGCACAACTCCCGGCAGGCGGAAAGTCGGGCACCGGCCGCTGTAGTGGGAGCAGCACCGTAGGCAGGGCTCGTCAGCCCCTAGGACGCTCGCTGCTCGTGGCCGAGAGCTTGTGCCCACCACGCCTCCAGGCCCCGCCCCGGAGCAGACCCAGCTGACAGCCCAGCGCCGGGGGGACCATCCCTAGCTGCTGTTCCGGATGAGCGCACTGAGACCCACAGCAAGTGAGCGGCCCGGCTACGGCTATGGCCCCCCCGGCTCCGCCCGAGTGCCTGGCTCCAGACCCCCTCCCCTCCACGGATGCAGAGTTCTGGGGTGAAGCCCCGCCCCCTCTCTGGGCCCAGGACACCCCCTTCTGCGGTACCTGCAGGAGCATGCTGGCCAGGTCGTCCTCGGGGGCAAGCACCCGCACCTGGGTCACAGCCCGCGTCCGGCCCAGCCCCGAAGGCTGCTCCGGGCTGCTTTTGGGTTTGGGCACGTCTGCGCTGTCTGCAGAGAAAGGGGGCAAGGCTTCAGCTGATGGCGCTTCCCGGCCAGCTCCAGCGGGAGACGGCACCCCCAAGCACCCCAGGCTGGCTCGGGCCTGCTGAGGCCCACAAGGAGCAGGGCCTTCACACAGGAAGGCAGACGCTGGCCGGAGACGAGAGTGTGCCCCGGGTCTTGGGAGGCCCCCACACTACCACAGCTGAGCCGTGAGGCAGGGGGTCGGGCTGGTACCTCGCCGCGGGGGCAGGGAGGCCGTGAGCAGGGAGTGGAAGGTCTGGCCTCCGGACGCTCCTCTCTCGTGCTGAACTTCAACCAGGTGAGCCATGTAATCTACGAGCCAGCAGCCGGCAGTTAAACACCTGAGCCCCGGAGGACCGAGGGCCTCCCCTTCCCCCAGAAACCGGCGCTGGGAACACCGCCCCACCAGGCAGACACCCCAGCACAGGATGTCACAAGCTGAGCTACGGGATCTTTTAGCCAAGGACCCGGTTGCGCCGAGCGCACCCCTGTGGCTCCCCCCTCATCAAACCCGGAGCACATTCAGACGCCGGGGCTGCGCTGGGACAGGGCGGCCCAGCCTCTCCTGGGTGTTGTAGGCCTGCGTCCTGCCAGGCGCCTGCCCCCGGTGCCTCCTACCCCTGGACCACCCCTGTCGCTCGTGCTGGGCCCAAGGCGCTGGGTCGGGGTCCACAGCACCCGCGAGGCCCCGACTCTCACTCTTGTCCATGATGTTCTGCTCCAGCGTCTGGGGGTCGTGGGCCACTGCCTGGTCCAGGTACTGCAGCAGCTTGCTCATGCTGGACACGGGGATGCCAAACGACTGCACGAACAGCAGCAGCTGCTGGGGCTCCAGGTCCTGCAGGGCTGAGAGGGGCACCAGCTCGCTGACCCCTCGCCCAGCACCCTGGGGCCTCCCCGCCCCGGCCGGCTCCCAGTGGGCTCCTCCCACCCACCCCCTGCGGCTCCTTCCTCCTCACCGGAGCCCCCCTAGAATCGTCGCTGGCTCCCTAGGAGCGTGTCCTCCCCACGCTTCCTGAACGCGCCCCCCGTGCCCCCACCTGCCCAGGGGCTACCCGGCCGGACGCCCGCTGGCCGCTGCGGGACCAGCACTCCTCCTAGGGGGCCGCCCGCTCCCACTCCGTCCTTCCAGGACCTCTGCGCTCGAAACCCTGTCCTCTGGCACCGTGGCACCCGCCCCAAAGCCCAGCGCAGCCCGGGCGCAGCGGGAACCCCAGGAGGGCCTGCAGGATGACAGACGCCCGGCGCTGCCGAGACTGCCGAGCTGTCCTCCCACACGTGCGGCGGCGGGAGCGGCCGGCCCAGCCCCGTACCGGCGTCCACCAGGCGGGGGACCTCCGAGCGGATCATGCGCAGCTTCAGCCAGTCGGGCAGCAGCAGCGCCTCCTCGGACGTGTCCACCAGGAAGGCCGTGGGCAGAGGCTGCTTCTCTGGAAACCAGATGTCCAGCAGGGCCTGGAACTCGCCGTCACCAGCTTCAGGAGAGACGACGTGGTGAGCGGCCAGACAGCTCACCGAGGCCACCCCAGCCATCGCGGTGAGGACTTGCTGTCCCCAGAGGGTCTGGAGGCGGCGGATGGGAGAGCCGCATCTCCCGGCCGCGTGCGGGATGACGGAGGCTTCCTGGGCCCGGGAGACCGAACGCAAGCAACACCTGTTCCTGGTCTAACAGCGCGACCCCGCTGAGGGCGTGCAGGGACTCAGAGGCTGGCCAGTCCACCTCGGGGGCTGCGACATGGGCCAGCACCGTCCCAGGCTCCTGGGCTCGGCGGAACGGGCTCCCTTCCTGCTCCCAGGCTGCGGAGACACGCCCCCCCCTCCCCCCCAGGGCTGACACGAGGCCAGCCTCCCCTTGCTGCCCACGGCTCGTGAACTCCTGTCCTTCTGAGGGGACACATCCTCTTCGCCTGCCCCGACAGCGGCCACTTTCCCGGCAGAGCCCCTGCCCCTGTCCTCCCCTCTCGGACACGAGTGTGGCAGACTGGTGCACGGCTGTGGCCAGAAAGGGGCAGGGGCTCTGCCAGGCCAGTGAGGGGGCAGCCACCCAGAGGGACACAGCCCACGGCCTGCGAGCTGGAGCTCAGCGCTCTGGGGCTCGGTGCCCACTCGGCGGCAGCCCCGCATCCACGCTCCCACCGCCAGAGGCCCAGAGCTTCAGCGGCTGCACGGGGAGCGCGCGGAGACGCAGACACAGGAAGGCCTCGCTTCCCACGACCGCTCTGCGATGGGCTGGGCGGCGAGGGGGCACCAGAGGTCACAGCTTCACCCCAGGCCACTCACCGCGGGGCGGCCCCAGTGTCAGCAGGATGACCATGGCGTGCACCACCAGAATGTGCATGGTGGCCGTCTCCCCGCTGGTCCAGCGAAGGAAGACCTGGTCCTGGGACTCCGACTGCGGGGGAAGGAGGAGGGTGCTGCCGGGCTGGGCAGAGGCGCTGGGACCCAACCCCGGGGCGGCCCGCCAGCCTTACCCAGCTGTACACCTCCTCCCCCTCCTTGCTCTTGCGCATGCGCCTCACGTAGCGGGAGAAGATGGAGAGCAGGGCGACGAGCACGGCGTCCGACTCCGCGCTGCAGGAGTGCTTCGAGAACAGGTGGGCCATGATGGTGGAGCGCTCCACGACCAGCCGCGCCACGTCCTGGGGGCGGCCAGAGCCAGCACCGCCGTCAGAGGGCCTCCCCCGCCGGCCCCGTCTCCACGCCAGGCCACGGCGGCCCGCCACGGCCAGGGTCACCGAGACCCAGCGGCACGGGGTGGGGGGAGGGAGGGGGCCCCGTGCACACGCGGGGAGTCAGACCACCCAGCGTCGGGGTGTGGTGTGGCGAGAAGTGACACAGCCGCTCTGAACGTGGGGGACGCCCACCTGGCCCCAGCAGGGACCCCGCCGTGGTGACCCGCCCTGCTCATGGAGGGAGCACATGCCGGCGAGATGGCACGCGGCCCCCGCCCATGAACAGCAGGAGCACATCCTTCCCAAGGCCCAAAAAGAAAAGCCAACAGCCGCACGAGTGTCCCCTCGAAACCCGCAGCAACAGTGCGGGGCACACGGGCCGCGAGCCGTCCCCAGGCTGGCCGCTGGAGCAGACGCGGGGGTGGGACGTCCAGGCCCGGGCTGCTGTTCCCACCCAGCCCTCAGCGAGGGACCCACGCTGGGAAAGGACCCCGCCTTCAGGGACCCCTAGCTGCCTGGGGGCCCGCAGGAGCCGCGTGAGGGCCGAGCCAGAGCCGGCAGACAGGACAGCAGGGTCCCAAGAAAGCCGACTAGGGCAGCAGGCGAGGAGGAAACGGCCAAGCCCTGGGCCCCACCACCCGCCCTGGAGGGAACAGCTCCCCGTCCTGCCCGCCGCGGCCAGTGTGCCTGGAGGAGGGGGGACCACACCCCACCTCACAGCCCAGGCACCATCATCCTGTGGGCAAAGACCGTGCCAAACCCAGCCAGGCCTCGGTGACCCCGACGGCTACGCCGGCCCCAAGGACGCCAGGACCCTCGCACCCTTGATGCTGCCTCTGGACAGACGGTCCCAGGGAAGCGAGCGGGGCTCGCGCAGGCCGGGCCCCCACCCCAATGGCCCACCCCTCACCAGCGCCAGGTCACTGTGCTGGCCCTGCTCCTCCACGGGGGTGTGCTGCGACAGGTACACCAGGTAGGCGCTGATGGTCTGTGGGTCGGTCTCCATGTGGATGGCCTGGGGACGGAGGGCCGTGTGAGCTCCCAACACAGGCCATGTCCCCCCACCCCCGCCACCGCCCCCCACGCCCCCACCTGCTGCAGCGCCAGGGCGGTGGTGGGCCGGACGCTATCGAACAGAGGCAGCCGGGGCAGGTCCCGCAGCAGCCACTGGTAGCCGCGCAGCGCCTCGGGGTCCCCGGGGTCATCCTCCATCGGGGGCTCCTTCTCCTCGCCATCCCGCACGCTGCCCTCCGACAGCACCAGGGACAGGCCCTACAGGCAGACGTTCCCGTGCCACGTCTCGGTCCCAGCCCGCATGCGGGTCTCGGGACGGGCACGTTCTCTCAAAGCCCCAGCAAGACGGGGGCCACCCGGCTAACGAGGACGCTGCGTCGGGTCACAAACACTTGAGCCGACAGGACGTGAGAGGAGTGCAAGCCGATTCCCTTAGACAGCCACCCAGCCCCTCAGAAGACCGAACAAGGCCGGTTACGAGGCCGCCAGAGTGGGCGCCCCTGTGTGTCCCTCACAGGGTCCAGCTCCCCCCGATGGCACCCCCGCCACCCTTCCAGTGCGCGGAACCGCGGAACCCGCTGGGAAAAGCCCGAGCGATATAGGCTTGCCCGTGCCGGCAAGCGAGGGTGCACGGGCGCCCGCGCCTCACCTTCATGGCCAGCACCCTGGAGGCCACCTGGGAGGAGCCGAGGCGCCGCAGGAAGTAGTCCAGCACCTCGCACGTGGTCTGCTCGTCGGCCTTGGGGCCCAGCAGCAGGTCCTGCAGGCGACCCAGCAGCTGCCGCTGCTTCTGCTGCCTCTGCAGGGGCGAGGGAGACCCAAGGTGGGCCTGCAGGGCCGTGGGCAGGACCCAGCACCCTGGGGCGCTCAGGGGGAGGGCACTGACCTGCCGCTTCTTGGCCTTCTGCTCTTTGCTCTCGCCCTCCTCCTCCTCCTCCCCGGAGGTGGTGTCGTCGGCCGCGTCGTGCAGCAGGAACTCACACAGGCACTGCACGGGCAGCACGTCCAGGGAGCCCTCGCTCGACTGCACCAGGTCGGCCAGCCAGGGCATGGACTGCGACGAGGCCTGGGCCAGGTGACACGGACCTTCAGCCCACCCGGCACGAGCCTGCCGCTTCCCCCGGCGCGGCCCATCTGCCCGCCACCCTGCGTGCCCCCGGCCACAGGGCACGGCCACCACTGGCATGTGGGCAGCTGCCTACAGCCACAGAACTCGTCCCCCACGGCCCCGTGTCCCTGACTGCCCTCTTCTGGCTACGGCCTGACCTCGTGCCGGAGCCTGGAGATACCTTGGCCAGGCCCTCCCCACCCCACCCCCGCCGAGCTGCCGCGAACTCGCCTGCCTCTGGATGATGTTGAGGAGGAAATCCGGGCTTCGGCTCCGGCATAGCAAGTGCCCAAGACGCAGGGACTGGTTGAGGCCTTTCACTTGGTCCAGGATGTGTGGGGGAGGCCTCCGAGGGGGTCCTCTGAAGGTCCCAGAACACACGAGCATTCGGAAGCTGCATGTGTGCCCAGTCCCCGGAGCAACGGCAGCACGCGAGGGCAGGGGCACGGCCCATGTCCCACCTGAGGCCGCCCCCACAGAGGTCAGGTGGCCCCTCCACCTGCCCCCCCAGCCCCACCCCCCAAGCCTCACCACCTCCCAGCCCGCCTTGGCCCTAAGCCTCAGGGCGTGGGCTCAACATACTGAGGGTCCAGGCTGGTGAGCTGCGACAGCAGAAGGCTGCTGCTCTCGGTGATGGTCTGCTTCGTGGAAGCCGCCGCCAGATGGCCCTCGAACGCCAGGATCTCCTGCTTCTCTCGCTGGGAGGTCTGCAGCTCCCGATTAATCATCTCTGTCCGGGTCTCCTCGTCCGTCAGGGTGCACGGCGGGTACGAGTAGTTACTGGGGACCAGACGGGGGAACGCGTTTCCATGCCCGCCGGAGGCTGCGGCCACCAGACAGCAGCACACGGGGTCCAGGAGGGTCACAGCCGACACCCTGCACGCAGCCTCGGCCGCCAAGCACATCAGAGAGGCTGACTGGGCGTCAGTTGGGCTGCCGGGTCGGGGTCCTGGGAGGCAGCCCCTGTGCCTGAGCCGCACATGAGACAGCGAGCCACCTCCCGAATCGGGCCCGGTGGGCACCAGACCCTGGACGCCTGCTCAGTCCTCCCTGGGCCAGAACCCGCTTCCGACGGCAGGTGTCCCCCGCACAGGACATCCGCAGGCCGGCCGGCTGCTCCGAGGCACACACGGCTCCGCCGGGCGACCCAGCTGTCATGGTCCCGAGATGCAACCCACCGCCTGCGACGGCCGCGCGGGGGTGCGTCACATGCTCACCGGCCGCCAGTTCGGCACCGCGGGAGCACAGCAGAGAGCAGGCGCGGCACCCAGGCCCACCGCGTAGCCCGGCGACCGTGGAGCCCAGGCAGCCTTCATGTTTGCACCCGGTCCCCCCAGGCGGACTTACTTGGTCATCACCATCTCCATGAGCATCTTCAGTGTGGGGTACTCCTCCCAGGCGGCGAGGCCTGGGGGCAAAGACACAGCAGGTGGCGGCCAGAACACGGCACTCCTGCCCCACCTGGGGTCCCGGCCCACCGCCCAGTCCCCGGCCAGGCTCCAGCCCAGATCCCAACAAGCGAGAAGCCCTGCAGGATGTAAGAGCAGCACCTGGGGGTTGTGACCGCAAACTGGCCAGGGGGAGGCTCACCAATGTTCTCAGGGTTGAACGCCGCGACCACCAGCAGGAGGGGCCACGCTTTCCAGTAGAGCGTCGAGATGGCCAGGTTCGGAGGCTGGTACCTGAAACGCAAGGACACCCTGGCGTGACTCGGCCTCGGCGGTGCGGGACAGTGACGGGAATAGGTTCCGACCAGGGTGGGGTGGCCTGGAGACAATGTGGTGGCGGACCAGCGAGGGGATTGTTCCAGAGATCAAAACGTTGACCCCTGTGACTCCACAACCCCCGGATCTGGTTGTTCAGTGACAATGGCGTCCCCAGGAAGGGCACTGCGGCCAGTGCGACGCTGCCCAGAGCCCAGCCCCGGGACTCGCCGCCCAGGTCCCTGTGCTGGCTGAGCCCCGGCGTGCCGGCTACAAAGTAGAGCAAGGGCGGTCACGACGCGGGACCTCAGTGCTTCTATTCTGTCCGTCCGAGCAGAAGCAGCCCTCTATCCACTCACACAAACTAAGACCACCTCCGTACTTTAAAAATCACGTTTGTGATGCACTTCTAAAGGAAGCGCAGATCTTTCAGGTGATAGAACGTTCCAGAGGGCTAAACAGAACGCTGCTGCTGCCCAAGAACAAAGGACAGCTAAGAAGGTGACTCGGGAGAGATGAGCCAACGGGCTGCCGCGTGAGAGCGAGCAGGTCGGGAAGCAGGGCACGCACCAGCAACCCGAAAGGCAGTGAGGAAATGAAGAGCATCGGGCGAGAGGAAAAGCATTGGGAAGAAAAAGATCCTCAGGTACAAACATAACAGGACGAGAGGGACCGACCCACTAGGAGCTGCAGGCCGACCCTGAAAGAAACGAGATGTAAACAACAGAGACCAGAGCTTCAACACCGTGAACGTGGCCACAGCCCCAAACCCATCTGTACCCAGTGATCCCCGTCAAAACCCCCAGCGCTTTTTTCTAGAAATTGACAAGCTGACCTGAAAATTCACAGAAACGCAAAGGCCCAAAAAGCCAAAACGATCTTGAAGGACAAAGTTCGAGGACTCCCACTTCCCAATTTCGGAACTCGGCACCACCCACAGGCATGAAGACAGCGGTACGGACGTGGGACAGACCCAGAGCCCAGAAGAAAACCCACACATCACCATCACCTGATCGCCGACCAGGGTGACAAAACCTGCAAGGGGACGGGGAGCAGGGAACACACGGTCCCGGGCCCACGGGCGTCCACGGGAGGGAGAATGAAGCCAGATGTTACGAGCTAAAACTCCCCAGTTCTGAGGACACACGAGAGAGCTCCGTGAGCCCCTGTGGGCCAGCGCAGCCGCGGGGCCGTCGTCGGTGGGTCCCTGCGTGGACCGGAGCCCGGGCCCCCGCACCAGCCACACGTGCGCGGCCAGCAATGGTGCCGGGGGCAATGGCTTGTCCCCCTGCCACACAGCGAGCCTGGCCTCTCCCCGCACGCACACAGCTACCTCGGGCAATCACAGGCCTAAATTCCAGAGCGGAAGCTGTGACACACAGACGTAAATGTTCACGACCCCGGGCGAGGAAACGGTTCCTTAGAAATGACACGAGAGCACAAGAAACGGGACAGAGCCCGCGGAATGGGACTTGCCCAGAACCAAAGCGTCTGCGTCCCAGAGGCTCAAAGGGAGCCCGAGACGACAACCTGCAGGACGGGAAAAACACGTGCAGATCTCAGGCCTGCTCGGGGTCTAGACGAAGAACAGGCAACTCCAGCGACAAAAATCCAAACCACCCAATTTGAAAACAGGCAAAGGACCCAGACAGACATCTGTCCAGACGAGACCGACACAAGGCAGAACAGCACAGCAAGAGCGCCTCGGCAGCGCCGGTGCTCGGAGAAGCGCCCGCGGGAGCCCCAGCAGGACACCACTGCGCCCACTGGGACAGCGGGTGCAGGAGGACCGACCCAAGAACGTCCCAGCCACAGGGACAGAGCAGGTCAGGGCTGCCGAGAGCCACGTGGGGCGGGAGGGGAGGGGTGCCTTACCCCGGGGGGAGCTGGATGTTCTCGGGGTGGTGGTAGGTGCACAAGTTCAGGACCGCGTCGATCAGCTGAATCCTCTCCACCTTCAGCACTTCCACGTCTGAAACCGAGAGCCGCGTGCAGCTTCCAGAAGCCGCTCACACGCACCCGGGTGGGGGGAACTGAGGCACAGGGTTCAGGCTGCCGGAGGATGGCAGGAAGAAGGGGCCTCGCTCTCCAGCAGCCGAGGCGCAGGCAGGGGGCGGACACGGGTGGCCAAGCGGGGTGGGCGGAGGGCGCAGACGCCGGCCCCGTGGCGCCAGAAGAGGCTCAGGACGGCCGGAGAAGCCCTTTACGGGAGCAGACACAGCACCTGCCGCCGTGCTCCTCCCAGAGAGTGTGCGCAGACCCCAGGGCAGGCCCCAGAGACACAGCGCCGCAGGAACCGCCAGACGCACGCCCGCTGCCCCGTCCCCGATGCCAGGGACCTGTCGGGTCTGGCGAGCACGGGGCTGTGGGATGAAGCAGATGCCCGGCTGCATGCCAGGATGCAGGCCTACCCGAGTAGACCCCAAAGGGCACCTGCAGGGGTGAGGGCGGCCGTCACCGAGGGCGTGCCGGACCGTCAGGAGGGACCCTCACCGTCTGCCTGCACTGCCGCGGCTCGCTTCACCAGGTGGTCGGCAAGCTCCATGGCGTCCGCGGGGCCCAGCGGGAGCTCCCGGGACAGCCCGATGACCAGGATGCGCATCAGCGTGTCCTCCAGGATGGGCACCTCCGAGCAGAGGCGCAGGAAGAAGCTGCGGGCGGAGCAGGGAGCGGCTGGCTCGGCGGGGGACCTCACGTGCCCCCCTGCGCGGGAGAAGCTGTGAGCTGGGGCTTCTCAGGGGAGGAGAAGGGAGGAGGGCCGCCCTGCTCCCGTGCTCACTGACTCCCGAGGGCCCCGCGGACGAGGCCTGGCCACACCGGAGAATGAGAGCAGGCGCCCGACCCCCAGGGGTACGGGCGCACCGGCCACCACCCACAACCTCCCAAAGCACAGCACAAGGAGGGGTGGGGAGCATGGGGGGAAGGGGGCCGGACTGTGCAGCAGGGACCCAAAGGTGAAGACGGCCAGGAGCCACCGGAGAATGCTCGGGAGCCAGGGCCACGACCCCGACCCGGGGACGAAGGGCGCGTGCACGTGGCTGCTTGGAGGCCCAGAGGGAACCGTGAGTTTGAGGGTCCAGGAGTGGGCGGCACTGCAGACACACGGCAGCTACAGCACACGGGCGGGGGAGGGGACAGAGGTGGAGATCCGGAAGGACAGGCGGAGAGAGCCCTGGCGTCCGCGGTGCAGACCCCCCTACCCCCTGCGCATGCGGCGGGCACGCTCACTTGCGGTCGCTCTCGGGGGGCCAGTTGTCCCACTTGTAGTAGGTCTCCGGCTGCTCTGTGAAGAGTACCTTGTGCAGGCTGCGGGGGACAGAGGGCTGTCGGTGCGGGCACCCTACGGGCGGCGTGGAAGCTGCACGCTCCAGGCAGGGCCTCCCGGGGCATCTGCGGAGACTCACGCAGCCCTCCCTCCCCTGTAAAGTGGGCAGACTGGACCCCACAGCCGAGCCCACGTTCCCCCCCTCGGGGCACGTCTCTGGCTGAGGCCGGCTGCCGCGGGCTGAGCCAGGGAAGGGGCCGCCGTGGGGCAGAGCGAGCGGGGCCCGTACCAGTGCACGTAGTCCTTGGGGGCAAGCTTGCCGATGGAAGGGACGACGGTGTGCAGCCACCACACAGCGTCCCGCTGGATCGCGGCGATCTGGTTCTGGAACGAGCGCAGCACCTCGAGGTCTGCAAAGGACACGCGGGGTCATGGTGCCCCTGCACGGCAGCCTCCCGGGTCGGGGGCGACAGGGGCAGGGGTGGGGGGCCTCCGAGCAGCCATCCCTGAGCCTTCTATGGGCTATGGGAGGGACGCACAGATGGAGACCCACACAGCCAGGGCAATGCTCGGGGAGCACCGCGGAAGCCTCCTGCGGGTCGGGGAAATTCCAGGTAAAGAAAATCCCCAAATTCCAAAGCGCTTCATTCGTTGCATTTTTTATGAGTTTGTTAAGGCCCTTGGGCGGCCTCTGCAGCCCGGCTCCCAGCAGGAAGACCCACCCAGCCCTCCTGCCCTCGGAGGCGGGACCGTGAGCCCGAGACGGCCCCAGTGAGCAGATGACCCAAGCAAACAGAGCAGGCCCTGGGCCCAGAGAACAGGCAACGGCAACTTCCAGAAGCTCCCTGAGTGTCCGGGTCGGTGGGCGGGTCTCCCGGGGGACGGCCTGCAGCCTCGGCAATGCCCCCCAGCCCTGGTGTCGAGCCGGGTGCTGTCGGATCCTTACTCTTCTTCTCTCCTTTGTCCCAGGCGGTGCCCGCCTCCTTCACCTGGGCCGTGATGCCCAGCATCATGGCCACGGCCAGCACGTCTGTGATGTGCACCACGAACCGCTCCTGCAAGCACAGCCCGCACGGCCAGGTCCGCATGGGACAGGGACCCGCACCCCAGAGGCCCTGCTCAGGTCCCCAGCCCCCGCACAGCCAGGTCCACGTGGGACAGGGACCCGCACCCCAGAGGCCCTGCTCAGGTCCCCAGCCCCCGCACAGCCAGGTCCAC
>CM053621.1:30231305-30245628 GCA_028646535.1 Procyon lotor | reverse complement strand
CAGGGACCCGCACCCCAGAGGCCCTGCTCAGGTCCCCAGCCCCCCACACAGCCAGGTCCATGTGGGACAGGGACCCGCACCCCAGAGGCCCTGCTCAGGTCCCCAGCCCCCGCACAGCCAGGTCCATGTGGGACAGGGACCTGCACCCCAGAGGCCCTGCTCAGGTCCCCAGCCCCCGAGCAGCCGGTGCAGGACACTCAGAGCACTATGCCTGCAGACCACCCGCTCGAGGAGCTCTGGGGACCAGGAGCAGGTCGGCGCAGGCTCAGACCACAGAAGGAGGTTCGGCCAACAAAGCTGGGCAAGGCCCACCCTCTGGAGCGTGCAGCCATCTGCCAACTCGCCCCGGTGGCCCTCGAGACCCCCCACAATCTGTCCGCGTCCTCCTCCTCCTCTCCCTCTGCACCTGAAACTCCAACACCTCCCTGGGGCAGACGTGCGGCCGCACCCGTTCTAGCCCCGTCCCCAACTCTGTCCCCACCACCACGCCTGGCCGGGAGGTCGCCCACGTGCGGACCCCACAGAGAACGGAACCTAGGCCGCCCTCTGGGACCAGCCGCTGGCCACGCGGGGCGCCCCGGACAGATGGCGGGAGACGCCCCAGAGCGCGGGTGCTGAGGGGCAGGCGGGCTGTGGCACCTTGAACTCCATGTCCAGGTACTGGGGCTCCTTGCGCTCCTGCATCAGCCCGAGGCAGAAAGCCTGGAAGTTGACCTCGTGCTTGGTCTGCTTGATGATCTCGCGCAGCAGCGCCCGCGAGGCCCGCAGGTAGTCGTCCTTGTTGGTCAGCAGGTCCTGGAACACCATGGCCAGGAACTGGGAGGGCAGAGGACACGCAGGGAGGTCACGCCCCACCGCCGCCAGCTCCCCTCCCGTCCCAGGCCGCCGCCGGGGCCTCCCTCGGCCCTGCGCAAGGCTTCCCGTGGCCCGTCCGGGAGGACGGCCCTGCCTGTCCCTGGAGCCCGCTTGAGCACGACACGGCTTCCCACAGGCCGACCCCAGACAGCATGACATCGCGGGGGACACGGCTTCCACTACCTCGGCAGCTGGCCCGGGGGACTGGTCCTCGCTAAACCACTGACGGGGTGAGGCAGGCCAGGTTCCCGGGCTGCGGGGCCGGGCGGTGAGGGGACGGCACCTGCACCCCTGCTGCCGTGCATGCAGCTGCGCTGTTTACGGCCCTGGCACCTCCGCAACGACCCTAGCGCCGTTCTGGGCTCTCCCTTCACGAGCACCTAGAGTCCGGGGGACTCTCATACCCGGGACCCAAAGGCCAGCACCAGAGATGCCAGCCCCACTTGGAAAAGACCAGCCCTCAGAACGGTAGAACAGACCTTGGCTTGGAAACGGGCCTTTTGGGGAGCTCAGCGCGGTCACCTCCCTAAGGAGCCGAGCCCCGGCTTGGGAGAAGAAGCCCCACGGCGGGGCTGCACCCGCTCCGGACCTGACCTGAAGTCAGAAGCCACCGGGTGCCTTCGCTGGGCCCACGCAGCTCGGCTCCACACCGCCCGCTGCGTCCCAGTGCCCGGGGCTGCAGCTGCCGCCCTGTGCTCCTCTCGGGCCCAGAGCCCCCACGTCCGGCAGGGGGCTCCTGGGCTTGCGGCCAGCCCCCCGCACTGCGGAGCGCCTACCTTGGGGGCCAGCTCCGAGCTGTGCTGCAGCACCGTATAGAGGATCTGCATGTTGTTGGGGTTCCGGGCGTTGGAGAGCTCATTGAAGACCACGAACTTGATGGTGGTGCCCAGGTTGTCCTTGTGCGCGCTCAGCAGCTCCCTGGACACGGGGCGAGCCAGGTAGCACTGCTGTGGACCGCAGCCACCCCCCCCTGCCGCCCTCCCGCTCCCCCCGCCCCTGGGCCGCACCTGACACACAGCATGTAGTGGTTCAGCAGGACCTTGGGCTTGAGGCGGATCTTGATCAGGTGCGAGATGACGTCCACGTCCTCCACGCCGTGTGTGTTGCAGTTCATGCACACGGACATCAGCAGGTCCTGGGCGGGTCTGGTCAGCTACGGGGGCGGGGGGTGCCCCATCAGCGGCGCGCGCGCGCGCAGCCCGCCCCCACCACACCCTGGAGGCCCCGCCCCCGCCCTCACCTTGGGGTTCTGCAGCCACATCTCCAGCCTCTGCACGGCCATCAGCCGCACTTCCTTGTAGCCGCAGGTGGCGGTGAGCAGCCGCAGGAGGTTCCGCGACACGTTGTCGATGGGCTGCCGCCGGTTCAGCTGGTCGCGGAGCACGTCCAGCACATACTCCTCCACACTCTCTGCGAGGTCGTCGTACCTAGGCCAGAGGGGGGACAACGAAGGAAGGAGGGCTGGCTCCCCCCACGGGCCCACCCCGCCGGCCTCCTGGCCGCACGCAGGGCCCCACAGGCAGGGGCCGCACGGCGCACCTACCTGGGCATGAGCTGGCCCTCCTGCTCGGGGCTGAGCTTCTCCTCGGCGATCAGGAGCTCTGTCTGGCTGTCCTCCTCCTCCGTGAGGGAAGGGTGAGGGCTGCTCCCTGCGGACCCGGCCACTCGTGGACACGTCCCCCAGCCGCCCCGCGAGCACCTACCCCCGCCGACAGTGGACGCCCTGGAGGGAGGCGGCCCCGGCCCCTCCCTCACGGACGCTCTGTCCCCTCCCCAGCCCGGCCACCCGGTGTCTCTTACCGGCACTGAGATCCCCGCCGCTGCGCCCCACCTCCCCCTGCAGAAGCATGCTCTTGGGGGGCATCCTGGTGTTAAAAGCCGTCTGGATGTTGTCCACGAAGGTCTTGCAGTGCGGGCTGTCCACCCAGATCCGCTCGCCCAGGGAGTCCTCGATGTACACCTGCACGGGACAGACGCCCACACTCTGACCCCGCGGCGCAGCTCCCTCCTGCCCGCCCTCTGCGGCTCCCAAGACAGGTGCTTTCCTGAGCATCCCCAGTCGCCCGGGGTTGGGGGGGCTCCCGAAATGACCTCCCCAGCGACCAGTGCAGGAGACAGACGCCCTGGACCGCCAGATACACAGCCTCCAGATCGGGCATACTCAGGTTGGCCTCTCTGTCCTCCCAGGGTCCGGCGCTCTGCCCCGTCACCCCAAGCAGTGCGGAAGTCCCATGGAGCCCCCAAGGAGAGGCGCACCCACCTTGACGAAGATCTCAGGCCAGTTCTCGTCCTCCTCGTACGCGGCCATGAGCAGGTTACAGGCCAGCACGGACACCAGGCTGTTCCCCTTGGCCTTGAAGTTGATGGAGGCGTCCCGCCGCAGGAGGCTGCACAGGGCCTACGAGATGCGGTGTGTCGTCGGGGAAGCGGCAGCGTGCCCGAGGGGCGGAGCCCACGAGCTTCCAGGGGCGGTGGCCTGAGGGGGAGAACACGAGGCCAGAGCGGGGGCCCCTCTCACCTCGATGACCCCCTCTGTGGCAAAGATGTTGGGCTTGATCTTGGCCAGGTACATGAGGCTCAGGTACAGCGCGCCGTCGGGCTTGGCCCGCGTGGCCTTCAGCTGCTTCACGGCCCCACACAGCACGCCCTCGATCCGGCCGTCGTTGCCCTCCAGCTCGGCGGCCTCGATCTCGTCCAGCAGCACGGAGGGTGGCACTGGCAGGGCAGGAAGGGTGTCGTCAGGGCGGGCGGCCAGGAGCAGAACCCGCCGGCAGGGCCCCCCCAAAGCCAGGGCAAACCCACAGAAGCCCAGTGAGTGAGGGTCTCAGGGCTGCGCGGTGGGTGCCCCGCCCCCGAGGACAGAGGACAACAGCCACAGCGGGGGAGGGTGCTGCCCAACCCAGCCGATGACGGGCCACCGCGGGAACAGCGCCCTCCAGCCTCCCAGCACTGGCCCAGCCACCTCCAGACCTCTCCCCGCGTGCTGCACGGCTACTCTGAGGTTAACTGCTCCTGCACTACGTTTTTCTACAAATAGGTCAACTTCTTTAAGTTTTCAAATTAACTGGCCTAATACCGTTCGTCGCCTTTCCTCTTAACAGCAGCCGATTCTCTGCTGGTCTCCCCGCCCGGCGCCGCTGACCCTGTCCTCAGATCCGCCCCGCCCAGGGCTCCTGTTCCTGCCCTGCGCAGACAACCCTCCTTGGGTTTTGACCTTCTCTCCCGTGTTCACTTTTGCCATCTTTGGTCGTTCCTTCTTCCCGCCTCCTTCGCCATCGACCGAGCGCCCCCGGCCCGCCCGCTCAGCCTCCCGAGCGCACCACAGGTCCGCCACGCCTCTGCCCGGCGCTACATCAGTATCGCCCAGAGGCAGAGACCGTAATCCCCAACGCAGTGTCTTCTCCCACCCGACAGTTTTCGGTGGCTTTTAAAGATGCAAACACACAGAGGGAGGTGCCGCCGTGGCTGTGAGTTAGCCGCGCGAGGGCACAGGACTCAGCGATACCCACTGGACGCTTTCCAGGGGCCCGGGACACGAGGCAAGCCGGCCACGCAGACGCACTGGACGCCGCGAAGACCTCGACCTTGCGCGTGCCCGCGGCTCTGTACGGCTGCATCCTGCCTCCTATCTGCTCAAGGTGTTCGTCATGTGCCTCACTGCTCAGCGCACGCTCCTTCTCATGTCCAGCAGCACCTCGCACAGGAGACGCCAGCTGGGGCCTCGCTGCCGACCTCAGGTTCCCGCCGGCCAGCTTCGGTTCTCGCCCCGGGGAGCTGCGCCGGCCTCACCTGCCCCCCCGGTACAGCTCCGTTCGCCAGGACGCACGCGTCGCTTAGTGGCTTATTCTCCAACGTCCTCAACCCCCCGTCAAAACCCAGTCCGGCCTCCAAGGCTCCACTTCACAGATCCCTCACGAGTCTTCCCTGGGCCAAAACTGTGGTGTGAATACCTCTTTGCTCAAACCTGGGGCTGGCTGGATATTTCACAGCTCTGAGCTACGGGGTATCACAGAGCAGCTAGAAATAACCGATGGGAAGAGGACACAGAAAAGCAAGACCAGGGGCGCCTGGGTGGCTCAGTCGTTAAGCGTCTGCCTTCGGCCCAGGTCAGATCCCAGCGTGCTGGGATCGAGCCCCGCATCGGGCTCTCTGCGCGGCAGGGGGCCTGCTTCTCCCGCTACCATTCCCTCTGCTTGTGTTCCCTCTCTCGCTGTGTTTCTCGCTGTCAAATAAATAAAATCTTTAAAAAAAATAAAAAAAAAAAATAAAAAAAAATAAAAAAAAAGAAAAGCAAGACCAACCTGACGTGCACAGAGATTAAAAGCTCTTCTGTAAACAACAAAACGATAGTTGATTTTTAAAAACCTTCTCTGGGTGTCATTAATGCTGTTGCACTACACTCACAAGTACAGAAACGCAGACAGACGGCCTCCTCGCTGTTAGCAGACAACCCCAGCGCAGGCAGGCAGGGGAAGGCACGAGAACACACAGCCCACAAGAACAAGGCTCTGGTCTCTGATTCTGCTGATGCCCTGTGCGCGGTGCAGACGCGTCACAAAGGACGTGTGCGGCGAGGAATATCAGAGGAACCGCCCGGCAAAGGAAGGAAGGACACAGCCCCAAAAGAACAACCATTGTCAGCACAGCAGGGACGCCCCCGCGGCGTGGGGACAGCTGGAGAGCCACCACCCATCCGCCTCCCGGCTAATGGAGCGCCTGCACAGCCGCTGAGCTCACTGCAGGGATGGCCCCTCGCCAGCACTTGCTCCCGCAGCACGTTCGGGCCTGAGACCCGCCTGTGGCATGCTGCCCTGGGTCCCCTTAACACTCTCCCTCTCCGCCCCACAGTCTGGAAGCACACAGAGGCAAAGGCACCTGCATGAGCAGTGCTTTGCAGAGCAAAGTCCCTGATGACTCCTCTCCACCCTTCTCCAGAGAACCTGCGCTCAGCTCTGGCTGCTAAGCCTGGAAGCGGCCTTCAGCGGCCAAGGGCTGGGAATGTGCTCTCTGGGAAGCCCAGAAACCAACTTTACCTTCAATTGGGACCACAGATGGCTCTTTAATGGATGGAGAGATGGCGCGCTTTTCCGCCACTGCAGCCTCAGCCAGGCGCCCCAGGGCACTCAAGGGGGGTGTGGACGAGAGTTTGGGGCGCTTGGTGAGGCCGGTCAGGGCTGAGGTGCCCGCCAAGGCGGCTGCAGCATCCCGCTTGCGCTCGGAAGGCAGGCCGGAAGGGGCAGGCTTCAGCAGGGTGGACGCCGCTTTGGATTCATTGGCCTGACCCTTTGAGCCCAGGGCAATGAAGTCTCCCGGTGGAGGGTGCCCTGCAGAGAAGGGAGACGAGGAATCGTGCACTTTACAGGGCCATGGCGGTGGGAAGGGTGCTTGAGATGGACCGCAACCTCCCGCTGTCTCCGAGGGGACTGAACAAGGGTCAGGGCAGGCAAGGGACAAGCGGCCAGCAAGCCCAGGGCACAGCCGGGCCTGGAGCGCTCAGGGACAAGGGCGGCTGACAGTCCCACCGTGCTCACTACCGAGCAGGCCTGGACAGGACTCCCAGCGAGGCCCTCCCGCGTTGCAGCGGAGGGGAACAAAGTGCAGGCCCAGCTCGCCAGGGACAGAGCCCGATCTGAAGCGGGGAGGCCCCCACCCTGTGCCCGGCCGCCTCCGATGAGCGTGCGCGGGGAGCCCGCCTCCTGCAGCCCCCGCCGCCCGGAGTCCCCGCCGCGGCCGCAGCCCACACCTGACGGCTTGGCCGCCGCGCTGGGCCTGCGCACCGTCGCGGGCTTGGCCCGGTTCATCCTGTCCCGCGCCCCGCGCTGCTGCGGGCCGCCGAGGTGTCAGCCGCGGAGGAGGCCTGCGCCGGGTCCGCCGTCCCCTCGCCCGCTCATTCATTCATTCGCCCCGGGCCCGGCCGGGCCTGCGGGCGAAGGCGCCGGGACCCCGCCGGGCGCAGCGACTGCGAGAGGCCGCGCGAGACCCGCCTCCGACCGGCCGGGCGGGCAGCGGCGTCCCCGGCAGCGCGGCCCACGCAGCCCCGTCCGCCAGCACCGGCCCAGCGCAGCCGCCGCGACCGTCCCGGAACCGGAAGTCGCCCCCGCCGCCCTCGGCACCCCCACTTCCGGAAGCACCGGAAGCAAAACACCGCAGCGGGGGGAGGGCGCGCGGGCGGCGACGGGGCCCCGCGGCCGCTGCGTGCTGCCTGCAGCGCTCTCTGGCGGCGGGAGGCCGGCCGGGCGCCCCGCCCGCTCCCACCTGTTGTCTGCAGGTGAGGGTGACGTCACTGAGCGACGCTCCCGAGGACTCGCGCGGGGATTCTGACCCGGGGTCCTGCTGTCCCGCTTAGTCGTCCAAGGGCAGGGTCTGGGGGGCCCCGGGTGGGGTGTGAGGAGGGGAGGGGAGACATCCGTCCCAGCCTCAGTTTCCCCGCCTGCACAGGAGGGCCTGCAACCTCTCCCAGTCCCTTGGGTGGCAGAGGATGCGTCCACCCTCCCCCCGAGTGAGGGCCCCATGGCGACAGAGAACCCCACACCCTACCCCTCCTCGCAGGGGTCTCTGTGTGTCCTGGGGTCTCTGGCTGCAGCCCCCACCCCGCACCAGAAACCAGTGCCCAAAGCCTCGCACTCGCACTTGCTTCTCTTTATGGAGCAGAAGGCCTGGCGAGAGCGGGCAGGCCCTGTGCACAGACCCTGAGCTCCAGGCTCCTACCAGACCATGTGCTTCAGCAGAGGTTAGGGACCTTAGTCCATCCTGGCTGCAGGCAGGAAGGGCTCAGCTTCAGGGGAGAAGGAGGGCGTGGGGCCCAGGTGGAGACTGGCAAAGGGCGCGAAGCGTGGAGGCACGGCCAGCTGGGTCCTCGGGCGGGCGGTGGCCAGAGAGGGGAGATGGGGCCCAGCCTCCTGATGGTCCCTTTCACAGAAATGGCTGTGGGTCCCGGTGCGTATCCCAGAGGGGTTCAGGAAGGCTCGCCGTTGGAAGCCCTTGTTGGCCCTGCCAGGGGTCCCTCCGTCAGAGGCCGCTGGTAGGATCTGTGGCCTCAGCAGGCAGGAGGGAGGCTCCTTAGTCCCAGGGAGAGGGTGTTACTCGGAGCCCAGAACCACGCTCCCTGGTGTGGCCGGTGGGCCCCTTCTGTCCACCGCGGGGGAGGGGAGGTGGCAGTGGGGCCGCGTTGCTGGGGGCAGTGTGGGGTGTAAATCAGAAAGCCTGTGGCAGATGCCCGACGCCCAGTAGCGCTCCTACAAAGAGACCCACTCTCCCTGCTTCGGTTGTTGTCATTACTCCGACCCTCAGGCAGACCAGGTCAGCAGGGGCAGGAAGTAAGGTCCAGGGTCTGTGCAGCCTCAGGGCTGGAGGGTGGGCCCTGTGATGGGATTAATGCCCTTGAGGAGAGACCGATGAGTCTTCTGCCACTGCTTGCCCCCTACCCCCCAGCCCCTCACACGAGGCTCTCCAGCAAGGGGCCCTCGGCAGGCCAGGAAGCCGGCTCTCACCAGACGCCAAGGCTGCGGGCAGCTGGGTCTCTGACTCCCAGCCTCCAGAACCTAAGAAGGAAGTGTCTGCGCTTTGGGCCCCACGTGGTACCGTGCTGTAGCAGCCGGAACCAAGACCCCCCATCCGAAGCCCTCCTCCTCCTGCCTTTATGGGCTGGGAGAGGGAGATGAGGGTCCGGTTCCAGAAGGCGGGTGTGGCACTCAGAGTGCAGAGGCGGCCAGAGGCCTCCTGAGGTTCCAGCCACACCTGCGTGCAGCACCCCCCCCCCCACCGACCACCTTCCTTGTCTCCCGCACCCACAGCTCCCGCCCCTGCGGGAACACCAGGCCCCAGGTGCGTGAGCTCCGAGGATAGGACGGGCCCCACGTAGGGGCCGAGTGGGAGGACGACCGCTGCCCTCCATCACCCCGACCAGGACAGACGCTAGCAAGTGCCGGTAAGGCCGTGGTGCTGGTGGGAAGTGGGCTGTTGGTCCCGTGTGAGCGGAGCTGCCGTGGGACCTGGCAGGTCCACTCCTGAGCACAATCCCCGGAGAAGCGAGAGACGGCGCTCAGAGGCGCACCTGCTCACCGGGCCCGGCAGCCCCGCGCACAAACGCCGGGAGGTGGAGACCGACGTCCGTCAGCGGATGAAGGGACACAGAAAATGTGGTCTGTCCACACTGTGGAGGACCATTCAGCCGTGAAAAGGAAGGAAGCGCAGATCCACGCCGCGCCCCGAATGAACCTCCCAGCAAACGTGCTGGGAGAAGCCAGACGCAAAGAACCCCGTGTTGTCCGGCCCCGTGGATGAGAGACGTCTGGAACGAATCTGCGGAGGCGGAAAGCAGATGGGGGTGGGGGGAGGGGCACTGCTCCACGGGCTCCGGGTTTCTTTTGGGGTGACTCGTCTGGAGTTCGATGGTGGTGCCGGAGTGAATACACTGCCAGCTATTGAACTGCTCGCTTAGAGACGGTAAACGGGACGGCCTGTGTCCGGTGAGGTCGCTGAGAAAAGAGCAGGTGGGTGGTCCCGAGTGGGGCTTCCTCCTGCAGCCAGAGAGGACCGGCCTGTTCCAGCTTCCCAGGCGTCATTGACAGCGATAGTAAGTGTTCAAGGTAGAGGACGTGACGTTTGACACGGTGCCCTCTGCGAAACGATCCCTGCAATCCCGCGGATTCCCGGTTCCTTGGCCTCGCCTGGTCACTGCTTGGGTGGCGCGGAGTGGCTTTGGCCCAGAGCTGTGCGACCCCCGAGGGCGCGAGCGGGGGTTCCCACCGCATCCCTCTGGAGCGGGCGCCCCTGAGTGCGCGGCCCCCGGGACACTGTGGCCGCCGCTGCGCCCTGTCCCTGGGAGGGTGGCTCCTGGAAGCCGGCGGGTCTCTGACGCTGTGACACGTGACCCTGCGGGAGGGGCAGGGGCCCAGAGCACAGAGCCGCGAGCAAGGTGCTGACCGTTGTTCCTTTAACTCACTAAGATGTTTTTTTAAAGATTTACTTATTTGTACGAGGGAGGCAGCGGGGGCAGGGGCAGAGAGAGAGAGAGAATCTTAAGTAGGCTCCGTGCCCGGCTCAGCTCGATGCCAGGACCCTGAAATCTCGACCTGAGCCGAAACCGAGACTTCGAGGCCCCCCCGACGCCCTTTCAATCACTAAGGTTTTAAAAAAGCTGGGGAACGTGATTTCGAAGACAAAGAGTCTGTGAGCGTGGAGCCCCGAGTTACTGGCTAGCCTTCACCCCGAGGCCCCCCACGGCAGCCGTGGGCTGTCTTCGTCCCGTCCTCTTCTCTCGCCCCTTGATTTTTCCGGAACCATTTAAGAATAAGGAGAAGATTGCCTTAACCCCCAACACTGAGCGTGTCCTTCCTGAAAACAGACTCTCTTACGTGAGGGCCGTGCTGTTACGGGCGTCAAGGAAACAACATCGGAGCGACGCTCCTGTCATCCTAGGGCCTTGCGACAGTCTCTCCGTTGTCCCAGCAATATCTGTGTGGCGGAGACCATCCGAGGTCCCGCTCTGCACCCCGCGGCCCCCCGGCCTTCCTTCTAGAACGCTCTCCCAGCCCTCCTTGGTAGTTCAGGACACTGACGTTTTTGAAGTGGCTGGCTGGCTCTTTTGTCGAATTCCCGTCCAGGTTCGCGGGTTCGCGCCCGGGCGGGCGATCAGGCTCCCGTCCTGCGCTTCCGGTGGGGGTGGCGCCCGGAGGCCAACTTCTTGCCCATCTAATTAGCGGGCGCGTGACTTTAACTGTAGTTTATCTCGGTACTGGCAAGGTTAACTTGATTATTTGGGGGGGGGGGTGTCTGCTGGATTTCTTCCTTCTTTCAGCAACCCCCCCCCCCAAACTCCCAGCCACTCAGTTTTAGCTTCCTCTTAGACCCGTGCCTGACTCTGGGCCAGTGGTCACCGATCCCGTTAGCGAGGGGTGCTTTTCGGCCTCCCTCTCCATCCTGGGCTTGTGGGCTGGCGCTCCCACGTCTCGAGGAGCTGCCCTCCTCCCACCGGCCCGTCACCTTTCCATCAGGACGGACACGGGGGTCCCTTATCCAGCAGACTTGCGTAGCCCTTCACCATCATCATCTATCAGAGGCACCAACACCCCAGATTTTGGACAGCGGGGCCCTGCCTCGTTCGCTTGTGGCTTGTGCCCTTCCGACGCGACTCCGTCCTCAGGAAACTCGTCCTTCCTATTTTCCCCTCTCCTCACATCGTGAAGCCACTAAGCGTGGAGGTTGTTTGGTGCGGACGGCTGGGCTGGAGGACGGCTGGGCTGGAGGACGGCTGGGCTGGAGGACGGAAAGAGTGAGGGGCAGACGGATCGGAGGAGGGAGGGAGCAGGGCGTCCTCGGTGGCCCGCGAGGGGAAGGGGCGGGAGCACGGGCCGGTGGCAGCTGTGGTGTGTGCCGGACACACGAGGGACTGCTGTCGGCCTCCCCACCCGTCCCTCCAGGTCCCCCGTCCTCTAGCCCCGCTGTGGCAGGCAGAGCCGGGCTGCTGGCGGCTGCAGGGTCGGGGGCTGGCGAGAAAGGCCAGACCAGGGCCAGACCCCAGCCGAGGTCCTGCCCGCTGCCGACCACGTGCGGGGGAAGATGGGGCGTCTGGCGAGAGTCATCGGAGAGTGAGTTGCGCCCGACCTCTGACCCGGGATTTGAGCCCAACTGTGCAGAAATGCAAGCTCCGGCTTGACCACCACGAGGCCCTGTGTCCAGCCATGCCGACCACTCGGTGCAGCCGAGGGGCATCCGCACGACCTGCTGCTCCCAAGCTGCCGTGAGAGGCCCCTGCCGACCCTCCGGCAGCGACCACCTCTGTCCCAAGCAGGAAGGAAGGCGGCCCGGCGCTCACGGAGGCGTGGGGCTTCAGTTTTGCCATCGGGTGGATTTCCCAGGGAAAAGAAAGTTTCTAACAGAAAGCGAAGAGGAGTGTGCGGGCCGGTGGGCCGGATCAGACCCCGCCCTGCAGAGACCACGGCCGCCAGGCCAGGACCCCAAGGCAGCCCCACCCCAGCAGTGAGGGCAGGGACCTGGGGCAGGCCCAGGAGTCTGCATTCCACCGGCTCCCACACAGGTGCCCCCAGGCTCCCGGAGCCGGACCGAGACCAGGGGCTGCTGGGGAGACCTGAACAATGGAAGTTCCTTCTCCCCCAGGCCTGGAGGCCCAAGCCCGAGAGCAAGGTGGCAGCAGGCTGCCCTCCCTCCAGGCCCCCAGGGGAGGGTCCTTCCTGGTCCCTCCCAGCTCCTGGGGGACGGCTGGCTTCCCCCCAACCCCTGCCGCCTCTTCCGGCCTCTTCAGTGGCCTCCGCCCCTCTGTGTCCCTGCAGCCTGCCCTCCTCCTAGTAGATGGAGGGCCCGCTCCAGCCCAGGGGGATCTCAGACTCCTACCCGACTTATGTATATAACGACTCTGTTTCCCAGTGAGGCCCGTTCTGTGCTTGGGGCCACTTCGGCTCCATACCGAGGACGCTGGGTGTGCCGGGGGCTCTGCTCTCTGTTTCCGCGTCAGGAGCCCCGGCACACCCCAGGCCGCCCTTCGCCTCCGCTGGTCTTTGCCCAGCATGGCCTTCTTCCCTCACCCCCACAACCACGTCCCCAGCCCCCGGATCGGGCTGGCACCTTGGCCCCTCGGGTCACCGCCGAGTGGCTCCTTCTCACCCGCCACCAGGCTGCCTGACTCGAGCCCCCAGCGGCCTGGCCGCTGCCGCCTGCTGCATCCAGGGGCCGCACACCATGCGCACGTGAGACACGTGGGCGGGACCGAGGAACCCGCACAGAGCGGGTCCCGAGCAGGGAAGCCATCACTGTCAGGAGCTGGGCTCAGCTGCAGGGGTGTGTCAGGTGGGCAAACGAAGGTCTGTGAGGCCTGCACGCCCAGTCCCCTTTGCCGGGACCCCGGTCACCATGAGAATCTTACCCGCCACTGGCCCTGACCGAGCGGCTGCGGGGCGTGCTTGGCGCAGCCCCAAGAGGGAAGGAGGGAGGTCCCTGCAGCCAGGACCAGACGGGCGGCCCCTCCTCGAGCCTGAAATGCTGGGGGCCGGTGACCAGCAGGGTCGGGGACAGAAGTGACAGGGCCGGCCTGGGCGCCCCTCTGGGGGTCGGGGGAGCTGGGAAGGCGCAGGTCTGCAGCTGCCTGCGGTCTAACGGCCTCTAGGCCAGGAAGCAGCTGCTCCCGCTGCCTGGCCTGGGTCCCAGGGCTGGGCGCAGACCTGGCTGGTGTCTCCCTGGGGTCCAGGTCTCCCCGCCTGGGTCAGGTGTCCCCAGCCCCAGCGCTCACAATGGGGGGACAGTGAGATGAGGCACAGGGTTCCCTGGGGGGGCTGGTCGGTTCCCAACTACCTTGTCCACTAAATTTAGAAAGCGCTTCACCCATGTTGGAAGCCCTACCGGCCTGGTGACTGGATTTCAAAGCCTTTAGTCAGCGGTTATTAGGACTCAGATGCCCACGTCCTGGGGGGCTGGTGCGACTCGGAGACCCGTCTACGCTCAGGCGGATGTTTGGGCCACTTCCTTCGCTAGTGAACATTCTGACACGGAGGGTGCGACGCCGGAATCCGCCAATGGGACGCCCCTGCGGTGGGGCCGTCTGGTGGCACCCGAGGAGGCCACAAGGAAGGCTCTTCGCCCGGTGCCCGGGAAGGCTGGGCGGCCTGATATCCAAGACTGCTGGGCAGACGCTGGCCAGTGAGCGGAAACTCCGGGGAGGCAGCCTCTGGCTGGAGGCGGGGAAGTGCTTTCCAACAATTGTCTGAAAATAGAACAGGCTGGCTCACGAGGAAATGAGTCTCCCGTCACGGGAAGGGAGCAAGCAGCAGCAGGAAGACTGCTTAGCAGGCAGGGGATCCAAGGTGTCTGAACGCGCCAGGCCCTGGGTCCTGTTTCTCACCTGCCGCCCGCCCCCCGCCAAATGCTTGGGGGCTGGCAATGAGAAAGCAGGAGGGGTGCAGGCACCCCCAGTCATGCTGCGGGGGGCGGGGAGCTGGCCAAGAGCGCTTTCCCCGGGATCGCGGTATGCGGAGCAAAGAACCAACAGGGGGACCCGCGTGGTCTCATCTGATGGCCCTGCACCCCCCTCCCTGGGCCTCAGCTCTCGATGCTGCATGCCAACATTTGGGGGCTCGGCAGCCGGCACCCCGAGGACCCCATGCCGAGGCTGCAGCCAGCTCTGGGCTCTCGAGTGAAAACGCCAGGAAAAGGAGGCCCACGCTTTTGTTCTGAGCCAGCTGTGAGCTCCCCGCCTTTGAAAGACCATGAGGGGGGTGCAGGGCCGACAAAGGCTGGGTGCCCCCAGGGTCCCTCTGCATGGCTTGCCCCCGTGGGTCCCTCGGGTTCCGGGGAATGCAGTTTAAGTACCAGTGCCACCGTGGTGGCGGACTAAGGAGTAGGGGGTCCCATAGCCCAGCTGCACACTCCCAACCGGCCCCTCACCCACCTTCCAAAACGTCCCCTGGAATGGCTGAGGCTGAGGACGGGCCATGGGCTTTCTTTGGTGGGAGCCCCG
>CM053621.1:30201805-30230805 GCA_028646535.1 Procyon lotor | reverse complement strand
GCCCTGGGCCAAAGCTGTTTATCACTGTACCTGCAGAAGAGAAATAATTCTCTTTACCCACTTTAAAAAAAAAAAAAAATTATTTATTTATTTGAAAGAGAGGAAAAGCACAAGCAGAGGGGAGGGACAGAAGGAGAGGGAGAAGCAGACTCCCCACTGAGCAGGGAGCCCAATAGGGGAGTGGATCCCAGGACCCGGGGATCATGACCTGAGACAAGGCAGACACTTGACTGACTGAGCCCCCCCAGACGTCCCTCTTTATGCACTTCTTGGTCAACAAAGAGGACTCTAAGGACAGACGGGGATGTCCCTGGCCCGGGCAATGCCAGCTGCCCTTTCTCCATTTGTGGGGCCTCGGCCCAGGACAGGGAGATGTGACCGGCAATGTGTCCATTGCAGCGCACTGTCCCTTGGGACGCAACTGCAGATGGACTCCCCTGGCGGAGGCCTCCGACTCCAAGGAGGGCTGGTGCCGGGACCACCCTGGGGACCTGGGGTGGGGGGTGGTCTTCTGAGGGCTCCGTGGGGATGAGGGGATGCGCGGCCGGGGAAGTAGGGCTCCAGAGGAGAGCAACGTGGCCAGGGCGCGCTGTGCTGGGAAATGGGGGTGCTCCCGGGTGGGCTCACTCAGCAGGGACGACTGTCACCGCGGGACCCGCAGGACGCCGGCGGGCACAGGTGCGGCCGCGGGCCTAACACGGGCTCGGCGGCGGGGCGGGGCTCGGCGGGCGAGGGGCGGGGCCCAGAGGGGGCGGGGCGGCGGCGCGCGGTGGGCGGGGCGGCGTGACGCGCGCCGACGCCGATCCCGGAAGCGGTGTCAGATGCTGGGGAGCCGGGCGGGCGGGCTGGCGGCGGGCGGCGGGGGGGACTTGTTGTTCTTCGCGGAGTCGGAGCCCCAGAGCGCGGCGGAGGCGGCGGCCGAGAGGGAGCGCGAGAGGGAGCGCGAGCGCGAGGAGAGCGCGTGCCCGCGAGGAGCCGCCGCGCGCCCGCGCCCCCCGCGCGACGCCAGGTGAGGAGCGGCCGCGCGGGGCCGGGCCGGGTTGGGGGCCGGGTTGGGGGCCGGGGGCGGGCCGGGGGCGGTGCGGGGGCGGTGCGGGGCCCGGCCCGCGCGCCGCTGAGTCACGGGCGCCTCGGACCCGCGGCGAAGTTGGGCGGGACCCCGAGACCCCGGCCCGCGCACCTGCCATCAGGTGCCCCGCCGCGGGCGCGTCGCGCGGGCCGGGGCTCCCCTTTCTCAGGCCCGGGAGCGCGCCCCCGACCCCCGGGCCGCCCCGAGCCGGGACGGGAAGCGTTGGGTCCCCCGGGAGGGCGCGCGGGCGGGTCCGGCGACCCTTGTCGAACCCCCCGCCTGCTCTGCCTGGAGCCCGGGGAGATCCGCTGCGAGGCGGGAAGGCGGGGGCGAAAATAAACGGCCACGTGCAGGGGAGCGCGTGGTCGCGCAGGGCGGACGGGGCCGGTGCTGCCCTGCCGGGCGGTGGCCTCCCTTCCCCGATCGGGGGAGGGGGCGGGAGGGCCAGGACGAGGGCACTCCTGACCGCTGTCTCGGTCGGAGCGGGTGACCTGCCTGGGGTTCCGCGGAGGGAGGCCTTGGTGGGGAAGCTTTGGGTGAGGAGGGGGACGGGGCGAACGTGTCACTTCCCCAAACCTTTCCACGGCCTGCGGTCTCATTTTCCCCGTCTGCGAGTGGGGGTCTCCACGCTTCCAAGTCCAACTGCCGGTCCTTCTGTGACCCTGCCGAGCTGGGGAGACAGTGTGTCAGCCCACCAGCTTCCCCACCGCCCCGAGAGCCCCCAAGGGGTCCTGGGCATGCTTTGCTGCCCACCTAGCTCTAAGGTGCTGCAGATCGCTTTCCCTCCTGTCTCTCGGGGGGGTTCTCGCCCGCCACGTGTTGTGGAGGCTTCTCACAAAGCAGAACGCAGTTGCGGAGCAGTTGGTGTTTGGGGTTGCTGGGAGTTCCCTGCTCTCCGTGTCCTGCGTTCGTGATTATGCTGTTGTTTACCTTGCACGCTGCTCTCGTGGGCCAGGCAGGAATGCTCCACTGCCGAATGAGTGGTTAGTGCGGAAGGTCCCCGCACTCAGCCGCCTTCCCTTGCCAGGCGCCCGGCCTCAGGAAGCTCCCAGGGCTGGTGCACCCACGCCCCACGCCGTAGATAGAATCGGTGGCTTCCCCAGGCTGTTGGCCGCCCTCCCCTGGCCCTGCTATTGGCATTGGTGCGGTTTTACTGCTCCAGCACTCACGGGGGAGCAGGGAGCACAGCCCTGTGCCGGGGAGCTCGGCCATCTCCAAGCACCCTGCCTTCTAGGGTCGGGCCTCTGAAAGAGTGTCCCTCTGGGTGGGTGGGAGGGGCCTGGGAAGTTGACGGTGGGCTGTGCAGGTGGGCGAGGCACACCTCCAGCCGCTGTTGGTCGCTGGGAGCTGACACCTTTTGGTGAACGTCCCTCCCTGGGCAGCCCAGGAGGCATGTGTGAGTTTGAGCTCCTTCGGGGGGGGGGGTCTGCTTTTAGAACCTGGTGCGGGTCCTCTCCTGATTCCAAATACAGTTTCCTGACTCAGAAACACCAAGCAAGGCTTCTCTTTGGTACGCACATACCTTCTGTGCTTGAATGTAGCTGGGCTTTGAGGGACGCGGTCCAGGTTCAGCCCCCCTCACTCAAGGTGGTTGCTGAAAATGGGAGTTAAATCGGGGCGGGCTGCGTCTCAGCCCGGTCTCTGGGACCGCACTGCCCGCGTGAGCTCGCCCTCCCGACCCACCGTCTCCCTCTGCACGCCCGCTTTGTGGGAGCTGGGGAGTCTGTGTACCAGCTCCCGGCAGCGGGGGGTCCGGCCTGCATCCTGGCTGTGCCCGAGTCTAAAGGTTTCTGGGGTGGACTCACTGGCTCCAGGGTCCGGTCCACACGGGAAATGGAGCCCGGGCAGCTGTGAGTGTTCTCTGTGTGGCTGCCCGGAGCAGTAAACAGTGACTCACCCTCCCCTCGGCTCCCCGCCTCCCTGCTCCCTGCCACTGGAAGATGCGTGGCTGCCGTGTTTACTTTTGCTTTTTGTAAGTCACACTCTCGTCGTGTTTCCTCTTTCTTCCAGTTTCAGGAAATTGAAAGTGTTCTTTTTAAATCAGCACTTTAGAGCAGGTGGAAATGAGCGTAGGGATCATGCGGTACACAGCCCCCGCCCCTCACTTCAAGGGAGGACGCCGAGCCCGGAGCCTCCCCGCCTGGCCTGTGGCGGCAGAGTCCGGTACCCGGGCTGTGGGGTAGCACCTACCTGCTCTCCTGGGCTGCGCGTGGCTGCTCTGGACGAGGGGGGCCGGGAGGTCCAGAGCTGGGGCGCCCCCGACCCCCTCCCTTCGGTGCAGCGCTGGCACGCTCAGGCAGCATGCCTGTCCCTTCTTGGGAGCTGAGGGGAGCGGGTGTAGTTAACAATGTCCCTTGTCTTCCATCTAGCAAGGGAGGCAAACCCGGGACGGAAGGACCAGGCCCAAGTCCTGGGCTCAGCGCCGAGGTGTCCTTGTGAGAGGGTGCCTGCCTGTCGCAGGGAGGGCAGGAGGGGGCTTTCTGGTGAAGCTCGGATGGGGGCAGAGGGCGGGAGCCCAGCACCGACTGAGGCGGCTCTGGAAGCCAGAGGTGGAGGCCTGAAGGTGACAGGTGGCCAGGGGAGTGAGGGGCTCAGGAGGGCCTTCGGGAGAGGGTTCTTCTGCCCGCCTTGGGGCCCACGTTTGAGGGCCCAGGGCCCAGACAGAAGCAGCCAAGGCCTGAGCCGGCTAGTGCTGGAGGGCCGGAGCCTGTGCAGGGAGGCGGGCTGAGGGGAGCCGGCCAGGCTCAGCAGGTGGATGTGGAGGGAGAGGTGAGGCGTGGGGGGCGATTTCTGCATGAGGGGCTCGTCGTGCACCAGAGACACGGGAGGTGGGCGAGTGTGGGGACGGCGCATCTCCGGGGCCCGTCAGACACGGGGGCTGTGCCGTTGGCTGGACGTGGAGGTTGGGGCTGGTCGAACCCCTGGGCGGCCGTGGCGTGGACAGAGCCCCGGAGGGGAGCCCGGAGACGGGGGACCACCCCGCGGGGTCCCAGGGGAGCGAGGGGCCAGGGCGTGGCCAGGGAGGTGCGCCGTCAGCCTGCTGTCAGCCCAGTGGCCGCCTGAGTCACGTCCGGACACAGCCAGGATGACACAGCTGCCTCGAACTGCAGACGCAAGGTGACCAGACGTCCTCCAAGCCAGGCAGACAGTCGTGCCTTGCCGGAAGGCGGCCTGCCAGGACCAGCCTGCAGGCTGGGTGTGGGCCGGCTGGTGGGGTGCACCCCACGTGGAGGGGCGCGGGGTGGGGGGTGCGAGCCCTCCTGGTCTCAGGACCTGTCTTCGGTTGGGTGAGGCATCAGCTCGGGGGGCGAGCTGGCTGTGTCACCCTGTGCTCGTGGGACACAGCCCCACGGTGCAGCCAGCTGGGAGGGGCGCTTAGCTTTGGATCCTCCGTGAGGAGGCCCGCAGACCCCCAGGACGGAGGCGGTCACGTCACGGGGGTGTCTGGCTCTGGGGTTCACACCAGGGTGAGTCAGGGGCCGCTGTGCTGTGAGGAGCACAGATCTGACCCAGGACAGAACCCTTTCTGGCCTCCCCGTCTCCCTCCTGCCTCCGCCCTCTCCCCGGGTCTGACCCCCTCGGAGACCTGGCAGAGCGGCCAGGAGCAGTGGGCCAGGAGGGCCGGAGGGGCCGGCACGGGGAGCGGCGGCCACCCTCACTCCATGCAGAACAGGAACAAGAGGGTTTTTTTTGAGAGCCCACCCTGCGGGGTGTAGACTGGTCCAACCGCGGTGAGGGTCAGAGCCTCGTCAGACTCCAAAAGCCCCTTTTCTGTGACACCATCTAGACCTCGGGCTGTTTGGGTGGGGCCATTGTGCCCATCAGCCGCCTGGCTTTGCGGGCGGACCAAATGTCCCCCCCGAACCCCGAACCTGGGTCCCGCCCAGTGAGGGCCAGAGCACAGCGGGGATGGCCCGGGCCCCCAGTCGCCCCACATGAGCTGAGTCAGACAGTGGGCTGGCAGTTGGTGTTTGGTGGGGCTGGGGCCTGGGATCCCGGCCTCCGGCCCACCTGCCCCTGGGGAGGTCCTCCTGGACTGTCCAACCTGGATGACCTGCCCGCTTCTTTGTGGGGCCTGAAGGGAGGGCTCCCTAGCTTGTTTGTCCCCCGAGTTGACTCCCCGTCTAGGCTGCTGGTCTTTTTTTTTTTTTTCCCTTTTAGGGCAGTCTTTCACTTAACTTTGTTTAGATGCGCACCAGGATGACGTCTGGCTGTGGGTTGAAAACCAGCCTCATCAGCTGGGAAAGCAGAGCCCGGAAGGTGTTCCGAGCTCTCAGCGCCGACCGCGCAGCCTTTCTGGACCAGCGGCGTCTGCGCCGCTGCGGGAGCCCAGCGGCGGAGGTTCACGCCCACCTTCCGGGGGTCCCCGCCTGGCTCTGGCCGCGGAGCAGCCCAGGGGGTGACTTTACTGAAATTCAGAAACGCCCGTGGAGAGCACGTGCGTGCAGGGCTGAGGCTCTGCCAGCCGGTGGCCGCGGGACTCGGGGCCCGCAGTGTCCTGTCGCGCAGCCGCTGGAGTCCCAGAGACGGGGTGGCAGGCCAAGGGGCGGCTGCGTCGCCCGCGCTCCTGCCCGGCCTGGCTCGTCGGGGCCTCCGTCTCTCAGCCCCGCTGGGGTCCGGGCGAGACCAGAAGGCAGTTCCTCCTGCATGTGCCTCGTGGCCGTGAGGCGGCCTGAGGTTCAGGGGTTTGTCAATACACGTCTGGGGGCAGTTGTTTTAAAATCAGTTGTACAGACTCGCACACATTGGAAACGTCTCTCTGAACCTGTTTTCGAGAGCGAACTGCCCGCATTTTTGCCTTTCGTGTTAGAAGGGAGCTCGTGTCCCCGAGGCTCGGCAGAGGGGCGTGACGGTGCCGCGTGTGCCCACGTACTGAGCTCAGGAGAGACGGGCAGTGCCCGGTCCGCTCTGCTCCCAGGCCGCTGCCGCGTGCGAAGTGCCCCTCAGGGCGGCCCGCCGTCCAGCAGGCGGGGGGACTTTGGTCCCCGGGGCAGGGGGGTTGTGTCTGCCCCTGTCTGGGTCTCTGGTTTCGCAGGGGGTCCTGGTGCGGGCCGCAGCCCCCGGGGATTGGGCGGAGCCCCCAGTCAGGGTCCCTCCTGGCATCACGCGCTCGGCCCAACCGAGGTTGCGAGCACGACAGAACTCTGGGACCCCTGGTCCCCACCCCTCGTTTTTGGAGGAGGAGAGTAAGATCCCCAGAGAGGGGAGCTCTCCTGGCCTCTCCCCAGCCCTGTGTCCCGGCGGTGGTCACCCCCAGTGTGCTCCTGTCCACCCCCGGCCCCACGCTGCTCATGTTGAATTGGAGCGCTGAGGAGGGCAAGGGGTCCCCAGAGGTCAGACCCCAGCGTGGCACCCTCCCACGGAGAGCAGCGTCCCTCCTCGCTCGAACCCCCAGTGGGCCCGGGGCAGCTCTTCTCCTTCTCTGCCGGGGCTGTCATCTGTGTCCTGTCCCCAGGAGGCAGATGGGGTGCAGAGCTGGTGGACATGGGGCTTTGCCCTTGTGACCTTGACCTTGCAGACATGACCAGAGGACCCTCCCGGGGCCTGTGTGGAGGGGAGAGGGCCAAGCCCGAGGGGTGCTGTGGCCCCGTCCTGTGCTCATTCTGGTTTCCCCCAGGCCCTATCCCGGAGGGCAGGTCCCCCGAGGAGGCCTACCAGCCTCAGATGTGGCCCCAGGGCCCCCGGTGCTGCCCCTGCTGCTCGGGGTCTGAGCGCAGGTCCCTCCTGTGCCGGGGCCTCCCTGTTCTCCACAGGCGGGCTGGGCGGTGCGTGCGGGGTGGGCGGGCCTCGGGTCTGTGGGAATGCGAGCTCCTCGCTCTGTAAACAGCCGTGACTCACCGCACAGCTATGCGCTGGCGGCTCCAGGGCCTGAGCGCTGACGTGTGCTGGGATGACACCCGCCCGGGAAAAGTTTCTCAGGGCTCTCCCAGCAGCTGGCTCCCGCCGGCCCTCCAGGTGGTCTGTCCGACGCGGTTGGACCCCCGCACCTGGAGGGAGGGGTGCCGGTTCTGGCCCCCGCCGCAGAGGCCGGGGGTCAGGCTGCTGTCAGGAGGCAGCTCCCGGTCCCCACCGTGGTCCCCCCCACGCTGCTGCATGCCTGAGCGTCTGTCTCGTGCACACGTGTGGGGGGCGCAGGGGAGCCTGGAGGTCCCAAGGGTGGGCCCGGCCCCGGCCCTGTTGCTCTCCCGCTCCCGTCATCTGGTGTCAGCGCCCGGGAGGCTGGCCGTGTTGCCCGGGGCGACGGGGGTCCGGCGGCTCGGGCGCCGGGACCCGCCGATCGTGGTGGGCAGGCGAGTGGTTGAAGGCAGGAGCAGCGGGGGACACGTCTAGGGCAGGCTACACGCAGGGTCCTGGGGCTGTGGGCGAAACAAGGCCAAGGCCGGGTGGAGACACCCACCCGAGTCCCGCGAGGTGGAGGCTCCGGTGAGGCGCGCCCCCTACCCCGCCGTGCGTTTCTCTGATGCTCTGTGCGTCCTGTTCATCCTGCCTGGTCCCTGACCGAGGGACAGAGTGTGCCACGAGGCCAGAGCCCGTTTCCCCTCCTGCCCACACCCCAGCCACGGGGGCGCACGGGTTTGTTTACTGTCCCACAACCTGTGATGTCTGCGCAGGCTGCCCAAAGCCATTGTTGCTGTGGGCTTCTCCGTTTCCATGACGACCACCAGGGGTTGGCTACTTCCCAAGGTCGCCATGGCAACTATCAGAGGGGAATCATGCTTGGGATGCTTCGGCTGGCTTTTTCATGAATGATTAGAATGTGTGACACAATGCAGACGCGAAAACTAGCAGGGCGGGCGGCGCCGGGGACGACTCCCGCCAGACAGTCCGTGAGCTCGCACAGTGGCGGCTCCCCACCTCCCGGATCCTGCCCTGGCCCGCGGAGGGGGACGCCGCCCACCCGGTGGGCAACCCAGGGGGGGCGGTGATGTCACAGCTGCGGTGCCCTGTGCAGAGGTGGGTCTGCTGGGGAGTGCGGGCTCCCCCCGGGGCCCCTTCCTCTCGAGCTAGGTCAGGGGGAGTGGGGGGCTCCCGCCAGGGCAGGGTGCCGTTTTGGGGGCCAGTGGCACCCTTCAGGTGCTGGGTGCGGCCGATCTCGGGAGGGGGCTTTGCTGCTGTGCACTTGGGCCCTTAAATGTGGCACCCTGTGCCTCGCGGGTGTGAGCGTCTCTGCTCGGAGGGAGTCGGGAGTCGGGACGGGAAGCCCCAGCTGCTCGCACCCGGTGCCCCCCAGGCGCTGGCGGCAGAGGCCCGGCGGGCGGGGCAGTGCGGGACCGCGGTGTGGCTGCCGGGCGCCGGGCCAAGGTGGGTCCGGCTTGCTGGGGTCTGATGCTGGAGTGGGGTGTGTGGCCAGCGTGCCCCCCTTGCGGGGAGCCCCTCAGCACCGGCTGGCTCCCATCCTGCTTTCAGGGTGACACGGAGCGAGGAGCTGAGCCTCCTCGGAGCCTCTCTCTGGTGCGGTTGTCCCCGCTTTAGGTCACTTGTGAGGCAGCAGGCCCTGTCCCCAGCCCGGGCAGCACCTAACCTCGCTCGTTTCTGTGTTCTTGTGTGATTTTCTAGTTCCGATTTCCAAGCCCTTCTGTTCGGGTGACTGTGCCCAGGTTATGACGACTAATCCCAAACCAAACAAGGCGTTAAAGGTAAGCGGGCGCGGGGGAGCAGACCTCGTTTCTGTCCCAGACTCGGGCCTGGGAACGGTCCCTTCTGGCCCTGGCAGCACCTCTGTCCCAGGATGGCCCTGAGTGCGAGGAAGGAAGCCCTGTCCCCTGGAAGAGAGTGGGGCTCTGTCGGCTGGAGGACGTGTCACACAGAGGCGGTGACAGAATTGGGGCCGTGGCCTTGGGCGAGGCCAGCTCTGACGTCTGGGGGGGTCAGTCCTTGGGAGGGAGCGGTGGGGGGGGGGGGTCCCCATCAGCTAGGATGTGCCCTTCGCCCCGTCTCCGGCCGTGGGCAGTGTGGCCTCCGTCCTGTGGAGCCAGGGGCCAGGTGGTGCCCATGAGCGGCGGTGCCCCAGCTGCCAGGGCCGGGCTCTGGCCGGCCGCAGTGCGTGCCGCCTCCCCGGGCCTCCCCCACTTCTGGGGCTGGCAGCGCGGGCTTGGGTTGGCTGTCTCATCCTCGGGCAGGAGAGGGAGCTCCCCGAGCACGCCCAAGCCCCTTCTGAGACCCCGCTGGGTCCGAGGGGTGTGGAAGGGTGGGCTGCCGTGCCTTTCCGCGCCCCGCCTGCCTGGGCCCTGGAGACACGCAGACCCCGTGGGCGCACACGTGGGCCGCGGCCTTGCAGAGTCTGGGTGGCCGATGGGACCCAGGTGACGGCCGGGTGTAGCCGCGGTCCCCGTCCGAGAACCATCGGCGTGACGCCGGGCGCCGGTGTCGGGTGACCCTGCGGGGACCAGCCCCGTTCCCCGACGGAAGAGCGAAGGCCTGCTCGTGCAGCAGAGGGGGTGCCGCCCGCTCTCCGCGGCCCGGCCTCGGGCTCTCGCGCACGCGGGGTTGGCGCCGTCCCCCGGGCGCTGACCGCTGTGCCGTGGCCCCCGCAGGTCAAGAAGGAGGCGGGCGAGAACGCCCCGGTGCTCAGCGATGACGAGCTGGTGTCCATGTCAGTGCGGGAGCTGAACCAGCACCTGCGGGGCCTCACCAAGGAGGAGGTGGTGCGCCTGAAGCAGCGGCGGCGCACGCTCAAGAACCGCGGCTACGCGGCCAGCTGCCGCATCAAGCGGGTGACGCAGAAGGAGGAGCTGGAGCGGCAGCGTGTGGAGCTGCAGCAGGAGGTGGAGAAGCTGGCCCGCGAGAACAGCAGCATGAAGCTGGAGCTCGACGCGCTGCGCTCCAAGTACGAGGCCCTGCAGACCTTCGCCCGCACCGTGGCCCGCGGGCCCGTCACCCCCACCAAAGTGGCCACCACCAGCGTCATCACCATCGTCAAGTCCGCTGACATCTCCACCTCCGTGCCCTTTTCGGCCGCGTCCTAGTGCCCGACCGGGGTGGGGGAGGGGCCTGCGGCTGGGGCGCCAGGGGCGGGCGGGGGGCCCTCCCTCGCGCCCGTCGGGAGGCCCATGGGGGGGCAGAGCCCTTAACACCCGAGTCCAGTACAGACTCGCTGCGGGGACGCGGCTGCCGGCTGAGGACGGGGTCTTGTGAGACCGTGTGCTGCACGCCTTCCCACACGCACGCACACGCGCACGCGCACACGTATGCACCTGGCCTTCCTCTGGGCCCCGCCAGCTCTCTCCAGACTGTCCTTTTCCGGGGGCGGGGTGTGTGTCTCGGGCCAGGGGGGCGTCGGGGTGCATGGAGGGGAGGCCCACGGGAGGTTCCCGGCCCTGTGGCCCAGACGGCGGGGGGCTCCGTCCTCCACCCGTCCCGGGAGTGGGTCCTCCGGCCGCTGCGGGAACCCCCTCCCTGCCCTGAGCTCTGGTGCCACAGGAGGAACCGTCTGTCCGTGGGGACGGGAAACACCGTGACCCTGCTTTAGCTTCGGCAGAGACTGCACCCCGTGAGGCAGAGGGAGGGGCTGTGTGCGCGTGCACGTGTGCCCGGGGACGCGCCTGCCGTCGCACCAGGGTGCCAGCAGCGCCGGGGCCTTGGGGGAGCGGCTCCGGGGGGCTGGTCACTGGGGGGCCTCTGGGGTCCATGGGGCAGAGGGGTGCAGGTCCGTTGGGAACTGTTCCTCCATCTGAGTGACCCCAGGGAGCGCCCCGCGGGGGGTCAGATGCTGCTGGGTGGGGACGGTGGAGCCCTGCGCAGGGAGGGGTGGCAGCGCCTTGGGGGGCCGTGCGGAGGTTGTGTGTGGAGTGGGGTGAGGTGGGCGGGGGCCTCAGGACTGGGCTGTGGCTGTGCTGGAGGAGACGGGCGGGGTCGGAAGGTGAGGAGGGCGTGGTGACGAGGGAGATGACAGGCACGGCCGGGACCTGCCTCCTGGGGGCACCTGCGTGGTCTCCCGGTGTAGAGAACAAGGGGACACAGCCACCATGGTGCTTAATCCTTGCCTGGAACCTTTACTTGCTCTTTCTGGCACCTGGGGCCCCGTGACCTGGGTGACCCTTGCTGGGGCTTCCCACTCCTGCGAGCCTCTGTCGATCGGGTCTCCCGCGTGCCGAGCTTGGACTGCCCTTCCCAGGCCCTGCTGGAGAGAGGCTGGGGCTGCGGGGTCTGGGGGTGGGCGGTGAGCTCACGCTCCCGCCTCTTCTCGGCCCTGCCGCCCACCACCAAGGGAGACCCCCAGCAAGCCCGAGGCCCCCCTGCCCAGGCAGAGGCGGCTCGAGCGGGGCAGATGGCGCCAAGGGCTGCGTCGTCCTCCTGCGTCTGCTCTCGGGAGTGACCAGTGAAGGTCTGGGGCCCCCGCTGCATTGCGTGCGGCCTGGGCCTTGTCCTGGGGGAGGTGCAGGGTCTGGGTGTGCTGCACCCTTATGGAGCAAAAGACCCAGTGTGTAAAAAAAAAAAAAAAAAAAAAAAAAGTTAATACCATAGGCATGGTAGGTAATCCACATTGGATATCAATAAGGACCACGGGGAAATATTTAAAAGAGAGAAGATATATATATATAAAATTATATACACATTTTATCATACAGATTTTTCGTAATTTTCCTGTTTTTACTGTAAATCTTTACTAGAGCAGAGCTGCAGTTGGGGTTAGGGTGGGGGTGGGAGCGCGTCGCCCCGGCTCTGGGGAGGGAGGCCCGGGCTGCCCGCCCTCCACTTGTTCCTGCTGCCCGCTCGGGAGCGCCGGGGCCCTGCCTAGGGGGACCCGGGACCGGGAAGGAAGACCAGAGCCTTCTCGTGCTCTGCTTTTCGGCTCGCTGAGATTCCACTGTCACAGGTTTAACGGATGGATGTCTTTTATGTAAGAGAAAAGGCAAGGACCTCTGTCCCTGGGCTCTGCCCCCTGCCTCCTGGGCTTCAGACGCGCGGGTCCATCCCGGGGGCGGGGCCTCCTGCTTCCTTGCCTCTGGCGCTCGGCTGCTCCGTTTCAATATTTATTTTTGTGCTACTTTTATCATGGTCTAAGTTATTGAGAAGAGACCCCGCGTCGTGGTCCTCGTCCGTATGACACGTGCCCCGCGCCCACCCCGTCCCCTCACGGCCACCACCTAATTTATTGCTGTACATCTCTGCCGTGACGCTTTTGTACCTTTGCAATAAAGAGTTTTCTGGTTTCAGACCCGCCTGGTTGTGTGGTTGGTGCCAGGGCACCGTTGGTCGGGTGGGGCCGCCGCAGCCCCCCCATGTCCCAGCCCCCCGGCTCGGCCGTCCTCACCTGCTGCGAGGTCTGTCGAGACAGCCACGGGGTGGGGAGGGCGTCGGGCCGGTGGAGGCAGCCGGGCCGGCTTTCCGAATGGTGGCCCAATCCCCGAGGGCCCCGTCCGCCCTGACTGGGAGCCCACACAGCCTTCCTCTCCAGCTCGGACGGCCCCCCGCCCCGCGCACCCAGGTGGTATGTGCCTCAGTCTCGGACCACGTCCTGCGGCAGGCGGGGAGTCAGGATGGAAGCCGGTGAAGGCTGGCACTCTGCCCATTCCAGCCATCCAGCTCTCGGGGCTCCCTCCTCTGGGGTGAATCGTTGGGACCACTTCCCAGGTGAGAGCGCCGAGGCCAGGACAAGCCCTGTGCGGTGGGGCCCAGAACCGGGAGCCCACTTGGTCATCGTGGGTGGCAAGATGCACCGCCTCCTCCCTCCTGGAGAGCGCCCACGCGCCCCCCAGGAGGGCCAAACTAGCAGGGAGGGGGCAGCTGTGATCCAATGCCGGTGGGAGGGCGCGGCCTGTGTCGTGTCACAAGGAGAAGCCGAGCCTGCGTCCCAGAGATGTCTGTGGGGGCCGGACAGGGGCGAGAGCTGCCTCCGTGGGGCTAGTCTGTCTCCTCCTGGCTGCGTGGCCTCGGGCCCCCTTCCTGGGGCTCGTCGCGAGGATTCGGGGTAGGCCGGGCTCCGGGCCCTGCCCTCAGCACACCGAGGACACAGCTCACGGGCTGACAGGGCCGTCCCCAGGGCACCGGCCTGGCCTGAAGGTGCCCCCGCAGCCAGGAGCCCGCACTGAGTGTGGTCACTCCCCGCCCGTGTACCCTGGGCCTACGGTCTAGGCAACTGGAGCCCTCACCGGGTGACCCTCCATGGGTGGGGCCTGCAGGGCCGCACCCCCACTTTGCTCACAGGGGACCTGGCCCCCACGCCCCCTCATCCTCCAGACAACCTCCCCCCGTGGTCGCTGCCAAAGCTGCTGAGTGCGGCCCACTGTCGTCCGCCAGCCGGGACGGCGTGATAAGGCGGGTGGGGGACCCCAGCTGGATGGCAGGGGGGTGGCCTGGCTTATCTCGCCGGGCAGCCGGGCGGGGCCCTCAGAGAGGCTGCGGCCTTGAGTGCTGGGTCTGCAGGCCTGGAGAGCTGGGAGGTGCGGGGCGGCCCCACTCTGGCCAGGGCACTGCCCGTCGGTTCCTGCTGGCCGCGTCTCCGGACCCTCGGCGCCCTTCCCCGGTGACGGGGCTGTGGGTGGCCGGGAGGGGTGGAGGTGGCCATTGGATGGTGCCCACCAGGCCTTCCTGCCCGCTGCTCTGGCCCGGCCAGCCAGCCCTGGCTCCCCACCCCCGCGGGCTCTCAGGCACACAGGCCCTGCCCTCGGGCCCTCCGGGAGGCCTCCCCACGGTGCCGCCTGCCTCGGGCCCCTCTCGCGGGCCCCTCGCAGCCCCTGGAGGGCAGTGCGTGTGTCTCCCCGGGCACCGGCTGTGCACACGGGAGAGAGGACGGAGGAAGGTGGGCTCCAGCTTCAAGCTCCGTCTGCCCCGTGCTCTTCCTGGGCCTGCGTCCCTCCGTGGCCTTTGCGGGGCTGGCTGGAGGCCTGTCTTACGGAGGAAGGTGAGCTCCCAAGGGAAAGGGGGTGCCCTGGGTCTCCCGCGGGCACAGCCTTCGGTCTGTCTGTGAGCTCTGGGCCCCGCTCCGCTCTGAGCAGCGCCCCGGACCCTTCCCCCAGCAGCAGACAGCACCGTGGGGCTCGTCTAACCACCTCACTAGTCCGCTCCTCCGGGACTGACCCCGCAGGAACAGAGGCCGCTGGAGTCACTAGAAAACCCAGGTGTTTATGTATAAATAAGTGCGACTCATCTGTGAGCCGCTCGTGCCCAGCGGGCTGCTCAGGACGAAGTGTCCGTGCAGGTGGCCCCGGGCACCTTCTGGACCCGCGTCAGGCACGTCGGGATGGGGCTTTGCAGGAGTCTCCTCGGCTGGAGGGGCTGCGTGGCGGCTTGGCAAGGCCCAGCTGAGGCCCCCGCCGCCCCACCTGTCCGCGCCCACAGCTCCCGTGTTCCTGGGCGGCTGTCTCGCCCTCCGGAGGCCGCCCTTACCTGCAGGGGCCCACTTCACAGCAGCCCCCTGAGCGGACGGCCCGGGGAGCCCAGCGCGTCCCAGCCTGGTCAGATAAGCTCAGATGTCCTGTTGCCGCTGGCGGGAGGCAGGCCTGGCCGTGGCCCTGAAGGCCCCGCAGGAGGGCTTCCAGAAGGGGCTTCCCCTCTGGCCAGAGGGCTGGTGGGTGAGGGGCTCTGTGCTTGGGCAGGGGCGCAGGCAGCCGGCTGGAAGCCAGGTGCTCAGTGACCCGTGCCCCTCCTACAGCTCCTCTGCGGCGATCAGCATCCGCTTCTCCAAGTTCTGACTCTTCCTGAGCCCCCCGGGGCCGCCTGCCGCATTGGGGTGGGCGCCGGGGCTCGGGGCCTCGTGTGTGGCCTGCTGGGTGTAGTGCTGGTAAGCAGGCGAGAAGTTGTGGACGGCGTCCTGAACGATGTCCTGCGGGCTCATGGTCTCCTTGAGGCCGCTGGAGATGCTGTGCATGGGTGCCTCGGGGGCTGGGGGCAGACGGCACGCGGGTGGGGTCGGGGGGCCCCGGACCCGTCGTGTCGCGCTCAGACCCCAGCCCCAGGGACATGCCCTCTTGCCCACCGGCCTCCGGGCTGCCCGGGCCAGGGGCTTGGCCTACAGGGGGTGACTTCAGGACCTCCGAACCCCCGCTCGGTTCCCACCCCAGGCCTGTCTCAGCCCAGACTCCCCAGGGGCCACAGTGAGAGACCGCCTTGGCCAGCTCCTGCCTTCTGCCCGGCCCGAGTGAGCCCTTCACTCTCACGGTCAGGCCAGGCTGCTGGAGCAGGTGCAGGCCATCCCCGCCCAAATGGGCCGTTCTCCGGGGATGTCCAGGCCCCTGGGTGTGGTGGGCAGGGCGCCCCCGGGCTCGGGAGGCACCAGGCCCCCACATTCCCAGACGTCCAGTCCAGCCCATCTCACTCAGAGCTTAGGTCACTCAGACCCTCCCAGGCCGGAGGCAGATGTGGCCCCGTCTAGGGCTGGGGTCCTCCCGGGGGGCTGTCTCTGTGGGGCTGAGGTTCCCTGGGCCCGTGTATGGGATGGGGGCCAGAGATGTGGTGCGGAGGGTGCCCAGAGGCAGGCAGGGCTGGCTGTGACCCTCCCCAGGCCCACCATCCACCCCCCGCCATCCGCAGGGCCCAGCAGGCACACCTGGTGAGTTCTCTTTTTTCTCTGCGTACACCTGGCAGGTAAAAGCATAGCGCAGCGCGATGGAGGCAAAGAGCATCTCGACGCAGATGATGAAATTCTGGTAGCCCGCAGCCAGCGTGCCTGCCCCCACCTTGCTCCCGTCGATGACCTGGACCTCAGGGATGACCCCACACTTCTCTAGGATGGCCAGCAACATCCCTGGGGGAGGGTGACAGCTGCTCAGGCACCTGCCCTGCTCGGGCCTTGGGAGCTGTGTGGGGTCTTGGGGGGCACGAGGCCGAGGTCGAGGCTTTGGCCCTGCAGACGCTCCCCTGGGCGGCCCTGGGACGTCCCATCCCCATGGTCCTGTTGCATGGAGGGAGAGGCTGACGTTCAGGGGTGTGGGGGTACCTCCCACGCCAGGGTCCCGGCCCAGTGAGCGTCTGGGAGCTCCCCACGTGTCTGCCCTGGCCTCTCGATCTCAGAGCCGGGGCTCACCCCCACACCCCACTCCCCTGCAAGGTGGGGGTCCGGGAGCACCCCCAGCCCAGCCCCGGGCCTCTGCCGGGCCTCCACCCACAAGGGCCACCTGCTGGGCGGGGGACTCGCCATTTCCACGGGCCGGGGGCTGCATGGCTTCCAGCCGAGGGGCCGGTACTTCTGACCTGTGCCCCAGCCAGGGAAGCCGAGGCCAGGCCCGAGGGCACGTGGGGAACTGGGGGCGGAGGTGGGCTGGGGACAGGCTCTAGGCTCCACTGCGGCCCCCACAGCCCACCCACCCTGCCAGAAAGAGAGAAAGATGACGGCCTTGATGGTGAAGAACTTGAGGACAGGCTCGAAGGGCTGCAGGAGCTCCCTGGTGGCGAAGTAGAAAAGGAACAGGGCATAGAGGGCCAGGCTGACGGAGACGTTGTAGATGAGGGTAACGTAGAGGTAGCCGCTGTGGATGCTGGGGCCAGAGCAGGGGCCGGGGGTCAGGGCGGGCCCCGTGCCCCGCGCCCTCTCCGCCGTCCCCGCCTGGGCCCCGACAGCGACCCAGACCCGGGCCCCCCTTGCAGGGCCGGCGGCTCCCGAGCACAAGGGCCAGGGAGCCGGGGGGAGTCCCCACGCAGCAGTGAGGATGTGGCTACGCCGCCCCCGCTGGCCCTCTTCCCCCGTCCCCCCGGGTGCGGCCTGAAGGACCAGGGCTCTATACTGTGGACACACGGGCGGGCGTGTGCCGGTGTGAGAGCACGTACGTGATGTGCGGGCGCCTGTGGGTGTGTTCACACGCACGGGTCAGCACTGTGTGCACGTGGGCATGTGAGCGGGGGTGTGCACGCGTGTCTGCTCGTGTGCGCGTGAGTGCGTGTTGGAGTGTGCGTGTGTGCGCCTGGCACGGGGCTCTCCCAGGCTGTCGGGGAGGTGCCGCCTGATGGCTCCCTGGGCCCGAGGGCCTGGACCCCCCGCTCGCTCTCCTTCGGGTGGGTGGGCTGCAGGGCGGGGGCTGGGGGCGCCCACGGCCGCCAGGCTGCATAGCCTTGGCACACGGGCCCGCTGCTCGGGTCTGTTGCAGGCTGTCTTCTGGGAGCACACATGAGGACTCGGCCCCGTGCTGAGCCCCCTCCCTGACCCGGGGCCCGCACCCCTCTCCCGCCAGGCTGGCCCACCCCCTCCCAGCCCGCACCGCAGCCCGGCCTCACTTGAAGTCCCCGTCGTGGTATTTGCCGAAGGCCTGCAGGACGATGGTGACCAAGGCCATGATGGGCTTCACGATGCAGAACTGCAGGGTGGCCTAGGGGGAGCGAGGGGTGGTCGGTGGGGGGTGCAGCTGGGAGGGGCAGGGCAGGCAGCCCCCCTCCCCCACTCACCTGCTTGCAGAAGCGCAGGAAGCCGATGGAGTAGGACATACCGCGCAGGCAGCAGGTGCCGTAGACGCAGCTGGACCTGGGTGTGCAAGTCCGTGGAGCTGGGACCCCGCGAGGACCCCGTCCCCAGTCCGGCCCTGCGCGGGGGTCCCCGTGGGCTCTGGGGCGGGATGCTTACTGGACGGGCTTGCCCCGGATCTCTGCCATGATGGCGCTCTCACCCCCCAGGTACTGGAAGCACAGGCTCAGGAAGCTGTAGATGACAAAGGCTGCAGAGCAGGGGCGGGGCGGGCGGCAGTGAGCCGGGGCTCCCCGAGCCATCCCTGCAGAGCCCCGGCTGCCTGCGGTCCCTGGGGTGGTGAGGCCCCCCGCCGTCGAGGGGCCCCCTGCCCGCCCCTCGTTCAGGCCCTGGGCACCCCCGGTTCTGACCTCAGGGAGCGGACTCGGCCTGGGGGGTGGGGTTCCTGAGCGGGCCGAGGCCTCGCCGCGCCCTCCCTGGATCCCGAGGGAGCCCGGGGCCGGGCGGCGCTCACCTTCATAGCAGTCACGCACCGAGTCCAAGTAGATGTAGTGCTCGTGGCCCCCCAGGAGCAGGAGGCTGAGCCAGGAGTCGAAGGCGTAGACGGGCACGATGAAGAGCAGGCGGATGATGTAGCGCTGCTCGTTGGGGACCGTGTAGGAGCGCAGGTGCAGGTAGATCTGGGCGGGCAGAGCCAGGGCAGGCTTGGGCCACGGTGGGCACACGCCCACCCCACCCCAACCCCCGCCGTGCGGGGCAGCGTGGGAAGCAGCGCGAGCGGCCCGGGTGCGGCCGGCCCCTCCTTGCCACGCACTCTGCCACGGGAATGCCCGCTCGCTCGCACACTCGCTCCTGTGTTCGTTCATGCGGAGGATTCCCTGGGGGGCGGGGCGCCCCTGGCCCCGCAGTTTGGCATCTCGGCCTAGGGGGGCCTACAAAGGGCTGGCCACCTGGACCAGGAACATCCGGAAAGCAAGGGTCTGTGTACGAGGACGTCCCTCGCAGCGACGCGGGGAAGACGCGGCGGGCTGGGCGGGTCTCGCACAGCCAGTGAAAGTGGCATCCCAGGCCGCCCCGGGGGACCTGCTCTGGCGTAACGGGGTGTGGAAGCACCCGAGGACAAAGCAGGTGCGACCCCCCGCGTGTGGGAAACCCCGGGTGAACACGAAAGGCAAGACGGTAGGAAACATGGCTGATGGTAGTCTGGAGACCTTTCCTGACCCTCCATGTCTTCTGCGGGGACGAGGAAGAGCACTGAGAGGACCTTGAAGAGGAAGAGGTGCCAGGGGGCCAGGCACCCGGCACCTCTGGAAGGCTTCCTGGAGGCGGTGCCTCTGAGTGCAGGTGGAGAGAGGGCAGGCTGCGTGTGGAGCCCGGCGTGCGCCCAGCCTCGGAGGGCACAATGCCGGGAGTGGCGGGGGCGGGCTGGCGTCCGGAACGGTCCCTAATCGGTCCCTCACGCCCGGCTCCTGCAGTGGGAGGGGCCTGGCATGGGCGGCCACCGGGAGCCGTGACTTCTGGCCCGGGGCTGGCACTGCCTGGCGGGGTGGCCTTGGCAGGCCCCCTCTGTCCTCTCCCACTTGTGTCCCCGTCTCGAAAGCCAGAGGTCGAGTCCCTCTCTGTCCTTGCGGGCTCTGGAAGGGCAGAGTCCCACCGCCCTCCCGCCTCGGCGGGCCTGGGGGTGGGGCCCCAGGAGTCACAGACAGACGCACAGAAGTGCAGGGGTTAGGCTCACACAGAGGCGGCATCCGAGACCCCCACTCGGGCACTGGGGCCTGCCGCTGCTGCTCCAGGCCCCATGAGCCACGGCCTTTCCCGGACCTCACCCCACCACCCAAGTGCGCGCGCCTCCCGCCAGCTCAGTCTTCCTGGCCAGAGCCCCAGGAGCAGCTTGGTAAGACCCGTGCCCATCCTGCCTCCTCCGGGCAGCCTTCCGGATGGCCCCCGCTGCTCTTGGCTGTACTGTGCTCCCTGGCCCCTCTCATACCCTTGCGTCTACTTCTCCTGTGGCTTTTTGAGGCCACACAGCAGGCGGCTGTCACTGAGAGGGGTGTCCCTGCCCTCCAGCCTCCCGACTGCCCCGGCCTCAGGCTCACGCCCCACTCATTCCCTCCCCATCCCAGGGCCAGCCTCTCCTGGCTCCCCACGCCCCCCTGGCTGAAGGCCGAGCTGCTGCACTGACGTGTGAGGTCCCTCTTCTGTGTCCCGAATGCCCCATCCCTGGCCTGCACCCTGCGCTCACCTCGAACGGCCAGTGTGTCCTCCCGGCCCTTGGCCCACACCCTGGCTCCTCCCTCGCTGCCGGGCCTGGCCATTCCCCCTCCGAGGGGCTGCCTCTGCCCGTGGGTCCCCGCGTGGGGCCGGGGGCTTAGGAGGCTCACATCGCTTCTCTCGTCTACTTCCCTGAATCTGGTGTCCTCCCAGATTCGGCTGTATCCCCGGCAGAGACGTCCAGCCCTCAGGCCTGGCTCCCACGCGCTGCATTCTGGGGGAAGCCCCCTGCCCCTGCCCCTGTGCCTGCCTGTGCCCCGGCCTGATGCCGCCCCTGATGGCCCCGCCTGCAGCCGGGCCTCCGGTGGCTGCCCCGAGCCCACGGCCTGAGCTCTCGGATCCCGGCACGGCCAGCCAGGGCCAGGTCCCACGGACAGTGGGGTCCCAGGGGAGGGGCAGAAAGGGAGGGCCTACCTGGTGGCAGGTGAGCGCCAGGGCAGTCCACACGAAGAGCCCTGAGATGCCACGGGCCAACGGGGTGGTGAGGAAGAGGCGAGAGGCGCTCTGGGAGCTGTTCCCCACGGGGTCCATCTGCAGCCCGCCCGGCGCGGAGGACGCGGAGGGCACGGTGGGCATGACGGGCAGGGGGCTGGGCTGTGGCCAGGTTGCCGACACCAGGGGGCCGCGGGCTGTTCTCAGGAGCCCTGAGACATTAGTCATCTGCAGAGGTGAGGGAGGACACGGGGAGGAGTGAGGGCAAAGGTGCGCCCAGGCAGCTGCCAGCGGCCCCAGGGCCAGCCCGGGGAGGAGGAAGTGGGGGGGGGAGGGGCTCCTCGGGCAGGCCACCACCGGGCCACCGCCAGGCAGGGGCTACCCCGGGTGTCCCTCCCCGGCCCTTCTGTGTGGTTCGAGCCTGACCTCTTGCCCAACCCCCTGACTCGGGCCGCCCTCCTTCCCTGGGGCTCAGCCACCTGGGTGCAAAATTGGGGAGCACACCGTGGCGTCAGGTGGTCCCCATCTCTGCTGCTCGGGCTCGCGGGAGCCCACGTTTGGGGGTCTGAGATGTCTGGGAACGCGAGGGAGCCCCTCTGCCCCGCCTGCCTGGGGGCGGGGGCAGTCAGAGAGAAGGCCGGACTGGCGCTGCCCGCCGAGGCCGATGGGGTGCAGCCCAGCGCCCACCGGCTCCCCGGGCCCCGCCCGGCTGTCCGGTGCCCCGATGTGCTGCAGGGCCTTTCAGCTCCCCAGGCCTGCTTGCCCGCCGCTGGCCGGCCAGTCGAGCGCCCGGCACCTCCCTCCTCCCACGCCGGGGCCTCCAGCCCATGGCAGGTAGGGGCCCGGCGCCTACCTCTCAGGCAGGAAGCTCCGGCCCGGCCCTGGGAGGCCCGGCCCCCAGGGAAGCCTCGCTGGTCATTTGCGCGGCCACGTGGCCCCAGGGGCAGCCCCACTGGGGGTGGGGCAGGGCCGCCGCCTGCAGGGAGGGGCACGGGCGGAGCGGGGGAGCAGAGGCTCGTCCCCTCCCGCTGCTGCTGACATTCTATCTTGGCTCCGCGGCAGCTGGCTCCCGGGAAGCCGCGGGCCGCCAGGTGCCCTCACCTGCCTGCGGTGGACGGGCGGCCACGGGGCCTCTGCCCGGGCCCCGGGCAGGCGGGAGGGGTCTCGGGGGGCTGGGCTGGGGTTTGCCTAAACACAGGTGGGTTTCTGTTGTGAGCATCTCGCCCAGTCTGCAAGAGGGGCCCTGGAAACATTGCTGGGGTTGTGGGGTCGGGAGAGGGGGACAGGCAGGTCACTGGGCTCAGCCCGATGCCAGCGGCCCCTGTGGGAAGAGGCTCCCCCGGCTCAGTCTCTGGCGTCGGGGCGCGGGGTGATCTGCACACCAGCACGTTCACGCCACCGGGGCCACCGGGGCCGCCGCGAGCACCAGGACGAAGGGTCAGCTCTGTGCCCTGGACGGCATCACACGTTGATGTCCTTTGTGCCCACCTGATGTTCCCTGCGGTCCTGGGCCGTGGGTCAAGGGCTCAACTATTGGAGTGACTGATCCCTTTCGCTCAGAGAGGTTCATCCCCACATGTGTCCACGGTCCCAGGAGTGTGGGAGGCTGAAGGCCCAAGCCCCGGACACGGACCCTGCTCCTCACCCGCCCACCCACACGGGCCCCCCTGCCCCCCGGGAGCCGCCAGGGGGGCCTCCTCTGAGCACTGCCTGGAACCTTCCCTACTGACTCCTCTCCCAGCTGTCTCCTTGTCCTGCCGGCTCAGATGTCACCGTTCAGTTCTGTACCCCCTTTAAATCCCACCTGGAATTGCTGTCCACCTGAGAGCGCTACCTGCTCTCCCTCCGTGTAAGCTTCCAGAACCCTGTGGCGGCCCAGTGTGCGGCCGGCCCTCCGGCTGTGGCTCCCACCTGCTCTGGCCAGGGCGGCGGGTGTGGCCTACACCACCTCCAGCCAGAGGAAGTTTCCTGTGTGCCCGATCCCACCACCCGTCCTGGGTGCCGGGAGCGTGGGTCAGCGCGTGCGGAGACAGCACTCTTCACGGCCCCCGGTGACAGTGGCTTGGGGACCCTGAAGGGTGAAGACTCAGCCATGGGGACGTGGACGGGGCTGGCAGGGGCCCAGGGAACCCCCCCGTACCACAGGTGGGGAGATGAGGCCTGGGTCCTTCCCAGGCTGATGCTGGGGGATCGGGCCTGCAGCAGGACACACTCAGGTCAGAACGACTTCCTTGCCGGAGTCGGTGGGGCTGGGCCTTTGGGAGCACCTGAGGGGCCCTGGCTTTGGGGAGGCTTGAGGCCTGGACCCTGGGCCCAAACGGAGGGACTTCCGAAACTCGGCCCTTTCCTCAGAGGCAGAAACACTGTAGGGAAGGTTTCTGATCCGGCTAGCTGTACGCTGGGGGCCCCCTCGCCCTGCGGCTCTGCCAGTGGCAAGTGGGGGCCGGGGTCCCTGACCCTGGGAAGGCAGGGCCACCCCTGCTCTGATGGCGGACGCCAAGCCCAGGGCCACTCCTGGGCTGTTCCCGCAGGTGCTTTACCTGCAGGCTCCCTGTTCAGCCATTGCCTCCAGGAAGGCCTCCAGGGATCCCCGGTCTGAAATCTCCCCGCTCCAGGACACTGCGCGCTCCGGGACATGGCCTTGCTCAGGGGCCTGCCCATCGGCACCAGGCCAGGCCTGTGCTGTAGAATCCCAGGCCTCTGCCAAGCGGGGACCTTCTGCTCCCCAACCCCTTTCTCTGGGTCCTGACCTGTCGCTCAGTGCCTCGCTCCGCCCATGGCCTTGGCGGCCACCTCGGCAGAGCCCTTCACCTCTCTGGCCTCTGCTTTCCCATCTGTACAAATGAGTGTGGGGTTCACCTGCTGCACTGTGGGGTACGGCAGGGGGGTCCCCGCCATCACCGGGGGCCTGGGACACCCCCCCCTTGCCTGGCCCTGAGCTCCGGGGAAGGCTGGAGACACCTGGCCCTCCCGGGGGCCGCGGGGGTGTGTGGCGGAGAGCAGCGTGCGCCCAGGTGGGGAGGTGCGGGAGACGGGGAGGGGAGGAAGCTGGGTCCTGCCCCACAAACAGAGTGCTGGGCTCCGGCACCCGGGGCACCGGGGGCACCGGGCCCGGGAGAGCTGACCTGCCCAGACCCGGACCCGCCCCCGGCAGCCGGTGTCACGGCCCACGAACACTCAGCAGAGGTGGCCGGGCCGGCCCGGCCTGATTTCCCTGCCCGGGGCTGGACGCTGACCAAGCCCAGCACAGGACGGACCTGCCTGCCCAGGTCCGGGCGGCTGGGCCCCTGACCCCTGTTTACCATGACCAGGTGAGGAGGCTCCGGGCAGGTCTTGGCTGGGCCGTGGGTGGTTGAGATGCCGTGGTGGCTGTCGGACCTGTGTCCTCATCCCCACGCCTGCCTTTCACTACTGGTGACCCAATGCCCGTGGCTCCTTGGCCTTCCGTCTGGCCTCGGACCTCCTTCCAGATGCGCCCTGCCACGGGGCCCCCTTCGCAGCCGGCCTGCCACCTGGGGACATCTCTGGAGGCCTGTGGCTCCTTCCCTGCCGCCGGTCTGGTCCAGCGCCCCCCAGGCAGGCAGAGACAAGTTGGGGGAGGACGGGGGGGGGCATCAGGACACCATGGTCCCCAAGGCCAGCCCCCCGGGGTCTTTGGCTCTCTGGGCGTGACCTGCTGGCGTCCGGGGAGCTTTGGTCCCGGCGTCTGCAATGGCCCTTGACTCAAACAATAGCCGCTGTGGCCGAGGGCCTGGGGTGCTGGCCCGGAGCCACTGTCAGCCAAGGGTCCTGGGCGATTAGTTCTTTAGGGCCCTTGGGCGGGAGCTGGGGGAAGAGGGGAGCGGCCGGAGGACCCTGGTGCCTCTGCAGGCCGCGGAAGGAACCTAGCAGCCCGCGGGCCGGAGCCTCTTCTCCCCTCCTGCGGGCCCACAGCTCTAGTTCTGGGATTCCTCTCGTGGGCGAGCAGGGCGCTGGGCCCCAGAGCCGCGGGAGCAGGGCTCCGGGCCGGACACACCGGGCTGGGACCCTGACATGCCCTCATGGTGTCTGACCGTCTTCAGTTTCCCCTGCAGCTGGGGCCCCCACTCGCAGCAGGTCAGTACATACCACACACCCCACACACCCCCACCCCAGGCCCAGGTCAGCGCAGCCCAGGACCGCTCTGCAGTCGAGGTCACTGCGGCCCAGGACTGCTCTGCCTGTCTCAGCCGCTGTCCTGCCGGCTGGGTCACCATCCGGGGGCTCCTCTCAGCCTCTAGGCCGGTCAGCCCGGGGGGAACCCCACTGCGGGATCTCGGGGACCTCACTCCCTTCCTCCTAGGGCTCTGTGTCCCTTCTGCACTGCCCATTCCTGGCCCGTGTCCCTCCCCTGGGCGCCCCCCCCCAGGCTCCCAGGCCTATTGCCTCAGTCCCCAGAGAGGAGCTCCGTGTCCCCCAGAGCCTGCCGGTACCTGCCTGGTGTCCCGCGGCCGGCTGCCAGCCCTGGGTGCAACCCCGGGGCAGTCCTCCATGCCGAGCTGGGGCAGGGGTGCAGGCCTGAGACCCTTGTCGGTTACCAGGAGGCATCCCGGGGCCTGGCAGGGTGGAGAGGGAGTCCTCTTGGGTGGAGAGGGAGTGAGGCAGAGAGGCCCGGACTGTTGGAATTTCAGGATGCGAGGTTATTTTCTCCGGGAGTCCCTGCCCCACTGGAGTGAACGGGACCCCGCCCTGGACCCCCCTCCTGTGGGTGTGCACACTTGCACACATGTGCGTGCCCGCGCTCACCTCCCTGGTAGCTGGCTCAGCCGTCTGGTCAGGCCCCTCGGGCTGCTCTGCTCGGGGCTCCGCTCCAGGCCCGGGGTCCAGCCCCGCTGTGTGGCCTCCGGACCTCCGTTGTTCCTCCTCACAGCAGCCTGGGTCGGTCCAAGATACTGCTGCTCCTGGGGGAGGCGCCGGCCTTTCCCTGGACCCAGAAAACTCCTCCCTGCCACCACCCACCTCGCCAGGCCGGCCCTGCCAGGCGGGGTACAGCCCCGGCCGCACCCTCGGCCATGCCCTGCCAGACCCTGGGCCTCCCTCCATCCTCCCGTTGCCCACTCTCTGGTGGGGGTACAAGCCGGCCTCAGAGTCTCTGACATCCGGGGTGGCCCTGAGTGGCCACGTCTCTACAGTCTGTGTGGACGGCGGCCCGATGCCCCCTCCTGCGGTGCAGTGAGGGTAGATGGGGGACACCTGTCTTCACCGAGGGACGGTCTCCTGGCTCCAAGCACCCCAGGTGGGGCTCCGAGCAGCCTCCCCGCAGAGCCACGAGTGGACAGCCCATCCCAGCTGCTCCCGCAGGAGAGGGGTCCCCACCATCTCATCACAATCTCGGAATCAGTGGGTCCTCACTTCCCACCGAGCCCGGCCCCCACCCCGACCCCGCGACGCCGTCTATGCATTTTGGGCTCGTGCAGACCATGAAACCGCGGGTGCAGAGCGCGTCCCCGCAGTCCGTCCCTGGTCACTCAGGGCCCTCTGACCACGCACACGCAGCGGCGACATTCTAGTCGCTCCTCTCCTGACTGCCAGGGTCACTCCGAGGCGCCCAGACGCTCAGCGGTCCTGCGCACGGCTGTTAGTCCACCCGCTCGTCGGCGTCACTGATTTGGGAGGCTCAGGGGCTGCAAGGCCCCGGGGAAGCCGCTCGGAGGGAGAGATTGTCAAGAGCAGCCGCCGTCCTTGGCTTCTCTTGCTCACCCTCGGCTTTGGGCCACGTCCCCATGTCCGCTAAGAAGAAGGGAGGGAGTGCAGGGGGAGGTCTGGGGGTCTCTGTGCGCCGCTCGGCAGAGAACCGCGCCGGGCAGATGGCACCAGCGGTCGGAGGGCGTGACCTTGACGGAGGAGCCCCTCCAGCAGTCCGAGCCGCAGACGGGCCCCGTCCGTTACCTCCGTGGGCCTGTGGATCGCTGCAAGCCGTGAGGACAGTCTGACTGCTGGGTAAGTGCCGCGTACGGGAATAACCACCTCTCCGGCGCCCGCCGCTGCCTGCGGGAACGCCGGCCTCACTGACGGCCCCTCCTGAATCGCGGCAGCGGAAGCGGAGGCCGCGAGCCTGCGTTCATAAGGCCGAGCAGCGCCCAGGCTTCAGGGACAGGGGCGTGTAGTGCCGGGCTGATTTCTACCCGCTGTAGGGGTGCGGTGCAGAGGTGCCGGGGCCCTGCCCTGGGTTCCACGCCAGTCAGCCACCCCCTGCCAGGCGGCCGCGGAGGGCCGGGAGGGCTGTGTCTCCCAGCCCGTGTCTGCCACCGCCCGCCTCTTCTTCGGGCGGCCCCAGGGGTGGGAGTGTCACTCCTTGGCGCAGTCAGGCCACCAGCCGGACGGCAGTGAGGGGTCCTGTTCCCTGGGGTCAAGTCCGGCTCTCCCATGCAGGGGCGGCTCTGGGGTGCTGCCTCCGTTTCCACCACTGGACTGTCCGTGCACACGCAACACGGGCTGTCCCCGGAGCCTGGTCACCGGGACAGGCAGCTGTGCTAGTCCCACGGAGACACATTTAGGGACCAAACCGGATCATCGAAAGCTGCAACTCTGAACACAGACTGAAGACTGGGACCCTCTCTGCGCCTCGGGTTCCCTGCTTGTGCGATGAGAGGAGTTGTGATCCCACAGCATGAACATCTAATTTTTAGACCAGCGTGGCGTTAACGACTGCTCTGAAGTATTAATTTGCAAACACCACGCCTCTGCTTCTGGTGGGGGGTGGAGGGCGGCTTCTCCAGCAGTCGGCTCCTCCCCACCCGTCCGGACACCCCAGGCCTTGGGGGTCCACGTGTGTGTGGACATCTCCTCCTGCCTTTGGTTGGCTCCTGTGTACTTAGATTTTCTGCTGGTCCCAGTCCCCCGGAGGGGCCCACCGGGCGGGGTTCGGGGCGTAGGACTAACAGGGGGAGTGCCAGTGTCCACGCAGGTGGGGCAGGAGTGGCCAGGCTGGGTATGGGTCTGCCTGAGAGGTCGGGAGGTGGGTCAGAGCTGGCCTGCCTCAGTTTCCCCTGGTCACCCAGGTCCCCTGCAGCAGCAGCAGCAGCACGAGGTACCTTCCCTGCTCAAGCATCAGCACCTCCTCCAGGAAGTCTGGCAGGATTCCCACATGTGACTCCCGTGGGCACCGTCGGCCAGTCTGGGCCCCAGCGGGACGTGCCCCTGGCAGGACAGATGGTGACCCTATACGGGCAGCGTCTGTTGACGGAATGAACCCTTGAAGAGTTTCCCTCTCTCATCTTTAGCAAACTCACTCTTGCCTCGAAACCGGCCCAGCAGCTTGAACCGGTCCTTCCCATCGCCTGCTGGAGCAGTTTCTAAAGTCAAGAACCTTAGGATCTCAGAAGCTATTGGTTCTGAGGGGAAACTGAGTAAAAACATCCCCTTCATATCTCATGGGGACATGGACGCGACCCAAGGTGTTTCCGTACAGAGGTCTCGTTTAAGATTTTATTTGTAAGTCATCTCTGTGCCCACCGCGGGGCCGGAACGCACAGCCCCAAGATCGAGTCGCACGCTCCACAGACTGAGCCAGCCGGGCACCCCTCTTTCCACAGGGACCCCAGCTTCCAGACCCCGAGCCCTCATCCTCTCTGGTCTCCGATCCTCTGCAGGACAGACTCAAACGGCACACGGGCAGTGACTGTGGTTCGTGGGGCACGAGGACCAGCCCAGAGGGGCCGCGTTGCTGTCCACCGGGGGCCCAGGCAGTCACAGATCGCAAACGCCATCCTGCAGCCGGCATCTCACCGGAACTGCCACGAGGCAGGACCGTAAGAGATGTTTGCAGGATGAAGTTCGTGGCTGTCCGGCAGCCCAGACACGTCGGAGGAAGAGGAGCAAGGGAACTGTGTAGAGTGTGTGCACCTTGCCAGACAAGGTTTCCTCCCACCTACGGTGCTGAGCCGAACCTCCACCGTGTGATGGCAGTTTCTCAGTACTGCCGGGAAGGACGGTCAGGCATTTGGGGATAGGCGTTTATTGTGAATAAAAATTTCCTTCAACAACAGATCCTGCCCACGGAGGGCCTGGACTCCTACCTGATGACTCAAGTCTCAGATACGCAGCTACCTGGACCCTGGTAAAAACGGTTCACAACCCCCCAAGACACTGCAGCTTTCCTCCATCCGTGGGTGAATTGGCGCCCAAAGTACGGGTCTGCCCGGGATACGCATATTTCTTCTGGCTTCCAGAGCTGAAGCCAGATTCCTCCTCCTGCCTCACCGAGGGGGGGGTCTCCAAATCCAGAGGGTGTCCGCGTGTCCCCTCGGCCCGCGGAGCAGCAGGTGCAGCTGGCTCCAGGGTCACCACACCTGGCACGACTGGATCACCTCCTTCAAGGCCTTCAGCCCCTCCACGCTCCTGTCCTTCATGGCCATGGCCAGGAGGACCGCTCTGTTTCCAGCCTCCTGAGACACAAACGTCACCAGGTTCTTTGCAAAGACGTGGATGAGAGGCTGGTAAAGGGAAGCAGAGAAACCATTTTAATTGCAACCAATCTGTTTTCCCGTAGCGCCTTCGCAGAGTGTCCCCTAGGAGCCCGCCTGGCTCCCTGCACCCCCAATAGTCACCCCCACCCCGTAAGTTCAATACAACACCGGTTCAGCGTTCAACTGCCTCCAGAACACTCCAGTCCTAAACAAAACACTAATACTCATGTCCTTGGAGCTTTCTGATTCCTTGGTTTCTTCGGGCTGTCACCTAGAAGGAATCACGGAAGGTATTCTGCGGGGCCGGGGTGGGGTCTGTCAAATCCCACAGGCCGTCTTCTCAGAACTTGTGACTCCAACGGGGGCACCAGAGGGTCAAACCTTACAAAATCAGCACCCCCGCCGGTCTGCTAGACACAACACTGATGCGCTGGGGAAAGCACGCAGCAAGGGCAGGCAGGTGCCCTCA
>CM053621.1:30129246-30201305 GCA_028646535.1 Procyon lotor | reverse complement strand
CAGAGCACAGGGACTCCCCCATCACGTGGAGCGGCAGGACCACCATAACCATGAGTGGCGGGGGCCCGCACTTCACCCAGAGCAGTGAGGGCACCCTATTCTCCAGGAGTGGCTTGGGCCCCCCATACCCAGAGCTGCAGGGGCTCCCACATCACCCGGAGCCACAGGGACACCCCCATCACCCAGAGCGGTGGAGGCCCCCATAACCGGGAGCAGTGGGGGGTCCCCCATCACCTGGATGGGTAGGAGCCACCTCCTCACCTGGAACGGTGGGGGACCCCTCCTCAACCGGAGCGGCAGGGGACCCATCACCCGAGGCCATGCGGAACCCCCCATCACCTGGAGCCATGGGAATCCCACATCACCTGGAGCCGCGGAGACACCCCATCACCCAGAGCAGTGGGGACTCCCCCCATCACTGGGAGCGGCTGGGACCCCTCCTCACCTGCAGCGGTGGTGGCCCCTTCTTCACCGGGAGCAGCTCAGGCCCCCCATATCTGGAGCCGCAGGGGCTCCCACATCACCAGGAGCCACAGGGACACCCCTATCACCCAGAGCGGCGAGGGCCCCCATCACCCAGAGGGGCGAGGGCCCTCTATCACTTGGAGGGGCTGGGACCCTCCCATCATCGGGAATGGTGGGGACCCCCCATCACCTAGAGTGGCAGGGGCTCCCTCTTCTCCTGGAGTGGCAGGGGCCCCCCATCATCTGGAGCTGTGGGGACCCCCATCACTGGGAGCAGCAGCCCAACACTGGGAGCAGTGGGGACTGCCCCCCTTCACTGGGAGCAATGGGACCCCCTCATCACCGGGTGGATGGGGCTCCCCCATCACCGGGAGTGGCAAGGACCCCCCATAACTGGGAGAAGCAGGGGACCCCCTCATCATCCAGAGAGGCAGGGGCCCCCCTCACTTGGAGCAGCGGGGGCCTCTTCACCCAGAGCATTGGGGGCCTCTTCTTCACCCGGAGTGGCAGGGACCCCCCCATCACCCAGAGCACTGGGACCCCCTCATCACTGGTCGGAGGGAGCTCCCCCATCACAGGGAGCAGAGAGGACTCCCCCATCAGGGGGAGCGGCTGGGCCTATCACCAGGAGCGGCAGGGGCCCCCTCTCACCCGGAGCCTTGGGGGCCCCCATCTCCCAGAGCACTGGGACCCATCACTGGGAGCCAAAGGGACCCCATTACTCAGAGTAGAGGGCACTCCACATCACCCAGAGCTGAGGGGACCCTCCTCACTGGGAGCGGCGGGGGACCCCCAATCACTGGGAGCAGCGGAGGCCCCCATCACCTGGAGCAGCGGGGGACACCCCATCACCAGGAGCACTGGGACTACCCCATAACCCAGAGCAGTGGGGCCTCCATAACCGGGAGCGGCTTGGGCCCCTCATACCCGGAGCCGCAGGGAACCCCCCATCACCCGGAGCGGCGGGGACACCCCCATCACTTGGAGCGGCAAGGGCTCCCTCTTCTCCTGGAGTGGCAGGGGCCCCCCATCACCGGGAGTGGCCGGGACACCCCCATCACTGGGAGCGGGAGCGGCGGCCTTCCATCACCTGGAGCCAGGGGCCCCCCTCACCCGGAGCAGCGGGGACCCCCATCACTGGGAGCGGCAGGGACTCTGCATCACCCGGAGCACTGGAACCCCCCATCATCCAGAGCACTGGGAACCCCCATCACGGGGAGGGGCGGGGACCCCCCCATCACCCACCTTCCCCACCAGTGAAGTGCTGGGGACATGGAGCAGGTCGTAGACACCCGGCTGCGGGAAGACGGCACCGGCCGCAGGAGCACACAGACCAATTGCACGGCCCGGTGCAGCAGACTCTCCACGGGGCCAGCAGACCGGGGAGAAGGCCTGTCCTCCCACAGGCGGCTGGGGAGGGCCCCGCACAGAGTGCTCCGGGGCCCCTTCCCTCCTCCCTTGGCTCAATGGGAGGGACTCTCCGTGAGCACCTGCCCGCCCGTGGGGCTCGGCCAACAGGCACGGGTCCCTGGCCTCCGGGAGCTTAGATTCCAGCGACGTTAAGGCAGACAGCACAAGGCAGTACAAGTGGATACCGGGTAGGGGGTGTCAGAAGGGGAGAAAAGGCAAAGCGGGCGGGGGGCCCACCGAGAAGATGATGTCCACGCAGCCTGGAAGGGGCCAGGGAGGGTCTGGCATGTGTCCCAAGTGAAGGAGCAGGTGCAAAGGCCCGGTGGGCAGCTTTAGGGGCAGCGAGGAGACCGGTGTGGGGGCAGGGGAACGGGGAGCCAGGCATAGATAAGGGTGTGCCACGTGCTCTGGCCTCCCCTGGGGTGCAGTGGGGGGTCCGTGTGTGTGTGTGTGTGTGTCCCCTATTTCCTCCCCGGTGGGCCAGCACCATGCTGTGTGGACCTGGGTCCCCCGGCCGGCTTTCCGGGTGGGCTGTGAGCTCCTGGCCGCCCAGGGCCCCAGGGGCCGGGGACAGAAGGGCGCTCAGGAGACCCTGGATGAGGGAGGACCCCCGGCTGGGACTCTGGAATGAACATGGCCCCCTGACTTTCAACCCCACGGGCCTCAGTGTCCTCCTGGGCAGGAGGGAGGAGGTGCCGCCCCAGGCGGGGAACGGGGGCTGCCTTGAGCCCAACACCACGCGCACTCGGTTTATCTCTGGATGCGGGGCTGTGACCCTGCCCCCGCGCCCTTGCCTCTCCCCACACCTTCCGCTGACTGGACGGCGCCGCTTTCCCCGTCACCAGCCCTAAATCATTCCCTTGCTGTCCAGTGGGCTCGGGATCCTTCCGTCCTTGAGAGCAGCCCACAGACCAGTTCTCGGGGCAGCCCGGCTTTTCTGGGCGCTCGGGAGGGGCTGTGTCACGGGCAGCCCGAACCAGTCCAGGTCGGCAACCCGACCCCCCGGCCCAGGGCCTCCATCCTGAAAACCCCAAGCTCGGTTTTGGACCCAACACCTCATGGGAACCCACAACTACCCGAAACACAGCTGCCAGTATTCACCCACTGAGGAGACGGAGACCAGAGAGGGGACGCCGCCTGCCTGGGGGTGCACAGCTCCGAGGACTGGGAGGAGGCTCGCCCGCGGCCGCCACCGCGCCCCTCTCTCTGGGCCTCGCTCCCAGGCCCTCCTCCCGCCCCTGAACGGGCTCTCGTGGCAGCGCGCTCTCCCACATCCCCCCCCCCGGCTCTGGGCTCCACGGCCCCGGATGCCCCCAACCCAGGCACAGCCCTGGGAAATGAAGAAGGCCTTCTCTGTACCAAACGTCCGAGACGGCCCTGCCACGTCCGTCCCAGGTGGGACTCTGACCCCAAGTGGGACCCTCAGGCTCAGCTCGGCCGTCCCCACAGAACCCAGTCCCGTGGTGCGGGAAGGGCCCAGAAGGCGCGTTGGGAGCCCCGGGCACGGCCCCAGCTGCCAGAGGACGGGGAGACACGCCTGGCGGTTCCGAAGGAGGCTGGCCGGGCCCCGCACGCGGCCCATGATCCCCCCGGGGCCTCGCCACGCAGACAGACCACGGGGACCCACGTGGGCCACAGCCGCCGACAGGCACCGCGTCTGACCTTAAAACCGAGACACGTGTCCAACACGGGGACAAAGTTCTGCGGCCACCAGCACACGCCCGACGCGTGGCGTCACGTGGCCCCTGGAGAAGCCCGCCGACACGCGGGAGGGAACAGCCCACCGGGGCTCAGCTTTGCCACGAGGCCAGTTTTGCCCTCATGTCCGGGGTCTACTGAGAAGCACGGTCTTCTCCCCGAAGCCCCTGCCCTGAGACACCTACCTGCTCGCCCGCGGGCGTCTCCAGGGGCGACGGGCCTGGCACCAGCCGGCAAAACCCCACGCACCCTGTCCCAGCACCGGCCCCGGGCCCACTGGGGGCCCCAAGAGCCTGGGAGGAGCGGCCACACCGGCCTCGGACCCGCGTGGACCCGCACGGGCAGGTCGCGTGACCCGAGGCTCCAGCTCGGGCACAAGGCTGTTGGGAGTCCCTCTGTCCTTCCCCGCCCTCTGCCGCCGTCCTCCGCACACAGGTGAGGGCTGCAGCTAAGCTCGCGGGGCGCGCCTGACCTCCGCCTGCATCGTCCCACGGGAGCCTCACCAACGCAGGATGTCGTGGGTCCTGTGACCATCCCCGGGCCTCAGACGGGGCCACGCGGCTGGACGCCAGCGAGCTCCGTTCTCGACGTTCTCGACGCAGGGGAGGGCAAACCGTGGGCACGGGGTGGGGCGTGTCCTCTCCCGAGGGCAGGGGTGACCCTGCATGGCCGCTCTCCGCACGGGGGCCTCGGCCACGCTGTCCAGCCCGCCCCCTGCCTCCGGGGCGCCCACGTCCCCCTCTCCCAGCCTCTGCCTGCCATGGTCCGAGCCTCCTCCTCCCCAGGGCCGTCTGCCGGCCAGAAGGGCAGGTTCCTGGGCCAGGCGACCAAGGGCAGGCTGCCCAACCCCACAGCCTGGGCCCTTGTCCCTGCGCCTGACTGGACAGAGGGCCCAGCCTCTGGGAGAGAAACACGCTCGGATTCTTGTTATTCTGAGTACGCTTTGCACAGCACCCCAACAGCTGCATTCACGAGGGCGGGGGTGGGGGGCAGCTCCCTGCAGAAGGGCCTTCATGCTGCTCAGAGGGCTTCCGTTTGCCAGGAGCGGAAGCCAGGGCTTCGACCACAGGGGCAAAGGTCCGCGTGTCAGACTCGGGTCTCCTGCCACAGCTCCCTTCACCGGCGAGCCCCGAGCCCCAGCCTGGGCTCCGGACGCCCTGCCCTGCCCTTCCTCGCACCGTCCCCTTCCACGAGTCTCTCCCGCTGCCCTGTTTTCCTGGGGCCACCCAGCAGCACGAGAGGGCCCTGAGGCCCCTTCCCCGAAGAGCCGGCGGGGGAGGAGCCCTGTGTGGGGTGAGCTTCTCGGGGACCCTCCCACCCCACGGTGGGGGTGCTCCATGCCCGCTATCCCTCGCCCTGGGCTCCGCTGCTGTCTGCTTCCAGTGCCCGGGCCGCCCTGTCCTGGGGCGCCGATGGCCCTGTCCCTCCCCAGACCTCCTGTGTGGCGAGGTGTCCCCTGTGGGTCTGGCTGGGACGTCTGGCCCTGACGCGGAGCACAGAGCACAGAGCCCCGAGCCCAGCCCCGCACCAAACCACCCTGGAGCGCTGTCCCGGCACAACCCACCTCCTGCCCCGGGGCTGTGCTGGGGGGGGGGGGGCTCCGTGTCCCCACGGCCCCAGCCAGGTAGACCGCCCAGCCCCAGGGGGTCCTCAGGGCTTGCGCGACCTACTGGACCTGCTGCAGTGCAGCCCATTTGGCCCTGACGCTGGGCCCTGGGCTCCAGCCCCCACTGTGTCCTGGTGCCCCCAGCCTCCTCATCCCCTGTGTGATGCCTGTGCCTTCGCGCCGCACCCCTACCTCGTAGCCCCACGTCCTCAGGAACCGGCAGGAGCAGCATGGCGAGGGGCAGCGTGGGCACTTGTCGTGGGGTCCCTGTGTGACGTCAGCACCGGGGCAGAGACTGACCCTGATGGGGCCCCCAGGCAGGAGCGGGGGCTGCTCGCTGCGGCTGTCTGACCCACCACGCTGGCCACCAGTGGGCAGAAGCCTGGCCGGAGCTCCGGAGCCCCAGGCATGGCTACTGACCTCGGCACGCCTAAGGCAGTCACGCCCGGGGCCCCGTGCTGCTCCCAGAAGTACCTGGGCGAGGGCGGGGGGTGGAGCCCGAGCTCCTAGAGCCAAACAGGTGAGGCCAGTAAGCCCGCACGGGTCTAGGGAGGGCCCCAGGTGAGGCCGCTAAGCCCACAGGGTCCAGGGAGGGCCCCAGGTGAGGCAGGTGAGCCTGCACTCAGGCAGCAGGTACCCCAGTAACGTGGGGTACAACTCCAGCATATGACGCCCACCCAGCTCTGTCATCGCGCCTGCCGGAACTCCCCCTGGATTCAGCGGTCCTCCTATAAGAATGGAATGACTTTCCAGGACTTTTCTGTGCTGGGCCCTCTGAGCGTTCTGCACGGTTTCCCTCATTTCAGCCTCTCAACAAGCCTGAGCTCTTTTGTCCCCATTTTATGGACGAAAATCCAAGAGCAGGCTTGATGCAGAGCAGGGAATGTTCTAGAGTCGGGGGACCCAGCCCCAATGGCTGCCCGAGGGCCCGTGGCCCTGAGTGTGCCTTAGACGGTTTCTGCCATTCGCCCCCCAAAGAGCTTTGACTGGGGACGGGTCACGTCTCGAGGATTTTGCAAAGACTTCCCAGCAAGCCCAGGGAGGCATGCGAATCGTCCTGAGCCACGGGGCCGGTGGTCGACCATCCGGACTCCGTGCTTGGGCAGCGGGGCCAGGGAAAGTCCCTTCCCGTCTGAGCTCCTTCCCCACCTGCAGGAAGGAGACACCAAAGGTCCTGGCTCCACGGGGCTGGGCGTGGGGCTGGGCCCTCGGCTGGGCCGCCTGCAGAGCGCTGGCCGGAGGGGGCCTCCGTGACCGTCCCCTGAAACTCGGCGCATGCACGTCCCCTCGGAGGCGCGGGGGCCTCCGGGCGGTGGACCAGGGTCTGGACAGCGCAGCCACCTCGGGTAATGCCTATGCCAACCCAGCAGTCAGGAAGCCTGGTCACCCATTTTACAGACAGGGAAATGGAGGCTCAGGGAGTCACGGAAATGGACACTGAGGTCCGTGTGGTTCCTAAGGTGCATGGCGTCATCTCGTCCCAAACCCTGGTCCTCGTGCTGACCTCACACAGCTCAGGACGCCACCCGGCGCGGTCGCTGTGGTCTTCCTCCTGGGTCTCTGTGTTCTCTGGAACATTCCTCCCCCCTGTGGCCTTGGCACCTGCCCCGTGGCTCCCGCAGCCCTGCAAGGCCTCCCTGACCGTGCACGGGGCACCGACCCCTCCCGCTCTCCCCTGCCCACCCTGGTTGGGTTTGCAGCTCCTACGGCTGTGTGCGGCCAAGCCCGATTTCCCCACTCACCATCCCTCCCTCCCTCCGCATCATAAACCCACACGGGGACGTGAGCACTCTGGGAGGCGTCCGCATTGGTGCCTGGGTCTTAGCAGGGGGTCCGCGAGCATCTGCTGGATGGAGAAACCCTTTATGCGCTCAAGCAAAAGCATAACCGACTCTCTTTCGTTCGTGTCCAGCTGAGGTCACGTATTCCCCCAAACAGCTGTGCACACCACCTCTGAGCTGGACCGGGAGCGAGTGAAGACACGGTCCAGACCTCCAGGCCCGTCAGGACCCCTGACCTGGGACGCCGATGGCATGGATGCAGCACGTGGCTTGAGGCCACGTCACGGGGCTGACCCTCAGGGCCCCCAGGCCACCTGCCCCAGAAGCGTCGGGTCAGGGATCCCTAAGATATCCCCAGAATGGGTGGGTGTGTTCCAAGGCAGCCCACCTGCAGGGGATCGGGAGCACCCCGCCCGTCAGCACCCCTGTGAGCAGGAAGGAGCACCCTGCCTGCCCTGCAGTCCTAGGGGCCCCCCGTGCTTGGCCACGGGGCCGTGCTCCACGCTCAGATTAGAAGATGGGGCTCATTACTCCTTCGCAGGTGGGCCGGGTCGCACATCTCTGGGGGGACGAGGTCTGAGACCCGTTGGGGATGCCTTGGCCACGGTGAGGGGAGGTGGGGGACGCTGGCTTGGAGCACAAGCCGACGTGCTGTGGACACACCCGTCTCCTGACCCCCTCACCCAGTGCCCCTTCACGGCCACGTGTCTGGCACGGACCAGGGACGAGCATTGTGGGGGGGGCAGGGGGTTGTTGGCACTGCGGCGGCCCAGAGAGGAGGGCCATCCAGGAGGGAGGACTCAGGTTTCAGGGGCCTTCCCTGGACACAGCTGTCCTGTCGAGTGGTGGTAAGGGTTAAAGGGTAACTGGCAGGGGGCAAACAGGGGCCCCTACCGTTCTTTCGGGAGATGGGGTGTCACGGAAGGAATGAATGACCAGAGGAGCTCAGGAGTGCAGACGGAGAATGTTCTAGAATGGGGTCTGGGAGGGTGTTGGGGGAGGGGCCAGGGCTGACGTCTGGGTGCGGGGGCCGGAGGTGCCCTTGCCCCCAGGCGACGGTCCCTTCAACTGTGCAGAGAACCCACACCAGGTGCTGGCATCCCATTAAAGACCGGGGAGAGCAGCTTCCTCGGCGTTTACAGAAGCAGCCCTGCCCTCCACGCTCAGAGCCCTTCCCAGCCTGGCCACTGGAGGGGTGTGTGTGCGAGGGGGTCTCTGCACAGCTGGGGAGGGACCCCGGGGACAGCCCCGGCATGACCCTCCCATAGGGAGAGGTTCCCTTCTGGTGTCAGGGGACTCCCAGGTTGCCACACCTGTCTCGGCTGCGAATGTGGCCCCCTTGAGCTCCCCAGACCAAGAGAGGCCAGGAAGCCTGGGGCACCCTCCCCGCGGCTCCTCCCGGGGGGTCCCTGCCCCAGCCCCACAGCCCCGGGTTGTCAGGCCTCCCTCCTGACAGCACACGGACCCCCCGGGCCCGAGGCTGGTCGTCCAGCTCCCAGGGAGACACGGCAGCGCCGATGGGGGGAGCTGAAGGCTGGCCTTACCACTGCGGCTTCCACGTCGCCCCCAAGCTGCCCTCCTTCTCTCCGGAAACCTCTGTGCCAAGGGCTCCCCTGGAGCCGAGGGCCGCCCTGCTCCGGACCGCCGGCCCCCAGGGCCCTCCGCGGCCGCCCACCCGGTGCCCGGATCAGTCTGGAGAAACAAGTGCCCCCACGGATGGCTGAGGGATGCGTCATCACGGGAGTCTGTTGCTTAAACCGTAAGAAATGGTGTGACAACAAACGTCCATTGTAGCAGATTTGGAAAATTCTGAAACACCACGGGAAACAAAGGCGACCCTGTCACATAACCCTCGCGAGGTCATCTGTCGACTCGGACAGCGGCGTCCGGCGGCCGGATGTCCTTCACGCGATCTTTTTGCTCCGTGTCCGAACCCCTTTCTCAGGGGTTCGTGCCCCAGGTCCGGCCCGGCGAGTGGCGCCCTCCCGGGCGACGACCAGAAACGGGCCACCCCACCCGCGTGCGTGGTGTTTCGTGGATGAGTCCCCTGGCTCGGACATTTAGTGTTTTCCTAGGTTCCTCGCTACTTTACGAGTATGTAGTCCGTGCCGAGCCCACAACGCCCACAAACAGAGTCTGGCGCGCGGCCGGGTTCTCCCCGTGGGGGTCAGAGACCCGGGAGCCCCAAGCCTCCCCACCTGCCCACTCCGCGCTGCCCCCCCGACACCCCGGCGCAGACCCCGGACCGCTCTGGTGACGTCTCCTCATTAGGGCCGATCCTGGGAAGGGTCAGTGACGTCGAAGGGTACCGTGCCCACCTCCAGGCTCACTGCCATCCTCTGGCCGGGCCAACGTGTCTGGGGGAGTGCCCGCATCTCCCTGCACCTGCTTCCTGGGAGGGGGCTGGGTAGAGCCCCGCCTGCAGCCTCGGAATGGGATCTTACTGGGAATAAGGTCTTCGCAGAAGGAACTAAGGTAAGAATTTGAAGAGGAGACCATCCTGGATCAGAGTGGCCCTAAATCCAACCACAGGTGTCCTTTAGTGACAGAAGAGACCACGCAGGGAGAAGGTCAGGGGACCCCGGCAGCAGACATGGCGAGGACAGACAGGGCGCCGCGGACGCAGGAGGGGGACGAGAGGCCCGGCTCGGGGACGGAGAGGGTCCTGCGGGCCAGGGGGGCGGCGGGTCAGAGTGGGCGGAACCTCTGGGGAAAGGACCGTCCCCGGGGCGGGGGATGAAGGGCCTTGGATCAAAGGCAAGGGGGCCGATAGCCCGGCAGGGGCCTTGGTGTCTCACTAGGTCACCCGGGAGCCGACCCAGGCTGTGGGAGGACCTGGCCCTGCGGGTCAGTGGGACTTGGGGTCAGCTCGGATGGGGCAGGGACGTGGATTCTGGGCCTCCCTGGCCGTGCCCCAGCCCCCCCAGGCCTCCTGTCCCGGCAGTGCTCCTGCAATTGAGCTGTGTCCCCTGGAGAAATGGGAGGTGAAGCTCAGCCCCCCTACCCGCCTGCCATGCCCCCCTGAATGCCCGCCGTGGACCAGCCCACACTGGGCGCCCGGGGACTCCCAGCTCCCGGAGCTGCAGCCCCTCATCCCCCACTCAGGCGGGCACGGGGCAGGGGGACAGAAGCCCCCGGCATTGCAGAGGGGACAGATGGGCACGAGGGGCAGAGCAAGGCTGGAGCTGCCAGAGGGGCCCAGCCTGGGGGGGGGGGCCACCTCTGAGCTCCGGATTAGTGTCCCTTTGAGGCAGGCTCACAAAGTCCTCGTGCCCCAGAGAGCGGCCAGGCTGGCTGGGGGGCCACCTCTGAGCTCCGGATTAGTGTCCCTTTGAGGCAGGCTCACAAAGTCCTCGTGCCCCAGAGAGCGGCCAGGCTGGCTGGGGCCCAGGGCCCCCCAACACACCACACACGGAGGGCCCTCCCCCAAGGGTTCGGCCAAGCCTGCGGGGCGGGGCAAGGGCCCAGGAGGACTGCTCTGGCCAACGCCCCCTCCGCCCGTGTCTGTCTCCCTCCGGGACATCCTCCTGCCTCTCCTGGTTTGTGGAGGTCAGGGGCCCCGAGAGAGTCTCCGCTCTCCTCAGGGACACAGAGACACGGGGTGGGCACGCGGCTGGAACCCGCGCCCTCTCCAGGGGAGGCAGCCCCATGCCCTGGGGACATCGGTCCCCGTCAGGGTCCCCCGGGCTCTGGAGGTGGTGCCCCTGGGCCCCCGGGACCACAGCCCCCGCTCAGGGCCCCGGCAGCCCCTGTGGTGACATCTCCATCCTCAGGGCCCCGAGCAGGGCGGGGCTCCCAGGACGGAGCCTGCCCCTGGCCCAGCTTCTCCAAGCCAGCACGGGAGGAGGGGCCCAGTCGGGGAAGGGGGCAGGGGAGGGATCCTGAGTGGGGCCTGACACGCCCAGGCTGCAGGGTGCAGTGAGCTGGTGTCACAGCGTCTCCCACCAGCCAGAGCAGGGAGGGTGGCAGAACGAGGGGGTCTGGCTGCAAGGCCCCCCTTCCCCAGCAAGACCGTGAGCCCCACCCGCACCCCGGCCGGCCACAGCGGCTGGGGGTGGGTGCCGAGGACACGGGTGTGCTCCCTAAGAGCCAGAGAGTCCCACCTGGGCCGGGGTCTTCCAGACGGACCTGCTGGGTGCGCCGCACGCCCCACCCCGCCAGCAGGGGTGGAGCAGCCAGGACGGGAGCTCCAGGGAGCAGTGGGGTCCAGCCCATCCGAGCCCCGAGCTCCACGCCTATTCCGGGAGCTCCTGGTGGGACGGCCCCAGGGGCCACAATCACCCCACCTTCAGGTGTGTGCCCAAGCCTTCCCCCCACGCCCTCTCCCCCAACCGTCTCCCAATCCAGGAGATGCTCCCTCACGCCCACGGTCACCAGGGAGCCTCTGGTCGGCCCCCAGACGATGTCCTGACCGGCCCTGGCCCCGGCCAGGCTGCCCAGCCTCACCTGGGCGACGGCTCAGGCCTCCCCACAGCCCCCTCCAGGCCACACGCCCACAGCTGGACGAAGCCATGTGCCCCACAGAAGCCTCACAAGGACCCCCCTCCTTCATAAAGCCCAGGCTTCCCCCGGGACCCCTTGGCCCACCATGTCCTACACTTGCCTCTGGCTCTTTGTGTCCCGGATGCGACCCTCTTTCTACCTCTGGGGTCCCTCTGCCTAGAAGGCATCCTGCAACCCTCACCTGGGGCTCCCAAACTGGGATGTGGCCCCCAACCTGTGCAGGGCCCCGAGCGCTCCGGCCACCGCCCCTGGCTGCCCTCCCCTCCCAGCCCACCTCCAGGCCCTTGCGGGGCAGCGCCTTCCACGGGAACCCCCGTCCCCCCTTGGCGGGGGCGATGCCCACTCCATGATGAGCCCGACCACGACTTCTTCCCAGAAGCCCTCCCCGCATGCGCCCACCTGGTCAGCGGCGGTCCTCGGCGCGGAATGGCGAGCTACAGGCTGGGGCGCCGCGGCCACCTCCGTCGCGCTCCTGCCCTCGTCCAGCGGAGCGCTCAGTCCAGGAGGGGGCGCGGCCGTGCATCGCAGCAGGTCAGCCCCCACCCCTGCACGTGGCCCGCCTGCACACGGCACTCCCAGCACTCGTGCTCGGACACACCTGCCTCCATCTGCACACGTGCTCAGGGCACGCCCGGGCCACGGCCCTCAATGCCCACACCCCCCCCACACACGGGTCACACACACCGCCCCGCGTGTTCGCTCGCTCATGCCGTCCCCACCACCCTCACTGCAACAGGCGCCCGAGCTGCTGTTTGCCGCCTCTGCCTGCTGGCGTGTTTGCCAAGCAGTTTCCATGGCGACACATCTTGGCTCTGCTGGGAACAGACAAGTGCTGGGAAGACAGTCTCCACGGAGGGGACGAGGCTCGAGGTCTCTGCCCTCAGGCTCCCGGGCAGGCACGGGGAGTGGGGGGGCATGCTCCGCCGGGTGGAGCGGCCCCCCCAACCCTGAACTAGGCTTGCACCCGGAGAAGGAGGTTCGTGATTTCCTCTTGCTACACACTACAGGGGCTGACTTTGGTCATTTAGTCATTCAACAAACCTCCCGTGCTGGCTGCAGTGCCTGGGCCCGGGCCTGGCTCCCCAAGGACTCGGGGTCGTATCCTGAGGCTGGGCTATTGTCCCCACTGGCCCACTGAAGGCCCATCCCAGGCAGGCCAGCAGCTCTGGGGGCACCAAGGTTCAGCCTCCCCCTACCCTCAGAGGCCGGCTAAATGGGGCAAGGGTTCAGGGCTCCCCTTCTGTGGAACATCAAGCCCAAAGGCATCCCCAATCCTCCAGCCCTCCCTGAACCATACATGTGCCCTTTGCAGAAACTCCTGTCGCGAGGTGGAGCCTGTCTCTCCCCGTGCTTGGGCCAACAAAGGTGCCGGACGCTGTGCCAGTGCGGAGCTCCGGCCCCCGGGGAGGTGTGTGCCTCGGCCTGTTCTCTCTGGGCTGCAGGGATCGCGTGAGAGCAAGCCCGGGCTGGCCGGCTGAAGGGTGCGAAAGCACAGGGGCCTGGGCCATCCCCGCCGAGACCACCCTGAATCAGCTGGCCCCCAGACAACTCACTCGAGGAGCCCAGATGCAGGAGAGCAAGCCCAGAGAGGCAGAGGGGCCTGGGGGCCCCCCCAGACTCACTCAAGGAGCCCAGATGCAGGAGAGCAAGCCCAGAGAGGCGGAGGGGTCTGGGGGCCCCCCCAGACTCACTCGAGGAGCCCAGATGCAGGAGAGCAAGCCCAGAGAGGCGGAGGGGCCTGGGGCCCCCCCAGACCCTTTAGACACAATCAAATGCTGTTGTTTCAAGTCATTGGCTAGAGAGGGCTTGTTACACAGTGAGAACTAACTGATACACCCCTTTCCAAGGGCCCTCGCTGCCAGTCGCCAATCTCACGCGGTCAGCCCCCCACCCAGCCCCCCTAGGCTGCTAAGGACCAGGCCAGAGTGTGTGGGCAGGACACAGACCTGCTCCGAGCCAGCCCTTGGAGGAGCAGGTGGAGAACCCTGGCGTCCCAGGAGCCCACAGCTCCCAGGGGCCAGAGGGTGGGGGGCCTGCCCGAGGCTGTGGCCCCAGGACCCGGCTAGATCAGAGCTTCCATTCCCTGAGTTTTCCTCTCCAGGGACACCTGTTGGGAAACCTTACACTTCCTGCGTAACCGTGTGTTAGTGCGTCAGATGGTGTGACTTTTCAGTCTCTGTTCAGCAGGAACTGGGGCTCGGAGCTCCTGCCCTGCGGGGCATCGGCCCTCCTTCCCTGAGCTGAGCCCCCCACCCCGGGAGGGCTTGTCCTGGAGCATGTGGTTTTCCCCCTCTCCCGTGGGCACTTCCGTGCTCCCACAGGTGGTGTTAGAGCCCATGTCTCTCCCCCTGTGCAGTGACCTGGGTGGCCCGGGTCATCTGGCCTGCTCTCTCCAAGAAATCTGCATAGCAACAGCGCGGGCAGTCGGCTGCTGCACCTTGATTGGACATACCAGCCAACGTCCGTTCTGATTGGCCGGCACCCTTCTGTCCATCGAGCATCCGTCAGCACCTGCCCATACCTGTTGAGGGGCCCCGTGGGGTCAGAGGGCAGAAGTCAGGGCCAGTGCTGCCCACAAACACCCACCTCCCCTAAACTGAAAACCTGAAGGACTACGCTTTTCGGGTGGGACTAGATCAGAATCACCCCTGCCCCCCAACCCTGCTGGGAACCCCAGGGAGTCACTCCCACTGTGACCTCAGACCCGGGGCCTCGGTGCCTGGGTGGGGCGCCTAGTCCAAGCCGTGAATGTGGGGTGGGGGTGCTCCCCTTCATCCTAGGCCTCCAGGGGCTGGAGAGCCAGTGAGGAGCACACGGTTAATGGCCAACAGGCGGAAACAAGGTGCCAGGGGCAGGCGCCGAGGAGTGTCTGTCCCACATTGTGGCAGATCCCGGCTGGCTGGCCCCAGTGTGGCGCTGCTGGGCACGGCCACGGGACTGAAGCCGGGCCAGGGGACATGCGTGGTAACGTGTGCCTTCCACGCCCAGCCCATGAAGACACTCCTGTTTGATCCTTCATGCTCTCCTCTTGTTTCTGCACGCCTGGCAGGGACCCAAACCCGCAGGAGCCTTAGGAGCCGGGGGTTGATGAGAAGGCACCAGAACTGAGGGGCCTGGGTCCCTTTCCACCACCAGGAAGAAAGCTGCGCGGGAGAGAAACGCTCTGCGGGCAGCGAGGGAACTTGTATTTCAGCCGTCCTCTCTCAAGGTGCACGGTAAGCAGCTCGTGTCACCACTAGCATAGACCCAGACCAGAAAACAACGGGGCTCGCTGTGTTCAAAGACATAAAAGGCAAGCTTGAAAGCACCAGCACACAGCAGAAGCTCCACAAAGTGATGACAAATTTTCAAAAAGCACAGAAGAATGGAACACAGAAATCAAAGGACAGGATGTGTGGAAGGAAAAGTGAGACCGCAGGTATTTACTGCCGTTCTAGGGAAGTAGGAGGCAACATGCGGCAGGGAGAACGTCCGAAAGGACAGGGGAGAATTTGCCAGAACTGAAGGAAGAACCTCCAGACTCAAGAAGCCCAGTGAAGCCCCAGAATTAGAACAAAACAAACAAAAACAACCCAAATAAGAACAAAAACAACAACAACAACAAAAAAAAAAACCCCTCACCTACACGATAATAAAATTGCAGAAAACCAAAGACAAGGAGACAAATGGTGAGAGTAGCCGCAGAGACAAGACAGCAGTGAGGCGGGCACTGAGCTCTCGGCCACGGCAGCGGAAGTTGGGGACCGTGGAGCGTGCTCGGTGGACCCCCACGTGCGGGAAGAGATAGCTGCCCGCTTAGTCTACACTTGGTGTCGGCGTACCCTGAGAAGGAGGGGGGACAGGATGACCTCTTAGGACTAACCGAAGCAGGGGTGGTCATCGCCCGGCTCTCCTACAGTGCTGGCCCTCCATGCAGGCTCCCGGGGCCCCCACAGACCCCCTGCCGAAGCTGAAACAGAGAGGCCCGGAGATCTGGCCACGGCCCGCGACTCCCATAGTCTCCCGCGGGCGATTGTCCAGAATAAGGTAGGGCTCTGTAAGAGAGCGTACAGGACAGGCTGATGCACGCCTGGCCCAGAGGACCTTGTGTGCAGCCTGCTGGCGATGGGGGCCCATGGTCGGTTCTAGGCTGCAAAGGGACCATGGCCAGGTTTGGATGACTCCCTCTGGCGGCCAGGGAGAACAGACGGGAGGGAGAGAAGGCCGGTGGAAAGAGACCCACGAGGAAGTGGCTGCAGACACCCACAGAGGCAGCAGACACAGGGAAGCGTGAGGACCTGTGCGGTGTCCCTGTCCCGTCCCAGGGCGGCTGACCCGTGGGTAGTGGGTGCGCAGGGCCAGGGCTCAGAGAGGTCTGGGCAGGAGCGTGAGGGTGGTGTGTGAAGCCAGGGCAAGGAGGTGGGCAGGGCAGGAGAGCAGGCCCACCCACACGGCCTCGGGGACACGGCAGCTCGAGAGGAAGACGAGAAGCTAACTGGTCAATCACTGTCTCTGTGAGCGACACACCATGTGTCCCCGTCAGCTCTGCACAGCCCGGGGCGGCCCACACAGGACCCAGTGGAGGCAGGGTCCCCCCCAGGATGCGGCGCCGGGACTTGGCCCCCCCCACGGGCAGGTGGAAAGCACTGGGCCTGCACCACGACTGCGAAGCCTGCCCAGGATAGCGCCGCGGCTTCCGGAGAGGCAGTCTCCCAGGGTAGGTCACCCCGCGGTCCGCACACGCCTCTCTCCCCCCAGGAGTCGCTGCGGCCTTCACGTCCGTCTGCGGGAGGAAGGGCAGGGTTCATCGGATGCTTTCTCTGCATCCAATCTTCTCCTTTAGCCCGTGGGCGGCGCGGTGGATGTTAATCTTCAAAGGCTGGCCCGGCCTGGCACACCGGGGATGAGTCCCACCGGCTGGCGGTGGCTGGCGGTGGCGGTTTTTCCTGTGTTGTGGGCTTCAAGGTGCTGGTGCTCGGATGCCTCCCCGCTCCCCCGGCCCAGTTCACGGCACCCCCTGTCGGACGCGGGAGCCAGGGTGATGCCTCACCGAAGGAGCAGTCTGGAAGGGACGGCAGAGCACGCGCCTTCCCTCCGCCAGGGCCTGCTGAGCTCACGGGCGCACCCGTCTGAGCCCCGGGCTCCTGCAGAGCCAGAACTCCGGACTCCGTTTTGCAGAGACAGGCCTGACGAGTCCTCCAGCTCTTCCTGGGGGGGTTTGGCGGACCGTGTCTCAAGGGACCGACCCGTCTCATCTGGGTCAAGTCTGTGGGCAAGAACCTGCTCACAGGACCCCTTTACTGTTGTTGCTGGAGGGTTTCCGTGTCCACGGCACCTGCGGCGAGCGCCCCACTCCCATTCCCATAATCCCACAAAGGGTTAGCCCTTTGTAGCCCCTTTCTTTTCTGTAATGAGCTTTTCAATCTTACCTCTTCAAAGAGTCAGCCTTTGGCTTAGATGATTTTCTCTACTCATTTCCTGTTTTTAATTTCACTGACTAGTCTTTCTGCTTCAGATTTAATCTGTTCTTTTTCTAGTCACGGAACGTAGAGCCCACTGAGACGCTCGTCTCCTAACGTCTGCACTCAAGGCTGTAACCTTCCCTCTGAGCACTCTGTTCCATCCCGCAAACTTCCCTAAGTTGTGTTTTCAGCTTCATTTAGTTAAAAATATTCCTAAATTTCTCTTGCGACTCCTTGACGGTGTCAGCTGTGGGAGGGAAAGGGGACAATCTCCATTTCACAGACGAGCAAACAGGTTCCAAGAGGGAGCGACGTGCCTGGGGTCCTGTGGCCCGGAGACGGCAGAGCCGGTCCCGGTGTGGCCGTGCGGCCCCCTGGGCACCAGCCCGGGTCCCAACTCCCTGCCTGCTCACGGAGACAGCAAGCTTGCAATCACTATGAGCAGACGGTGAGCCTGCGGGTTCAGAGGCTAGAGGCCTAGGAGGCTAGGCCTCCGACCCGGGATCACCGTCACCAGGGGCCAGAGTCCAGGGCCGGACACGCTCCAGCCGGAGCTTTGACCTCTCTGACATCTAGGCATCCCTGGGGCACAGGGGGTCCAAGCGGAGCCCCCCCGACACACACCCATGAAGCACGCGGCTGTTCGGCAGAGAAACCCCTCTGCAGCCGCCTCTCCAAGCCCCCTGGGCCCGGGACCTGCCCCCGGGGCGGTCGGACACCACCAGTAACTCAGCGGCACTGCCAAACACGATTTATCTTAGGTAAAAAATAAGCCACACCGTTTATCATACATGAAGACGGACGCGTCAGCCTGGTGGGTCCCACCTGGTCTCAGGTGTCCCCAAAGGTCCCTCGTGCCACCGGGCCGGCCAGAGCTCTCAGGACCACAGGGTCCCCGGGCACAGGGGAGGGGCCGCGGGCACATCACCCCGGCTGCCTCAGTAGCAGTCGGCCTCGTTCTCCCCCAGGACGCCCACTGTGGCCAGCATGTCCTTCAGGAGCGACTGAGGGCTCCTCTCCACGTGGTCGCTGCCCTCAGCCAGCGCCCCCCGAAGGCCCTCCAGGTCCATCGACCTCAGCACGGCCAGCACGACCTCGGGCTCCAGGTCCCCCAGGGGCTGGGCCTGATCGCCCGCCCGCCACCTCTGCAGGGCGGCCTCCACGGAGGCCACACCGGGGCTGCTCCCGGGCTCCAGCAGGCTGCCGGAGGAGGCTGTCCTGGCCCTCAGGAAGAGGAGAAGATCACAGGACTTCTGAGCCACGGGTCGGTCACAATCAAACAAGGCACGGAAGGCGAACTCGAAGAGCCTCACTCGGCAGAGCGGCTGCAGGGCCTGGGTCAGCGGGCCGGTGGGGGCCGCCGTGGGCAGGGTCACGGCATAGGGACAGTGGGAGCGGGGCGGGCCCAGCGCCTGCTCCAGGAACACCAGCGCCAGCTCCAGGCCCTGGGCCCGGACCTCCCAGTCCAGATCCCGGCCGGCCACCTGCAGCACGCTGGCCACAAACTGTTCCGTGTCCTCCGCCACGTCGGCATGGCTGTCCCTCAGCCACTGGGTGAAGACCCGCATGACGGCCCTCCGTGGGAACCCCTCCGAGTCTGCAGACAGGATGTGCAGAAGCTCCCCGAGCAGGCTCTTCTGGAGGGCAGAGGGAGAGGCGGTGGGAGGGGGGAGGGGAAGGCAGGGCCCCACGGGCGGGCACAGAACCCCCCACATGAGAATCCCCCGCCACGCAGCCGTGGGGCGAAGCCTGCCTTTCCCCTCAGCCCTCTATCTGCTCGCGTCTCAAACGGGGTGACCGCGTCCAAGTGACAGGGCTGCTTGGAAGAAGAGCCAGAGATTCAGGGGATGTGCCTGACAGAATCCCGGCCCCAGAGCACCCGACGCAGGGCGGCCAAGCCACGGGGCCCTGGGCGTCGAGACGGCTCCCTGGGGACCCACCGCCTCCTACCTGCTGGCCCCCTGGGTGCTCAGGGCCGGCGGCAGGGACACGCAGCCCCTGGCTGGAGAGCTGCCCCACGGCGGTCACCGCGCTGGCTCGCACATAACTCTCAGGGTCTCGCAGGAGCTGCTCGGCGAGCCTGGGCACCTCCGAAGCGAGGAGCGCGTGTCTGAAGCCGGCCTGTGCTGGGGGTCCAAGCGGCCACAAGCGGCTGTGACCGAGGCCGCAGCCCGCGGCCTCCTCCCTCACTTCTCCAAGGGCAACTGCGGCGCTCTGCTCCCCGAAGCCGACAAGAGACGGCCGGTGTGTGTCCCGGCCGGCACTCACCTCCCCAGCGTCCGGTCATCTGGGTCAGGAACTCGAGGCCGGAGTCCCTCACCTCCCAGCAGGGGCTGCACAGACGCTTCTGCAGCACAGGGAGCAGCTCTGGGGCAGGAGGGGCCGCTCAGAGGGGCCCAGGCCAGGCCCACCCCGGCCACCCCCTCGCTTTACCTGGGGAGGGCCCGGATTACCTCTTAGGAACAGCAGGGCGGGCGGATCCAGGTCCCAGCAGCCAGGAGTCCTGGGGGAGCTCAGGAGCCACCTGAACGCGGTCTGGAAGGCCTTCTTCAGAACCTGGAGCAGGCAAGGCACAGCTGCAGGGCCAGGGGCAGTGAGGGGGGAGCTGGCCCGCCTGCCCCAGTCCGCCCGCCGGGTGCTCCTGCCCCTGCTCTGGGATGCGAGATGGGGCCCTGAGGGCAGGGAGAGGGCATCCTGGAGCCTGGGACGGGAGGAGGAGGGCTGCTCCCACCAGGACCCCTACCAGACACTCTCCAGGCCCCCTTTCCTCAAAGGCCCAGGAAGCTGCCAGGCCTGCTGTCCCCACCTCTAACCGCCGACTCGATGGCAGGGGGCGCTCTCACCGCACCCACCGGAGCCCATCCGTGGGGGGCCACGAGGGGCATGTCTGCAGAAAACGCCGATGAGCAGTTTGGACCCCAACGGCAGGGCCTGTCTGGCTCCCGGCCCCGGCGTCAAGGAGAATCCCCTGCTCCCCACGGCTCAGCCCTCCCGGCACTCAGCCCTCCCTGCTGCTGGGCCCTGGGTCAGACCCCGTGCTCTAAGGAGGTGACTCTGGGGGCATCTGGGGAGCTCAGTCGGCTAAGCGTCCGACTCTTCATTTTGGCTCAGGTCACGACCTCAGGGTCGTGAGAAGGAGCCCCACACTCAGCACAGGGTCTGCATGAGACTGTCTCCCTCTCTCTCCCTGCCCCCACCCCGTCTCCCAATAATCTAGAAAACAGAAGCTACCCTGGTCCCGCAGCAGGCCCTGCTCTGAGAGGCCTGTGGGGTCCTCCCCACATGTCTCCCCCTCCTCCCCTCCCTCCCCCTGCACCCCGGGCCTGTACCATGGGGCTGGAGTCCGGGCTCCTGAGATAATCCAGAAGGACAGCAAACACCTGCGCCACCAGCTCTCGGGGGCCTGAGACAGACAGGGAGGAAACAACCTTCCCCTCCAGGAGCCTCCCCGGCGCGAGGAAAGCAGGTGGACCCCCAGAAGCCGTGGGCCGGCCAAGTCCCACCCCCGCCCCGGAGAGGGCACGAGGATGGCGGGCCCTGGCACAGCGGAGCAGCAGGCAAGGGGGCCTGTGGGGCGCGCTCTGGCTTACCTGTCCCCTGAGACAGCGTCCCCAGGAAGTCGAGGGCCGCCCGCTGGACCCGCACGCAGCCCAGCAGGAGCGCGCAGAGCTGGCGCCCCGCGTCGGAGGCGGGGCTCCCGGAACCCCGGCACAGCTGCAGCAGGCTCACCGCGGCCCCCAGCAGGGGCACCTGAGGCCAGGGGCAGGGGCGCTGGGGCTGGGGGAGGGGCGGGAGGTCAGGGCAGGCCCCACGTCCCACTGCTGCCACGGACTCGGGCCCCAGTCGCACTCACCAGGGGCAGCAGCAGCTCCAGGTGGGCCAGGGTCCGGCACAGGAGACCCACGCAGGCTGCCTTGGAGGGCAGGAGAGCGTCAGCCGTCAGGGAGTCAGCCGCGGTACCGTCCAGCAGGCCTGCGGGCCCAGCCAGAGGCAGCGCCCGGTCAGAGGGCCTCCCACACGCCCCTGCAGGCCTCACGGCTGCCACTGCACTCTGGAGACCAGGACTGGAGGCTCCCAGCGGGACGTGCCCCGGGTGACAGCGGCTGGCCAGAGCTGGGCCCTGATCCTGTCTGCAGGGCTCCTGAGCCACCGAGCCCAGCCCTCCCACAGCCCGTTCCTGGGCCGGTCCTGCTGCTCAGGAGACTGGTCTCTGTGCTCAACACGGGGTTCCCAGGCACAACAAGGGGCTCTCGGCACACCGTGCGGCAGAAGCAGGATGAGTCACAGCAGGGAAAGCCACGCCCCCCCCACCCTGCTCACAGAATCGAGATGCTCCCAGGGGACAGCTGGGGCGTCTGTTCTGGTCGGGAACGGTCCTGTGCCATGGGCCCAAGTAACCACCCAGCAGCTCTGGGGCCACCCTGGATGCCGCCCACCCGGGGAGATGCTGTCCCGTTCATCCCGCGGTAGGGACGGGGGACGAGCAGCCGTCAGGCCGGGGATGACAGCCCCCACCCAGGCCCCTGCAGTTTCAGCAGACCCTGCTGCCCACCGGCCTGCCCCAGCACCAAGGACGAGAGCCCTGGACCCCAGCGGCCTGCCCAGCCTTCAGAAGCAGCATACCTGTGGGTCCGGGGACCTGAGCCGTGGCTTTGAGGACACAGGCCAGAGGCTGGAGGAGGACAGCAAAGGCCTGGGTCCTCAGTGCCTGTGGACTAACACAGAGAACACGGTGAGTACCCCTTCCCGACCCTGGGCTCAGCCGGCTTCCCCCGACATCCCCAGCAAGTCAGACCAGGCACCCCCTTGAGGAACAGCTTCCCTGCAAGCACTGTGCCCTGCACTCGGGCCACCGGCACGCAGGCCGCCAGCGTGGGATGCCACGGAAGCTGCTAGAAAGCACCTTCCCAGGCCCCAGGAGCAGCCCCTGGAAGGACGGGCCACGCCTGGTCCAGTGGACGGTGCTGCTGAGGGCCAGGGCGATGGGAGGCCCCCTCCCGGGAGCACTCCTGTGTCTTGGGCTCAGGGTCAAGTGGAACACTAAGCCGGCAGATTTCTCGCTCCGGGTGGGCTGCTCGGCCCCCTTCAGGCCACTTCCTCTCCCTGAACATCTGGAGAGACTGGAGCCCAGAGCCAGGCTTGCACTGTCCCCCCAGCCCGTGGTGACTTTCACCCCCACCCTGGGCCGATATGACACCTCTCATCTCCCCAGAACCCTGGTTAGACTCCCTCGTTCTTTACATCTCTCTGGACCCACACATGCTTCCCTCTCTCTGTGGGATCCTTCCCCCTCCCTGTGGGAAGCTGCGCAGCCATTCCTGTCCGCTGGGTCCCCTCTCCCGTCCCAGGGCCCCTAGAACCCACACCAGCAACGTGCACACCATGCTGAGGCCACCGGGGAAGCAAGCGGGGGCAGCCGAGCGGATCCTCGGCACAAATCTAGCCCCGCTCAGAGCGGAGCAGCCCAAGAATCTCTTTCATGTCTGTGGAGGTGGTAAGCTTTTGTTTGAACACCTGTCTCTACAGCAGGCCAAGGCCACAGCCTCCAGCGAGGCCTTGGCAATGACCCATGGGTGGCCCGGCCACACCCCCGGCAGCCGCCTCTGACCCTTCTCTGGTTTCAGGAGCTCCTCCACCACGGGGCCCATGCCCAAGACCTCCCTGCCTGTCCTCACACAAAACACACCCCGATCCTTACCAGTCCTGCAGTTTCAGTATCCCCAACGCCAACGGCCCCGCCTGGGTGGGGCTCAGATGGCTCAGAGTCCGAGCCAGGGTCTCCCACAGGCCGCAGCTGGGAGAACTCAGCCCAGGGGACCTGCAGAGAAGCCCAGACAGGAAGTCAGCCCTCAGTGCTGCCCACCACAGCCCGCACGGGGCCCATACGCCCAGTGGAGACAGAGCCCGTCCTCGGCGTGCGGGCTGTCAGAACCCCTCTGGCCCCAGTGTGCCCTGCCCCCAGTGTGCCCTGCGGGAGCCCACGAGAGGCAGCCCAAGGTCTAACAGCTACACCAAGATCTCCCAAGGGAAACAGCATTCCCAACTCCTGCCCACCCGGCGGCGCACAGAGGGACTGACCGGGCCACGCTGAGGAGGAGATCCACCAGCGAATGCGCAGCTGGGATGGGATCTTTCTCCAGCAGAGCGGCCACGAGCGGACTCAGCTGCTCCCACAAAACTTGTGTCCAAGGGTCATGGCAGTGCCCGAACGTCGTGGTCAGGACGTTGAGAGCCTGTGTGATCTGTGGGGTGGCCGTGGAGCGCAGGGACTCTTCGATGTGACCCACGATCTTCTGGGCACATGGTGGCCAATCACCAGCCTGCAGGCTGGGAGGCCCCTCGGCCGGGCCTCGCATAGACAAGCCCAGGATGTGCACCAGGAGCTGCCCAGCTGCCGAGGCCACAAACAGGCTGGGATCTCCCTGCAGGGAGAAGATGGTGTCAACGGCACCTGGGGGGGGGACAAGGCGGGGAGAGAAGAAAACGGGGTTCAGCGGGGACTGAATCCGAGGGAGGAGGCAGAGATGATACCACCACCAAGTGGCTTTCTCCGCCAGACTTTGAAGCCGCAGAAGGCGCAGCTAGGGCCCCGCTCCCCTCCGCTCAGAGGCCGGGGAACCGGAATGGGAAAGCTCCAAGGGCGAGCAGCTTTACCTCCTCACGAGGAGGCTTTGATCCTAATTAACTTCAAAGTCACTCCAACTGCTGGGCCTGCCCTGAGCCAAGGACACTGCAGTGACCTCAAGGGGCCTCTAGCCCCCTGCTCCCCACCCCAGTGACCCCGTATGCTCCTCACAGTGGCCCCCCGACATCACAGCCGCTTCCACAGACGCGGCCCAGCAAGGTGCTGTGATGCCCGCGGGGTTGCACAGGCACGGCAAGGCCACTGGCCCAGGGCACAGCAGGCAGGGGACTCACCGCAGCCAGCCAGGAAGTGCAGGGCGCTGGGGTGCCGTGCCAGGGAGCGCAGACCCTGGATCCAGCCGCTGCGCACGGTGGGGGCCGTCCAGGCGGCTCCGCCCAGGGGTCCTGCCTCCCCGAAGAGCCTGGGCAGCAGCTCCCCCTGCTGGGAAGCAGAGAAGGAAGAGGTGACCCGGGCCTGTTCCCAGGATACCAGAGACGGTTTTGCTGTTGTCCAGGGGTCAAGGCACTTGTCTGGGACTTTCCCACTCGCTGCCAACACCGGTCTCTGGGAAGTGGCAGGCGACCACCAGTGCCAGCCCCGGCACCGTCACGTCGGCCTGCCAGGGGCCAGCTTTGGAAGCAGAACTGGGTTATAAATGAAAGTTCATCAATCCGGTCGCTTGTTTACTTCAGAAATCCTCCCCCCAAAAGAGTACCACAGGGTCCCCCTCCAAGGTCCACCTCTGACCAGGACATTGTGCTCAAGGCCCCCGATGGTCTCCACAGCCCACCGAACTCCTGAGCTGGGCAGGCGGGGCCCACCAGGGCACCCACTCTCCTCCAGGTACCCCCCACTGCAGGTGCCCCAGCACACCTGCTGCGTCCGCCTGCCCCACCCCCGCGGCTGGCAGTAGCTGACTCGCGACTTGAGCTCCAGCGGCCATGGATGCCCACGGCCCTATCACACATTGTCCTACGTTTCCTGCTGGTGTGCGAGATTCTCATTCACTCCTGGGTCCCAACACAGCGTGTGGGAAACCCGGTGCCGCCTCATCCCGAGGGCGCTGCTCGCGGGTGCGCCACTCACTGAGCCTACCTGTGCCTGTGCCGCGGCAATGGCCATCAGAGCCTCTGTTGTACCCGGGCCAGGCCACAGGGTATCCTGTTCAGCCAAGGCCCGACCCTCAAGCTAAGGGGACCCCTCTGATCATCTCCGACTCCAGGATCCGGGACAGTGAGACCTCAGAGACAGACTCCAACCTCTCATGGATATGAGAGCAGCCATGGGCCCGAGAGGGTGCCACTGCCGGCGGCTCACAGGGAAGACCCCCTGTGGGAGCCGTTGTCACTGAAGGGGGGCCATCCCAAAGTGACAGCCCCTCTCCAATGGCAGGGCACAGAGGCTCAGACCCCTGCCTAGCTTTGTCCGTCTGCATGTCCCCTACCCAGACACTGGCTGATGAGCCCGTGGGGCTGTAAGACCTCCCAGGAGTCTGTGCAGGGGCAGCTGGGAAGGAAATAGGAGGCCACCCTGCTCTGTGGCCCCGGGGAGAGGGGAGCAGCCTCTCCTGGCAGCTGAGTGCCTATCCCCGGTTCAGGCCCCTTGACCCGCAGGCAGCTGGCGGCAGACTCCTGAAGGTTAGTGTGAGCACCGCCACTTCTGCGGGCTCCTACAGTAGGCCTCCCCCGTTTCCTCATCCGTGAAACGAAGACCGCTGGTCTGCTGACCGACCAGGGCCACCAGGATGAAACGAAAGGGATTCTGCAAACCCCGGAGAGCTTTACAAACTGCAGGGTAACACGGCCATGCGTGCGTGATCACGGGTGTCACATGAGGAGAGCAAGCACAAACTTATGCCCCAAGACACACTGCGGCAGGGCAAGCTCCTGGAGAACATCCTGGAAAGCGAGTCCACAGCAAGCTGTACCGGGCTACACCGCTGGAGAAGGGGCATGGCCGGACCAAGGAGCGCCCACGGACAGCATCCCAAAGATACTGACGGGACACATCCCTCCCCACTACTGTCCTCTCTTCAAGCGACTGCCTCAAACCATGGCCTTCCCAGGGCCCTGTGCGCTGGGTCGGAGAAAGCTGATGGGCCTTTCCGCCAGCTGGGGAGGCTCCGAGGTGCCAAAAGATGCCATCGCGGGCCAGACAGCCTCCCATCGGGCGTCGCCTACAACCCAGGTGTGCCCTTGCAGTGGGGTGCAAAGCCGTAAGATGCACGGCTCCGGGGGCTCTCCAAGCTCCACGCCTTAGTACTACGTAGAAATTCTTGTGAGTCACTCATTCATTCACCCGACAGGACCGAGTGTGAGACCGACGGTCTTGGTCAACCCAGGTGACATGCACAGCCCTCCTCTCTGTCACAGGAAGAAACCAAGGCTCGGAGGGCTCACGAGCTCTGGCTGGTCCACGCAGCGGGCCAAGTGTCAGAGCTGAGTCAACCCCATCTCTGATTCCAAACACCTGACCCTTTCACCCCAACATCATTCCAGGCGAGCTTCTCAAAGAAGGATCCCGCTCGGGAATAAAAATGCAGGTACAAGTCAGCGGGGGGGCAGCGCGTTTCAGAGACCGAGGGGCCATGGCCGCCACCCCGTTTTGTGCCCCGCAAAGAAGTGAGCCGTGCACTTCTCGGCAGGGCACTCAGGGGGCAGGACCCAGGCTCACCTGAAGATACTGGAAGCAGTCTTCCTGGGCTGCAAATACCCCCGTGAGGCGGAGTGAGAAGGAGAGGACTCTGGGACTCAGGTCCTGGGGTTTCAGCACGTGGCACAGCAGCTCCACCAGGCAGGGGTTCTCCTGTAACAACAGGAGACTGGACCCTGGGGCAGGCCCAGCCAGCGAGAGGGTCACCGGGGCACCGTGCTGCAGCTCGCCCTAAAGGGCCATCCTTCTTTTTTTATGATTGATTTATTTACTTGAGAGAGAGCGCGCCTACACATGCAGGCGTGAGTGGGGGGAGCAGCAGGGGGAGAGAGAATGCCCCTCTGAGCACGGAGCATGACTGCTTGATCCCACGACCCTGAGATCATGACCTGAGCCATTCTTCTGGCAACTTCCAGACCTCTATCTCTCCTGCTGTTAGATTTAGCAATCCCACTGGGAGAAAATATTTCAACAACCACAACAAAGGAGTCACGACCTGAACTCAATGGGAGGCCACCAACTAGAAAAGCATCACCTCCACACCAGGTAAGAGACGGGACAGGAAACATAAGGGCCCAGCAAACCAGAACAGGCCTTGTTGCTGCTTACTACAAAAAAGAAATGCAAATTAAACCAGGAGTCCACTTTACCTCTCAAACGGACGCTTTTTCTTACACTGAGACTACTGCACACAAGGAAGTACAATGCAACAGCCACCCTTTCCTAGACGGGCACCGGAGATGTCTATACTCCATGGTGCTGCTGTCCAAAGGCACCTCGGTGGGCAAAGGGAAATGTGGGGCATAGGCTGGGACAGTTTCCGTTGAGAAGCCCTTACAGACACAACCACCCACGAATGTGGTTCAGTGAGAAGGAAAAAGAACAGCGTGAAGAAGAGAGAAGCATGAATCCGAGAAACCAATGAACATGTGGGCAAATCTACAAAGGCACCAACTTTAAAAAAGAAACAACTTTTGATTGGTTTTAAAACAAGACAGAGTGCTCGCTTCGGCAGCACATATACTAAAACAAGACAGATTTGGGGCGCCTGGGTGGCTCAGTGGGTTAAAGCCTCTGCCTTCAGCTCAGGTCGTGATCTCAGGGTCCTGGGATCGAGCCCCACATCGGGCTCTCTGCTCGGCAGGGAGCCTGCTTCCCCTCTGTCTCTGCCTGCCTCTCTGCCTACTTGTGATCTCTCTCTCTCTCTGCCAAATAAATAAATAAATACACGATAACAATGAAATAAAACAAAATCAAAATTCCAGAGAATAGTAACATGAAAGATTGTGCTGGGGTGGAGGTAAAGTGCCCTGAGATCCTCGTGTTTACAGAACGGATAGAGATTCTAGTTAACCTCTTTCTTTTTTTTAACTTTTGACTTCTTAAATCCAGTTTGTGTGTGAAGGTAACCACTAAAGAACATAAGTAGAATGCATAATTCCAAAACCAGAAAATGAAAAAATATCAAAAACAAAAGCTGTATCAATCCAACGGAAGCCAGAAAAGGAGGAAAAAGGAACCAAGACAAGGCATGGGAAGTTCTAAAAAAATACAAAAGAACATAGATTCAAATAGAACCATAAGCTGGACAAATGAAGCAGGTCGTCTCATATTAAATTGAGAACAATCCAGCGCAGCGTTTGCCAGAATTGAGGAAGCAGGAGGACAGGGCTGCAGAATCACACTGCGCCAATGCTCGTACCGCCCTGTGTGTGAACCCACCGAAAGCCAACCGACTGTACACTTCGGGTCAATTCCGTGGCTTGTGAATTACGTCTCCCAGAAATCTGTGTGAAAGGAATTTTTTTTTTTTTTTTAAGATTTTATTTATTTGACAGAGAGAAACACAGCGAGAGAGGGAACACAAGCAGAGGGAATGGTAGTGGGAGAAGCAGGCTTCCCGCAGAGCAGAGAGCCCGATGCGGGGCTCGATCCCAGGCCCCTGGGATCTGACCTGGACCGAAGGCAGACGCTTAACGACTGAGCCATCCAGGCGCCCCTGAAAGGAATTTTTTAAATTTGACTACAAACTAGGCCACAGCTGAGGACTCTACAAATATGGGAAGCACAGTAGGTATGACGTCTATAGAACACCTGCAGAAATTGTCTTTGTGCTCTGCCACGATGAAAACCCTGATGGATACAGAGAAATCAACATATCCACATTTTCTAAGCCCAATGAAACAAGTGAGAAGTCAAGGGTGATAAGACTGAAGAAAACCCCAAACTGTCAATTTAAAAGATACCCTTTTAAATCCCTCGTGCGTGAGGGAAAAAAAAAATCACGACAGTAGCAAATATCCGAAAACAAATGACGGAAGTACCCCACAGTAAAACATGCAGGACGAAGCTTCCAGAGAAGTGTGCAGCCTTATGTGCATGTTTAGAGAAGAGAGAACGAGATGTTCAACTCAAAGGAGGGAAAAGAGCAGGATACACACCAAACAAAGAGCAGAAATTACTGCCATGGACTCTATCCTAAGGCCACTGCCAGCCAAGAGATCAACCATCTATGTGAAAAGACTTACACAGGAAGAAAGCCAAGTTATTTATAGGAAGGAACATCAGAAACACAAACATCTAATAACAGGGGTGTGATTATATGAAATACCGTCCATTCACACAGTGAAAGCATAGAGTTGATAAAATCAACATGTTCTACAGAGAGAACTCTCATGGTAACAGTAACAGAATGAACAAGACATCACGTTTTATTTATGGTGTGACTTCATTTTTATAAGACAAATGCAGCTTTGGGGCGCCTGAGTGGCTCAGTCAGTTAATTGTCTGACTCTTGATTTCAGATCAGGTCACGCTCTCAGGGTCGTGGGATCAAACCCCTTGTGGGGCTCCATGCTCAGTGGGGTGTCCGCTCACATTCTCTTTTCCCTCTGCCTCCGCCCCTCCACCCACCTGCACAAATGTCCTCTCTCTCTCTCTCTCAATAAATAAATAAAATCTTAAAAAAAAAAAGGAAGAAAGAAAAACACAGCTTTATGATGTGATAGGAAAAAGGGCTGGGAAGAAGAAATTAAAACGTTGATGGTGGTTTAATTTTCCTCTTTACTCATTTGTGTTATTCGAGGTTCATCTAAACAATAGGTACTAGTTTCAAAATAACAAAAAGTGATTTCTTGAAACAAACAAATGCAACAGTAACAACAAAATAAGTTCCTCTGCAGTTATCTTGTGTGAACTGAACAAGAGGAGGCCCTACTCAGGGCTGGAAGCCGATAAGAACTTCAAGATCGAGCTGTCCCCTGCTCAGTCCCTCAGGCTGCAACTTGATGTGTCCCCAACTAGCCGGGGGACTCTCTAGGGTGTGAAGGAAGGGAACCAGAGGGTCACCCCTTCCCGGGCACAGGGTCGTCCCACACACCCTATGGCCTCCCGGAGACAATCAGCAGCAGCACCCTCCCCCTTACCAGCTTCAGTGATTGTTTTAAACCAGTCCAGCAGCTTCTCCAAACAGGTGTCGTCTGCCATGGGCTGCCTGGGATCCGCTAGAACGGCACAGAGAGCGGGGAGGAGCTGGGAGCACTCGGGGTCCATGGTGAGGCTGGAGCGTCCTGCAAAGAAAACGTCAGGGTCAGATCCCACCCACCCTAGCCACAGGCAGCCCCTGTGTGTGCTTGGGCCAGGCGCGGAGCCCAGAGCCTGCCAACCTTGGACTCCGGGGCGAGGGGAGCAGCTCGACGCTCAGCCGGACAGCGCGTGAGCCAGTTAGGGGGTGTGTGCGCGCGTTCTGGCGCCAGCCACGCGCCGGGGGCAGAGCGTCTCTCTGCCGGCCGCGGCGTCTGCACCCGACGCTCCTGCAGCCAGCAGCGCGGGGAGGGGGAGGCGCGCTGTCCACTGTCAGTCCCTCCCGGGCCAAGGCGTGCACCTGCGAGTCCCGCCGGGGAGGGGAGGGGACCGGGAGCCCCTCAGTCATGCGGTCAGGGCGCGTCCTCTCGGGGGGCAGGGACTCTGTCGCAGTCGGGCCTGGGTCGGTCCGTCCGTCCCCGGGGAGGCCAGCTCCCTGAGGAGGGAGCCCTCGCTGAGGGAGCCGCCGCGGGCCCGGCGGGCCGAAGGGCCCCGGTCCCCGGGCCGGACTCCACCCGGGTAGCCGCCCAGGGCGCCACCGCTCCCCGCGGCCCACCGCTCACCTGCCCCGCGTCCCTCGGCCACCGCAGGCCCCGCCCCGGACCGTGCCACTTGCTGGGTCTGGCGGGGGCGCGCGAAGGGACAGCCGCCGCGGGAAACCCTCAAAGTCCCCGGAAGGCCACTCTGGGAGTCCCGGGGGCCCCCATTTGGGTAACGAGCTCAAACTGAGGGGCGCTCAGATAGGCAGGCGCCAACCCGACGGCCGCGACCCATCATCTTCGTTGGACGCCGGTGGTACGTGCGGAGGGCCCAGCGGGCATTGCGCCCAGAAGGTGGGGCTTTTCCGGCGGAAGGGGTGGGGCCAAGGCCGGAAGAGGCGTGGTTTCGCTGCCCGGGGACCCAGTGTCCCCGGGCCAGGTGGGAGGGATGCGCTACGTCAAAGGGTTATCCCCACTTTAAGGCTAAGTCACCGGTCCTTTGGCCTCAAAACTGGGTCCTCAGGGCCCATCAGCCGTGTGCCATGCTGCTCAAAGCCAGTGAGCAAAAAGCCTCATCTTGGGGTGCCTGGGTGGCTCAGTGGGTTAAGGCTCTGACTCTTGATCTCAGCTCAGGTGTTGTGAGTCCAAGACCCACGTTGGGCTCCGACAACAAGAAGAGAACAAGCCTCATCTTCCCGCAGCGTCAGTGTTTCAGCAAGATTTCTGGTGAAACACCAGGTACATATTACGTTATAGAAAGCAGAATTCCAGGGCGCCTGGGGGGCTCAGTGGGTTAAAGCCTCTGCCTTCGGCTCAGGTCATGATCTCAGGGTCCTGGGATCAAGCCCTGCATCAGCCTCTCTGCTCAGCGGGGAGCCTGCTTCTCCCTCTCTCTGCCTGCCTCTCTGCCTACTTGTGATCTCTCTTTCTGTCAAATAAATAAATTATTAAAAAAAAAAAGAAAAGAAAAGAAAGCAGAATTTCTAGGGGTACTAAGCTAAAAAAAAGAACTTAAAAAATATTGATTTTGATGGGCAAGCATTCCGGACACTCCATCCCCTTAGAACTACTTGGGTGAGAAGGTTTTAACTGCACAGTTCTCTTTTCCCTGAATTGTGATCCCTCATTGTAAAAATGGGGTACTAATATTTGTGTGATCGAGCAGTTGTGGGGGGGGAACATCTTTTAGCAGCACTGTGCTAGGTGCTTCACTTAACATAAGTCCAGGTGCACCTGCGAGTCCTGCTCTAGGAGGGTGGGCACTGTTACCATCCCCACAGATGAGTAACCTGAAGGGTAGAGAGGCTGACTCCCAGCTCGTCGGCTGACACAGTCTGGATCTGAGCCCAGGCAGTCTGGCCCCAGAGTTGAATACTATATTATACAGGTCCACCGTTTCGGACCTGAAACTTTTTGAGGATGCGTGGATCAGAAAATGTAACTGTTCACACTTTAGGGAAGTTACATGGTACATATACACTGTGTGTACGATAACAATCCCAGCAGTATCTGATGCCATAATCCAAAGTATTAAAAGTCCCCCTGTGAGATGCATTAATACACACTCCAAGTGGAATACATAAGCACTGTACATAGCCTCAGCTCAGACTTTCGTTGGCAGATGAGTTGAGGTCAGAACACGTTTTGCCGACCCAAAATTTCTGAAAGGCTTTCAGAAGTTTCTAGAATTCAGAAGAGCAGATAAAAAGTCATGGATGTGTACTGTCTCTCTAAACAAGAGAAAGTAAGCGAAGCAACACGAACAAAAGAGCAAGGGGATTGCAGAGCCCCAGGAGCAGAACAAGAGGTACACCTGCATAGGTAGTTTAGGGAGCAAAAGCTCTTGTGCCCCTTGAGGGCAATACCTCGAGGAAATAAATGAGAGTCATTAAGATAACCAGCTCGGTTTCTCCTGCTGGTGGGGCGACAGCCTCTGAGCTACCGTGTGTCTCACCCCCTTTGCTGTGCAGGGGAGGACGCAGAGGACAAGAGGGCCATGAACCAGTAGTAGGTGTTGGTTCCAGAACTAGGGCAGTAATAACCCGCCACGCATTTCTGCCACATGACACTACAGTGGTTCATTCATTCGCCCCATGAAACGAAGTCTGTCACATTGCACACATCCTGGAACGGGCAACTAAGCACTTTACAGATACCGACTCATTTGAGCCTCACAACAACACTTTTCTCCACTTTGTATTTGAGGGAACAGAGGCACAGAGAAATTACATGACTCCTTGGATGCCAAATATATACTAATTGAGCACCTGCCTGAGCCAGACCCTGTTCCAAGGGATGGTGGTACGGCTGTGAACTAAACCCTAACTAGGCCCCTGCCCCAGACGGCTTATGTTCTAGACCTGGAACGCTCTTGTGGATAATGTCAGGTGGCTGGGAGAAAAAAGCAGGGTGAGGGGTGCCCTTGGAGACCTGTATGAAGGGAGCAGGAGCAATTCATACTCGCTAGCAATAATTTAAAGACGCTTTGGAGCCCAGTGCTCCCGAAGATCTTCATGATGCACACGGAGTGTGTGCAGTGCAAACTCTCCTTCTTATTGTCCTGGGGCTACATCAGAAGCCAAGAGCCCAAGATAGAGATCAGGCAGGATAACTTTCCGAGCGCCACGTGTCCAGAAGGAGCAGCCCGGGACGCTGCACAAGCCCCTCGTCCCTTTCAGCGTTAACCTAACAAATACTAGCCTCCTGCTCTGGTGACTAGCGCACAGGCTCGTCGAGGAGCCTCCACGAGAGAAGGCTGGGGACGCACGCCGGGAACCGTTAAGCGCTCCCGGCTGGGCTTTCGCCGCCCGCACCTCCGGGCGCGGTGCCTGTCGGCCCGCGGGCTTCTCCGCGCACGCGCGCGGTCGGCCGGGCTCGCCGGCGCCGGCCACATCCGGGGCTCCGCCGGCGGCGCGGTTACCATGGCAGCGGGGTCGCGGCCGGCGCGCGGGCTGGCAGGCCCGGAGGCTGCGGGCGGCCCGGCGGCCGGCGGAGCCGCACGACCCGACACCCGCGCCCGCAGCGCGGAGGGGCGGCCGGGCAGCGCGGCCGCCATGTCGCTGGGCACCGCGGAGCCGGCCTCGGAGACGGTAAGCGCGGGCGGGCCTCCTCGCTCCCTCCAGCTCTCCGGCTCTCGGGGCCGGGCGCGGGCCGGAGGAAGGGGCGCACGGCCGGCGGCCGCCGGGTGACAGCTGCCATTATTGTTACCGCACAAGAGCGGCCCTCGGGCCCCCGCCCGCGTGCAGCGGGCCAGGCGTCGCCGCCCCCCGCCCGGCCTCCAGCCTCCCCTAGACCCCGCCCGCCCTTGCACAGGCCGCCGCTTCCAGGAAGCCTTCCCGGACGCTGAGCCCTCGCCTCTCCGCGCCTTCGAGGCCCCGGCCTGTGCCGAGCCTGCGTCCGCGGTCCGCGGGGCAGCCGAGCCCACTGCGTAAGTCCAGCCCACCCGTGCCTCCGGATGCGCGGGGCTGGGAGGGTCGGGGGGAGAAGCCCCAGGCCCCTGAGAACAGCGTCCTGCCCAGCGCCAGTCGGAGAAGGCTTCCCGGAGGAGGTGCCTCCAAGTTTCCTCCCTTGGGTGAGGGCCAGCGTGCTGTCAGCTCTTGCCTTTCCGAGTGTTTTTCGCGCGTCTGCTCTTCGCTGGAGGGTCAACGTGGATGAATGAGCGGCATCTGGTTGGGGGAGAACGAGGCAGTAGATCGCCCTAAGGGGGCTTGTGCAGAAACGGGCCCATGTGGCCGCAGTGGGTTGCAGAGGGCTGCCAGGCTGCCGGCCGGGCAGGTGCCCAGGACGCCCTGGATGTCCCCGACCCGAAGGAGATCTGACCGCAGAGGGGCCAGCCAGCACTGAGGTTCTGGGGTGGGGAACGGGGCGTTGTGTTCCAGCGTGGGAAAGCAAGCTCGCTGGGACCTCCTGGGAGAAGATGGGCACCGGCCTGAGCCTGGACAGCCTCACAGGCCATACAGGGAGTTTGGACTTTATTTCGGGGCTTTGGGAGGTTTCCAAAGTCCACCGAGTCCTGCCTCATCTGGAAGGCCGGCCCACCTATCCAGGACTCACTGCTGCTTTATGTTTAGAAAGTGACTTCTTAGGTCGTGATTATGAAAATTGTGAGTAATAGAGAAAATGTGGGAAGTCAGTTTAACCGTGATCTAACCACCTACACAAGATCACCGTAATGTTGGCATATTTCCTTCCCATCTTTTCTCCATGCATCTCTTCCAGCTTTAAAAAACAAACAAAAAAACCCGAGTTCATATTTAAATTGTTTTGTGATCTTTACCATTTGATTTGTTAACGTTTTCCCACAGTCACACGTTTTCAAGAGCATGATTTAGAAAGTCTGAGCTGTGGGCACCCCTACTTTAGCTGTTTCCCTGCTTTCTCGCTCTCGTTTGCACTTTTTCGCTACTAGGAACAGTGCAGGTGTAAACATTCTTACACACTTGGGCATTTGTTAAGCCCCCTCCATGTGAGGCTCTGAGGACACGAAACCCGTTAGGCCCCATGTCTTGGCCTTAAGGAACCCGGTCTCGTGGAGGAACTGGTACAAAGCTCTCTCAGCACTTAGGAGAATCTCAGCCCTTGGTCCAGGCTAACTTGTGGTTTTCTGCTCAGCTTGGATCTGTCTGGTATTAGACAAGGACCTCTTGAGGGCCGGCACTGTGTCTGTCCATTCCCCTAGGTGGGCCACCACTGCCTCGGGGCTGGCTGGTGAACCTCCCAGAGTGCTCGCTCTGTGCTGAGGGCTCACCGCGCAGTGGCTGTGTACAGGGTCACGGGGTCCCCTGGAGCCCGAGTGGGACCACCAGTGATTTAAGAGCCGACGCTTGTGAGAGGGCTCAGAGTTTCTCAAACAAGACAGGAAGAACATTTACCAGGCATTCACCATGTGAAAGGCTCTGTGTCACGTGCTTTACCCACGGGTGGCCCCCAGCGCCCCCCGTATCTCTTGCACAACCCGTGTGCTGTCCCGCCGCCCAGATCCTCCTGTGGCCTCCCAGCAACACGGCTTGACTGTATTTATGATGGCTGCTCTGAAGACTTTGCTAAGTCCATCATCTGGGCCCCTTCAAAAGTTTCTGTTTCTGCTTTTTTCCCGTCTGTCACTCACACTTTCCTGTTTCTCTCTGTGTCTCGTAGTTTCCTGCTGGAAGCTAGGCATTTAGAAAGAATGTTCCAGCAACTCTGGGTATTGACCCCTCCTCCCCATGGGACTGATGCGGTTTGCTTGGTGGCTTGTCTGTTTGCTGAGTGACTCGGCTGGACTGACCCTGCAGCTGATCGCCCCACACTGTGCGGCCTCTGATTTCCTGCAGGGATTCTTTCTCATTTACACCCTCTAGCCTGACAGCTGGGGGTCACCCTTGGGCCAGCACAAGCCACTTTCTGACCAAAGGTTGTTGGTAGGCCCCTTGGCCGGTCAGACCTTTGCCCTTGACTACAGCGTGTACGTGTGTGTGCATGCACGTGCATGTGTGGTGTGCGTGCACGTGTGCATCTGTGATGTGTGTGCATGTGTGGGGTGCATGCATGAGCAGTGTGTGCACATCTGTGGTGTGCGTGCGTGCGTGGTGTGTGTGCCTCCTTGCATGCAAGTGTGTGTCTGCGTGTGCCTGCATGTGTGCATCTGTGGCCTGGAGGCCGCAGTCACAGGGCGGGAGTTTACCGTGTTGCCCACCTGCGGCCAGGGACTAGCAGCCTGGGTCACCCCTCCATCTCCCCTGAGAGGGCAGCCTGAGCCGCACGTGGCCCCCCGGACCTCAGGGATGTGTGATTTTACTTCCACGCCTGGCTTCCTGGGGGCTTGGCCGGCCTCCGAGTTCCTTGTTGAACCAGTGTGTGGTTCAAAGTAGCCCCCGTGGGCTGGTGCCCCTTGGTGGACCCAGGTGCGGTGTGGAGAATGTTTCCAAGCCCGCCCTGAGCCTGCTTCTGGTGGGTGCAGTCCAACACGCAGGCAGGCTCCCTGAGCCGCGGGGCTGGCTCTCACCCCAGGAAGGCGCTCCTGGGCCTGTTACAGTTCCACTTGCTCTGCTGGTTAGCTTTCTGCCGTGATGAGTGCAGAGCCGGGAGGGCTTTGTAATTGCTCCCCACCATGTCACCCCGGCCTTCGACTTGACAGTGGAGTCAGGGAGGCATGGGTTGTTGCTCCACTACCCACTACAAATAAAGACAGTGTCCCCCTCATCCCTCACCCCCCACCCCCCGCACAACCGCTGGCCTGCCTCTTCCACGGGGAAGGACTTGGGTGCTAGGCTCAGCAGCAGGGAAGGCTGCGTGTTTCTCCTGGAGTGACACCCCTGCTCCGGGAGGGGGTGCTGGCCTTCTGGGCCTGACTCTGCCTGCGTGGACTGTCTGCCCTATGAGCACGCCGGTGCTGGGGCGTTGGGGACCCAGAATCCCTGGCCTGCCACGCTGGAGCAGGGCTTATACCCCACCTTAGAACACCCCCACCATCCCCGCATCCCACCTGCACCCACCTACAGTGGGACTCTCAAGTAGTTTCTATGGGACGGAGTTTGGGGGGCGAGGGGTACCCCAGACTCCCGCTATTCTTCCCCACATTTAGTAGATTTTCTTGAGTGAATCTTTCTCTGTTGCTGGATGCCTTTAGGTCAGTTTCCAGAAACGTCAAGCGATTGTTTGTTTCATAACTTTCCATGTTCGATGGTTGTTGAAGAGACAGTTGCCCGGGCTCCTGACCCCACCATTCTGGAAGCCGGTTCCCAGAGAGTCATCCCTTCCCCGCTGGCACCGAGTGCTGAGTCCCCACAGGCCGAGGCATCTCTGATGGACGCTCTGTGTCTTCTCCCCCAGTGTTTAGTAGTGCCTGTGGTCTTTCAGGGCTTTTAAAAATCTGGTAGAGGAACGTGTCCTCTGTGGTCGAGGAACCTGAGATGGGGAGGGTCAGTGGCGTGACCCACATTGCACAGCGGGCACGGAGGCCTGATGCCACTCCAGGCCTCGTGGGACTCTCTGCCTGCGGACAGTTCACCCGTTGGCGGACCCCGGGTTCCCACCATGCAACATGCGGGTACAGTCTGGCCTGCCAGCCTCAGAGAACCGGCCGTGAATGTGTTCACTTCTGGTTGTTTTGTTTTGTTTTGTTTTTTAACATGGTCACTGTTTTTGATGCTGTCTGTAGTCTTGGGCCGACCGAAGGGGCGGGTTTGCAGCAGCTCCGTGGTTCCAGACGTGGCTGGCAGGGCGCAGGTGGTGACCCGCGGAGAGGACTGGCTGGGGAGGGGGTGTGGTGGGCGGGCGCACCTGTGGGAGAGGGCGGTCCCTTGGTTTTAGCCACCGTACATGTACATAATCTCATTCCCTCATTGAGCCTTCAGGTCATTATACAGTATTCAAGGTTGTATTCAGAACAAGTAATAACAATGAGTGTCCACAGGAGGAACCTCTTGCTTGCTGTGTAGTTTCCAGTGGGTTCACGTGCACCCGTTGGCAGGTGCATCCTTGGCGATGCCCGGGCGAACATGGTTGCCACGGTGGCTCCTCTGGTTTTACCCGGGATCTGCGATCTGCACATCGAATCCCCCACCTTACCTTCCTAAATGTTGCACATTGTAGTCATACACTCTGCTCAAGGAAAACTCCTCTAATCGGCATGTGCTATTTCCCCCTAAAAAGTTCACCCGTTTAGTGACATCGAAAACCTAAGTCCGTGGCTGATAGAAGATGGTGCTCATCGGAGCACACGCCCTTCCCTGCCCCACGTCACGCTGCACCATTAGTCTGACTCTGGGTTTCAGAGAGAGGGGGAGGCTGCCCCCGTTTCCAGCAGACCCACAAGCTGCTAGCAGCATTGTTGTTTAGGTGCTGACCCCCAGCCCTGCAGAGGATCCGTGTGCCTTTCAGAAGGCAGCAAAGTCCCACTGGGATGGGAAGTGGGTCCCACCGTACCACGGACCCCAGCAGCCAGACACAGATCATCGGTTCGCAGGAGGGACGTGTGGTCCTAACCAGCTGCGTACATCAGCGACAAAACAGTCCGGAAGCACTTAAAGTTTGTTCCTCCCTCCTCTCTTTCTTTTTGGATATAAACTTGGATCAGTGGGTTACGTGGAAATACTCTTCTCTTGAGCAACAACCTCCTAGTCCTGAAATTAGGGGGTACAGGTTTTATTCCCCACACCCCGGGCCAGGGCAGGAAGCTTTACGTGTCTGAATGATGCACGTATTAATGAGTGTGTTTTTTAAGCAACTTGAACTTGTTCTGATCAGGATCCAGTCACAGATTCCAGGTGCTTTGATGTGAAGGTGAACAAGAGCAGTTTAAACAATGTGGAAAACAAAGTCCTTTTATCCTGAACTGTTTCTGTATCAACAGTACCCAGCGGTTCCGTGCGAACAGTGCCGCTAGGTAGACAGGCACGGAGCCTGCCCGGCAGGCAGAGGCTCTGCTCTGTGTCCCCCCACCCCTCCCTCCCTTCGGGCGGGCCGAGCCGTCTGGCCGCCACCTGCTTACTCTGACCGCGTTTCTTGAGTCTCTGCCTGCGTAGCTGTGGACGGGCTCTCTCTACCTTGTGTGTATGACCGTGGGGAGCCAAGCAGGTGCCCTAAAATTTCAACGTTTGCATCTCTTCTTCCAGGGAGATGACAGTCTATCTGCAATTACCTTTGACTCTGACTTTGAGACGGTGAGTGTGACCGGGGGGCGGCCACTTATCCCCGCGCTGGCTGTCTTGCTCTCGCTCATGTTACTCAAACACGTGCACCAGGTCATTCCCCGCAAGGGTTGGGTTTAGAGCTGGGATACAAACCGCACGTGCTCCTCCGTGCCCCAAGAGTTTCGAGCCCTTAGTTGGATGTAAACAGCTGTGGTTATAGTTTTAAGACTTGCATCCAGGTGTTAGTCCCAAGTGGCGTGTATTTGAGGCAGACAGTGAGCTCCTGTCCCGGGTCTGGTTTTGGCTACAACCCCCCGGCCCCCAGTCCTGACATGTGAGGGGAGGGTGAGGGCTCCGGAAGGAGAGAGGAGATTCTTTGGCAGCCGCAGGTCTGTCTCTGCATGATGTCCTGGCTGGATGGCCCCCGGGGTCCCTGGGAGGCTGGAGCGAGCCTGGAGGGAGAGTGGACAGCATGTGAGAGTCATCCCTCAGCACAGAGCCCTGAGGGCACGTGGCCCCGGCAGGTCCCCACTGCACCACAGCTCAGTGCCCTCGGGGGGAGCCTCTCGGGCCCCTTGTCTGCCGTGAGAGACCCCCGCAGCGTCGGCACATAAGTAGTGGGTAGGAGAACCCAGCTGGTGCCCAGTTCTGCACCTGGCATCAGGGTTGTCCCAGGAGACGAGATGCCAACAGGGTCACTCCTCTGCTGGACCGTCCCTCCGCAGGGGGACTTGCAGGTGCCTTGTTCACAAGGGCTGCTTCTTGCCAAATCTGCCCTCGTGGACGGTCACAGTCTGGTGTTCCAGGCGCTGGCATGAGGACAGGGGGGTGGTCGAAGACATGCCATTTGTGGGGTATCCTCAGTCTGTGCTTACGTAGTGTCGCCAGAGCTCCTGGGGCCCCAGCTTGGCTGGAGCGCAGCACCGATCCCGTGTTCTGGGGTTTCCCCGCCGCGCCGGGGGCTTCTTCCTTGGCTCAGACTGTGCTCACGTGTCTGCTGAATTAAGCTCCTCCCTCTGTCACTGGCCTCGCACCTGCTCCAACCCACCCTGAACACACCTGTGCTTCGCCCCTGGGGCCGCAGGGCTACTCTAGAAGGCTCCGCGTGCTTTACTGCATTTCTTCTTTCTTTCAGAAAGCAAAAAGGAAAAGTTTCCACAAACCTCCACCCACATCACCGAGTAAGTATAACCAGGCCCCTCAGCCGTCCAGTTTCTGAAGTTGAACCCAGAAAATGGTTTTCAGAAGCTGTCCTTCCCTGGCGTTTCAGGAGAAGGATCACGAATGTCTTCTTCAAACACTTAGGGTCATTGAAATTCGATGCTTCCATCGCTTGGCTCCGTTTCGTATTGGGGTCTTGCGAGCTGGTGCCCTTGGGGTCCCTGCCTTCCCCCGTGGCCCTGGTAGTCCCTGTGGGAGGAGGCCCGGCGAGGGGCTGAGGCTCCTGATTGCTGTCCCCGGAGCCACTGGCAGATGGCGTCTCCGGCCTCTCGTGCTCCTTCCCCGCTTGTGTCTTGGAACCGCTGCTGCGGCCAGAGGGCCTGTGCCCTCAGGACCGGCTCCTGCATGAGAGCTGCTGTCGGCACACCGTGCTGGGCAGGGGTCCTGCTTTCCTGTGGGCTCGCCCTGGCTGCGGCCACCGGGTGGCTCTGTGCTCCCCGGGCTCGGCAGGGGCGGCAGCTCTGTCCGGGAGAGAGCGTCCGTGGCCGTGGGCCAGAAGGGTGCAGGGATGGGTCCCCTCTGCCCAGGCAGCTGAGCTGAAGTTTGGGCACCTCCTGGACAACGGACAGTTGCGTCTCACAACCCTGGAGGCTGGGGTGGCAGCGCGGTCGGGTTCTGGTGCGGTGTCTGCTGGGCTGCGCACAGCCGCTGCCGGGTGGTATGTCCCGTGGGGGAGGGACGAGGGAGCTGTGTGGGCTCCCTTTTATGGGGGCACTGATCCCATCACGAGGGCCCCCCGTCATGAGCTCGCCATCTCCCGCAGGCCTCACCCCCTCGCACAGTCACAAACGGGGGTTAGGTTTCAGTGTAGGACTTGTGGGGGCACAAACGTTCCATCCGAGGCACGTGGGCGTCGTCCGGACGGCCAGCCGGCCTCTTACTCTCGCCGCTATGCCATTACCCTGGGGCGCAGCGAGCCCCCTGTGAAGTCACGTGTCCAGTTCAGGACAAAGTTCCCGTCCTGGGTTGGCTTCCTCTTGCTCGAGAAAAACCTGAGGCCGTCCCAGACTTTAATACACACGTGTCTACGTTCCCTGCGTGTATGTTTCAGACACCATATCACGTGTATGACGCGCTCAGAGACTGCTAGAGGACTTTTGTGTTAGCCCGAGGAAAACATAATTGAAAGGAAATTGCTGCCAAGGAAAGTATGTTTTCTATTTTAAAGAGATAGGAACACTAGAGAGAAATCATCTGTCAGTTGGGATTTTTGATGTCCTTGCTCTCCTTCCATGGAGGAGCCTGAGAACTGATATAAAGTGAAAGTGTGGCATTTGTGTTTTAAACCTTCTTGTTTTAGAACCATTTTGTTTTTAAGTCCTTCATAGCTACCAGGTGCCAAAGGTAAATATTACAGCATCTTTCATTACTCTTACCGAAAGCATTTCAAGTGTTTAAAATTGTAATTAGCAAATTGTTTTTATCTTTATCTTCTCTAAATGTCAGAATTGTGTTTCATGTACGTTACACTGGTGAGAACCCCCGGATCACCACTGAAGGGGGCTGCTGACCCCAGCGGCCCCATGTCTCCCGCGCTTTCTCCTAGCACCTGTCGGGGAGTCTGGACCTGCACCAGCCCTGAGTGCGGGTGCCCTGCTCCCCGCTGACCAGCGTGTCCTGCCCCCCTCCGCGCTCTGGCACCTCGCTCCCTGGCCGGCGCTGCCTCTCATGCTGCCTGGCCAGATCTCAGCCCCGAGGCCCGCGCCCCTCACGGCTTTCTGGGTGCCTTTTCAGCAGGTGGGCTTTTGTCTGCATTCCTGGGCCATGAGACAGTGGCTGCGTGTCCTGCTCACGTCATGAGTGTGTCTCTGTAATGCCCAGGCCAGCTCTACGTGGGTGTGTAGCTTCCGGAGCGCGGGGCGGGTGCTGCCGGCCCTGCTCACCAACGCGCTCCCCCGCCCGAGTGTCCTGGGGCCTTTCCTGCTTCGGTCCATGTGTGTGCACATTTCCTGAGGAATTCTTACTATTCGGTGATGAATCACATACATTTAGGAGGGAAATGTTACTTGGACAGCTGTTTCCCTGATCGCTAATTTAAATTTACTAAGTGAGCACTTAAATGGGCAATTTTGGAAGGCCTTCAGCTGTCCCAGTGAGCGAAAATGTGTCTGGGTCTAATGGGTCTTTGTTCTCCTGCTCTAAATCATAATGCGACATTTCGTATAAATTTTGAAGTCATAGAAAAAACATAGGAATTTTAAAAAAATTAAACATATTAGACTTGGGTTTTTAGGGCCTGCTCTAGACAGACTTTTCTTTGCTAATTATGAGCATGTTTTACGAATAACTAAGTTTTCACATAAATTTGTCATATCTTCCATAAAATAAGAGATGAAATTCCAGATTAAAAAAGAACTTTAAGGGGCCCCTGGGTGGCTCATTGGGTTAAGCCTCTGCCTTCAGCTCAGGTCATGATCGAGCCCCACATCGGGCTCTCTGCTCAGCAGGGAGCCTGCTTCCCCCTCTCTCTCTGCCTGCCCCCGCCTACTTGTGATCTCTTTCTGTCAAATGAATAAATAAAGTCTTTTATATAAAGGAGAGGAAAATAAAGAAAGAACTTTAAAACATTTCCCTTATTTTGGTAACAAAGTCAAAAATGCCCTGGAAAAGTAATTTTTTTTCTTGTTTCTTCCAGATTTTTCAATATATTAAGTTCTTGATACTATTGCTTATGGTAGCAAAATGCAAATTTTTTTACAGTTGAGTATAAAGGACACAGAATTTATGTTCACTATACCACGACTATGTCGAGCTACGCATGCATCAGAAAACAACCAATATTGACAGAATTATGGATTTGTATTTTTAGATAATTTTCCCATTACGTTATATCTTTAGAATGAAATTTTAAAAAGAAATGTAACTATATCTACACATCATAACTGTGTTTTTTACTTTTGCCAGAATATTCTTGCGACTATTCTGCGGTCCTGCTATTGTCTGAGACACTTATGTGGGGGGGGGGGCATTGATCTCTTGCACCTCTGAAACCGTGTGTTGACTTTCTAGAGTCACCTTATCACTCTAAGCCGAGAAAAGTGGCATCTTGGAGATCTTTGAGGACAGCAGCAAGCATGCCTCTTGGTAGCAGAATGTCCTTAACCCCACAGAAACTGTGGCTGGGAAGCTCAAAGCAAGGTACGTGGTCGCTCCGACAGACCTTTCCCGCTCCACAGGAGAGTTTTAGGAATCGCGGGTGGTGATTTAAGCTAGAGTTTGTGATTTGACTTCCTGGAATGACATTGTTCTTAATCTTCTCAAAGACGTTGAGCCTTGTAACCTTTACGTCACGTTCAGTGTGGTTTCTGACGGTCCGCGTGTGTGACACCGTATGCCTTTGTCAGTCTGAGAGGCCTCGGCACGGCGGGCCTGGTGCCGCTCCTGCCGGCTTGCCCGGGCTAGTTGTTCCATTTTTAGGAGTTTTGTGCGCTGGTCGATGTCACACCGGCAGCTTGAAATTGGACATGGTGGGAATATTTATACCAGGGAAATTAGCAGGTGCTACAAATCTGGGCTTTCTTTGTCTCTTGAGAGCCGCTTATTGAATACTGTTACAGCAAAGCACTGATCGCCACTACCTGATGGTTGACTTGAGCTTTCTTCCGCCCGGGAAGATGGATTGTTAGAGGCAAAACCTCCCGTTGTGTTTGTGTGTACCTGTCGTATTAAATCCATGCATGTTCAAACCAGGAAGTCTGACCCAACCCCCGAAGTCAGACGTGACCTTGGAGCATGCGTGGACCAACCCCCCCACCAGCACACCCGACTATCTGACAGAAGCGTTACGAATGAAGAGATCAAATCTCAGGCGTTCTGCCAGTAATGGTGAGCCCGGTGATGGTGACGAGGCCCCAAGTAAGGAAAAGTGAGAGGGAGAGCTTGGGATCTGCTTGGACACAGTGAGATTTGGGGCTTCCTATGCTCGCTCCGTCCCTGCGAGATCACGGAGAGGGGACGCGGGTCCTGCAAACCCACTCTGTCCTCCTAGAAAGTAGCTTTCCTAGTGTGGACGCAGGCATCTTCCTGGGCTCCAGTAGGGCCCGTCTCCCTAAGCTTGGGATCTGGATGAAATCTCTTGGACACACGATCTTAGAAATAACAATCGCAAATAAGGAAAAGCCCACATCTCACCAGAAAAGCTGCGTCTGTTGTCCTGTCTCTGTCTTCCTGCCTGGTCTTTATCCACGTTTCCTGCCCGGCTCTCGCTGCTCTCCTTGCGGGCCTCCACCGGGAGCACGGTGAGCCCTCGTCCCTGTGACCCCGCGCGGACCCCCTTCCTGCGTTGGCTGGCTCCGAGTTCTCCTTTAGGCTTCGGTGGGTTAGAGTCTCCATGTATTGGGCATCACATCTTAACCAGAGTATGCCTCGTTGTCTCGACTCGGGAAGGGGTGTTGTCCGTCTTTTTGGTTTTTTCGCTATTTAAAATCTGAACAGACCACTTCTCCTTTTGACCCCCTCTTTCCTTTTCCTGCAAGTAAGCCCTGTGTTCACACCTTTCTGTTTCCTCCTGCTTTATCTTTCTGTATTGTTATCAGTTTTGATCTCCTTGCTTTTGGGGGAAGTATTGTGGTCAGGCTGAAACACTGAAGTATTTTTGCTCTTTTATTTTTTTTTATCCTCCTTTTTAAAAAAGGGTAATTTTATCAACTTCCAGGTTTTCCTTAAGGTAGAGCCAAGAATACTTTCTTCTGTTGAGATGACCTTTTCAAACATTTGTGTGTCACCCTCCAGGTCACGTTCCTGGGACCCCAGTCTACAGAGAGAAGGAAGACATGTACGACGAGATCATCGAGCTGAAGAAGGTAGTGTTTCTGTCTGTCCCTTGCTGGTTTTGGAGCAGCAAGAAGGCGAGAGCCTTCTGTGCGGACGGGTGGGAAGGTGAAGGTCGGTGCTGACATGTCTGCGCGGAAAGAACGTGAGCTTTGGAGGGATGCCCGAGTTCGAAGCCCAGCCCCGTGCCTTGGAAGCTGGGTGGCCCACCTCATGCCAGCTGCGGGAGAGGCCTCCCCGGTGTGTCAGCACCATCACTGCTCTGCTCCCGCAGCCTGGCAGGGAGGCAGGGGAAACATGGGCGTGACCTCACAGTCCCTCGGCACAGGGATTTGGCATCGGGTAAGGTCGCTGGTGTCGTTATCAGTAGCCTCCCGTGTGTGTGTGTCTTTTCTGTGTGAACCGGACGTTTCATGTGTCCTTGCACCGTGGAGCACTATGGGATTCTGTGAGGGAGTTCACGGCTCTTAGCTGGTGTTGACCTTGAGACTCACACAAGGTAGTTGTCTGTCCAAGGTCAACCAGTAGCAGAATGAGGCGTTCCACCCATCTGCCTCCAGATCTGCCTCCCAAGGCCAAGGCTGCTTTTCCTGCCCCTCGCTATCTCCCAGTCCCTGAAGGATAAATTGCATTGAGATAAATCACCGTCATCCTCGTCACTTTCACCATAACCACGATTGCCGTGCTGTTCTTTAGTGCCCGTAAGCATTCCATGCCCCTAGAGAAGAGGCAGGGTTCACTGCCTTCCGTAACGTCAGTCTCTTTCTAGCTGCACCGCCCCCGCCAGCCAAGCCCCATCTGGGGGGCCATGGCCCGCCTGGGCACCAGAGGTTAAACGGGGCCCGGCTGTGGTGGCGCGCCCACGAGCCACCCCTGCCCGAGGGGCGCCTGGTCCAGGCCGCTGTGTTCAAGACACAGTCCTTCTGTGTCAGTCCAGACAGGATGCTCAGATTTCAGGTAGAACCCAGGGACTGCACCCCCACGGGAGCACCCAGCAGCGAAGGTGCCGCCCGCGCCCCCATGCTCCCTGGTCAGGCGCTGGGCAACTGCTAATCAGCGGTGTCAGGGAGAAGCCCCATTTGGAACTCTGAATCATCACTGCAGTAGCACTCTTGAATCTTTCTGGGCTGGAAGTGGGTCTCTGGGCAAAATTACGCTGACTGTTCAAACTTCACCATCACAGGCTTCTGGAAAAAATAAGCCTAGGCTTCCAGATGCAGAGAGAAGAGAATTTCACCTCCGTGACTATGACTCTGGGATCTGGAGCATCAGAGTCGTTTTTCTATGGCAAGTGATGCCTCAGTTTCCTGTTGAAAAATGGGGACTGCAAAGGTGTAGTTTCACAGGGTTGCTGTGAGAGTTCAGCAGGGTACCCGTGCGAATGCTTCCATGTCACGCCTGGCACTCAGCGAGGGGCTGGTGGCGTAGACGGTCCCAGGGAGCCTGGCGCTCAGCGAGGGGCCGGGGGTTTGGACCGTCCCAGGGAGCCCGACGCTCAGTGAGGGGCCGGGGGTGTAGACCGTCCCAGGGAGCCCGGCGCTCAGCAAGGGGCCGGGGGGTGTAGACCATCCCAGGGAGCCCAGTGCTCAGCAAGGGGCTGGGGGGTGTAGACCATCCCAGGGAGCCCGACGCTCAGTGAGGGGCCGGGGGTGTAGAAAGTCCCGGGGAGCCCGGCGCTCAGCAAGGGGCCGGGGGGTGTAGACCATCCCAGAGTGCCCAGCGCTCAGCGAGGGGCCAGGGGTGTAGATAGTCCCAAGCAGTGGTGGAGGTGGCACCGAGAGTCCCCTGACCCTGCACCAGTCTCCCCCACCCGTCCGCCCAGTCTCAAACCAGGATGCGGACATGGGCACCGTGTGCATGTCCAGTTCCATGACATGTTGCCACGTGTGTGTAGTCATGTACCTGCCACACAGTCAGTACGCGTGCTACCCTAGGCTGTCCCTTGAGCTGCCCCTTGGTGATCACACCTGTCTCCCTCCCCACTCACCATTCCTAACTCCCGGGACCATGACTTCTCTCCCCGTCACGGTGATCTTGGCATCCCGATGATGCTCTGTACACGGAATCACACCGTGTGGGACCTCTGGGGACTGGCCTTTTCCACTCAGCGTCCTGCCTGGGGAGCCTTCCGGGGCGGCCGTACCGTGGCTCCCTCTGCTCAGCCCTGGTCCAGCTGCATCCTGCCAAGTTTGATACGGTTGTACTTTTCTGATGCACTAATCGCCCGAAGACCCTTTGGCCCATGATTGTTTGGAATTGTGTTGTTGAGTGTCTAAGAGTTTAAAGATTTTCATGTTGTTTTTGTTGCCGACCTATAGTGGTCTCGCTGTAGCCACAGAACACACCCCGTGTGGTTTCGTTTCTTGTAAGTGTGTCCAGGTCGGCTGCATGGCCCGGGGAGCGCCCGTCCTCGGCGCCTATGCTGCTGGCGGCAGGGTGTCGCGTGCGGGCCGTCAGCCCCTGTGGGGTGGCAGGGAGCTCCCCGCACCCCTGCTGGCTTTCTGTCCAGCTGCTCGCTCGTCGCTCAGGGAGGGGTGTCGAAGGCCCCGCTGTGCTCGGGGGTCTGGCTTCCCCTCCAGTTTTGTCACTTGTTAGGTGTGTGTGCCTTTAGGGTCTCTGTGTCCACTTGACCCTTAAAGTCGCTACGTGACATCCGACTCTGCTCTCTGATGTCTGCTTTGTCTGAAACTAACGGACCCACTCCTGCTTCCTTTGGTTAATGTCTCAGTGGTGTCTCTCCGCCTCCTACTCCCACCTCCTATCTCGCTACATTAAAATCGGTTTCTTGTAGACGACATATGGTTGGTCATGTTTTTAATCTACTTTGCCAGCTTCTGTCTTCCAGGTGGTTTGTTTAGATCACTTTTATTTATTTATTTATAAAGATTTTATTTATTCATTTGACACAGAGAGAGAGAGATCATAAGTAGGCAGAGAGGCAGGCAGAGAGAGGGGAGGAAGCAGACTCCCCACTGAGCAGAGAGCCTGATGCGGGGCTTGATCTCAGGACCCTACGATCATGACCTGAGCTGAAGGTAGAGGCTTTAACCCACTGAACCACCCAGATGCCCTTAAATCACTTATATTTAATGTAATATTTGGTATGTTAAGATTTAAGTCTTCCATTTTGTTTTGCATGTGTGGCCTCATTACCCCCAGACAGGGAAGTCCTGACCCTCCCCCAGGCCTCCTCTGACCACCCCTCTCCCCCGTCAAGGAGGGGGCAGGGAGCCTTGCTACAGCCTGGCGGGGGTGGCAGGGGTTGGAGCCGGGCTCCGCACTCAGCTCTCGCTGATGGGGATGGGGCCACACTCCGTCCTGCAGGGCCCACCTGAGGTGGAGCCATTATTATCCGTAAGTTTTCTGCCTGGCAAGGCACCCCTTTCCTGCTGGGAGAGGAGGGTCCCCTGTCTGTGCCCGTGGGCTCGTCAGGGCTTTGCTTTTCCCCCGTACCCCGGTGAGTGAGTATGAGGCACAAGGGGGGACTCTGCGGTCATCTCTTGGGTCCTGAGCTAGTCTGCTTCTTCTCTCCACCCTCTGAACCTCCTCATGTTTGACCCCTATATAGTGGCCAAGGTTTCTCACTGTACTAAGCAGGAGGAACAGGGAGTGTATCCCCTATTTCCAGAAACAGAATTTCCATCATATGATTTCTTCTCCTTTTCAACAACTGTGCATGAACTGACTGATTAAACCCTCACCGAGTACCAGGGACCTCTCGTGCCCCAGAGCGCTACTGGTCGACGCAGGCTTGTGGCCCACCTTCCAGGCCCCCCTCCATGGGTGCGCGCTTTGAGTCAGCTGGCCAGTGATGTTTTGTTCAGACGCTGCCTCTCTTCCTGCACACCACGAGCTCGGGAGGGAGGTGGGTGTCCCCAGGGGAGCTGGCCGGGCCAGCTGGTTGACCGCCCTGGCTGACGGCATGGGCGCTGCCCGCTGTGGCATGAGAGCGCCCCAACCTCACGCTCTCTGGGCCCCAGGGTTCCGCGGCCTGGGAGAGAGCTTTTTCAGTGAGGACATGGAAAACAAAAACGAGAAATGCCCTGCCATCACCATTTTCTGAAAGGGTGATGTGAGTCCCAAGTAGGAAGTGGGCGAGAGTTCCAAGTTCACGGCAGCTGTGGGGTTGAATCAACTCTGTTTAGTGGGAAATGGGCTGCATGGTCTTTTCTCTGCAGTTCACAGATTGGTGAAAACCTGTGGGGCCCTGGCTCTGACCCCTTGAGCCCTAGTGGAGGACAAGGGTGTTAAGTGGATGGTCGTTAGCTTTTGCCGAGTCTTAGTGACAGGTGCTGTGACAGACGCAGGCTGGCTCAGAGGGGCCCACGGGGCTCCCTGCCGCGACATCCAGCCGTCCTTCCCCCGCGACACACACCGCGCCCTGCTGGGCACCGGGCCGCCTCACAAGGTCTGCTCCGACGGCTGTGTGACCTGGACGTTCGCGGGCGCGCATGTGCACGTGTGTGCGGTTCTGTTTCCCTTCAGTCACTGCACATGCAGAAAAGTGATGTGGATCTCATGAGAACAAAGCTTCGGCGGCTAGAAGAGGAAAATAGCAGAAAGGACCGGCAGATAGAGCAGCTGTTGGACCCCTCCCGAGTAAGTGGCGCCCGGCCGCGGGCTGGGGAGGCGCAGGCTCTGCGTCCCTGGCCGTCGGGGGGAGAGGCCGCGCCACCCGTGTCCTCATCTCTCCGTCTGCTTACCGCAGGGCCCGGATTTTGTTCGGACTCTGGCAGAGAAAAGGCCTGATACTGGCTGGGTGAGTACGATCGCCAGCAGGACACGTGACCTTCCCTCTAGGATCTGAATTTCAAGTCGGCCCCGGGTGCGGGCTGCCTGTCCTCTAACGCAGCCGTACAAGGGGAGTGACAGAGCGCGCGGGCCCAGAGCTCCCTAAAACCAGTCCACTTGGAGCCGGGGGGGGGAAGGGGGAAACTGGAAGATGCTGTGGACGCCGTTGGGGGCGCGAGGGGAGGCTAAGCGGGCTCTGCGCGGGGCTGGAGGTCCATCGTGGGGAACCGCGGTCACAGCGGGCGCGTCCCCGCCCCACCTGAGACACACACATCGGGCTCGAGTAATGAGGCTGAGTGAACACAGACACTAAGTGGGAATAGACTAGACCCTTACCGCACACGTGCCACCGCGGCCGTGGGGTGCACACCCCGTAGTGGACGGAGTGGAGCGAGGTGATGGGCAGCAGCGCCGTTCTGGGACCACTGCCGTGGCGGGAAGCCACCGCAGGTGGACAGGGCCCTATCCCCATAACCCTCCTGAGTCAGGGGAGCACACTTTTCTTAGGAGAAATCTGAAAAGAAAACTGGAAGGGATACAGTTCTGAGATTATTGAACACAGGGAATTTAGTAACACTAGTGAGGGGGTTATCGGGTTTGGTGACCGAAAATTTATAACAGTTCCCCCCGAGATGACTGTGGGAACCGGATCGGTAGGAGGGGGAGCGGGGCGGACGAGAGTGGGCCCCGGGCACGCGGAGACCCAGGCCCGGATGGAGAGCACACAGCCGGCCCTGCGTGAGGGGCCGAAGCCTGGCTCTGCCCCGGGACGGCCCGGAGGAAATACTCTTAGGGCCTAGAACAGACCCAGGTGTTTCCACAAGAAAGTCACTCTTAGGTGAGCAGCTGCTCCCAGACCTTGTATGGTCGTACGTACTCTTCGTGGATTTTGTGGTGATAGGGACCCAGTCCTCATTTTTTAAAATCTGGAAACTGGGGTTAAGAGATTGGTTCTTACATCGGGTTCGTAGTGAACCCACAGGCCCTGTGCAGCCGGTGGTGTCTGCCTGGGTCCCCACGGCCACCCCGTGGCGCGCACTTGAGTGAAGACGTTCGCTCGAGCTACCGTGAGTTGTGACGATCGGAGCCCGTGTCGGCAGGACTGAGGTGGCACAGGCGCGCTCGGAGCTCACACTGCGTTTTAGGTTGGCGGGGCCGAGCCGAGGAGCGTCCGTGAGGTCACGCCTGCCGTTTGTGCAGTGCAAACGGGCTGTGTCTGTGGGGAAACCCAGTGTGAAAGCCTTTCACGCAAGGATATTTATAGCTTCACGTTAAACCGGGAGCCATTAAAATTAGAATAATGCCACAGCAAAACACATCTTCAGAAAAAAAATTTTTAAAGAATATAAAACAGTACAGCTACGTTCAGAACTGTCTACGTGGTTAATTTAGGTGAGGGTTGAGAGTTACGTAAATAATGCGTACGTGTAGAGGAAGACCTTTGTGCATTTTTATTCGGAGACTGTGGGGATTTTTTTTCCCTTAAGATTTGATTGATTTTATCTAGAGAGAGTGTGCGTGAGCACGGGGCAGGACAGAGGCAGAGAGAGAGGCTCGAGCAGACTTGGCACCGAGCGCGGAGCCTGACGCGGGGCTCGGTCTCATGACCCTGAGATCGTGACCTGAGCCGAAACCAAGAGTCAGAGGCTCAACCGACTGAGCCATCCAGGTGCCCCGCTGTGGGGTTGTTTTTTTTTTTTAATTATTAAAATTGATTAAAAGTAAAAATCCTAGACCCTTAGGAATGTGCTGTTCCCACTGTCGTAGCTGCCGCCAGGCTGCCCTTCAGAGTCACTGCGTCTTGTGATTGGACACTTGTGCTGGTCACCGTCTCCTCTCAAGAGACACTTGCACACATGCAGGAGGAGCGCTGGATGTCTACTGAAGGCTTGTTGGTATTAGCAGCTTTGAGATCCATCCATGGGGCGCGTGGGGGCTCCATGAGTTAGAGCCTCTGCCTTCGACTCAGGTCGTGGTCTCAGGGTCCTGGGATCCAGACCCACATCGGGCTCTGCTCAGCGGGGAGCCTGCTTCCCCCTCTCTCTGCCTGCTTGTGATCTCTCTCTCTCTCTGTCAAATAAATAAATACAATCTTTAAAAAAAAAGATCCATCAGTAGAGGAATGGGTATCTAAACAAATGATCATACCGTGTAAGACTCCCCGAGGTCTGTAGGCACAAGAGGGATAGACCCCAAGACCCTCTGCGGTGTGACAATAACAACTTGCAGACCGTGTGCTGTAGAATGACATTTCCACAAACACGGCAGAATGCTGTATTGCCGAGGGGTACGCATCTGTATCATGAGGTCTAGAGAACTCAGATTTAGTTGGGAACAATATTTAGTTGAGAGGGGTAGGGTCAAGGAGCATAGTTCCGTCTGTTTTAATTTTTTTTTTTTACAAGAAGATGTGTTGGTGTATTACTAATATCATTTAAAATCAGCTTAAAATCCAGTTAAAAAGTTGTTTGGCTGTTCAAGAAGAAAGAAAGGGACAGTCTTCCAGAAACCTTAGGGTGCTATCTCCCAGAGTGAGACATTAATATAAGGAAGGAATGAGGTGGACGAGCGGTCTTTCATTCCCAGAGGAAGCCCGGGGGTGGGGTGGGGACGTTTCTGCAGCGGAGGCTCACCCCCAAGGGAGCACAGTCTAGTGCTGGCCGTGGCTGCCTGCAGAGGACGACAGTGCATCCCGTGGTTCTCAGCAACGTGGAACGTGGCCAGGGGAGGGCTCTGCATCCGCACGCCCGTCCCCCAGCCCTGCCCCGCCCTCGCCACCACGCACTGAGCCGGCGCGACAGCTGGCCCTCTCTTGGCGGCACCTAGATGCTACAGAAGAAGCCAGCGATGGAGTGGGGAGGGTGTCCGGATACTGCCGGCTCAGCGAGCAGCCTGGGGACAGGACGGTCTGAGTGTCCAGCGGGCGGGGGAGGCCCGGACGCAGAAGCAGCCGACTCGATGTGCTGGTGCTCGCTTGGCAGGTCGTTAACGGGCTGAAGCAGAGGATCCTCAGGCTGGAGCAGCAGTGCAAGGAGAAGGACAACGCCATCAAGTACGGGAGTGCTGGTGGGGGGCCGGGGCGGGGTCTGGGGGTCAGGGAGGCCTCGCCCCGCCAGGGGCCGGCAGGAGCCAGCACGCGTGCCCCTCGCCTCGTCTCCGTGCCAGTGTTTGCTGTCGGCCCGGACTGCAGCTTCAGTCCCCCACCCCGCCCCCCCTGCCCCGGGCCCCCTGTCCCGGCCCCCTCTCTATACCAAAGATGAAGGTATTAGCCACTTCTCCAAACGCCCCTGGGAATGGTATTGTCCCCCCACCTCTTTTCCTGTCCCTGGTGCATCTGAGAAATGCCTCCTCTCCTCGGTCTCCTGGGGACCGCTCGTTGGTGTGTGCTGGGTCTGTGGTCCGGCCGCCACGCGGTGCTAGGACGCCAGCTGCCTGCCCCACTACCCGCTGCTGCGGGTGGGGGGAGGGGCTGGTGTGACAGGAGGGGAGTGATGCTCGCTCCTTAGCTCCTTACAGAGCACTCCTCTCCCCCCCCCCCCCCCCCCCCCCCCCCCCCCCCCCCCCCCCCCCCCTCACCCTGAGACTGGGTCCTTCACAGTCACTGTGTCTCTTCCCAGAAAGCCTCCTACCTAGGAGGGAATAGCTTTGGAGCATCTATTACCGCCCCTGGAGGTGGCTGGTCCAACACGGAGGGGATCCTGAGGATGTGAGGATCCTCCCGCGTCCGACGCGAGTCCGCCAGGCTCCCCGCCCGGCCCGCTTCTCTCACAAAGCCCTCCTGGGCTGACGTTCCGGAAGCCCCTGCCCTTGGTCTGCCCCGGGGGGTGCCGGCACGGCCGCGTTAACTCTGAACTTGGGTTTCTAGCAAACTGCAGACTGATATGAAGACCACTAATTTGGAAGAGATGAGGATTGCCATGGAGACTTACTACGAGGAGGTGTGTGGGCTTCTCCAGGGTGGGGTGGGGGCTCGTCCCGCTGCACCCCGGGGACCCTTAGCTTGCGCGTGAATCCCAGCAGCTCAGTGTCACTTCCAGCCGCTAGGCAGAAATCAGCAATCTGATTTCAGCTTGTTTTCAGGGGAAGGTCTACATGCTCATTTTGTATCTTAACGTGCTTTAATTTGGTATTTACAGATCCATCGTCTCCAGACTCTCTTGGCAAGCTCCGAAACTTTAGGAAAGAAGTACGGTCATGTCCTCGGGAAGGCGTGTTTTGTGTTTGGTCCTCAGAGTAACATAGATGTCGCGTGCGAGCCACACACTGCCCTTCTGTCTGGAGCAGGCACCCGTGTGGTGTGTCAGAGGCTCCCGTGGATGGGTTTCCACTTGGGATGGTCACACGTGTCCCCTCCTAGTGGCCACATGCCGCTTACTAACAGCACGTTCAGTCCCCACGCGCCCGGTCCTTAGCTCTCACTATAGAGCACTTTCCGCACACAGTGCTGTGGTCGAAAGCAGGCCTTCCTCATCCAGAGCCTTTAATACCAAGTACAAAGAATACAAGTTCATTTTCCCAAAGGAGTTTCTCAGGAGAGACATCAGGGTTTCCGTATCTCAAACATTCCCCTATCACAGATCAGGCCGTGTCACTGGGCTCTGTGCTGAGCCGCGAACCTGTGTGGAACATTCCCCCTGTGCCAGGAGCGGCTTCCCTTCTCCCCCTTTGGGGCTGGCAAGCTTGGTCTGGGAAGGACAGTTGATTCTTGCTCTTCGCAGTAGGTTTGTTCTGCGAAGTGCCCCCAACACGGACCTGCTTGGACACTGAGCTGTCTCTCCCCGGAGACGTTCAGAGTGGGCTCCTGGAGCCTCGGGTCATGGCATCGTCACCCACCCTGATTCTGTGTGTGTTTCTGTTCAAAAACGGCTTACTTATTAGTACATACTGCGGACTTCCCGCACGGCATCGCACACGCGTGCTTTCTCGCGGTTAGGAACGCGGGACAGGCTCCAAGCGTTGTGCCGCAGGGGCAGTTTTAAACCATGAGATCACCGACCGAGGCGCAGACGGGGAAGAGCGCTCCGTAGGTGGTGGGGGTGCTGCTAGGGGAGCGCGTGGGGACCTCGAGGAAGGCCGGGTCCCTGCCCCTGCCAGGAGCTCGCCCCTCAGGCTTGCCGCCCACGGCCCGTGTCCCTGAGCGACCGCAAAGGCACCCCAAGTATCGATTCAGGGCTTACAAGTAAATTCTAGCAAGTCGCCGGACTTGCAAATACAGAAACTGAACAGTGAGGATTGGCTGTTAGACTTTGTGGGATGAGAGGCAAAGTCATTATACGGCGTCTGTAACACGGCAGAGAGGGGGTCCCCACACACTTTGGTGATGCAGTTGAAAATACAGCACTAGCATCGAATCCAGTGCTTTGTTATACAGGCTTACCAGTGAGAGTACAGTTCAGTTTGGGGATAGAAGTCTGCTTCCTGGGGGCTGAAAGTCTGCCCTGTTCCGTGCGGGTGCCTGTGGAAGCCACTCTGAGCCAGGGGCGCCTGTCCGGGGCCCGCCCCTCTTTTAAGGCATTTATAAAATAGCCACTTTCGGAGATCAAACCTAGCCCTTGGCTTTGTTATTCCCAGGCCTCCCGGGGAGAAGAAAACGGGCCTCAAAAGGCAGAAAAAAGTGAGCAGCGCCCTCCTGAGCTTGTCCCGGAGCGTCCAGGAGCTCACGGAGGAGAACCAGAGCCTCAAGGAAGATCTGGACCGCGTGCTGAGCAACTCGCCCACCGCCTCCACCATGAAGGGTACTGGCCTGGGGCTGCCAGCAGAGGGCGCTCGAGGGGAGGGAAGATGCGGGCAGAGGCTGTGGGAGGGTCTGTCCCCTGCCCGGTCCCGAGGTCCCGGGGACCACACGCAGTGCCAGGCAACGCTAAGACTTATTCCCCGATTTAACGAGCACCTGCTGTGTGCCAAGCGCACTTCTAGGCAGTGGAGTCGAGTAGGGAACGAAAGCAGACGTCCCTCGTGGGGGTAACGTCATACTGGAGGGGGACGAGAGCCAACCGTCCGCCATGGGTCAGGTGGTAGGAAGCCCCAGGAAGCAAAATACCGAGGGAAGACCGCAGGCATCGGGGGCGTGGTGCGCACCTGTGAATAGAGGCTTGGGGAACAGTGACCGCTGACAACTGGGACAGGCGAGGGACAGCCAGCCCCAGAGCCAGTGTGCCCAGCGTGTGGCGGTAGTGGGAGGACTGGAGGCGCGGGGTCGCCCGCAGGACAGGGCTGGGGAGGCCACGCCCAGGGCCCTGGGGCTTGGTGGGGGAAGACCAGCTTCTGTGCTGAGGGGACTGTGGGAGATGGGGCTTCTGCGGTGTCCTCGCCGGGGTGCCGGCGGCCCGGAGCACGGTGGCACCGTGGGGGTGAGTGGTGGCCAGGTTCCGGATGCCTTTTAGGAGATCTGGTGCAGCTTCTGAGGGGAGGGAAGAGCCAGGCTCCAGGGCTTTTATCTGGGTGACCAAAAGGACAGGGGTACTTCACTGAGGTAGAAGTGACCGAGAGGAGCGGGTGTGGGGGAAGGGAGCAGGCTCAGTGTGTTACGTGGGGTAGGAGTCCAAGTGGAGACAGAACGTAGCGGTGAGTCCAGGCCGGAGCTCTGGCAGCCAGCAGAGGACCTTGGTGGGACTCAGAGCACCCGTGAGTGAGTTGGAGCCAAGGCGGGCCCGGGGTGCAGCCACCGACACGACTCGGCGATGTGCAGAGGGCGACAGGTGAGGCTGAGCCTAAGCACGTGGCTGGCGAGACGCCAGCGGAGCTAGGAGCACCGAGGAAGGAAGTGCCGGGAGGGGGCAGAGGATATGGCAGAGCGGACTCGTGTGACCTTGAGAAGGACCCTCTTGGACAGATGGGGCCAAGCCTTACGGGTAGAATCAGGACCAGATGCCCATGAGGGACAGTGCCGCAGTGTGGGGGACAGAATTCTTCGTGGGGAGGATTGACTTATAAGCACCTGCCAGGTGGGGGTCTCCGGCTTTGCGGTTGGCTATGGAAGGGGGAACTCGCAGGCCATGCTTGAGACAAGTGGCCCGGGGTGAAGGGGCCATCGGGATGACGGTACGAAGTATGTCTCAAAACCGTTGCCTCCATCAGGTTACGTGGAATGGAGCAAACCCCGGCTGCTGAGACGGATCGCGGAGCTGGAAAAAGTGAGTGGTGTGCCTTGCAGCTCGCCTCCTGTCCTTTTGGACCTGCCGGTGCTCGAGGAAAAGCCAGGCAGCTTATAAAGTGGGGACACAGATGAGACTTGCTTCCAGGACACTTGGGATGCACAGTGGCCGTCTAAGGATGGCGCCCCGGGCAGGCTTCTCGTAGGTCTGGATGAGACCCACGGCATGTGCTGCTGCTCCCGTCCCTGGTGTCACAGGGGGCAGAGCCATGGTCACGTGGCACAGGGTTTCAGACTCTGTGTGTGACCAGGGACAGAGGCAGGTGATGGGAGACCCGGCCTGACGAGTGCGTGTGGCTTTCTGCAGCCGCTCACCCACCAGCCTGTGTCTCTGGGTCCTCAGGCTATGCTGTCCCATCCACCAGAAAACTGGGGAGATTTGAATTTGCAAAACCGATCTCACTCCTCTGGTCAGTAATCAGCCGGACTCTACTGGCGCTGGTCCCAAAGTGTCAGGGTCTTCCGAGGACCTGGCAAAATCGTGAGGGCTGCTCCCTGGTTGGGCCAAGCAGACTAAACCCTCTAGGGAAGCATCTAACAAAATAGTTCTACACAGCAGCAAAACCTAGGACCTTTGTATATATTGTGGGTATTTGGAAAATAAAGCTCGCTAGGAAGACAGTCAGCGGGAGGTGGCTCACACCTGCTGCAGGACGGTGCTCTCTTGGCTTGAGACGGGCCGGTGTTGGGCAGGCCGCAGGTGCCCCGTAGCTCTCCGCTGGCACAGCCGGGTTATCAGTCAGGATGAGAGCACAGAGATAGAAAATCCCACAAATCCTAAGGAAATAACTAGGACAAATGAGCACAAAGAAAAGAAGCTGATGAATTCGCCTCCTGTGCCTGTGTCCTGTGTCACGGATGGCATCTTGCCCCCCTGCTGGTGGGGCGCCCTTCGCCTCCCCGACGGGCTCCCACTGGTGGAGCTGTCCTGGGGTCGTGACGTCACACACAGTCCCATCGCTGTGCCTGAGACGAATTTCCCTCGGTCACCGTCTCTTCCTTGGGTTTCATAACCGCAAAGTAAAATGAGAAAGAATGTGTAAAAAAAATGTCTTGTGTCGCTTCTAGAAAATAAGTTCGATGGAAAGCCCCAAATCCCACGCTCCCGAAGCTGTCAAGTCAAATGCCATGGTGCAGTCTGCGTCCAGCTCCGCCGTGCCCAAGCAGCCGCGAGGTGACCGGCAGGAGGACAGCGAGCGTCTCCGGGGGACCGTGCGGAGCCTGAAGGGCGAGCGGAATGCCCTGCAGATGCAGCTGCAGGAGAAAGAGTAGGTCGCGGGGCCCAGCCAGCACCCCGCGCCCCTGGGAGGGGTTGTGGCCAAAGTCTAGCTGTTCTGGAGAATTCGGGGAAACGCTTAGCTCCTCCTAGTAATTGGTGTTGTAGTCTTATATGATTCAGAAACTTTCTATATCTTGTTTATGAAGTAGAAGTCACTTTAGTGGTTAAAAGAAGTCACTAACTGACCATGTTATGTCACTGAAAGAAGGGGACGTATCACTTAAATCTGTTGGTGCTGAACTCTGGAGCGACTTCCAAATTATTATTATTATTTTTAAAGATTTTATTTATTTGACAGAGAGAAACACAGCAAGAGAGGGAATGGTAGCGGGAGAAGCAGGCCTCCTGCAGAGCAGGGAGCCCGATGTGGGGCTCGATCCCAGGACTCTGGGATCTGACCTGGGCCGAAGGCAGAGGTTTAATGACTGAGCCACCCAGGCGCCCCCCCAAATTATTTTTTTAGAGAAGAATTTACTTTCATCAATTTGTGTTAAGTAGATAGGCTATCAGTTAGATCTTAGGCAGAGCGGTTTAGAGACTCAGTAACATGTTTATGACATCCGTCTAAATGCCAAATAAGATATAAATGCTATGAAGTGTTCGGTGTAACCCTGAGAGTTTGAAAGGCAAAGTCCCCAGATTTCGCCTTTTCACTGTGTGTTTTCTAGTGTCTTGATCTGTAGCTACTGAAATGTGTTTGTCTCCTCTGCTTTGCTCATGGCTTCTCTGGTCGTGATTCTGTCATAAATAAGCCAAACCCATGTGTCTTCTGAGATGGGGTTTATCTCTTAGAGTATGGCCTGGGAAGCCAGTAGCCTCACCATCACCTGGGAGCTGGTTAGAGATGCAGACTCTAGGCCCCGCCCACTGGGGAGCTGGTTAGAGATGCAGGACCTAGGCCCCGCCCACCTGGGAGCTGGTTAGCCGGACAGGACTTAGGCCCCGCCCACTGGGGAGCTGGTTAGACATACAGGACCTAGGCCCCGCCCACCGGGGAGCTGGTTTGAGATGCAGGACCTAGGCCCTACCCATCAGGGGGATCTGGTTAGAGATGCAGAATTTTGTCTCCTCCCACCTGGGAGCCGGTTAGAGATGCAGGACCTTGTCAGACCCAGATCTCCTGAGTCTGACTCTGTGTCTAATGAGGTCCCCTGGGGATTCCTGTGCACATTTAGGTCTGAGAAGGACTCCCTCGCTGACTCCTTGCCTACTGTCTGCTGCCTTCTGTTTACAGCAGAGGAAAATTCTTTCACACTCCATCTGTTCTTTTTACTCCTCCAATCCAAGTGCATCTATGTGCATTGGTAGGTTCTTTGAAGAATTCGTGTTTCATGAAAGGTTTTAAGAATTGGGCTAGTCATTTTGAAAGGTAAATAACGTCTCTTCAGCTGTCATCTGGCATGATAAGACCTTGCCCCTAAGGAGCCCTTGCTCTGTGACAGATGCTCTGTGGAACACTCCAGGGGTTTCCTCTGATTCACAAGGAGATTAAGGACCTTGAAAAGTTAGGCCCCATGACAGTGAGCTGTGGAGCTGAGGTCAGACCGAGGGCTCGTCCGAAGCAGCGTTCTTAGCCACTCGCCACCTGTAGGACCCAGGAAAGCCCGCAGGGAAGCAGTGTGTTTGGGAGTCCTGGGTCACCCCATCATCCCCGATGGCTCAGCTCAGGCAGCAGCCCTGGGCGGCGCAGGCAGGACCCTCTAAGCACTCGTCTCAGGATTCTGTACCAATTGTGTAACTCTTGGGATGATACGATGCTCCAGCTCGTCTGGGGTCGCAGCTCGCCACCCCTGGATCCTGGGCACCTGTCACAGGCACGTAGCAGGTGCTCAGTAACTATCTGGACGAACCACCGCCGGGGTGGCAGGCCTGTTGGGTCTGTTCCTAGCTCCGCATGGTGATCAATGAGCACGTCTGTCCCTCTGCCACCGTGTCCATCCACTGTCATAAGGAAGGTCGGGCGGTGCTCTTCCTGCTCTGTGGTCGGTCAGCGTAACCGTGGCCCTGTTTCCACGGCCGCTGAGGCGTCTCTGGTTCTGGGTGCTCAGGTTGGAGGTGAAGCAGCTGCTGCAGACCAACGCCGACCTGCAGAAGGAGCTGGAGGGCGTGAGGGGAGGCGAGAAGGAGAGAAGAGAGAGAGAAGAGGCTCTGAGGTGAGTGCGCCGAGTCCCGGGCTGTCAAGAGATCGCGGGGTTCCAGGCGCTTCCCATCTTGCTTCCGTGCGGCTTCCGGAGCAGTTTGCATACGACCCCGCCTGGGTCCGCCCCGAGCCCCGCACCCCCGACTGGTCCTGATCGGTCCTTCGAGTAGAAGTCCCGGTTCTGGGAAAGGGCTCTTCCCCACCAGGCCGGGGTTTGAATCTCGCACACATCCTTCGCTGCCACCCCGCGGGTCAGGACTCCTGGGACGGTGCCTCCCGCGGCATCAGGGTCACTGCTCACGCCCCCCGAAAGGGGACAGAGCCCCAAGCCCATCAGCTGAGGCACAGATAACAAACAGAAGTTCATCCACGCGAAGGGATAGAAAGGACTGTGTTCTGACACATGGGACAGCGTGGGCAAGCACACCAAACAACCCTGACACACGGACGAAGTCACGGAGAGAGGGGGCGGGGCGGGGAAGCGGGAAGGGACGGCTGACGAGCTCGGGCTCCTTCGGGGTCACAAGAGAGTTCTGGAGTTGGTGGCAATGGCACGACACTGTGAATGCACAGAAACCCGTTTCATCCTGTACTTCAGTGAATTTTACATTCTACGAGCTTTACCTCAGGAATGCCCCCAAAAGTAAGTTCGAACTCTGAGCGGAAACATTCAGCGCTCAGAATACTGAGGAAGACACAGATTGCTGGAACGAATAAGAATATTTATTTTCCGGGGGTACCTGGGTGGCTCAGTGGGTTAAAGCCTCTGCCTTCGGCTCAGGTCATGATCTCAGGGTCCTGGGATCGAGCCCTGCGTCAGGCTCTCTGCTCGGCAGGGAGCCTACCTCCCCCGCTCTCTCTCTCTCTCTGCCTCTCTGCCTGCTTGTGATCTCTCTCTCTCTCTCTCTCTGTCAAATAAATAGATAAAATCTTAAAAAAAAAAAAAAAAAAAAGAATATTTATTTTCCGGAGAACCGTGACTAGGTTTTGTCGGAAGGTAGGACTGAAGGAGACAGAGAGGGCAGGTGCGTAGGGCAGAGCTGGTCTTCTGCCACCTTTGAAACCTGTAGCAAGGACGCGAGGTATATTTGCACTCATTCACACCGTGAGCTGAAAACCCTGAGTGCTGCCTACCCGTGGGTCTCTCCTGCCATCCAGGTCCGTCCACTTCCCATGTGCCCAAGGTGGTGCTGGCCCGGGGCCCCTCCAGCCCTGCCTTCCCCGGGCTGCAGGCCCGGCTGTGGACACAGGCCACAGCACGTGGTCCCACAGTGGGGACCCCATGCCTCCTGAGGGGCAGCGGGGCTGGTAACAGGGGTGGGAGAGGTGGCCCTGCCAGCCCGCGCGGGCGGCCCTCCCTGCCATCCGCCATCCCTGCACACGTGGGCCACTGCGTGATGAAGAGGAAGATGTCATCTTTTCCCTCCCGCTTTAGAGAGGAAATTCAAACGCTTACCAAGAAGTGTCAAGAACTGGAAGAAATCAGGAGAGCAGAGAGAGACGACCCCGTGGAGAGGAGTCCTGAGGTATGGCTCGGCGGGGTTTCGGATGCCCTGCGTGGGTGCCACGGGGCTCTCGCCTGGGGCTGGACGGTTCTGCACGGTCTGTCCGCCAGCCGTCCCGACTCCGACGCTGACAGCCCGGTTCCCCCTTATCGTCCCCGTCGGTCTTCGTAAATTGTGTGTTAAATCCGGGGTTCAGAACCGATCAGTTGTCAGTTAAGTGACTTTTTGAACGAGGGTTCAATCTTAGATAGTGAAGCTGAGTGAAGATCTTCCCCAAACTTACATCTGCAGAAAGTCTCATCCAACAAGGGGGTGTCCATTCGTGGGTAAGAAACAGCGACACTGGGTGAGGACCTCCCGCCTCCCGCCTGTGTGTTTAATGGAAGTTTGAGATGGTGACGTCCACATGGCCTGGCGGGAGGGCGCTGGCTACGGCGAGGTGTCTTCCTGGGCCCCCACACACAGCCACGAGCTGTGCGCTCGTCCAGGTGTTGAATGAGTGTGTGGTGAATGGCGGGTTTGAGGCGAGAGGTAAGTGCGGGCGCCCGCCCTCCTGTCCCCATTCCCTCGGGGGGGGGCAGCTGCAGCTGAGGTGGCCTGCGTGGCCGTGAGGGGCTCTCCTGGCGCCCTCTCAAGCCCACTGGTGCCCTCGGGCCGGTGCCACCCGCACTTGGATGTCTGGTGGCTCCGTGTTAATCCTTTTGCCCAGTTGATGGGTTTTCTCAGATGGCGGGTGTGATCTTTTAACACAAATGACAGAGGTATTATAATCCTGGGGCTGCCGTGTGCCCCCAGAGGACACCCCACACCCGCGTGTGGTAGCTAGCGCCGAGCTGGTTAGCGTGCGCGATGGTGAGGACACACGGCAGCCTGTCTGCGATCCCTTTCCACGAGCCTCTGTCTGTCCGTCTGCTGCAGACGTGGTGATACCGGGGGCACCCACCAGGACGGCGGGGCTCTGCCCGGCGCACGCTTCAGCCACAAAGTTCTGTTGCTTCGGAAGGCGACTTCCTGTTTTGTAGCAAGTGACCTGACGGGAGATGGTCACTGGGGCTGAGTCCGCTGAGGGCGGTGCTGGAATCCGGGCCGGCTTCTGAGGCTCACTGGCTGGAGTCTCCGCTGGGAGGCCCTTGGACTGCAGGGCACCGTGTGCTGAAACTGGAAAAGAGCTGAGAGTCGGGATCTGGAGAAGATGATGAGCGCAGCTCTGGCTGCAAATCGAGACGGGCTGCGGCTTCCCTGGGAGGCTAGGGAGGCGGGGCATGGCACACGCTCACAGGAGCTCCCCCCACCGCCCCCGTTTGCACGGGGCCCTTGGTGCCCGGCGGCCAAGGCCAAGGGTGGGGGGCGAACACTGAGAATCCTTCCCGATCCCTCCGGGAGCTGTTTCTTTTGCTCAGTAAAGCATACTGTTGTGTTCTCTGTGGGATGCTTTTCTGTGGTGGTTTTTCCAGTGCTTTGGTTAATGACCCACATCCTGAAGCAAGCCACTCTGCGCGACAGTCACTCTCCACGGGCTCCTCCCCGGAAGGCCCACACCCGCTGTCGGCCCCGGGCAGACGGGAGGCCAGGGGTCCCACGTGTGTGGCAGAGCTGAGTTTCCATGTCTCCAGGGGCTGCGTTGTGGCGGGGGTCCCCTTCTTCCTACGAGTGTGCTCCCCTGACTCTGCAACAGCAGGGCTGCCCACCTGTGATTCGTCCGTGACCCTGACCCCCCCACCTGTGACCTGTCCGTGACCCTGACCCCCCCACCTGTGACCTGTCCATGACCCTGATCCCCCGAAGGCACCTGACAGAAGCCAACGGAGATTCTTCTTATCTTCATTTCTCTGGTTCTTAGAGACCCCGCCCTCTGCGGGGAGGCCCACTCGGGGTTCCCGTAGACACTCATGTGGGAAGGAAAAGAAGTTTCCCCTATTGTCTCTTCAGTACCCTCCAGAGACAGAGTCATGGTAGCCTGGTTTCTGCCCCAGGGACTAACGTTTGGCCACCATCGGGGTGGTGGCCCCGGCTGCCGTCCCCTCAGCCCCCAGGCCTCGTGCTAACCTCCGAGAGGATCCGGCCCCAAGGCTCAGGCCCGCTTCTCCAAGTCCCCAACTGCAAAGGTACCGCTGTCCCTGTTAATCCCAGCAACTCGGGATCTCAATCCTCCACTAACTCAGTGTGAGGTCTTGTGGCCGCGTCAAACTGAAGCCCCGACGAACATTCTTTTCCTTGAAGGATGACATCCCTCATCACTGTGTCCGCGTCCCTGGACCGGGGCTTTAGGTTTGCCCTCAGGTTTGCCCGGCGTCAGAGTTCTACTCAGTACTCATTGGGACATCGTATCCAACCTGGAGGCATGGTGTCCCCACAAACGGCAGGAGTGGGTCTCAGACCCCGCTGTTCATTCAAAGACCGGGCCGAGGGAGGGAGCCGTGCTTCCCGCACAGCTACGGGAACAAGGACGTCGGGTGCAGCCCCGCGGTCGTGGCACAGACACCACGGACAGGAGACCTGTGGGTGAGCGGGGCATCTGCTGGTGGGGCAGGGGGACACTGTCCAGCCACCGCCAGGAGAGATCGGGCTCTCCGTCTGCTGACTCTGAAAGCCACCCGGGACTCTGTCCTCCAGAGAAGCTCATAGCATCGATCCCCTGACGTTAAAAAAAACTTACACCTAGAAAAACGTCCGGACGGATTACTAAAGTGCGACTGCTTCTCTGCAGTGGGATCACAAGAACTGTTTCAGTTCTAGTAGTGTCGGAATTTTCTGTAACAGGCACGTGTATTATTGTTAACAGGCCTCGGGTGTTTTCCTGCTGGAAACGCGGGATTCCGTTCTCAGCGTTGGGACGCGAGTCATTAGTCATAGGGTTAAACGGGGTGACAGGGGGCAGTTCTAACAGTCACCTCGAGGAATTTCTACGTCTATCAGAATTTAAAATTCTTTCAGCTGTTTGCCAAGAGTTTTTGAGTGCGTGTTCCTTTATCATAGGTGACTACTGTGACCGTCTTACCCTGGGACAGGCCACGCGGTGACGCGTCTCATGTCATGGCAGAGAAGCAGCAGTGTGGGAGTGTGTTGGGGAGGAGACAGGCCTCTTCGGCTGGGTGTCAGTGAGGAGTAACTGGGTGCACCGGAAGGGACTGGTGACAGTCACTGATCCGCTCAGGGGGCCCCGGTTCCTCAGACTGGGACAGTTTCATGGTTTTTAACATTTTCGTTCTTCTCAAGGGCGTTCTCCTCTCCACGTGCGTCCCCAGTGGTGAGGAGGACGGCCCAGTGCGCTGGTTTTGATCGAGAGATGTCACGCAGACAATAAATTTGGGCCCCCAAGTGTGGTGGGAATCGGGGTTATTTCAGTGGTCACAGTAGCAAGTCTTGCTTCTTCTCACCGGGAAAACCCAGCTAGAAATCTAATGCCTTTCATCGCAGCGGTCCTGTTTCCGTCAGAGTCTCAGACTCAAAGGAAGACCAAACACAGGACCCCCGAAAAGCAGGTAGCCCTTGCCATCACACACGCGTGTCCCTGAGCTCGGGAAGTACGTCATAGCGTGGGAGGGGCGGCGACCCACCGGTGGTGTCACCCTGCCGTCCTCCCAGGGTCACTGCCACACCGGCTCCGGGACGGGGATGGAAACCGAGCCTCAGTCCACTGACCAGCTTACGTTGTTTCTGCAGGGAGGTTGTTTGTTGTACAGCATGCGAACCGACAGATTTCTCCTCCGCATTATAGAGTCTAGCCTGCCGAGCTCCATCTGTATTCTGCCAACGTCCTGCCGCCTGACCCATTCCTCCCCGGGCAGTCTTCCCTGCCCGGCTTAACCGTCCTTTACACCTTGAATTTCTGCAGACCCCAGAAGAACCCCGACCTTCCCTTCCCACCAGCAGGCCCTCTCAGCAGGACTGGGAGCCAGATACAAGCGAGGAGGGCTCCTGGGCCCCCTCCAGCTGCTCCGAGGGGCGAAGAGACACAGCGGCCAGGATCCTGCAGACCCGGTGGAAGGTGTACCGACGCCAGGTGAGAGCCCGTGGAGGCCGTGCCGGGGCCGTGTGGGCTGCGGGCGGGCTCAGCGCTGCGGGCGTGGGTGGCAATGCGGGACGGGCCAGATGCGGCGGAGAGACGGCATGCGGGCTGAGGGGCGGACCAGCACCCGGACCTGCCGAGGAAGGACTCGGTCCTGCAGGGAAGGAAGGGGAGGTTTCCCTTTCGGCTCGTCCTCGGGGGGTGGGGTTGGGGGTCGTTGGCCAGCGGAAAGTGGCAGTGGCTTGTCCAGAAGCCTCTGTGGCCTGGCGGACCAGGTGCGTGTAGTGGCCGGGTGGCGGGCTCCCCGGGAGACCCGCTCTGGATCACTGCCCCGTGCCCCGGAGCACGGCCAGAGCGTGGGACCCCCAGGCAGGTGCATCTGTTGCAGAAACAACTGGAAATTCAAACCCCCAGAGTAGCCCCTCTTCTGGAGCTGTCTGAGGGCAGCAGCTCGGGCTGTGGCCCATTTTACTGGGACTGTGACGGACCTGCCTGGGGTGGCTGTGCCCCAGAGGACAGCACCTGGAGGTTAGGGGGCGGGGGACCACCCACCAAGCTGCATGAGGAGCTGTGCAGCAGTGCTGAGTGCTGAGTGCTCAGGGGGAGATGGGGTGATGGGCATGGGGAAGTGGGGGGATGAGAGAGGAGCCCAGGGTAGGGGCAGTGGGGGTGGGGGATGGGTGAGAAGCCTGGGGGACCCCCGTGCTGTCTCGTGAAGGGAGGAATGGGGCTCCTCTCCTGAGCTCCCAGGGCAAGGGCGGAGGTCTCCTGAAGGAGCTACCCCAGCTCTGCAGGCACAGCAGGGCCCTTTCTCTCCAGCTGAGCCAACAAAAGCGCTGGAGGCCGCTACCCGCCTGAAGAGCATGAGATCTTAGTTCCAGAAGGTTATCCGTAGAGTTTCTCAAACTATGGTTTCTTCCCACCTCCTGTTGCGAGAACGCACCGAACACTCAGAATAGTTGAACGGACTCCGCGCGTCCGCGAAGGTGCGGCGCAGACCTGCCCCCGCCCCCGCTCGACAGTAGTTGGCCCACGAGCGTATTTCTCTGTGCAGATCGTCTCTGCACAGCCGTGTGAGAGTAAGGCCGAGACGCTGTGACCCTTCAGCGCCTCGTAAGCACGAGGGCGTCTCACTGGCCCCGTCACACGCCGTCAGACAACGCGAAACACGGTGGAAGTCCTCTCGCGACCTCTGGTGTCCGCTTCGTGGTCCCCTCTCCCCCCCGTGCCCCAGGATGCCAGTCAGCTGTCTTTTCCAAGCGCGATCCAGCCACGGGTGGATTTCGACCCACATCCGGTGAAAGCTCCCTCTTTGGCTGTGTAAACCTCCGCAGGGTGCTCTATCAGCCCTGCCTTCTTTTCTCTTCAAAGGCCCCTTCTTCTCGAAGAGCGCGGGCCAGTTTCCCGCAGGGCGTCCTGCATCCTGCCTCTGCCCGATGGTGTCCTCGGGGTGGCCCTCAGCGTGTCCCTCTGTCCCCTGTACCTCCTGCCCGCGGCACGTCAGGCGTGCAGGCTTGACTCGGGTCGGGCGAGGCGTGTTTGGCCAGAGCTCGCCCCCGCGGGTGGTGCGGGGCGCACTGTCCCCCTCCAGGGGCGCGTGAGACGAGTCCGGCCCCTGCGTCTGACCGAGGGCCCTGGGAAATGCTGCGGTTCGTTAGGATAATGAGCCCGTCCACCTGTCGGGAGAGTGGCCTCCACAAGCCCTGGTCCCCACCCTTCGCCGGTGGCTCTACTCCCTTCACATCCCATAGCTCAGCTCACCCTTCACACGGTTGTGGGGCGACGTCAGACCCCCTACTACTTAGTGGCTGGCAGTCTTCCATAGAGTGGTCTTCCTTATCGGTTGGCCAGCGGGGCACAGCTCCAGCATCTTCTAAAAAGGCAGGCTAAGAGCTTCACTGTTTTCCTTCAAGTGCTAAGTGACCCCCGATTTCCGAGCCGGGGGTTGGAGGCCTGTGGGTTTCTGCCCCCGCGCTCTCTGAGGGGAGGGAGCACTGCTGCTTTTAAGATCGAGTCAGTTTTCTTTCCACATTCATTGTGTGGTACACTTGATCAGTGGGAGCACTCGGGGCTGGCTCTGGTGCCTTTGGTCTTGCTGGTGCGCCCTTATTTTCTGCACAAGAGGAAGTCCCAAGCTCCGTCCTCCTCAGCCCCGATCCGGCCGGGGCTCGCCGGTTCTGAGCCACTTGACTGTGCTGCTTCCCCCGACTGCTCACCCTTCTCCCCATCAGGCCTTTGCTTCATTAAGACAAAACGGGGAGCAACAGAATGGCTCAGTTGGTTGAGCGGCTAACTCTTGATTTCGGCTCAAAGCGTGATCTCAGGGTCCTTCGATAGAGCCCTGCCATGGGCTCCTCACTCAGCTGGGGATCTGCCTGAGATTCTCTCTCTCTCTCTCTCTCTCCAATTAAGTAATTAAAAATTTTTCTAATTTAGTTATTTTATTTTAAAGATTTTTATTGATAGAGAAAGTATAAACACGGGAGCAGCGGACAGAGGGAGAGAGAGAAGCAGGCCCCGCGCTGGGCAGAGAGCCCAATGCAGGGCTCAATCCCAGGACTGAAGGCAGATGCTTAACCAACTGAGTCACCCAGGCGTCCCTATTAATTAATTTTGAAAAGACAAAACGTGAAGTGCTCTAAGAGCAGGGCCCTGGGCGACTGCTCCCCGCCCCCCGGGCAGGGCTAGGCACCTGCACGGGCTCCCACTGCTCGCCCTCTGGGAGCTGGGCACAGCTGACTCCTCGGCTCACGAGTTGAGTCCTTCCTTCAGGATTCTGCATTAAAACAACTCAGGAAAATCAAACGCACGTATCTACATCTGAGAATGAGACATTTGAAAGGGGTCCTGGGACCTCAGTCCAGGGTCCTCTTGGTGTGCACATCTCAGACTCGCCTCGGGGTACGGGGTGTCTGCGGCTGTGAGGAGGAAGGCCCGGGACCTGTCTTGACTGTTACTGTTATTAAAGCTTCATTTGCTCATCCATTCATTCATTGTACACCCGCTGCTCCTTGCACTCTGTTTCCTTAATCTGTGGAAGGACACACCGTCTTCTGTAAGGGTGGGGGCGAGCACTGTGATCCACAAGGGACCGGAGATGGCGGGTGTATGTTTCAGGGACTGTGGCCATTTTCCCCCACGGCACATGCATCATCCTGGGGTCTCCACACCAGAAGGACTCGGGCTTCCCTGTTCGGCCTTGGGTGTGGCTGAATCTTGTTTTCTCTGGTCCCTGGGTGTTTCTGACGATGGGTCAGGATTGGGAGCCAGTGACCTGACCCGTGAGGGGCGGGGCCCAGCCACGGTGCGACTATCCAGGCGGGCCCCCGGTCGGGACAGCTCTGGCTGGGGGACGGGCTCCTCACGTGGGGCCGAAGACCAGTGCCCAGGGTGGTGCTTGTGGGTCGTGTCTTATGGAGAGCGGCCGCGGGCTGGCTGAGAGCCCTGGGCACCAGCGACGCAACTCGTCTTCAGCTGTGACTCGCCTGCAGAGGGCTGGCCATCTGGTTGTGGCTGCCGGCTCCCGCTGCTGCTGGCTCCCGCGGCACTGTCCGCTGGGCAGGGGGGCCCAGGGATGCTGCGCCCCGGTACCCCGGCCCTCGGTACCCCGGCCCTGCTTTCCGTCTGTGGTGACGGCGGCCGGGCCAGGATCAGGACACGAACGCTATAGTGCAAAAAATTCATCCTCATATTAATTCACAATCTGTCTCTTTATTTCAGAAAAAAAAAGCCGTTCTGACTGAGGTAAGCGAGCTTTATGTCACCTGTTTCCAGTACTTTTTCTTGCACTAGAGCAAAGTCACAGTGGGGTGTGTCAGGTCCCTGTTTTTGTGAAATCGACCAGACGCGGGGGACACCAGCATCTGATAACTATTTGGATAACTTCCCATGTCCAGAGTCATTCAATCACTCAGTCATTTTTCAACACACGTTTCTTGGTCATCAGTCCGGGTCGGGTGACCCGGTGGGTCCTCAGGACTCAGAAAGGTGTGGAGACAGGTCCCTGTAGGCCAGGGTGGAAAGGCGTGCGTTGGGCCTCCAGGAGGGCCTGGCCCAGGTCTGGGGGACGTGGGGGCTCCCGGGCTGAGAGGGAAGAGCTGCTGGCCAAAGACGGGCATGCACAGGAGCGCGGCTCACCCGGGAGGAGAGCAGGTGTGGTGAGCCGCAGGATGCGTTGTGCTGGGCACGGGGACCCGACGGAGTCTCCAGCCGCCCAGACTGCGTGGAGACCCGCACAGCCCCTTGCTGCCCTGCTCTTGCCCGCGCTCAGCCTGTTCCCCGGGCAGCCTGTGGCGCGGCATGTTCACAGTGTCAGGGAACACCCATCGCTGCACGTGACTCACTCCTAAACTTGGAGCAAGATCCAAAGCTGTTGCTAAAGACCCTCCACGCCATATTCCTGGCTGCCCCCCGCCCCCGCCAGCCCTGCTCGTTCTCCTCTAGCCGGTCTGGAGGCTTCTTTGGCACGCCTCGGAAGTACCAAGCTTACTCCTGCCACAGGGCCTTTGCACTCGCTGCTCTCTCTGCCTAGAAGGCTCTTCCTCTAGACACCTGCATGTCTTGCCCCCCACTTTATGTGGGGAAATATTACATCCTCAGAGACCTTCTCTCTGAACAGCCTCTGCCAGCCAGCACTCCATCCCTGGGTCCTGCTTTATTTCTCTTTGTAGCTTTTATCCCTCATTGACATTTTGATATTTTACTTGTTTTAAATCGCTTATCTCCCTTTGCAATTTATGTAAGTCTCACTTCTGCTCTTACACTGCTGTGCAGGGACCCGAGGATAGTGCGGGCCACACGGTCAACATTCAGCAAATATTTGTGGGATGAGTGGGTGAATGGGTGAACCGGGGACCCTTTGAAGGGCCATAATTAGCATGTTTCCTACGCAGCCAGCCCCCTGACATGTACTGTCATGTTCTGCTGCTGGTCTCTGGGGCGCCCCCAGGCCCGCGGGTCCTCACCTCCCGGGCAAGGTGATGACAAGCCCCCTGTGTAGGGCTGCGGCTGGGCTGGGCTTCTGCCTCTGGTGCCTATGACGTCAGCAGCCGTCACCCCAGTCCGCGTTGCCCGTAGCGGGGCCCTTGCCCTGGGCTGTCTGCGTGCAGCGAGCCCCCTGGGTCGGTCTGCACATGCACCTGATTGTTCGAATTTGCCTGAACGAGGGTTCCCTCCCCGCACTTTGTTGGGCCACCTTCTGAACCCCGCGTTGAGGACATCCCCTTCACTTTGCTTCCCGTGACAACAAAGCAAATGTGTTCCTCCCATTGACCAAGATTCTGGAAGCGTCATGCTCTCTGGACACATGACGTGGCAGGCCCCCGTGTGCTTGTGTGGCGTTCCCCTGAGATCCGATACGAGCGGAACCCCTTTGTCACGCTGTGCCGTGTCCAGCCGGGGCCGCCCCCGGAGTCCAGAATGCTGAGCTCAGGACTTAACAGAGCACCCACATGTGTGAAGAAACCACTCAGGATTAAGGTCAGAGGGCAGATAATTCCTTGGCAACAGCCTGAGCCCACGTCTGCCCCGCTTGGTCTTGGCAGATGTGTAGGGCACGGGATTGACTGCCCAACGTGCAAACATACCTGGGTGTACGGTACATACGAATACTGGCCGCTAAACACAACGGCCGCCTTCCAGGGGGTTAACCTCTCTTTCCCTCCGCCCTTGTTCCTGCCAGGCGGCTACGGTGCTCCAGGCGGCCTTCAGGGGACACCTGGCGCGGGTGAAGCTGCTCTCCAGCCAGACGTGTGCCTCAGAACCCCCTGGCCCGCCCAGCCCGCCCAGCCAGGTAACCCCGGGGGGCCAGACGTGGCGGGGGCGCTACCTGCCCTCTCTCCGCACCCCGTCTCGTGCCCCATCAGCCAGGGCAGCGCGGCATCTCAGGGCGCGTGTCCTCCCTGGCACCTTGCCGTCGTGGGGGCCACGCGGGGCCCGGTGGCAGAGCCCGTGGTGCGGGCGCCGGATGGATTTAACTCCCGGGGCCACGTTGCTGGGAGGTGCTCGCGCACTAGGCAGCGTGCCCGTCTCACTGTTGAGACGGAAGCATTAAGATAAGCGTTGTCTAGAACCGTCCCTCCTCTGCGACAATGACAAGACACTCATTTTAAGACTCTGTTGGAGCCTGAGCCTCGGGAGGCTGCCAGGAATGGGCTGCGCTCACCTGGCTCTGGGGGCCGGGCGGGGCCTGCCACACCCGGGACGTGGGCAGAGGCTCCCACACGGCTCCCTTCCCTGTCGTGTCACCGCAGGACCCTCTGCAGGACGGCGTTCCGAGCCCCGCCGTCCAGGCCGAGGATGACCTGGGGCAGGAGGAGGCCATCATCACTGTCCAGTC
>CM053621.1:30090370-30129146 GCA_028646535.1 Procyon lotor | reverse complement strand
TAGGCTGGCTCGCTTGTCCTAACACATCACCCTTCTAAAAAAATGTGATGCAACCCCAGCGTTCGGGGGACACAGGTGGTGTCGCACGGCAGCTCACACTCACTCACACCCACGGGGGCCGCGGCCGCAGAGTCTCAGACCCCATCCAGGTGAACTCAGCTAGAGTGGGGTCTGCAGCGAGCGGAGGGGACCGTGTCTGGGGGGGCGAGGGCGGAAGGCTTAGGAGCCTCGGGCTTCCCCTCTGCTTCCCAGTCCACCTGCCACTTTGCAGTCTGCTTCCTCTGTGCCAGAGGAGAGCGGTGGAGGCAGACTCTCACAGTGGGAGAGAGCCGCACAGCCACTGGCCATGTCCACGGGGAGGGCAGTGGGCACGAGAGACGGGGCGGGGAAGGAGTCTCAGGTGCGCCCTCGGCCTTGCCCGCGAGTCTGACGGAGGACACCCTCTGCTGGCCTCCACCACCTCCTCGAGCCCCGCCGGGCCCTCAGGCCACAGGGGTGGTCTGTAAAGTCCAAGCGACCAGTCTCGCTCTATCTTCCAGTGCCTTCAGCCCGAGAACCGCCGCAGCGGCTTCTAGGAGGAGGAGGAGACCGGCTCTGACCAGCCCCCGCCAGCCGGCTGCGCCCTGCCCTGCTTCTCCTGGTAATTTCATTTCATCTTGAATTTCCACACGAGGGGCAGCGGGGGCCTCTGAGCTCCGAACAAGGAGTGGCCACCGCCCCAGAAGCTTGGGGTGTGGGGGCCCCAGGGCGACCCCCTCCATGCTGAGCGAGGCTGTCCGCGGGGAGATGCCGCGGCCGAGCCTCCCGTGCACAGCTTCGGGGAGAGGCCAGCCTGCGGGAGGCGGCTCGGGGCCAGTCACGGCGGCGTCCAGCACCTAGAGGCCACGTGGCTGGACTCTCGCGGCACGTGTCTCTGGTTTTTGTTCTTGGGTCTACTGCAGCTGTGTGGTTTCCTTCCCTTGGGCCAATGCTTTTCCTGTGTGCTGGTTTTGAGTAAACCTTTGCTGGTATTTGCTTTTCCGCCTCATTGTGGCGGAAAACAGCAGAAATCTCGGGACCTGGCAGGGGTGCCGCGCCCCAGCTGTGAGGCCTGGTCCCTGCTCTGCCTGGCGGCTGACATGAGGTCCTGGGCAGGGCCCAGTGAGGCGGAGCCCCGCTCGAGGTGGCCGGAGCCTTTCTTGGGGCCCCGAGTCTGACGGCCCCTCATGCTGGTTGGGAACCTCCCTTCATGCTACTCACTCGCATTCTCAGTAACGCGGCTGGAGATGCGCAGGGTGGTGTGAGCTTTGACGCTGCCCTTGGCCCCAGAGACGCATCTTGAGGTCTCGTCTGTGAGGGTGGCACGTGGTCATCACACACCGCTCATGGGGAGGACCTCTCAGCCCTGAGTTTGCAGCTGCACACATGGGATCCGGGAAGGGCGGGAGCCCATGCGAAGGGTACTGCTGTTCAGGACCGACTACAAAAGGAAGCATGCAGCCGAGCCACGGCCCTTTGGGGTAGAGAGACAGGTGGAGGTGGCGGGCCCTGTCCATGCGCTGCCGGCTCCGTGCAGGGCAGGCACCTGGAGTGTGCGTGTTGTTTCAGGTCAGGAGGACAGCGACGCGAGCAGCGGAGAGACCGTGGAGGGGCCGGCACCCGAGGACCAGGCACCAGGGCCGTGGGGGCCAGGGAAGCCAGCAGCTGAGCAGGGAGGACCCACGGGTGAGCGGGGGGTGGGAGGGTCGTGCGCGGGTGAGCATGGGGGGCGCGCGGGCAAGCGGGCGGGACATTGTCCTGCAGAAAACAGCTTCATGCTGATTGGTGATTGTCGTCGGCAGAGGCGGCCCCTTTCTCCTGCGGAGCGTGTGTCGTCTTTGAGGGGCAGCCACGTCCCCCTGCCAAGAGGCAGTGCTGCAGAGCCGAGTGCGAGCTCACCGCTCTGGGTTGCCCACGGCGCGGCCTGCAGGGAAAGTGGGACCAGCCCTTATGTGGTCCAACTGCAACAGTGTTTGTAGAGGAAAAACCTGAAGATAAGCTCAGAAACGGGTGTGTTAGGGTCCTGAGGCTCTCCTTTAATGGTTTCCCTGGAAGTCCCAGAGGACAGCTGACCAGTCCCACGCCTGCGGGCCGCTGTGCGGTGTCCCGCCCTCCTCGGCACCGTCAGCGGCCGGCCACCCTGTGGCTGCCGTGTCCCCAAGTGGTCGGAGTGTAGCCCTTCCTGGGGCTAGGCAACCCCCTGCCTCCCCTGCCTCCCCCACCGCCAAGCCGGCACCCAGGGCACAGGCGGTCAGCAGGGGGTGCCCCTCCAGTGTGGACTGAGGATTTGGGAAGTCAGCTATGCGTGAAGAAAGCAGGGGAGGTCCGATGAGAGGCTCACAGCGCTCACGGGCATCCCCTGGTCCTGCCTGCCTCTCCCGCTTGAGGTCCCGAGTCTCGAGGAAGGTGGCTCTGACCCATTCTGGTGGCCGCCGGCCCCGGCTCCCCTTGGGTCACAGCCCCACCCCGGCCCCCGCATCGGAGCGCCACCGCGCCCTCACCCGTCGTGGGCGTTGGCCATTTGGAGATGGCCAGCATGTTCAGAGCGGGGCTTGGCGGCCGAGGTGGCTCTGTGGCCGCTGAGACACCTTCTGGAGGTCTGTCCCACCCTGAGCCGCTGGGGTCCCCTCTTCTTCCTTGCAGAGACGTCCTCTCCTTCAGGACCGCGACCACAGCCGCAGCCCCAGCCCCAGCCCGAGGAGCCTCCGCCGGCGGATGACGGCAGCTCGGACGACTCGGATGAGGTTGTGGTGGCTCCGGCGCTGCCCGCGAGGAAGGCCGCCCCCCCGCCGTAGACCCCGGCCCTGGGCCCTCATGCGGTGCTGGCTCCGCCCGGGAGCTCAGGGTTCGGAGGACAAGGCGCGTTCTAGGGGACATAGTGGTCAGAATTGGAAAGTTATTTATCTCGTTAGGCAAGAACTACCTAGTCCACAGCTCAGCGCTCTCTTGGGCTTTTCTCTTTGGTTTGGTTTCGCCGCCTGTCTGGTTGTTTGTGTAGGAATCCTGAAGCCTCCGCTTCATCTCTGGGCTGGTTTTCAGGGTCACCTGGACAGATGCACGTGCCCAGGATGGGACCAGTCGCGAGACAGGCAATCGCACGCTCTGGGGGGCGGCTTCCAGGCCACTGTTGGCCTTGAGCCGGGAAGAGTGGTCTGTGCGGAGCCGCCTGACGGCCCTTCCTTCTGCCAATATCTTCTCCGGCACCAGACGCCCCGACCTGAAGCCAACAAGTAGGTCAGGCTGGACTCACCAGGGCCGTGCTTCCGGAAGAGAGGGATGTGACCGGCCTGCGTGGGGCAGGCTCTCCGCCCCTCCCCCATGATGGGACACGAAGATGTCAGGGCCCCAAGTTGGGCTTGGGCTCCTCGGGCTGCTCCTTCCTGCGCCTCTCCACACAGGCCCTCATATGCCATCGTCCCCACCTCCGCAGGGCACTGTAACCCATGAGCTGCGATGTCCAGGAAAGAGTGGTGGGATTATGAGACCTGCAGGGGGGCCGGCTGTGCCCAGGCCCCGAGGAAAGGGCAGCGGGGAGCCCGCAGGCCAGCTCTGCGGCCCAGCCTCTGCCGCACAGAGCTCACTCGGGAGCTCAGTCTCACCCGTTGTTTGCGAGATCAGCGCTTGCTGATGGTGACATGGAGAGTCTCTGGCTTGGGTAGCATTTCAAGGACCACTAGAACCCCACGTCCCTGAGGTCGGGTGTCTGACGTTAGAAAGCTCACTCTTGCTGGGACCCAGCGTGACCCCTAAAGCTCTTCTGAACTTGCTCCCGGGGGAGCACGACGTTCTCCTTGGGGAAACTCGGGCTGTCCTCCCCGGGGTCAGGAAGCCTCTGGCTCCGGCACCTGCCAGGCATGTGGTGGGGGCACTCGGCATCGCCCACCCCACGGGCGGGTGCGGGTCTCCCCAGCCTGGCCCCGTCTCCCCAAGGCACTGGGACCTGCCGACCTAGGTTCTGTTCACATAGCGGGTCAAGGAAAATTCAGCGGGATGCTTGATTGTTTAGCTTATGTTCTTCATTTAGTCGTGGGCTGCCTTGTCTCTTTCTCTCCCACTGGACTGATTGGTAACTTGACTGACTTCGTTGCTGGCTCTGGCTGTTGCCGTCCGTGGGGTGCGGTCCCCGGAGACCGGACCACCCTTCGCTGGGTGCCGGGCTTGGCGCTCAGAGGCTGAGTGAACGCCAGGGGGTGGTGAAGGCAGGGCCCACGGGCAAACAATGGGCCTTCCTGTCCACTCTTGGCTCTGAGCAGCCGGTGGCCTCAGGGGCATCCCCACCTTGGGCCTGGAGAACAGGGCCCGCTCGGGAGAAGGGCGGGGGCGGCTGCTCGCCACGTTCGGGCTGGCGTGCGTGCCATGGCCAGAGGGCCCTGGCCAGTGGGCAGGGCTGGGAAAGCAAGGTCAGCCTGTGCACTTGGGATTTTCCAAAGAAATGCTTCAGAGAACTGTAAATATGTACACTTGTCTGTGCACCTTTGGTGCATCGTTGTTGATCTATTAAAAGCAACCAGTCTCAAAGCTGCCTCGGTCACCGATACGTCGCCAGGCCGTGCCTTGAGCCAATGTCCACGGCACACACCCTCTGCGGGACGGCCTGCCCCGCAGCTCTGTGACCCTGCAGGTCCCGTGGAGAACCCCAGGAGCTGGCATGCTTGCAGGGCCTGGGCGTGGGGCTGGGGCTCCGCCGCGGCAGAGGGGCCCCGAGGAACCATGGCCGCTGTGTCTGCTCCCTGCAGGGCCAGTCCCCACTGAGGCCCCGGAGACGGAGGGGAAGGGGACCCAGCAGGAAGGCCCTGAGCACTGGTCGCTGCCCTTCTGGGGGGAGGTCCAGGGGCACGCGTGGCTCACTGTGCCCGGGCTGTGACGGCACCTGTGTGTCAGCTGGGAGCCCCAGCAGCAGAACTGTTTACCGTCAGGCTGCGTAGGTAGCCGGGCTCTGAGAAGCTGCCGCCTCTCCGTCCTGAGTACCTTCCAAGTGCCCTGACCCGCTGTGGCCATGGTCGCTCTGTGGGGCAGAGCGCGTGCCAGCACCCAGGCCATGGGGAGTGGGGGCTCCAGGCCGGCCTCCCTCCCTCCCAAAGCAGTGCAGTCTGGGGGCCCCCGGGCCCCTCCCCGGGATGCACGCTGACCTGGCCTGGCCTTCGAGATGCTGCTCCTAACCCAGGACGCGGGGGAGAGCCCGGCCCGGAGCCAGGGGCGGACCATTGTGTCACTTCTGTGAAGCTGCCGGGCAATGTCACAGAGCCCAGGCCAGCCGTGGCCCCTGCGGCCCTCTGTTCCTACCCACCCTGCAGGCGCGGGCTGAGGAGAAAGGGCAGCAGGAGCAGGCGCGGGTGGGAAGACCGGGGGCAGGACCAGCTGGCGTCAGGGCCGAACCTTGGGCAGACTCGAGGCGCGGGCCGTGGGGTGAGCCAGATGGCTGGGCTTCTCAGGGAGCACGCCGGGGTGTCTCTGCAGAGTGACCCGGGGGAGGGCTGCGGGGAGGGCTGCGGGCCGGGAGGCGCCCCACCATGGGGATGGGCGGAGCCTCGCGGGCCTCCCAGGGCCGGGCCACTCCATGGGCTTCTGGGGTCTTGTTTGCTCGGTCCTCCATGAGTGGCGAAGGGGCTCCGCCGTGCTGTGTCCCGGCCCTTCCGGCCAGAGCCCTCGGCCCCGGCGAGAGCACTCGCATGAGCCCGGCCTCGCTCGTCCACCGGGGTGAGCACAGCGGGGCTTCGCTGGGATTTCACGGGGTCACCGCCCTCCTCAGAAAGCCCACCACCCCTCAGGAGCTGAGCACAACTGCGGTTCCCTGCAGTCTGCCTGAGCTCGTTCCGAGCCCCTGCCGTGGTTGCGGGGCCGGGTTTGCTGTCACGAGGCTCATGGTTGTCTCTGAGGGGCCGGGGGCCAGCAGGCGACCTCGCCAAGTTCCCAGCAGCCCACTAGCCCCAGAGCCTGGCCAGCCAGTGTCCTTAAAAGCCAGGTGGGAACCCGACACCAGGAGAGGGAGGGCCGGATCCGCGGGTCCTCAGCGTTTGTATTTAGATATATTCTTACCTTCTGCGTCGTGCATCCGTGAGTCCTTGGACAGGAAATGGTCTCAGTGTGTGCTGTGAGGACTGGCCTTGGTCAGTCACGGTGGTTTACAGGTACTTGTCTCGTTTGCTCCGTAAATCCTACCGCTTCTAATGGCCCCACGCCGCGCAAACCCGTTAGCCGGTGTGGTTCCAAAATATGCCTTTCCTGGGCCTCTGGCCCTTCGCTGGGTGGCAGCACCGGCTCCAGCGTTGAGGCCCCGCTGGGGGGAAGGGGCCCTGCCGCCAGCCCAAGGCTGCCCCCTCTCCCACCTCGCCCTGTCCCGCTTCCAGGCCGGCCCGGTGCCTTTCCCCAAATTCTACTCACCTTTTGCTCAAGGAGCAGGGAAGGATTCGTGGACAGGAATCCAGCCATCTGGTGATGGAAGAGAGCTCATCTCTGGGGATACCGCTTCCCACGATTTTGCTGCGCACGATTTGCTCTCGGCGGCTGCTTGCTGGGCCTTTAGGGCCCCGTGGAATCTGCCGAAAGCCCCTCCAGGGACTTGTCAGCCGCCTCTGGCATTTGCCCGAGCCCACCTCGCGCCCTGTCACTGTGGGTCTCGTGGGCAGATGGCTCGTTTGGAAGGCTTCACGCTTTGCCGAGCAGCGGCCTGGGCCTCAAGGAGCCTGCACAGCATCGGAGCGCAGGGTGCAGCATGGCAGACCCCTTCCCAGCCACGAGCCCGTCCCCGCGCGTTCCCCCCAGAGCCTGGGCCCCCCCCCACCCCCCCGCAGAGGCCACCTCCAGGGGTGGGCGTCTGAGCCGGAACTGGCGAGAGAGAGGAGTGAGGTCGGGCCAGCAGGTGCGGACAAGCACGTGGATGTGGAGGTACGCAAACACAGAGCTATGCACACGCCCCCGCACCCCCCGCCCCGTTCCTGCCACTGGCTTCCGGCTTTCAGGAATTGTCGGTCCGAAAGCAGCGCCCAGCCTACCCCACAAGGAGTCCTTACAGACCTGCTGCGAGTTACCCCCAGGCCCTTGCCAAGATGGCTTTTAATGTGAGGTTCCTCAGAAGTCGCCAGGGAGTATGGGGAGCAGTGTCAGAATCCGATCCCGGTTCCTTTTAGCACGGCTGCCGGGCTGAGGACATTGGAGGAGGAGAAACAGGTCCCCGTTCCCGGCTGGGGCACCGGCAGATGATGGCCTTGGGCCAGCACCTGCCAGTAACGTGCTGGGAACCCAGCCCGGCCGTTACAGCCTGGGGGGCAGCCCCGTTAGCCAGAGCCTGCCAGGGAACCTGTGAGAAGTTTCCATGGAGTCCTTCTGAATAGGGAGCGGGGAGCCCCTGAGCTGTTCGTTAATTAAGCCCCGGAACAGCCTGAGAATCAAAGGAGAGGGTCTGATGTGCGCCAAGGCCCCTGGGGCTCTCATTCAGGCGGCCAGGCTAGGCCGCTTGCGTCCTCCGCGTTCCCTTCCTGGACTCCGGGGAAGGGATGGAAGCTGGGGAGGGCGGGGGTGGCTGCGGTCGGGGCCCCAGAGCGGCCGTCCCTGCTGGCGACCGGCCGCCTCGTCCCCCACCACCCACCTAGACGGGCGCCAGGGCTGTCCCTCTCGGCCGCACTGATGCGGGCCCTTCCCCGTGCCCAGTTTGTCCCCGGCCCCCGGCCAGTACCAGCCCCATCCCTGGCCTGTCTGTTAGACGTGGGCGTCCCCAGGGCTCCGTCCCCAATGCCCAGACGCCCCACATATGGAGACGGACGCCTGCACAGACGTGCCTCAGGTCCCTCCAACTCAGCCTGGCCCAGCTTTGATTGACCTTCGCCCCCCTAACCTGCCCCCTGCCCAGCGATGCCGTCTCCGTGACAACAGAGGCCTTGGTTTTCTGAGCCAAAAGCCTGGCTCTTGTCCCCGTCTCCCTCCATATTCCTCACCCCACAGTCACCAGGCCCCGCTACTGCCCAGAGCCCCCTGCTCTGCTGCCGCAGCCGCAAGGCTGGGCAAGCCCCCCAGGCATCCCCCCTGAATGTGCCACGCTGGCCCTCACACTCACAGACGCCCATGGGCAGACACGCCTGTGCACACGGAAACACACACACACCACAAACACACTCTCATGCAAACACAGGCAAACACATAAATGCGCAAAGACGCACCACAAACGTGAATATACAAAAACTCATAAATACGTAAAATACACAAAAAACAAACACATACACACATGCTCTAAACTCAAGCCATGCTGAACCCTATGGGGCGCCTCTGTTTTTCCAAAGAGAAGACCATGAAAAGGGGACCGTGTGACCGTGAAAATAGGCACTTTTGATAGGTGTGGATGGAATTGTGCACCGCCAGCTCGTTAGTAAGTAGTGTGTTCTTGGGTCCTACGTACATATGTACAGTCACCTACAAAATGAGGCGCTCGTGGGTTTGACGAGCTCACACCAGCGTCTACACCACCCGAGAGTCACCTGACACACCTGCGCGGTGCATGTCGTCCTCCCTCCCGGCCAAGCCGTGGGCTCATCAGCCCTGTGAGGACCCACAGGGATTTGCGGCCCCGGAAATGCTCCACCCAAGCCTCAGGACGGGCGTGAGGACATTTGTCTCCAGGGGTGCTGGCTTGTGCCTGGTGGGTGCTGCTCTGCACGGTGTCGCACAGCCGTGTGCACGAGGTGACTTCCCAGAGGCTGGGTCACAGGGACAGCCAGCACTGGGGGGCCGGGGCTCTCCCCCTGGGGTGGCAGTGAGCTGCCGCCCCAGGTCCTGTCTGTGTTTAGCCGGCTCTGTTGGGGCCCCCACTTCTGGCTCTCAGCCTGCTTTCCCAACGGGCCTGGGCTCCCATCACTGAGAGCGCATGTGATGAAAAATGCCTGGTAAGCCCTTAAGGTGAGCGGGGTCCTCCTTCCCCAAGGATGCGTTCTGGGGGGCAATCCTCCTCTCACGTTTGGACCATCCTGGAATGAGCCATCTAACACGGGTCCTTCCGCGGAGAGAGGGCCGCTGTCGGTGCTCAGTCAAGAGCATCGCGTCGGTGTCGCTCCACTTTGTGCACAGAGGGAAGGGCAGACGGATGGACGGGAGGGCGGGCGGGCGGGTAAAGGCCGCGCAGACGCAGGCAGGAGTCTACAGTAGCCTGAAGAGACAGATGCCTGCCGGTTCGGTTTTAAGTACCACCTTTAATTTTACTTGAATTCCAACAGCGGAAAGGGAGTCAGGGACCGCCCGGTCGCCACGCTCGTGCTGCTCACACTCACAGATGCGCTGGGGTCCGCGCCCCTGCCGGGTTTCGCGCTCCAGGCGCCCAAGCCGGGGTTTCCTGGTCTCTCCTAACGCTTGCTGACAACGGGGGTGGCGTCCTCCCTCCCTCCTGCCGGGTGCCGAGGCGCGGCGTGGCTTCTGCTTCCCAGGACACCCCCCGCCCCACCCGCTCGGACAGAGTGCCCTCCTGCCCCAGCTGCTGTGCACGGCCCGCCCTCAGGCTTGCCCCGCGCCCGAAGCAGTTGCTCTGCCCAGAGCCACGGAGGCAGCTTCCTGCCGGCGCCCAGCAGGGCACGCGGAGCTCCAGAAGAGCGCATCCTGCCGCTCTGCGGGTTCTCGGGGCGTTCTGGAAAATTCGGGAGCATGTCTCTCCCCCACCCCTTCACCCCTGCAGCAAGTTCTTTGGAAATCAGGACAGGTCCCTACAAAGTCTCTCAGAATTCTGTGGACTCTGCTTCCTTCCTCCTGTGCTTCTGGAGGCCCAGGGCCGGGGTGCCATCTGTGCGTATGCTTCCAGAACCTTCTACGCTTCCGTTTGTGGCCTGATGGCATCCCTGTCCTTATGTGGTGACTGTTGATGGACTTTTGACCCCTCTCTCTTGCGTCTGATCTTTCCTCCTGTTGGGGACTGAGAGGAGGCTCAGGGCCCCGTCTTTACCCCAAAGCCCATGCGTGTTTGACCTCCCAGAGACAGGCGACCCTGACCACCCCCCTTCCCTCGGCTGCCCTGACCACACCCCTGCGCCCCAGACCACCGCCTCCCACCAGCCACTGTGGTGGTGGGAACCCTCTCCTCCGCTCCCACAAGCTCACCCGTGCCCCGGCCTCCACCGTCCCTGCCGCGCGGGTGATGGCGCCTGGGCCTCGGGGGTGTCCCAAGACTTCCACCTCAACTGGGCCAAAACGACACTCAGCAACCTCACACCCACGGGGATGGCGAGAGGAGTAAGTCACACCCAAGGTCACGACATAGGCTCACATAGCCTAGAGCGTCGCAGCCAAGTCGCGGGTGCTGGCGAGGACGGGGAGGAACCGGAGCCCTCGCGCACCGCCGGCGGGAATGGAAGACGGGTTAGCCGCTCAGGAGAACAGGCCGGCAGCGCCTCAAAACAGCATCCCCGTGGGTCCAGCAAAGAACACTCCCCGGAGGATTCAAATCGGGGCCCCGAAGAGGCGTTCACACACCCGCGTCCGCTGCGCGGAGCTCGCCAGTGAGAAGGTGGAAACGGCCCGAGTGTCCACGGTCGGACGAGTCGGTGGGTCACTCTTCAGCCTGAAAAAGGAAGGAAGCACGGACACACGCTACCCAGGGGTGGACCCGGAGGGCACAGCACCCATTGGAACAAGGCAGCCGCAGAAAGACAGACGTGCTTGATCCCACTCACATGAGGTCCCGGAGTCCTCAGAACCACAGACGGAGCAGACGGTGGCGCCTGGGCTGGGGCGGGCGTGGGGGTCAGTGTGTCACGGGGACGGGGTCTCAGTCTCGGGGACAAAAGTCCTAGAGCCGGACAGGGGCCGTGGCTGCACCAAGTGTGAACGTGCTCAGTGCCCTTGATGCTGAAAAATGGTGAAGATGGTAAATTCCTTGTTGTATGTATTTTACCCCGACTTAAAAATCCTTAGAAATGACGTGGTTCTCTCCCCCCGTGCGGGCACACCCCCAGGAACCCCTCCTCCACCCCACCCGTGGCTCTCCCTTCTCCCCATCATCGTCCCCAATGTGTCAACAGAATCTCCTGTTGCCTTAACCTCCTAAAGATGGCCCACATCTGTCCACTCCTCTCCGTGTCCATCCCTGTGTGGGGTAGCCCCGACCGCCACCTCGCCCTCGCCTGCGCGGCCCTGCCCCCTCGTCCCCTGGGCCCAGACTCGCTCTGGCCAGGCCCCGTCGGCCGTCAACCGCAGCCAAGGTCCGGGGCGGCCCAGAATAAGCAGGAGATTCGCTGAAGGAGTGACCTTACTGAGAGCCCGGGGGGACGTCCACCCCAGGGGGCGGAGCGTCACGAAGCCCCTCGGGGCCTCCCGTGGTCCCAGCATCACCGCTCATGCTCAGGGCACAGGATCCCCCCTTTGTAGCACTTGGCAAGTTCTACTCTGTCATTTAATGATGAGATCGTGGGATCATTGTCTGATTTCAGACTCCCTGAGCTCCACACTGAGTTTGTGATGCTTGTCGCTGGTCCCCAGGCCAAACATAGCACAGTAGGTGCTTGGTAACTGTGCAGAACAAACACATGAGGAGCTTAGCAGCTCCTTCCTCCAGCAGAGCTCTTCCAGTGTCTGTCTGTCCCCCAGTGTCTGTCTGACCACGAACTCCCTGACGGTAGCAGGCATGCCATTCACCTATAAACTCCCTCAGCACATACAGAAGGTGCTTAATGCATATCGAGCGAAGCATTCTACCACCTCCCAACAGGACCTCAAAGGCAGCTTTGGCTGTCTCCTCACTCCCCTGTCCCCCATCAAGTCTCTGTAGAGCCCTCAGAATCTGAGCCCTCCCCTTCTACCTTAAATTCGTTAGGTTTCGATCTGGCCAGAGAATGAGAACACCCAGATAACAGTAAACCAAACACATTAGAAGTTTCCAAAGGCATTAGGGAAACAGTCCGGTAAGATATGGTGGCTGCATGAGTTTCAAAGACCCCCTTTTGTTACTTCACGCTCCCAGACACAAGGCTTCATGGCCCAAAGTGGCTGCTTGAGCTCCAGCCATAACCTGCACTCCAGCCAGCAGGAAGGAAGGAGAAACGAGATGTCTCCTTGTTTGAGGATACTTCCACTGGTGTCCCATTCATCAGAAGGTAGCTGCTTGCATATCCAGCTGCCGAGGAGCTTGGAAAAGGTGGTCTTTATTCTAGGTGGCCATAAACGCGATAAAAACAGGAGGTTCTGTTACTAAGGAAGAAGGGAAGGACAGATCCAACGAGATGGCTAGCACTCTCCTCCCTGTTCCTCACCTCCGTCCTGGCGCCATGATTCTTGAGTCAGGCCCTTCAGTCTGTCCTCCCCACGCTGCCCTGTGGTCCTTGGTGCAAAACCAGGGTAAACACGTACCTTCTCTCCCCAGCAGACTCACAGAGCTTCCATGTGGCAGCTTGGATTCCCTCCACGCCCTGGCTTGGCACGCCTCCCTGCATGGGTCCCTGACCCCTGCCCTTTCCTCCAGGCACACGCCAGCCCTCCCCTCCCCCTTCAGCTGCCCGCCAGCAGTATCCTGCCCCCAGGCCATCGGGCACGGTCCTATCTCACCAGGAAGCTCTCTGGGCTCAGCCCCGCCTTTCTCTGGGTTCTCAGAGTTTGCGGTGTGCCAGGCACTGAGGAAGGAAGGCACAGCGTATCTCCAAGTGCAGAACTTATTTCATCCATGGGCACGTCTGTCACCTGGGTGGAGCTCCACGCAGACCGGGGCCAATTCCCGCACCCAGCAAATACCCACCTGCCCAGGCACCGGGCCCCGCTCGGGCGGGCCTCCGGATGAGCCCTCCCCACAAGGGCATCCAGGGTCCAGGCGCCTGAGGCCCAGGGGAGGGAGTGAGGGGCAGGGCTGGGTGGGTGGGGGGTCTTCCTGCCTCAGGAGCCCTCAGTCTTCACCCCACAGATGGAAGGGGCTCCAAGGAGGCAGAAGCAGAGGCCTACAGGGGGACATTGTGCGTCCTGCTGAGGGTTCGGCCCTCGCCCTGGGAACTGTGGGAGCAGGGCAGGGCAGCGGGCAGTAGAACTCAGGCTCCAATTTGCATTTCAGAAGGTGAAGGACCCGCTGGCAGCTGGGAGGTTGCACACTGGCTCAGGGGCTGCTGAAGAACCCTGCGAACACAGTCCTCTCCCAGTGCCCCCTGGAGCCCCGTGAAGCCAGCCCCTCCCAGCCACCCCTGCAGAGAGAGGGGAGGGCGCCCGGGGGTGGGAGGTGGGGGCACCTGGAGGGCAGGGAGCTCATTTCTAGCACATTCCCTCCCCAGGGCTCTCGATGCATTCCCAGGGCCCTGATGGGGCAGAAAGTGGGGGGCAGGCATGGAGGTGAGCCCCGTGGGGCCTCCTGCTCACCCACGTCCCCCGCCCCCACCCTGCCCATACTACAGAGCCAGCCGAGGTATCTGGGGAGGAAACGGGTCCTGGGCCTGCGGGAGAGTCCAGGCCAAGAGTTCCAGCCAGACCACCCTGGCTGGTGACCCGGGGGGACCCAGGGTGACCTGACCCTCAGCTTCCCCGTCTGTAAACAAGGGAGCCACAGGGGCCGTGTCCCTGGGAGGCGGTGAGGAGGTGGCCTGTGCCAGCCAGGGCGGCTCTCGGAGACCGTGATGACGTCCGCTCCAGACACGTGCGCGGTGCACCCGTCAAGGTCCGTGGTAACATCATCATCGTGGCCTTGGTTCCGGAAGCCTCTGCCTTGCTCCTGTCCTGACCCCTGCCTCCCTGCCCCTCCGGGAGAGATGGCCGGGAAATGGCCGGGTCCGTGTCCCTCATGCAGACGGGGGTGGTGAGGACAAGCCCAGGCGGGGAGCACAGCCCCACTGGCCCCGTGTTCCCAGTCTGCCGGCCCTGGGTGGGCTGACATTTCCTTCTGGAGCCAAGGGGAGCAGGAGGGCTCCGGGCCCTCCCAGAAGAGGCAGCCCACCCTGGGGAGGGAGACCCTGGCTCAGCCGACTCCCTGGGCCCCACCCTGACCGTGAGGCCCTGTGTGAGGGAACGAGGTTGGTCTGGGCCCAGGCAGCGCAGAGCCGTCGTGGCTGTGGGGTGGGGGACAGGCTCATGGTGAGGGACAGAAGCTGGGTTTCAGCTGTGAGCATCCCCTTCCCAGCACAATCCTGGCTCCCACCCAGGGAGGGAAGAAAAGAGGGTCCTCCTCTTGCAGACAGGGGGATCAAGGCTTGGAAGGCTGCCCAGCCGAAGGGTCTCAGCTCTTGGAAGGGGAACAGTGTCACCAGAGCTCCAGGCTGGGAGCAGCTGGTAGGGCTCAGGAGGGGAAGGCAGAGCTCGGCTCTCCCAGGGCCCCGGGCGAGAGGCCCTGATCCCTCCCCACGCTGCTGGCCTGCTTCCGAAGGTCCCAGAAAGACGTCTTCTCTCTGGGAGCACGGGGATGGTGTGATTGGCCGTCCATCCTTCCAACAGCTGCCTGGCCAGCCTTTGTCGCCAGCTTGAAGCTGGAGCCCCCTACCCACCACTCCTGGAGACAGAGGTGCGGTTCCTGAGCCGCCGGAGGAGACCGCGAGGACTCAGCTTCCTACACTCACTTATCTCAGCGGCTCGCATCCGGCCCGTCCTCAGCGCCCACCCGGGAGGAAGGACATATCCTGGCCGGCCACAGCACATCCCTCGAGAGCACCAGGACTTGAGGGAACCAGCCCTCCTTCTGGAGGCCACGGCCCCGTGACCACGCCTCGCGGTGTCCATGCCTCGTTCCGTCCTGCCCGTGGTCTCTGGGCTTGGCCGCCACTGGCTGTGGCCAACGGAGCATCCTTAAATGGGACGGGAGCAGACAAGTGCGTGTGCTTCGGGGCTTGCCCTCCCCAGCCTCCCTGAGACACCAGGCCAGAAGCCCGACGAAGCTGTGTGGCCCACTGAGTCAGCACCAACCCCCAGCCACGAACGAGCCCATCTGAGACCATCCAGCACCGGCAGAGCTGCCCCGTGACCGTGGGGACAGGCGTGACTCTGGGCGACAGCAGCCAAAGAGCCACCCAGCAGCTGACCCCAAGAGGCTGATCCCGAAGTCGTGAACCATCAGGACCGAGGTGGTTTTAAAACACCGAGTTCAATTGCGGCTCGTTATGCAGCCAGAAATAAGTCCTGCGCTGGCTTTTCCCCAAATCCATGATCCAGAGAGTGGCACGGCAGAGTTAGACCAGAAATGTTAGGAGACAGGAGTTTCCGTCTTGGACCTGGAAGTAATTCTCGAAGCCCTCTCTCCTCCCCCTGACACGGGGATGGAGGTCACCCGTCTGGCGCAGGGCCGAGCGGGCCCCGAGTGGGACAGGGGCATCAGCTGGGAGCCCGAGGGCACCGTTTCTCACCATAGCTGTCACAAGTAGGGAGAGCTCCCCAGACCACACGGAGGTTCGAGAACTCACCAGAAGGACTCACAGACCGTTACAGTTCATTACAGCAAAGGATGAAAATCAGCCCAAGGAAGTGTCGCAAGATGCGGGTCCGGGAGGGGTCCAGAGGCAAGGTTCCGGTTGCCCTCGGGTGTGTGACCCTCCGGCATTGATGTGTGACCAAACGCACGCAGTGTGGCCAGCCAGGGGTGCCCACCCCAGCCCCAGCCTCCAGAGTTGGTGTGTGGCTCCTGCTAGGCATGCACGATAGATCCGTTGGTCGATTGATCATTGCCCACATGGTTACCAGGTCGATTCACAGCCCCCATCCTAAATCACATGGCTGGTCTCTTTGGTGTGGCCAGTCCCCGCCCGAAACAAAGACGCGGCCACCAGACATGACGTGCATCTCCCTGAAGCTGAAGGCAAAGGCCAGACCTCAGCGTGGACGAGGACACCTTGTTCACTACCCTGTGGCCCCGTGGTGCCTGCCACGGGGGTGACGCTGTCTCCAGCTTCCTGGCCCGGGACTCGGGGCGAGCCGTTTCCTGGTCTGGGTCTCGGTGTCCTCGTCCGTCACATGTGGGAATGACTGCTCTCTAATGGGCTGCGAAGATGAGCCATCTGGCTCCGGTCCGGTGTGTGTGCGAATGTCCGTGCCACGTCCCGTACGGAGTCCCACTCCCCGCGTGAGAAGAGCCCCCTGAACGCAGCTTTCTGCTTGGTTGATGAGCCAGGACTACGGTGTGGAGCCTCCATTTTCCCAGCTGTGGAATGGGGACACAGGGCTTAGCGAGCATAAAGCCCCCGAAGGTGACACGGGTTTCCAAAGGGCTCACAGTTGATGGACAAAGCCCAAGATGAGCCCCAGGTCCCTCCCACGGCTCTCGGCACGATGCTCGTCACGGTGAGGGCCGCTCGCCTGCTCACTCCGGCTGCGTCTGTGTTCGGCTCGCTCTGCAGACCCCTCGGGAAGCACACTGGGGACATTGCTCCCCCGGGGACCTTGAAAGCCGTGCTCGCCCAGCCACATCACAGCGGCACCAGGGAAACCCGGCCACTGGCTTTCTCTGCTCCCTGCCAGTTCTCATGAGTGCCCTCTCCATGGAAAATGTGAACCTCCCTGGAAGGGCTCCAAATACAGGGGACGCCATTGTTCTGGCTTCCGCCCCGGGATCTGGGGCCCCGGCCCTGCCTGGCCTTTGTCCTGGCGCCCACAGGTCTTGGGACGGCCGCTCAGGACCCTCAACACAGCCACCTTTCTGGCCTGGGACACGGGCCCTGGGGAGTTTCCGGCCTGGCCCGCCCTCCCACTCCCTTCCAGATGCTTCTACAAGATGCTTCCAAGCAGCCTTCTCGTCTCCGTCCTCCACTTACAAACTCAACTCCACCGGAAGGAAGGAAGGAAGGGAGGGAGGGCGGGAGGGGGCGGGGGGTTGTCCTCGTATTTTGTGTGTGCGCAGTTAAGATCTACGCAACGATTCTGGCCATTTTTAAGCGAGCAGTTCAGTGGCGTTCGGTACGTTCTCAATGTTGCGCAACCCTCTCTCTCCCCAAAATACGCCCATGAGCCCCAGCGGAAACCCCGACGCCCAGGAAGCAGTCACTCCCCGTTCCTCCCACCCTGGCCCTGGGCAACCACTCATCCGCCTTCTGTTCCCGTGGGTTTGCTCATTCTGGACGTTTCTTAGAGATGAAATCACACAAGACGTGCCCCTTTGGGGTCTGGCTTCTGTCACTCGGGGTCACGTTTTCGAGACCCGTCCACGTCGTAGGTTCCTTCCTTCCGGGGCTGGATAGTACGCCCCGCTGGGAGGCTGCCCACGTCTGTCCGCCCGCAGACGGCCACGAGGGCGGTTTCCGCCTCTTGGCCGCTGTGTGATGTCACTTTACGGGCTTCTCACCTGCCCCTGAGCTGGGCATGACCCTACCCGTCTCATCCCCGAGGAGGCGAAGGTTCACACAGGGATCGGAGACGGGCGTGCGGGAAAGTTAACTTAGGAACAGAGGACAGAAGAGACTAGGGGATCGGAGGCGGAGAAGTCGTGGGGGCCCCAGAATGGTGCCCACACACGGAGCGTGCCCGGGAGCCCGGCTCCTGCTGCGATCTCCAGACACGGCCTCCCCCATGCCCCTTCCGCAGGACATGGGACGGGTTTGAATCCCGTTTCAAGTACAGGACACTGAGGCCCGCCGGTCTCCCTCCTGACTGTGTGGTTGAGCAACAAGTGTCTTCATTGCTGAGGCTTGAAACCCCCTCCCCCCGCCCCCCGGTGATGTGGGCACCCAGCAGGGGGGCCAGAGGACATGAGGGGTATAGACGCTCCAGGGGCTCCTGGCTCACGACTGCTCAGCTGTCCCTCCTGCCTTCACCGACCAGCTGCGCTGAGGCTTCTGGGTCTCCAGGCTCTGGATCCCCATGGCAGAGGGGGTGGGACGCCCCAGTGGCTTATCACCCCCTGGGACGCCCCAGCTGCTTCCCTAGCTGGGGGACGAGCGGCTGTTTCCTCATCTGCTGCCTTCTCCTGAGTCACTCAGTTTGTCCCTGGCACCCTGGTCAGTGGTCCATGTAGCAGACTGAGTCCTCTCTGACCTCTAGGCCCACTAGGGCCCTCCTGCAGGTCATTCCGTTTATGGCCCACAGCCCAAGGCTGAATCTTGGTTCCCTGGTTGGGTGGTGATTCTCATGCCTCCAGAGCAATGGTGGGCCCTGGGCCTCAGTTTCTCCATCTGTGGAGTGGGGCCAGAGTCTGGCCACGATCACCTAGGACAGGCAGCAAAAGCCACCATTACTCTAGCCAGTGCCACCAGGCCAAAGGGGGGTGGGGTGGGTAGGGGCCTTCCTTGTGCTTTCCCCCCCCCAACCCAGTATTCCCCTTTTACCCTTTGCCCTTCTGGGGGCTGGGCTGCAGGAACCCCATTTTGCACATCACCCCCATCTCTGCCCCTATCTTTATACGGTGTTTCCCCCCGTGTCTCTGTATCTCCAAGCCAACATGTCTTAATTCCCTCTTATGAAGACACTGTCATTGGTTTGGGGCCCCTCATAATCTGGTATGACCTCATAACTTGATCACACTTGCAACAGTCCTATTTCCAGATAAAGTCATAGTCGCAGGCACCAGGAGTTAGGACAGGGACATCCCTTTTTTGGGGGGGCGGGGGACACAAGTCAACTCAGTTACAGCTGGGTTATCATTTCATATGTTTGGGTTAGGATTTCTGGCTTTATCAGAGGAAAATGCACAATGTTTTGAGGCTTCTGGAAACATGGAAGAGTTCATAGACCCCATGCTTCCCCAGGGGGACCCTGGTGGGCCTGCCACACTGGTGTCAGGGGCATGGGGGTCGGGGTGAAACGGCGGGGGGGGGGGTCCTGTGGCTGTGTGACCTGCTGTTAATAACCCAAAACTATGCCCTTTAGGGATGAAGAATATGACCTCTCTTTTCCTGCCAGGCCGTTATTCCCCAACGGGGTGCTAATCTAAATTATCCCGAGGATGGAAACCACAGTTTTGCAAAGGCCTCTCTTATGCCCACGGGCCTTTGCAGGACACTGAGCGAGGCCACCCAGCTTTATTACAGGAAAACAGGCAAGTCAGGGCAACCGGGTGAGCAGAGGGACAGGCCTTTTGGGAAGCCACTGCTCGGCATCTGCAAGAGCCCAGCCCAGCCTGCCCGAAGGGGCCTGTCTGCCCACAGTGCTGGCTGAGCCAGAGCGTGCGGGTGGCAAAGTCCCAGGTGTAGGGAGGGACCTGTTTCTCAGAAGGCAAGAGGTCCAGATACAGTGCTGCAGGGTGGTGACAAACCAGAGCCAAGAGGATATGCACCCAGCGCCCTGGGGCGCAGACAGAGGGGTGCGCAGCAGCCAGGCACCTAAAGCATTTCCAGCCTCCTCTGTTCTTGGGGCTCCCATCTCGACTTTAATAAGCGTGACGGTGCCTATTAGGAAGTGTGACTGCATGGCTCCAAAGTCCACACTGGGGCCTCCCCTGCCGCTGCCTTAACTTCCAGGCTCAGGGAGGCCAGGACAGAGCACTGTGTTTCTCCTGGGTCTTAACAGAAGACACACCTGTCCCCAAAGGGGTAGCGGGTCCGGGACTGGAACCACCCGCCCGCCCCTTACACACCCTCCCGGGTCACACTTGGATGTCCTGAGCCCTTACACTCATTGTACTTCCCTTTCAGAGACAAGGGCACTGAGGACCAGAGAGCATCTGTAACTTGTTTGGATCACAGAGCCGCGGACAACCAAGCCCGGCTTGGAGTCCGGACCACCGTTATCTGACAGCCAGGCTTGCGGGCTGCACAGGCTGTGAGCGGGGGGAGACCGGTCCGGCCCCTCCAGGTCGACCCCCGCAGAAGCTCAAGGAACGTGCGGCGGTCGAGCCAACGAACAAGCGCCCGGAAAGCGCGGCCAGGAGAGCGGACGTGCAGCCAGAGTTCCAGCGCCCACCCCCACCTGCGGGTGGACGGACCGCGGCCAGGCGTCCACCCCGTCTTCCCCGCCCGGCGCCCCTCGGCCCCGGGAGGGGCCTCGGTAGGCGGAGCCTCGCCCAGCGAGCCAATGGCGGGAAGGAGGCGGGGCCAGCGGGCGGGCGCGCGCGCGGAGGGGCGGGGCCAGCGGGCGGCGGGCAGCGGGCGGGCGGGCGGAGAGGCAGGGCCGGCGGGCCGCGGGCCAATGGCGGCAGGGGGCGGGGCGGGCGTTCGGGGCGGGGCGGGCGGGCGGCGGGCCAATGGCGGCGCGGGGGCGGGGCGGAAGGCGGCGGGCGGGGGCGCGCGGAGGCGGCGGCGGCGGCGGCGGCGGCGAACAAAGAGGCGGCGGGCGCGGGCGGCCGAGCGGAGCCGAGCGCAGCCGAGCCGGGCCGAGCCGGGCCGGGCCGGGCCCAGGAGCGCGCGGGCGATGCGGGCGGCCAGGCGGGGGCTGGCGGACCCCTGAACCCCTCGCCCCGGGCCAGCGAGGGAGCCCCGCGGCGGCACGCGCCCGAGGCGGCCAGCCCGCCATGGCCGGGGTCAGCTACGCGGCGCCCTGGTGGGTGAACCTCCTGCACCGGCTGCCCCACATCGACCTGCGCTGGGAGACCACCAGCAGCCAGTTCCGGCCCGAGGACACCGACTACCAGCAGGTGACGCGGCCCCCCGCCCCGGGTCGGGGGTCAGGGCCCTGGGTCGGGGCCCCTCAGTTCGAAGGTCTGAAGACTCCCAACCCCCCCACCCCGCCGCAGTCGAGGGTCTGGGAGGGGGGTCCTCTTCTCCGAGGGTCGCGTCTCCGCCTGTCCTCCGGGAGGGTCCCAGCCCCCTTTCTTCTCCAGGGTCTCCTCCTGCGTCCTGGGGCGTCCCTCCCGTGAGCGGCTAGATACCCCATCCTGCATGGAGGGTCCACGGCCTCCTGCAGACTCTAGCCTTCTCCTCTGGTGTTACTTAGGCCCTCCTCTCTGGGGTCATGTGGAGCCCCCCTTGCCAGCTGTCAGCTCCAGCCCAGGCCCCAGCCCTGGGCAGCCCTGACCTGGGGCCCTGCAGCGCTCCCAACCCAGAGGAGCCTATGGGGCTCTGAGACCAAGCTAATAGCTCAGAGCACTGGGTGCAGCCAGGAGGGGATTCCTCGCTCCCTTCTCCCTCGCCCCAGGCTGGGGAATCCCACTCCCTGCCAAGATTTTGTTGGGTGAGTGAGCTGGGCAGATGCCAGCCCTCTCTGGCCGGCAGTGACCCCCTGCGGGGTGCAGTGTGTGCTCTGGTGACACCTGGCCTGCCTGAGCCCCGGCTGCTGGGAGCCCCTGAGGAAGGGAGGCCTGGCCACAGGCACTCAGGGTGGGCCTCCCTCCAGGAGGCTGGAAAGGGACCGAGCGGGGGGCGGTGGGAGCCTTTGCAGCCTTCTCCCCAAGGGGCCAGGCTCTCCAAGCAGAACCCTGGGCCTGGGGTCATGCCAAGCCCAAGCACCACCCCCCTCACTGAGCCACTGTCCTTTGAGTGCGGGGCAGGGGACCAGGCTGTGGGCATTTCCTTCCTGCCTGGGGATCCGGATTCCAGAAGCCCCATGACTAGGATGCCTGGTCACCCGGAACACCCCTGGGGTTCTTTCTCTCCAGTGGTCATTGCAGGGCCCCGGGTGGAGTGGAACGGCCTTGCTGGTCGAGATGGCCTGGGAATCCAGGATTCCGTGGACGTGATCACACCTCGCCTATGTAGGACTCTGTCTTCCCTGGTCGCCCTCATCTAGGGGATGAGAACCGGAAGCAGAGAGCGAGGACCCATGGGGACCCACCGCTCCCAGCCTAGTGCTCACCTGGGGCCTGCTCCCCCAGCCCTGCTGATGTGTTTCCAAGCAGACTGGAAAAGGGGGCCGGGGATTGGCCCAGGCATGCCCGGAGACGGCAAGATTTTTATAAAACTCGACGCCCACATTCTAGAAGCCCAGCCCCGGGGTGCCGATCACTGTGGGAGCAGCACCCTCCTGTGCTCCCCAGGGCCTTCCTTTTGTCATGGCTGGGGGCCGTCCTTTACTTTAGGAAGTTCTCTGCCGGTTATCAGTTGGGAAGCTCTGGGGCTGTCCTGGGGCCACCTGGGGTGCCTGGGACCTGCACAGAGCTGGCCTGCTGGCCTTAGGCTTGTCATGCTGCCTGCCCATCTCGGTTGGACCGGCTGGTGCCCCTCCTGCCCTCTGGAGATCCTGGGACGTGTTGTGGGAAGTGAGTGAGGGGCTGACGCCTCCAGCCTGTGGAAGCCTCCAGAATGGTGGCGCCCCCCCCACACTCCCAGCTCAGCCTGACCCCCTGCAGGGCCCTGTGGCCCCGAGAGGTCCCTGGTGTCTGCCCCCAGCTTCTGTGAGCCCTGTTCCCTCCTCCACTGTGGGAGGGCTCTGACTCACTCTCCTGCCTCCTCTCTGTGGAGCCGAATTAGCCACTGAATAATTCACGGCGTGGAAACCAGCCCGTCTCCATCCCCCGCCGCCTCCGCTCCTGACTGGGGGCTGTAGTGTGAGCCAGGCCCGGACAGACATCCTGCCCCCGCCTCCCATGCTGGTGCTTTTGGGGCGAGCGCTTGACCTCTCTGATCCTTCATTGTCACACCCTGAAATCTGGGCTGGCGTGTTTTGTGGGGTCACAGTGGGGGATGCAAGGGCCCTGTGCTCCCGCTCCATTTTCCGTTGCTACGGGCAGAGCTCCTTTCCTGGGTGGCTGAGCAATGGGTCAGTGGGGGCTGTGGCCTGGAGCCCCTTCCTGCCTCCCCTGGTGGAGCATTCCTCACCACGGGAGGGGGCCACTGTTCCCAGCCCTTTTCCTGCTGGTGGGTGGTGGAGCCCTCATTCTCCTGACCCAGGCACCCCTTCTTGGCCTGGGAGCCTGTTATGCCGGCCTCCACCTGGGCTAAAGGGTCTGGCAGTCCCTCACCCCCGCGTGTGGGCTGGGCCCAGCTGGGGAGGGGAGCTTCTACCTTCTGGACTAGCCAGAAAGTGGGGCCTGGGCCCAGGGAAGAGGGGACGTGTGTGGTGTGAGACCAGCCTTGGCCCTCCTTGGCTCTTTCCTGCCCCCGCCGTGCACTGCCAGGAGCCGTGGTAAAACCCACTGGAAAACCCCAGGAGCTGGGCCCTGGTTTGGGACCTTGTGTGGGGTTGTCTCACTGGCCCTTTCTCACCCAAGCCTGGGAGATGAGGCTGATGGTCTCCGTCGTACAGGTCAGTGCACTGAGGCTCGGAGAGGGGATCGGCTGAGAATCCCATGAAGAGTAGGTGGTAGGAGCCAGAGTCAGTCTTGGGAGAGTGGGGCCTTCTGGGAGCCCCCCAGAGCCCTGGCTGGTCCTCCACTGGGGGCTTTGGAGTCTCTGCAGGAGCAAGGATGGCATTTCTCTCGGGGCTGAAGGTCTCAGGCTCCCACGGGGAGGGGAGGGGCTCCACGGCCTTTTGCATCCATCTCTCAGGGGCCCGTGATGTTTGTTGAGTGGACCGATTAGAGGGAGGGTGCTCCATGGTTTCTGTGGGGCCCGATGGGATCTGTGGGTGGGCAGGTACCGGAAGGGGGCAGAGGAGCTTCGGAAGTTTGTACTACCCCACCCCCCATCTCCCTGCCAGGAGGGGCTGTCGGTCTGGTGCCCTGGGGCCCAGAGCCCCCTGCACCGGGGGCAGCTCAGCGGGTGGGGACTCTCATTCTGGGGGGATGGCAGGGAGGACCACAGGCCCAGAGGGAGGAGGAGACCCCCGGTGGCCCCATGTCTGGGGGCCTGACGTGGCCTGAGGCCAGCCTGCTCTGTGGTGACGGTAGGGCCTGTCCTGGCTTTGTTGCCGGGGTTCTAGAGCCTTCTTTTCCAGCTGGAGAGTGGGGGCCCGGGCCCCAGCTCTGTGGCTCCCATTTGTGTGACCTCGGGTGGGACCAGCCATCTGTCTGGGCTTCCCTTAGGGAGTGTGCCCCTCAGTCCCCACCAGCCCTCACGACTCCCCCGTGTCCTGGGACAGAGGTCAACTTCACTCTCTTTGCCCTTAGCCTCTCTCATTCTTGCTCGCTCTCTCTGCCAGTTCAGGGTTGATGGGGGTGGGCTGGAGGCGTCAGGACAGGGCCTGTAGGAGCCGGTGGTCAGGGAAGGCTTCTTGGAGGAGGTGCTACCTGGCCTGCCATGGAGGGTGTCTGGCAGGCTGTGAACGCCCGGAGGGCTCAGACTTGCCTGGAGCCTAGCATTAAGTGGGCGCCCTGGCTCACTGTCCGGGTCAGATGGCAGCATTCACCTCACGTTAGCTCAGCGTGGGGGACTCTGCGCGGGTTCCTGTTAGAAGCCTGAGTGCCGGCATGTTTCCGTTGAGACTGAAGTAGCCACACAAAAGGCCTTGGGGAAGACGATTCCTGGTACCAGGAAGAGCACATGCAAAGGCCCTGAGGCAGAGAGAAGCCTGAGCCTCAGCCCCAAATAAGGGAGTGCGAATGTCTTCAGGAAGTAGTGAGCGCTCTGTGCCCGGTGGTGTGTGAACCCAGATCGGGTGGCCGCTTAGAGGGCTTTGTTGAGGTCTGGGTTGTGTGACCGTCAGGGGCCGGCGGTCTCCTAGTTAAGAGCACAGCACCTTGGTCAAGAGGGGAGATCCAGCAAGCTGAGCCGTGTACCTGGCGGCGGGCTGGGGGCAGAGCTGCCATGTCCTACAGGTGGACTGCCCCGTTCTCCCCCTCCTCACTGATGCAGAGGTTCAGAAAAGTGTGTGTCGCCTGCCTTCTCGTTTACAAAAGTGATAAACACAGAATGTTTGGAGAATGAGAAAAAGCACAGGGAGACACCAGAAAGCCCCTCTGGCTGGATTCGGTCCCTGCAGGTCTACCTGGGCAGTGGGCATCACTCAAAACTACAGTCACTCTGTGCGCCCTTATTGTCACCACCTTTTGGGCCTTGTTGTTGGCCCTCGGTTCTTGTTGCTTGGCCAGCGTCCTGCTGTAACCACCAGGACGCTGAGGCTGCAAGTGACAGAAACACGTCAAGTGGGACGGGGCTCACTGAGGGGAGGGCAGAAGCTTCTAGAGCACCCGCGCATGGACAGCACTGAGGGGCTGGACGCTGGCTGGGTTGCGGTGGGGGGGACAGGGTAGCCCCTGCTGGGACGGATCAGCTGGCTGTTTCCTTTTTGGTGGGGGTGGGGCGGGGCGCGGCCTTTGGTGACCTCTGCGACCAAGTCCCAAGCTTCGGGCGCTGTGGCTCTTAGCCCAGGCCACGGCCACTCTGCCACGGGGGCCCCTGCTGTCCTTTCTCTAAGCACTCCTCGGCGCGGCCCCACAGTGGCCCTCGGGGGGGCATCGTGGCCGCTCTGGGAGCCGAGTCGAGGCCGCTGGGCAGCCAGCACCGGTGGGCTGGGAGATGTGTGCAGACTCCTGGTCCAGCCTGCTTTCTGCAGACACGGCCCTGTGCAGAGACTCCCTGGGTCCCCCAGCGGGGGCTGGGACCCGGCCCCTCCCCCACAGGCAGCTCTGCTGTCTTCAGCTGGAGGAAGAGGAACCGAATCTGCAACCCAGGGACCGGGTCCCAGATATGGGAAGTGCCCCCCGTGACCCCTGGGATTGGGACATGTGACCGGGCTGGTGGTGGGGGCCTCCGTCCAGAAGGTATCCCTGAGCTAAGGTCCTAAGGAGGGGCCCACGAAGGCTGGGCCCGCCCTGGGGTCTCTGCCAGAGATGGGATGGCACAGGCCTCCCGAATTGGGTCGCCATCTGCCCAGCAGGACCCTGGGGACGGGGGTCCGCAGCACGGGAGACATGTGCCGAGGTGGCGAGCCTGCCTCACGCTGTGGATGGGCCTGGGTCCATTCAGGCCGATATCCGGGGCGGGAGAGGGGCCGCAGAGAGGGCTCGTGGGCATGGGGTGTCCCCCAAGGGCAGGTGCAGGAGCAGGCAGAGGGCCCAGGCTGGGCCAGGGTCTGCAGGCGGCGGGGCGGGTTGTGGGAGAGGGGCTGTGCGGGGCCCCTCGTGAGACTCCCTTTCCACTGTTTTTAGGTGCCCACATGGGCTTGTGTGCACACATGGGCCCGCATGTGGGGGCCACCGTCTCGGGCCTCAGCGGGCGGCCCCTTCCTCAGAGGAAGCTGGCTGAGACCGGGGTCCCCACAGGAGGCTGCACCCCCGAGCCCCATCCTTCTGGTCGGTTTGCGTCCTGGGCCCAGGCTCGGGCCGGCCTGATGGCGGGCCTGGGCCCGTCTGGTGGCCCCGGGCTACGTCTGAGGCCTGTGGCCTGGGTCTCTAGGAGTGGCCCGTGGCAAGGCGCTTGCCAACAAGCCTGGGGAAGAGCGGAGGGCTTTTCTGGGTGTCACGCCGGGAGATGTGTGAGAGCACCAGGGCCAACACAGACACCCTCGCTGTGGGGAGGGCAACCCCTGTGGCCGTTTGCTCCATGAGCCCGTGTGGCACAGGCAGCGGGAGAGCAGGCTGGAGGGCAGCGGGTGGGGGCTGGGTTGGGGCAGGACCCGCCAGAGCTCCTCACGGGGCCTTCTGCCCAGGTCTGGCCTCGCCACACCTCTGTCCCCGCGGTTCCTGGAGGACAAGGGAGAGTGTGGTGTGTGCCCCGTGGGGACGTCAGGGCTCAGCTGCCGCGCATCCGTGTGGGGCCTGGCACTCCGGGTCTCAGACCTCAGCGTGGGGGGACTTGGACGGACAGCTGGGCCCCTTCTGGGCCGCTGCTTGGCTGGCCGCTGGCTGTGTGTGCTCCAGGATGGCCACGAGCTCACCGTCATGGAATTCGGGAAACCCAAGCCCAGCTCAGTGGAAAATCTGTTTTTCATTTCTGGTCGGCATCTGGGAGCCAGAGCCAAGTGTGTTAGAGGGGTGGGGGGCTGCGGGCCGAACAGCCAGCCCGGCGCCCAGCTCTGCCCCGTGGCCGGGGCCCTCGGCACCCACTCAGCCTGGCCCGGGGGGTGAGGGGGGTCTTCTCTGGAGCCTTCCTCAGGAGGCCTGTGTGGGCTCGGGCCCTGCTTCCTGCATCACTTACGTGAATGCACCTCCGGCATCCCTTCTGGCCTCGGGCCCCTGGCCCGGAAGGTGGGCGCGCCCCCTCCGCAGGGGGTCTAGCGCCAGCGAGGCCGTGTGCGTGGCGGGGCCATAGTGGGTGCTGAGGCAGAGAGCCAGCCCTAGGGGAGCAGGCGGCCGTGTGTGATGGGGGCCCTTCCCAGGAAGGGGTCCCAGACCCAGGAGCTAGGGCAGCGGTCCAGCCCAGGCCCAGGCTCTGGCAGGGACGTGTGGGCTCCTAGGTGGTGCCTTGGGGTGTGGGATCCCGCCAGCCCCCTGGATACCCTAACCCCTCTTTTCCTCTGGAGAAAGGCTGTTGGCCGTTCTGGGCTGGGGTACGACTTCCCCCGCTGGGGAGCAGTGGAAGGGCCTGCTGCGCCCCCCCCCCACCCGTCTGCCCGCGCTCTGGCCACCAGAGCCCTGCGGGACACAGGACACAGGCGTGCAGCCCGGGTCTCATGCCGGGCCCGGGCCGTCCCCTTCCGGGAGCATGCTTTCCTCCACAGTGCCCTGCGGGAGCTCTCCCACACCTGTTTTTGCCACGCCCGCACCCCCTGGCCATTTGCCCGGCTCCCACAGCCTCTGAGACTGCGGGGCCTGCACTGCCGGGGTCCCGGGAGCCGCCCGCCCCACAGGGGCTGTGTCTGTTGTGCCGTGTCCCCGTGTCGGGCCTGGGGCCGAATCTGGACACCGCCATGTGATGTGCCTCCATCTCAGGCTGCCCTGGGCCGAGGGCCTCCCCACTCCAGGGAGGCAGGAGTGGCCAACAGGAGGATGTTGGGGTGGGGGGCAGTGGGGTCCCGGGGCCCTGGAGGAGTGTGGACTTGCCTGGTCTTTGGAGCCTCGCGCTTTGCTACTGGAGGAGCCGCCCCGAAGGGAGGGCTGGTGCGGGGAGGGGTGGGGGCGAGCCGAGGGGCCTTCCGCAGGGGCCCCATCTCTGTGAGCTCTGGGGTCTTGCTGGGGGCACCTCAGGCACAGAGTCCCCTCTCCAGAGAGGGGGTGCGTGGGGACACGGTCCACGGGGGTTCTGATGTGTGGGCCACATGTGGTGTGCTCCCGTGCGGGCTCGCGTGTGGTCGCGGCCAGGGTCCTGTGTGGCGACCGTGGCCTCGGGCACGCGGGTGTGGCCTGCCCTTGAAGCTGAGCCGGGCGTTGTGCATGGGCGGGGTGCAAATGCCCCGGGCACTGAGGCCGTGTCCAGGCCAGTGGTGGGGCGTCGAAGGGACGGGCTCGCAGCCCGGAGCCCTTCACACCGTGGTCTCTGTCCGTGGATGGGACCGAGCCTCCTGCTGCAAAGCTCTAATAAAGTCTGGTGGCACAATGCCCCCCCCCCACACTGGGGCCGGCTTGGGGCCCCGCGTACCCCGCCTGCCAGCAAGCCTGAGGCTGAGCCAGGGATCTCCCACCCGTGCAGAGAGCCAGCTTAGGAAAACAGCTGCGTCCCTGGGCCCCCTCAGGCCCCCGGCCCCCCACCAAGGCTGGGGTCTTGGGCCCCTCGGCAGGCCTCAGAGCTGGGCCGGGGGAGGCTGTCGACCCCGAGCTTGCTCCTGGAGTGTTTCCAGAGCAGATGGGGGCTTTGGGGGCCTTGGGGCTTGCAGGACAGTGTGTGGGCCCAGGCTGGGTTGGGGAGCCGGGCTCCGGCAGGGGCTGCTGCGGCCTTGGAGGAGGGGGTGGCCCCGGAGAGGTGAACTGGAGACCTGGGGAGGGGGGGTGGAGGGCCACGCCGAGTCCCCTGCGGGCGCCCTCCCAGGGCACCATGTGCACTTGGTGCTGCAGGTGGCCGGCAGCCAGCGCTGTGGCCGGCGGTCGGGACGCGGCCCGAGCATCTCGCCTCGCCTGACCGAGTGCTGACATCACTTCCATCATGGACGGAAAATTCCATTTGGTCAGAGCCCAGATGCTGATCAGACACTTCCCATTCTCTTTCTGAATGGGCCCAGGGGAAGCGAAGGGGACGCGGGCTGGTGGCCAGGGGAGGCGGGGCTGCCGCGGGAACGCCAGCGGAAGAGGTGGGGGCACAGGTCACGCCGGGCGCCCCAGTGCCTGGCTCACGCACGCAGCCGGCCACAGGCTCTGCAGCTTCGCCGTGATGGGCTGGACCCCCCGCCGCCGCCGAGCCCCCGTGGCCCCCGTGTGAACCAGGAGGTGCCGGCCCCTTCCCTGGGGGCTGAGGGAACTCATGGTGGTCCGGGGCCCAGGTCCTGTCAGACCTTGGGGTGGGAAGCCGGGGGGCCGGGGCCGAGTGCCAGAGGGGGCACCGCTTCTGCTAGATTGCTGAGCTCAGCGAGGCCTTTCCACACCCCCCGGGGAAGGTGTGTGCAGACACACCCCGATCTCCTAGTCAGGGGGCTTCCCGGAGCCCGCAGACAGACCAGCAGGGGGCAGGGGGGGCACCTGGGTGCCTGGACGCCTGGCTCCCAGTGGGCAGGGTTCTGGGGGTGACGTGGGGGGGTGGGGGGGTACCTGGGTTTCTGCATGTCATTGCCTCCAAGGAAGCTTCTGGAAAGTAACGTACCCCCTTGGTACCCAGCTCTGAGCCCCAGAGCTGATCACCGTCAGGGCGGGCCCTGGGGCTCCCTGGGCAGTGGTCCTCCCCGGTCCCTGGTCCTTGGCTGGCTCCGTGAGGCTGGGCTGGGAGCGTTCTCCGCCCCCAGGGCCGTGGTGGTTATGCCCCCCAGCCAGGTGGCCGTGTGTGAGGCGGCCTTCTCCACTTCCCAGTCCCAGCAGGCGTCCCAACCCCCAGGTGCTTGGGGACCCCCCCCGCCCCCGCCAGGAGCTCTAGCCACAGGTCGCTGTTCGTGCCACTGCTGGGGAGGTCACAGGGTGACCCCTTCAGGTGCACGTGAGCATGGGCGTGTCTGGAACTTCGTGGGTGTAGACGTGTGCGTGTGAGTGCGCGTGTGGGCACAGATGTGGACAGGCTCAGCTTGTCGGTGAGTGGCCCTGGACCCCCCTCCCCACCAGCAGTCAGGGCGCCCGCTCTCGGCCCCCAGCCCGCCGGGCTGCACAGTGGCAGAGCCGGCCCTGGGAGCAGCTGCCCTCAGGACCCTCACCTTTCCTGGGGGACCCCCGTGGAGATGCTGTTCTGCGTGCTCGAGGGACTAGCTCCTGCCGTCCTCACAGTCCCCGGCCAGGAGAGTGATGTTCCCGTCTCCACTTTACGGGTGGGGAAACTGAGGCACGAGGTTGCCATCACCGGTTCACGGTCACATCTTTGAGCCAGGCTGAGCAGCACTGGGACCTCGGTGCCTGAGATTTAGGGGGGCCATGGGGGCGGGGCAGAACCCCTTCCCTCGCCGCTCTGTCTAGCAGCAGGAGTCCTGGGCCTTGTGGTAGCCAGCGTGTCCCTCCCCTCCTGTCCATCGTGGCTGCTGGGGGACTGGGCACGAGCAGCGTGTGCGGGACCACACCGTGGACTGAGAGGGGCCCCGTTCTGCTGCCGGGGCCGTTCTCCCACGGGGTAGCCCAGGGGGCCGGGGAACTCTCCCATCACCTCACGAAGGCGAAAACGGGGTGCAGGGAGAGGCAGGGCGCGAGTGCCAGGGAAGGCTCAGGCGGCCGAGCCGGGCTCAGACCAGGGGCCTCCCACGCGCAGGTTTCTGGCTCTGCATTGTCATTATGAAGTTAGTACAAGTGTGTGGTTTTAAAAAAAAGAAACCCCAAAGAGCCACAACAACAAAACAAACCAAATCAAAGCTGTAGGAAGGGCCCGAGAAAGGTGCGCGCGCGACTGCCGCCGCAGGGATCTTCCGAACAGGCCGGCTCAGGGGGGTGCCCGGCCTCCGTCGCCCGCAGACCCGCCCCGGCCTTGCTCTGGTTAGCGTGGCCCAGCTCGCGCCCAGCCGGCGCCGCCCCCGGCTCCCTCCCTCCACCAGCCCCGCAGCTCCAGGGGGCCGGGTACCTGTCAGGGACCTGCCCGCCGGGCGCCAGCCTCAGTTTTCCCGTCTGGCAAATGGGAGTGGGTGGTCCTGACCCCGCTGCGGCAGCGACTGGGCCCGGGAGCACTCAGTCCTGATGACAGTGAGCGCCGGGCTCGGTGGGCTCTCGGGGCCCTGCACCCCGACCTCTGGAGAACGTGCATCCGCCTGCGTATTTGAACACCTGCTCCAAGCCTGCTGTGTTCTCCGTGGGGGGTGGGGGGGATACAGGCAGGACAGGACGTGGGCCGGTGGCGGGGCAGGGCCGGGGCCGAGGGAAGCTCCAACTGTTATAGGTGACCTCCAGGGAGACTGTGAGCGCCGGGCAGGGACGGGAAAGCATGGGAGCCGGGGTCAGCAGGGCCTCGAGAGGGCGCTCGGTCTGGGTGTGCCGTGGTCTCAGGGCCCCGGGCAGCGTGGAGAAGAGGTGGTGACTGGGAGGCAGCCTGGGCCATGGAAATGCAGGTGTCGTGGCTGAGCCGTGGCCCAGGGGCCGTGCTGTGTTCCACCCTTGGCCTCTGCCCTGCGAGGAGCCGGTGGGCAGGGCCTGTGGCCCTTGGGTCAAGGTCCGGCCTGCACGCGGGAGGCAGACCCGGGGAGCCCGTCGGACGGTGCTGTCGCAAGCACTCTGATGTTTGTTGACGTCCGGGGCTGGGCGGGTGAGGGCGGCCTGATACCAGGACCGGCAAGGTGAGCCCCGCCGTGACTGGCCCTTGGCTCTCTGACACGCCCCAGTTCTGGCCTGGGTCCTGGGGGTGCCCTCCGTGACCCGTGCGCCCCTGAGCGCCCCTGCCCTCCAGGAGCCTTGGGCCGATGAGGTGTGCTGACGCCGGCTCCCTCCCCCCACCAGCACGTGAGCGGGGCATCCGGGCCCCCATCAGGCCTCCTGGCAGTGCGGGGGCAGTGGGTAGGGCTGCAGCCCCAGCCTGAAGGAGGAAGAGAGGGTGCCAGCCCCTGATGGCCCTTGTGCCCGGATGGCAGCATGGAGTGGCCCGCTGTGGCCTGTGACCGTGGGCTCACTCACGGTGTCACCCTGGTCCTCCCCAAATGGGTCCCTCCGGATGGCACCTCGGCCCCCAGGGCACCCATGTTGCTCTGAAGCACGCTGGAGGGGCAGGCCCTGGTCAGGTGGGGGGTGGGGGGGCCCACCTCAGGTGGGGGGCGTTGCCGGTCAGGGATGCTGGGCCTGGGGGGACCTCTGGGACCAGCGGGCTCCTGGGAGGGCCGGGAGTGCCATCCTGCCTCCGCTGCCCAGCAACCATCTCCTGGGAGACAGCTGCCGGGGGCCAGGGCTGCGAGGCAGCGGTCCTGGGGCCAATGGGGCTGAGCCTCTCTTCCCCGGGGGGCCCTGTGGGGGGTGGGGGAGGGGCAGGTGAGCGTCCCCCCAGCACCGCAGGGACGGCCACGTTGCTGAGCGTTCCGATGTGGGGAGGGAGGGTGTTTCCAGGGCCCCTGAAGCCCAGCGTCTCCGCGTCACTGTGGCAGTGCCAGTGAGGGCAACTGTGGGTGCCCGGTGGCCACACCACAAATCTGATGGTCCCCATGGGGTGGGTGTTACCGTATGCTGGACCTTCTGTGAGGTGCTTACTGCCCCCCCCAGAGATGCACGTGGTGAGGCCCAGCCCGCAGCCCCATCAGGCCACCACCCTCACCCCAACCCAGGACACGGGCAGAGGTCCCGGAGGGGCCATGACGTGGGCACATGGATCCTTCCTCCATACCTTCTCTGAAGCCAGTTTCCTTACCCGTGAAACGGAGGTCACACACTGGGCCAGGCGCAAGGGAGAGCGTGGTGCCCACAGGAGGCAGGGCTGGCTCGAGCGCCAACAGATGGAGGCCCCACCCCAGGCCGAGCCCGCAGCGGGTGTCCCTGCTGGAGCAAGTCAACCACACTTCCCGTCGGGGGTGCTGGCCTTGGTGACAGGAGGGTGCTTCCGGGGCGCTTCCTCCTCCCTGGTGACTCTTGGCATGTGGCTGGAGAATTCGCGTTCTCTGGCTGCCCAGGCCCCAGGGGCTCACAGAGGGGGCCAGGTCCGGAGCAGGGTCCACTCAGAGGGAGGGCCCTGCTGCGTGCCTGGTCCTACGGCATGCGTGGGCTCCATTGCGACTGCCCACTGGCCTCTTTTGGGGAGAACACGGGCTCCGGGAGATTAGGGGTGTTCCTGGGCCACGTGGCCATCAGCGGCAGTGCTGGCCCTGCCCACCCAGCACCTCCTTACTGCGTTGGTCAGGGACCCCTGTTCAGGCATCTCCTGCCTTGGGTTTCCGGACCCAGGACCCGGGAGGAGGACCCCGTGGCCACGAACACCTGGCTCCTCCGAGTGTGAGTTGGGCCAGTCTTGGTGGCTAGCGCAGGGTTAAGGATGGGAGTCCGGGGGGTCACAGGCAAGCCCCCAATGTGGGGATCCTCTGTCCCCAGGGCTGGAGGATGGTTCTGTTGGAGTGCGCCCCTGCGCGGCGTGTTAGAGGTGCCGCAGAGCCCGGCGCGCACCCGCACCTCCAGCGCCGCCTACCCGCCCCCCACAGGCGCTGCTGCTGCTGGGGGCCGCCGCGCTGGCCTGCCTCGCCCTGGACCTCCTCTTCCTGCTCTTCTACTCCTTCTGGCTGTGCTGCCGGCGGCGCAAGAGCGAGGAGCACCTGGACGCCGACTGCTGCTGCACCGCCTGGTGCGTGATCATCGCCACGCTGGTGTGCAGGTGAGTGTGGGGCGGGGCCTGGTCGGGGGGGCGGGGCCGGGCCGATGCCCCGCCTCTGGCAGGATTCCCGTGATGTGCACTCAAGCGCGCCCTGCTCTCTGCCCTGTCCCAGCGCCGGCATCGCCGTCGGCTTCTATGGCAACGGGGAGACCAGTGACGGCATCCATCGGGCCACCTACTCGCTCCGCCACGCCAACCGCACAGTGGCAGGGGTCCAGGACCGCGTGAGTGGCCGCCCAGTGGGGAGGGGGGCTCTGTTCCTGCCCCTGAACCCCATGTCTGCGTGTGCGCCCGAGGGGTGGGCATGTGCCGGGAGCGGGTCTGCGCTCAGGCTCACCGGCCGCCGGGCCCGCGCAGGTGTGGGACACGGCGGCCGCTCTGAACCGCTCGGCGGAGCCCAGCCTGCAGAGCCTGGAGCGGCAGCTGGCCGCGCGGCCTGAGCCCCTGCGTGCAGTCCAGCGGCTGCAGGGCCTCCTGGAGACGCTGCTGGGCTACACAGCGGCCATCCCGTTCTGGAGGAACCCCGCCGTGTCGCTCGAGGTGCTGGCGGAGCAGGTGGACCTCTACGACTGGTACAGGTGCGGCTGGCCTTCTTTTCTGCCCGCCCACTGGCCCCTAGAGCCGGGGTCTGAGTTTTCGTGGGTGGCAGGGGCCGAGTTCCCCAGGACCTCTTTCACCAGAGCCGATGCCCGCCCCCTAGTCCCCCACGTTCCAGAACTGCCCCGGGTGTCCCTGGGGGCCCCAGCCACACCCTCTGTGTGCCCACAGGTGGCTGGGCTACTTGGGCCTGCTGCTGCTCGACGTGGCCATCTGCCTGCTGGTGCTGGTTGGTCTCATCCGCAGCTCCAAGGGCATCCTGGTGGGGTGAGTCTGTGGGCCTCAGGGGCGGGGGCGGGAGGGCAGGGGGGAGGCTGCCCCCCTCCCCCATCTGTGGGTCCAGCCAGGGGTCTGCCCGAGGTGGGGGCTCCCCCTGGCAGGGCCCCACTCTGGTGCCCTTGGCCTATGCCCCCGTGGTGTGCACGTCTGCCCGGCTGTCCTTGGCTCCTGCTGGGCTCCTCCCCCTTGAGTCTGCAGACTGTAACCCAGAGACACTTGGGGCCCTGCGTAGGTCAGCTAGTCGTGGGGACAGCGGGAGGTCAGGCTGGAAGCTCCGTGCTTGGCCTGGAGGCAGTGTGGCTTTAGATCCCCGCTGCGCCACTCACTCAGCGGGCCGCCTGGGGTGGGTACTCGTCTCCTCGTCTCAAAGCCGACGGCGGGGGTGGCTCGCCCTTCTGGTAGCTGTGAGATGTTGGCCTCCTTGGCCCTGGGACGGGTGAACAGCCCTGTCCTGCCCCCACCCGGGCCAGGCGCTGTAGGTGACATTGCTGAGGGGAACGGGGGGGGTTGGGCAGGGTCTGTCCGAAGTGCGCCTGCCCCACCCCGAGACCTGGCGGGGAGGGGAGACTGGAGCAGAGGCCCAAGGGGCCAGGGGACTTCTGACCGCCAGTGCATGGCCTGGGGGGGGGGGTGGTGTGAGGAGCCGCAGGGAGGCAGGTGAGGTCAGGCCTCAGGTGAGGCAGGGGGCAGCACCCTGCAGGGTTTGGGCCCCGTGGGGTCTGGCCCAGGCTAACAGGTTCCTCTGGCCACGCTGTGGGGAGCCGGGTGAAGGCCCAGACCCGCTGTGTGTTTGGGGGAGGGGGAAGCAGGAAGACCAGCCGCGTGCCCCTGCCCTACTTGGAGCCCCCCCCCCCCCAGCCCGCCCCAGGTGGGCGGGAGGTGCATCTGTGCCTGGCCTTCAGGTGGCTCTAGCTAAGCCCAGGCCACGGGAGGAGCCGCAGCCCTTGTGTGGGCAGGCCCCCAGGTGTTCCCCGGGGCCCTGGCCCTCTGGCCTGCAGGCACCCCAGCCTCCCCAGGCCAATGCTGATTGGCTTTCTTTGCCCCAAGGGTTTGCCTCCTGGGGGTCCTGGCCCTGGTCATCAGCTGGGGCGCGCTGGGCTTGGAGCTGGCCGTGTCTGTGGTGAGTGACAGGGGTATGCGTGACCCCGGTCTGCTGGGCCTGGGCATGGAAAGGGAGTGGGACACGTCACCTGCCTCTCCTCTGGGACACCGAGGTTCTACGGGGAGTGGGGACCTTTGCGCGGGCACACGCGTCCACGTTACCTTCCGGGGCTGAGTGGCTGGGGCGCAGGCTCTGTCCATGAGAGCTGAAGGGTGGGGGGGTAGATTGGTCACCCCATCTTCCTTGCTTGTACCCTCCAGGGCTCCAGTGACTTCTGTGTGGACCCCGACACCTACGTAACCAGGATGGTGGAGGAGCACTCGGTGCTGAGTGGGGGTGAGTCCGCAGCCGTGTCTGCACCGCACCCCACTGGCCAGGCTAGGGGGACCCAGCCGAGCAAGGCCAAGGCGTCCTCTCCCTCCTGGGTCCTCGGCCTGGGGGAGGCAGGACCCGCGTCCATCAGGAAGCTAGTGAGTGAACAGGGACACCTTCTGTGAGTGGGGGGCGCTGAGGAGGAGGGCGGGGCTGTGTTGAGCCAGTGATGGAGGGTGAGGTGAGGGTGGGAGCAGGTGACAAAGGGGGGCAAGGTGAGTGGTGACAGGCTGCTTCAGAGCAGACAGCAGCGTGGCCTGCCAAAAAGTGGCATTAAAATTGAACCAGAGAAGGCCGTGTGTTTTGTGCAAAGGCCCTGAGGCAGAGACAAACTTGATAGGTTTGTGAGGCAGAAAATAGACCTGTTGGGAGAAGTGAGGGTGGGGAGGCCAGCAGGCCAGGTGGAGGACAGGAATTTGGGCTTAATTCTGGGGGGTCCGTTGGAGGGTGGGGAGCCCAGAAGAGACATAGTCGCAGATTGGACTGCCTTTTCAAAGCGTCTTTGGGCTGCTGGAGCAGCACGGAGGTCAAACAGGCAGGCAGGAGGCTGTGGAGCTCCTCCAGTCAGGAGACGGGGTGCCTTGAGCCCACGAGGCATAGATGGGGTCGTGATGGGGTCGTGCTGTGAGGCAGCAGCACAGGGCTCCCGGAGAAGCCGGGTGTAGGGAGGGAGGCGCCGAGGACCCGCTCTCTGCCTGAGCCGCCGTGGCCCAGGCGGAGGCTGGGAGCGGGGCCCCGCGGCGTGATGCCCTTGGCCGTCCCGGGAGGCGGGTGCATGTAGGGCTCTGGGGCTCGGGTGTAGCTCGTGGGTGTGCCCTGCCGTGAGCGCTGCGTGGTCCTCGAGAGAAGGGTAGAGGCACCGTCCCCGCAGGGACAAGGGTTCTGAGTGGCCTTAAAATGCTGCCCCTCAGGGGACCGTCTTCCCTCTTTGCCTGAGAAAGCCACAGGGATGAGCCGATGGGCTGGTTTGGGGTTTATGTGGTTGGAGGAACGGGTTGCACCAAAGCCCCAGGAGCCCCCAGGAGGGAGGATTGCTCCCCACCCCCCGCATGGGGGAGGGGTGGACCTGCTGTACCCACCACGGTCCCCGGCCTCTCCGGGTCCCCACAGCTCAGGACTCTCGGGTCCTTAGCAAGCACGAGCACTCCCGGCCTCAGTGGAGTGTGAGCTCCTGCCTGTGAGCCACGGGACCCCCTCCCGGGGCTAGGCAGGGCCGAGGCCAGCACGCCAGCCCCATTTACAAGCCGCCGAAGTGAGGCAGGCCCGAGGGGCCGAGGTGGGAGCCGGGCGGGAAGGGGCCCGGGCTGCGGCCGGCCCCGTGCGTCTGCTCTTGCCTGGGCCTCAGGGGGCCCCCAGGAGGGAGGCGCCGAGGACTCCAAAGCCACAGTGTCACTGCTTCAGGGACGGGCGCTGACCCCGCCGAGGGGCCTGCAGGCCTGAGAGCCGCGTGGGCGTGGGCTGGGCAGCCGCGCTGCGCCAGGCTCGGTTCTTTTGGGGTTTTCAGAGTCAGAACTTAAGTGAAGCCTTATCTTCGAATGTCGCAACCTGAGTCTGCACATTCCAATGGGGAGTATCTGGGCCCCCCGAGTCCTGGGCGCTCCCGGCAGCCGCGTCTGGGCCCCGTTCCCTCCTGTGGGGGGCGCTGCTCCGGCCTGAGACCTGTGACTGCCCCGTCCAGCCAGGACCCCATGCATCCCTGTGCCTCTCCCCACCCCTTGCCCACCCACGGGGCACGTGAGCGGGCAGCAAGGACCCGGCTTGGAGCAGAAGGGTCTAGGCCCTGCCCCGGGCTCCCTGCAGGCCCCAGCTCCTGGCTCGTATGCTCAAGCACACACAGGCACGACATGGAGACGTGTGCGCACACATGTGTGCAGAGATGTGCACACACATGGACGTGTGCGCACACGTACATGCATACAGGCCTGGGCATGTGCACACAGACGTGCACGCACAGACACGTGCAGAAATGCACATGTGGTGCACACGCAGACCTACACGCAGGGACAGTCACATACAAGCACACGCACGCAGCATCCACCCAGGTGCACACGGGCACACGTAAGCACACACGTGGACGCACACGGCATGTGCACACAGCCGACCTGACGCCGCGGCCTTGATCTCTGTCCTCAGACATCCTGCAGTACTACCTGGGCTGCTCAGCCCGGGCCACCAACCCCTTCCAGCAGGTGAGTGATCGGGCTGCACCCGCCCCCGGGAGGCCCTGTGGCCCCAAGCCCCTCAGAGGCCACGAGACCCTGGGGCCCCAGGAGCTGGGGGGCAAGGGCCGCTGGACCAGTGCCGCGTCGGCGTCACTAACCGCCCCTGGGCTTAGCGCCCGGATGCCCTCGGCGCAGGCTCTTTGGGGTGGACTGTTTAATGCCCCCAGGGGACTGGGGATTCCTGTCCATTCCTGGGTTGCCTGGGGCCACCCTGCAGGGCTAAGCCAGCCATCGTAGGGCCGCGCGGAGGGACCCAGGGGTGCCTCACCAGGGGAGGGGTCCTGGGCCCCCCGTGGAACACCTGGGCCTGTGTCATGGTGGAGTCTGGCCCACTGCCTGGCCCTGCCCGTGACTGTGCGGCCCTCAGGGGTCCTGAAATACTCCCCCCTTTGATGTCACCGTGCCTTCGGCGATCTCCCGGGGCCCGGCACCCCTGACCTGGGTGCGGGTGGGCTGGGGGAGGGGAGCCGGGCCGCCCCACCCCCGCCGGAATCAGCGCGCCTTTCTGTGGAGCAGAAGCTGTCCGGCAGCCACAAGGCGCTGGTGGAGATGCAGGACCTGGTGGCTGAGCTGCTGAGGACCGTGCCCCGGGAGCACCCGGCCACCAAGGTGAGTGGGCCCGCCACAGCTGCGGCTGCCTCCGCCCGTCTCCCCCTTCGGAGAGGCTTCCTCCCCTCCCCCCGCCCTCCATTGCCCTGGGGGTTCAGGCTAGGTGTTTAAAAATAGTTCTGCTCTTTATCTTAAAAGTAAGACAAACTCTTTGAATTGAAAGACTGAAGAGGGAAACCAGGGACAGAGGTAGGAACCAGGGAAGGCCCACC
>CM053621.1:30074197-30089870 GCA_028646535.1 Procyon lotor | reverse complement strand
ATTCAACCCAGTATGCCGTAAGTGCCAGGGATCTGGGAAGCTGTGCCTTCCCTCACTGCCAAGCCCGAGCCTCTGCCCTTCATCAGAGTAGCCTCAGGCCATGCCCCCCAGCATGGGTGAGTTAGGAGGGGCAGAGAGCCTACCAGACGGTGGAGGTGGGGGTGACCTTCTCCTCTGCATGGGATGGACGGATGGACAGGCGGCCTGGCTGGCACAAGGATGGGGGCTCGCACCCCCTTAACCCCCAGCGCTCTGTGGGGCCTTCTCCCTAGGAAACACGTCTCTGTCTCTGCCTCAGGTCTGGGCACGAGCAGCAGGCAAGTAGCCACCAGGCCCCCGGCCAGCAAGGCCCCCCGCGATTGCCCCAACGACTGGAAGGCGCCTTCCGCCTGGCAGTCACCCGGGCCAAGGCACGGGCTCACCCGATCCTCCGACGTGTCACCTACACGATGGGGAAGCCTGCTGTGGCCTCCCCCAGCTGGGAGGTGGCAGAGCCCGGACCAAAGCCGGGTCCACAGGTCCCCATGTGCAGGGGGGCGTCCTGGGCCCCAAGCCCCGGGCCCACAGCAGCAGAGCCGGGAGCACGGCTGCCTTCTGTGAGCCCCACTTCGGGGCTCAGCCGCCCAGGTGTGAAGAGGGGTGATGGGCCAGCACGCCTGCCTCGCTCCCAGGGGCCCCGGGAGGGGACAGTGCCCCTGGTCACAGACTCAGAGCCGGAGGCCGAAAGGAGCCCGGCCTCGTCTGCCGTGCCTAGCGGCGGCGGGTCAGGAACAGACCCCGCTCCAGCTGGCCCACCACCTGCTGACCTGCTTCCTCCGGGCCCTCTGGGGGCAGGTGGTGGGAACCGGCCTTGGCCCAGCCTCCCAGCCCCCTGGCAGCCGCCCCCTGGGAGGCCTGGTCATTGGGCTCAGGTGTCCTGCGTAGCCGGTTCCTCTGCCTCTTCTCGTCCTCGCCCCCGTGGAGCCAGAGGAAGGGTCACTCCCCAGGGGCCACCGGGGAGGACGGCGGGCAGGCGGGGTGGCCGTCTGGCTGCGGGCAGGCTGGCTCGGACGCCATCTCCTGATCTCCCAGGAGAGCAGGCCGAAGTGTGTCCACAGTGACCCCTCCCCTGCCCCTTCCCAGGACCCTAGGCCCCCCCACCCCCCGGGCCGGCTCTGCAGCCCCAGCCTGTTGTGGTTGGGGGTGTGGGGTCCGCTGGCTCAGGCTGTGGCTGGCCAAATGGGTACTGTAAACTCTGCCCCAGCGAGGGGCCTGCCCTCCTTGGGTGCCACGTCTTTTTTTGGGGGGGTCGGGATCAAGACCCCATTTTGCGGGAACTGGAAGGGAGGCTAGATGCCGTGGGGGCCCCACAGCCTACACTAGGGGCTCCAACGGCCACTTCCTGCTTCTGAAGACATCACACGTGCCCTCTGTCTGCCTCAGGCTGGGTAGTGTGGGGAAACTGAGGCTGGGAGGGGCCAGATGCTTTGCTCAAGATGACTCCGCGTGTTTACCCACCCCTGGGAGCCTGCTCCAAGGGGTTTCCATCTTGGGTCTCCCTAGTATTGGCTGGGGGACCCCCGGTGAGTCACATGACCGCCCTGTGCCTCAGTTTCTCCCACTGTCATTGGAATAATCAGAGGGCCGGCTCCGCGGGGGTGGGGGGGCCGCAGGAGCCACTGCACATGGCTGGGGGTGCAGTGGGGCTGTCGCCACAACCTGCCTTTCCCGCTGCACCAGGGACCCTGGAGCTCCACTCAGCGGATGTCTGGGAACCGTGAGGAGAAGACTGAGCCCAGACCCGCCTCGTTCCAGAGCCGCGGCCCCCCGACTCTGGTTCCCCGCAGAGACGCCCCCCAACCGGCCCTACACCCCTCATGGGGTTTCTCTCTGGCTCCCCACAGCCTCGACCTAGGGGGTGGCCTCGACCTGTAGGATGCCCATCAAGAAACTGGGGCCGGGGAGGGCAAACCGCGGAACAAAGGCCCCCCCGGGTTCGGTTGGTACCAAGGAGCTGTGGGGAGGGCCGGGCGGAGGGCTGAGAGGCCGGGTTAGGAAGACAGGAAGGCAGGGTGGCGGGCGGGGGCCCTGCGGCCCCTGCAGGCGCCGAGCGGAGCCTGCTCCCAGGTGGGCGGGCCTGCCCCGACTCGCGCCGACCGGCACCGCTCGGGGCCTGGGCGCCCACACAGCGGCAGCCCCCTGTGCCCCCCGAGGGGCCCGTGCCAGCCTCCGTGAGCGGCCCTGCGGGGCGGGGACAGGTGGGACGGCTGTCTCTGCCACCTCCACCCCGAGCCCGGACTGGGGGAGGGGGAGGCCCCCGCGGCTGGCGCGTGCCCCCCAGCGCAGCCACCGGGGCGGTGGGAAGGCCAGCGTGCCCGCGCCTGCGCCTTGCCCTCCGCCGGGGCTCTCCTGCACGGAGGACGCAGGCCCCAGGGCACTCCAGCGGGACCTTCGCTCATTCCGGCATGCACGCATTCCCTCTGCACACAGTCACGGGTTCTCGATGGCTGGCAAGGGGGCAGGTCTCTTGGCTTCTCTCTGGGCTGTGAGGTCTCCCAGACGGCAAGAGGGGCCCGACCCTCACGCCCTGTCTGTTGAGGGCCCCTGGGAGGAGGGGGGGGCAGGAAGTACAGGGTGGGGACAGCCACAGTCCCCGACAGTGCGGCCAATGGCAGCTGCAAGGTTGGATGGTCCTCAGCCTCACTGGGGAGATCTGGAATCTTGCTCTCGCCCACGCGAATGGCGGAGAGAGGCTTCCTGGCTGGTCCTCCGCACCCCCTCTTCCCTTCCTTCTCTCAGGACCCCCAGCAGTCCCTCCCCACACTGAGGAGCCCCTTGCTGCCCTGTGAGGCGGGGGCTGCCCTCCTGGCCAGCACGGCCTGTCCTGTCCCCGCCTGGAGGCCGGCAGCCCCACCCCCGGCCTCCCCTAACTGGCCTCCCCCACTGTGCCCCCTAGTGCACCTCCATGCCCTCTGACCTTCGGCCTCACTCACTCCCCTGCCTGCCCCGCTGTCCCCCGGTCCCCAGCATGGCCCAGGCCTGCTCCAGATGGCTCCCATCATCAGGGGCCACTTGGGGCCGGGCCCACGCAGGACAGGAACACACCCCACCAGGCGCAGTAAGGCTCGGAAAGCGGTCACGGCAGCGGCGGGTCCCTCCACCAGAGGCAATGGGGCCTGGCCACTGCTGCTTTGCCAGGGGACCTGGGGGAGGTCTTGGGGTCAAAAGTGAGGCTCCAGCCCGGTCCTCCTCAGGCAGTTCTCACCGCTGTGAAGCGGAGCCAGTGGCTGGCCTTCCAAGACTCCGGAAAACCTGGCCAGCATCAGTGTCTGTGCAGCGTGGGGACACACAGGCCGGTCTCCCCGTGTGCCAGCTGCAAGGCACGCTCAGCCCAGGACCAGGAGCCCCAGGCAATGTCCCCTGGAGCTGAGCATCTCTGCCGTCTGAGCTGGAGCACACAGCTGGGCACCTTCTTATGGGCCACACCCCTGGTGGTGAGCTCTCTGTCGCTGGATGCATGCAAGCAGGGGAGGAGCCGTGGGGAGCCATGCCTGGGACTGGAAACCAGACTGATGGAGCCCTGCAACTCCAGGACTGTCCCTGGTGGAGCTGGCGGTCCGGACGGAAGGAGAGTAGCATGCTGGGTCCTTGTGGCGCACTGGAGGGCACAAGACTAAGGGGAAAACAGAGCCCGGGCAGGCATGGGAGGCGTAGGGCCCATGGCCTCATGGGGAAGGTGACAGTGTAGTGGAAATCTGAAGGCAGGGCAGCTGGGGCGATGTCTGGGCAAGAATGTTCCAGACGAGAGCATAAACAGCAGGAGCAAAGGCCCTGTGGTAGGAACAGACACATTCCTGGGACAGCATGGAGGTCACAACCGAAGTTGAGGAGCAGGACAAAGAAGGGAGATGAGGACCCCAGGCTCGAGGGTGAACCAACCAGCAGAGGACAGGGCGCCCCCCCCCAACACTCCGTAGGACAGGAGCTGACCACTTGGCAAAGGGTCCCTTCCCACCACGGGCGTTCCCAGAGGGGGAGGGCTGCGGACCTGGGGACAATGCCAGGGCCAAAGGGCTGGGGCTGGGGGCTGGATTTACGGCCTCCTCTGACCCCGGGAGAGAAACCAGCCTTGTTGGGCGAGACGGAGTTACCGGCGGCCAGCCTGGGGGTGGACGGCCAGGATGAAAGCCCCAGAGAAAGGATTAGCCGTGGCCCAAAAGGCCACGCAGGGCGCCATGGCAACCGCGAGGCCACGGAGCCCCGGGAGAAAGGGGCCCGTGTTAACCCGGCATGGCCTCCCCAGTAGGGCTGGGGGCTTGTTAACCAGCTTACCAGGCGGAGCCCGGCCCATTGACATGGAAATCCAGACCTGCCATCATCGGCCCTGAAAGGGCCTGTCGGACCCTGAACAGAGGCCGCAGAGGAGGGGGCCCCACTGGGCTGGCAGGGCAGCCGTGGGCAGGTGCTGGGCCCCCACCTTTGTCCCTGGCATCCCCGCACTACCAGGCGCGCACCGGGTCCGTGCTGCGGGGCCCCTGTCCTTGAGACTCACGTGTACGTGGTCCTGGTGGGGACACTCAGGCTTGAGAGGGGCCAGTAGTTACCCAGCCAGACGGCCACTGGATGGGGGTTGGAGGCCCTGTGATCCACGTGGCCGAGCCGGCTCACGCTGCACCCCAGGGCCGCACCGTGGGGTGGGGTGGGGTCTCCCGGGCCCTCTCCCTGGGGCTCCCTGCCTGCCGGCTCCTTCCACAGTGCTCTCCTGCCTCCATCTCCCCAGCCTCGCTCCCACTACCGCATGCGGGCTGCTTCCAGGCCTCGTGCGCGTGCCCAGAAAAGGCGCCTGAGTGATCGGCTGAAATAGCCCTTGGCCGGATGCAGGGGCAGCAACACGCCTGGCCTTCGGGCCCCATCTGTGCCTGGGGGTGGGGAAGTGTGGCCAGGGACGGGGTGCGGAGACAGCGGCTGCCCAGAGCAGGAGGCCCAGCCTCTGGCTGAGGAGAGACCCCTTGTAAGCGGAGATGTGCAGAAATGCATGGCAGCCCCAGGGGAGGGTGGGAACGTGTCTAAGCCCTGCTGACGGGGATTACGGCCATCTGGAAGCCCCTTGCTGCGGGTCTGCACCCTCGGGACTGCGGGCAGAACCCAGGGAGCTGGGGACAGCTGAGAGCCTGGGCAGAGGGTGGGTGTCCCCATCCGCGTGGTGGGGCGGCGGCAGGAGTGGGCATTGGGGGGCGTGGAGAGCCTCGGGTGGGCGCTGCGGCCGGCCTCCAGCGGCAAAGCCGGCTCCGCATGGCATCGGGCACATGGACCTCAGTTCTGCCAGACCTCAGTCCCTCCTCCTGGACAAGGGCAGAGTCCTGGGCTCAGTCCTGTCCCCTCCCGGAGGTGGGGAGGCTCCCACAGGCGAAAGGAGGTGCAAGAGCCTGGCCAGGGTGGGAACAGTGCGGGGGCTGGGGGGGGAAGCGGGCCCAGGGGCGGGTGTGGGGCCTGAGCGGCTTCTCCCTCCTGCCCCTCATGGCACCCCCCTCCCACCGCCAGATCCCGCGTCCTGCAGCCCTCCCTGGGGGGCTTTTACCCCCTCGGTCCCCGGCTCGGGTGCTCGCACATGTCACCCTCTACTGATGAGCAGGTCACACGTGGCTGGGGGGGAGCCCATGCACAGTGGTCGGCGAGCAGGCTGGCGCCCTGGACCCCAGCCCTGCCCCCCACCCGTGTTGGGTTTCCTCAGGGCAAGGCCCCAGCTGCACACAGCTGGTGCAGGCCGGGGGGCCAGGAACTTGAGAAGGATGTGCCCCCAGAGCTACTGACGAGGGGCCTCGGGCTGGGCTGGCTGGGCCTCCCCCTTGTCCTCAACCCCCCAGCTGCCATCTGCCTCTGTCCCTCCTGGGGGAAGAGGAGGGGCCGGGCCACATTCCTCTGCACGCAGCCCCTCCCCGCATCTGGCCTGCCCAAACCTCCTTCCTTTCCTCACAGGCCCTGTACCTGCCGGGAGGGGTCCCTCCCCGCCCAGCGCGCAGAGAGGCTGCAGCTCCCCCCCAAGGTCTCCCTGAGTGCGTCCAGGGCACCCACTGTGTGCCGGCTCAGGCGGCCCCCTCCACTCCTCACTCCTCAGAGACCTTGCAATTGGGGAGCAGAGTGGGTGCCGGGGGCCAGGGGCAAGGCCGGCTGGGCAGCAGGGAGAGAGGCACCGGGACAAAGGACTGGGCCAGATGGGCACCCCGCCCCCACCCTGCACCCTGGGTGGCACGGGGGCCTTCCACAGAGAGGCAGACAAAGCAGACCCTCTCCCACGTGTCCCGTGTGTGTTCTGAGTGGGACCGCAGCAGGAAGGAGGGGGTCTGTGCCCTCGCTGGGTCAAGGCAACCAGGGGCAGGATGGCAGAGCATGGGCCAGGGCCAGGGGACAGCGGGTGCCAGAGGCAGGCGCAGAAGCCCCAGCAGAGGGCCAAACTGAAGTGCCTTGTCCTCACTGACCCTCCGAGCCCTCTGCACATCCCACAGGAGGGGGTCCTGGGAGCCAGGCCAGAGACGGGTGCATAGGAGTTTGCTGGGCAGAGAAGGGCGCTTCTAAACTTCTGTGTGCGCCTGGTACTTCACTCACTCAGCCAGCATCTACCGAGTGCCACTCCGGGCACAGGGACAGAGAGCGGTCCAGGCAGGATGACCCCCACCCCCCCACCCCCCGCGGAGGGAGTCTTTTGGCTACTTGCTGTGAAGCCCAGGGAGTGAAAACAAGGACTGAGCCACACTGGGGCAAGACTCTTCAAGGGGAAGCTGGTAGGCATGGGGGGAGGGTATGTGCAAAGGCCCCGTGGCCAGAAGGCTAGAGTATACGAGGCCTAGGTTAGGGGGAGCTGCTGCAGTTTGCAGGGGGCGGTCTTCCCCCTCCATGTGCATCCCTCCCGCCCCCCGCCCACAACCAGGCATCTGTTCACGACAACCCGGGGCTGGAGGTGAGCCAGCATGGGGGGCTTGCCGTCAGGGCTGATGCCAGAGCACACGCGGGGCCGTGGGGGGCGGTGAGGGCCGCGTGTGTGCGGGGCATGGGAGCGGGCACACAAGGACCCGAGGACACCCAGCCGCATAGAGTCACACGGCAGAGGCACAGCAGAAACACGCGGACATCAAGCGGGCTGCTGGCCTCCCTCGTACCCTCTGCTGCGCCCCCCTGCGCACACCCCCGCCGCCACGCAGACCCCCTTCCCTCATCACCCCTTTCTCTGGCTCTTCAGCAAAGCAGTTGCTTGAAACTAATTGAATTTTCCGCCTGGGAAGGGCCCGGGGAGGTAAGGAGAGGTGGGGGCTGGGAAGAAGCTTGTTAACAGGTCTGGCCCTCCCCGCCCCACCCCTGCTCCCACATCCCCCTTCCCCCAGCCCCTCCCCGGCTGGGAACAATGGACAGACAGGACGCAGCCCCCACCCTGGGCACAGCCCGGCCTGCGCCCTAGTCCGGCCTGCCAGCCACGGCCCCCAGAAGCTGGCGTGGCTCCCTGGGCCCCCCCCGCACCCCCCCCCACAAGAACTCGGACTGGGGGGTTGCATCTGAGCGCGAACCAGACCGCGGATGCGGGGTCCAGCCTCTGGGACTCAGGACCCAGCCCCCTGCCCACATGGGAAGGCCGGGGTCTGGGTGGGCCCCCACTGGGGGGGGGGCGCTGGGGGCTGAGCGGGGCTGCTCTTTGGGGAGGAAGAAGCAGGCGAGGGTGCGTCCCTGCCCCAGAGCTCACTCCTGACATGCCCTCCCAGCCCGGCACCAGCATTTACAGTGTGAGGCGTGTGCGTGTGCGTGTGACGAGCAGGGGGCTTAGAAGGAGCAGCCTGGGGACACGGGGCCTGCGACCCTCCCTGCCTGCTCCCCCATCCCCACCCCAACCTCTCTCCTTTCCTGGACCCCAGCCCCCTCCATGGTCCACACACGGAAAATGCCCCAAATGTGCCCATGAAGCCCGCCCCGACCCCCTTTACTAGTCCCCGGTCGCACCGGCTTCATAGGTGCAGGGGAGCATAGGGGCCGCGGCAACCTTGGGAGCAAGATGAGGGACCCACACTGCTCCCTGGGAGCTGCAGGCGCGTGGCACCGGGGCTCTGGGGGCTGTCCCGGGCACGGGAGAGGGGGTCACTCCCCTCCCTCATTAAATAGAGGCCCCCCTGGCCTCTCCGGGGTCCCCAGAGACGGTGGGAGAGGGACCTCAGGCCCCACATCAGGGGCAGGGGACTGGGGAGGGCCGGAGCTGCCCACGAGCGGGTGGGGACCGAAGCAGATCTGTGCCCTCCTGCCAGGCTGCGGCCCAGAGGCAGGCACGCACACAGGGCTCGGGGTCAGGGGTCTCTCCCGCATCCCGACTCCTTCCCCCGCTGCGCCTGCGAGGCTGGTGGGGGCTCCGCAGGAGCCAGACCCCTCAGCGATATGACCCCGCAGACCCGGCGGGGTCCCAGACGCAGGGGCGGCCGGTCCGGGGGAGCCGCGGGGGCGGGGGGCCGGAGTGTGGGCATTGCCGTGGCTCTGAGAGATGCCGCCCGGCTGCCGGCCCTGCCCGCCTGGACCCCCAGGGACCTCTGGGGTGCCCGCCTCCCTTCCGGCCGTTCCCGTAGCCCCAGCCCACGAGCCCGGCACGCCTGTTCCCGCCTGCCTCTCGGACGGCACGCCGGGGGCCTCTGCCCTGTGTCGCTGGGGGCCACGTGCGGAGCCGGTGGGGGGACAGAGCTGGCCAGCCACTGTGGGGACAGGCTTCGGGCCCAGAGGACCACCGCGGCCCTGCGGGGACACGCAGATGAAACATCTGACTCTGCCAAGTCCTCACACCCAGCCACCCCTGCACACAGCCACACAGGCAGCCACTCACCCACACACACACACCTGTCCAGACACACACACCTGTCCAGACATACACACCTGTCCACACACACACTTGTACACACACACACCTGTCCAGACACACACACCTGTCCAGACATACACACCTGTCCACACACACACACACACACACCCCAAGCGTAGCTCAGCACTTCCGGAGTGCTGGCTGAGTCACAGGTCCTGACCACACGGCATCCTGTTCTAGGATCCCAGGGGCCCCCCTCAAAGGGAGGAATGCACGTCCTGGGGGGCACCCACGGGATTCACTGCCTGCCCTGAGGTCACTCCTACTGGCCACGAGGATACCACCCTGGGGAAGAGGTCCCGGAGGCCAGGGCGGGGGCACAAGGGCAGAATCCTGGGCGCTGTGTCCGTGAGGCTCTGAGAGGGAGGACGTGGTCAGAGGGGCGTGGAGAGAGCCAGAGATGAAGAGACGGAGACAGTGAGACACAGAATGTCAGAGACAGAGACAGAGACAGGGAGAGACATGGAGACAGTGAGACACGGAGACAGGGAGAGACAGAGACAGCCAGAAAGAGAGACAGCGAGACACAGAGAGGGTCCCAGCCTCTGGTGTGGGGCCCCCGTGAGGGGCCGGGGAGTCTGGCGTCCCCTTGCCTGTCCCACTGGGGAGATGGGGAATGAGGCTGTGGCAGCGTGATCGTCTTGGCAGTTGAGGCGAGAGCTTCCTCTCGGGGGCATTTTTTCCTCATCGAATCATCCTGGGCTCGGTCCAGGGCCCTCTCCCCAAGCCCTGGGTGACCGACGCGCCCCCCGAGACGCTCTGAAGCCGGCGAGGGGTCGGCCGGGGCCTTTCCCACAGCCCCCCCCCCCACCCGGGGCCCAGGCTCGCCCCCGCGCCGAGCTCCGGGGGCAGAGAGGGAGCGCGCGTGGGTCGGCGGGCCCACTCGGCCCCGAGGCCGTCTGTCCAACGGGGTAGCGGCCCCCTTGCAGCCCTCGGGGCCGACGCCGGGCCGAGCCCACGGAGCAGACGCCCCCAGCTCCACGGGGCTGAGGCCAGAGACCAGAGACCGGGAGGGTGGGCTGCGCCCATCTGGACGCAAGGAGCCCTTCTCTGCTCGTGTGCAGGGGCTGGTTTCAGGAGGGAGCGGTGAGCAAGAGGAAGACTGAGCAGGCAGAGTGGGAGGGCTTGGGGCCCCGGGCTGTGCCCCCAACACCTGCTGTGACTCTCCGGTCCTCGTCCCTCAGCGCCCTGCCCCATATGGACAGACGGATGGATGGACGGGCAGGGGATGGACAGCACAGAGGGAAGTCAGGCTGATGGACGGAAAGAGGATGCCTGGCCGGCCCGCTGACCGCACAGGCGGGCAAATAATGTACAGTATGGTGGGGGGAGGGGGTCGGAGAAACGCACAAGCAGACAGACAGACACACGGAAGGCCGACTTGGCAGGCAGAACAGAGCCCCCCAAAGACGTCCGGGGCCTCCTTCCTGGGACCTGTGACGATGTCACCTTCCACGGTCAAAGGGGCGTCGAGGATGTGGTTTGGTGAGACTAGAGACGGAGGGGGGATCCGGGTTCCCGTGGGTGTCCCCCAGTGCGGTCACAGGGGTCTTCGGCACGGGGTCAGGAGGCAGGTGCTGCCGGCCGCCGACGCTGGGGTGGGGGTGCTCTTGGAGCCTGTGGCCGGCCCTGAGCGGAGGGTGCAGGCGGCTTCCAGAAGCCGGAGAAAGCAGAGCCTCCGGGAGGAACACGAGCCTGCCGACGGCTTGATCTCCATTCCAGCCCGTCAGCCCCGCCCGCGACCCCAGACCCGAGGACAGGACGCGTTCGTCCGTGGGGCTCTCGCACAGCATGATGACACCACCACAGATCCCTGCGGGGATGGCCCGTGTGCGGGCGGGGCTCCGCCTGAGACCTACACTCTCGCCCCGGTGCTGCAGGCTGGGGCAAAGGCCCCCCGGCTGGACGGGAGTCCAGACACCCCAAGGTCCGAGATAACCACAAGCCCTTGTACGTGTGCGACACACGGCCCAGAACAGAGCGACAGAGCTGAGACGGGCAGAGGTACCCAGAGGCACCCAGAGGCAGTCTGTCGGGCACCCAGGTGGCCCTCGTGTGGAGGGTGATCGGGGGTGTTGAGGGCAGGTGCCTGAAGGGAGCCCCACCTTCCTCCTCCTGGGATCCTCATCCAACCAGTGCCCCTGCACTTGGGAAGGTGGCCTGGCGGGTGGGGAAGTCAGCGCCCCCACCAGCCCGGCCCGCCGAGCCAACACCACAGACCCCGTGAGCCCCCTCTGCCACCTGCACACGCCCACCCGCACATCCACGTGGACGCCACGCAGGGGAGGGGCTCTGCCTCCAACCTCTGACCTCGGCCGCGTCCCTGGCCCTCCCTGGGTCTCTGTCTCCCCATCTGTGGGCTGGCGAGCTTGGGCCTCTGGAGGGCCATCATGGGGGTGGGGGTGGGGACGGCAGTGGGGGCCGGGGGTCGTGGGGAGGGGGAGCGGAGGCCAGGCCTGGGGTGCGGTGGGGGCATCCATCCTGGCCCTCACTCATGTTTCTGACCCCCGGGCTCCCTCCCCCCGCACCCCTCTGGGGAGGGACCGTAATTAACTTCTTCCTGTTCAGATCAGGAGTCTGTTTCCAAAAACATATTTCGAAGGATTATTTTGCAAAGGAAATGTTTTTGAAAGAATCTCGTGTCCGTCCCAGCCCAGGGAAGTGGCAGCAGCAGTCAGAGCGCAGGGGGGGCAGGGGTGGGAGTGACCCGGGTGGCCCTGGTGGCCGCAGTGACCAGCCCGCTGGCCCTGAGCCTGACCGGGAGGGGAGGCCAAGGCCATGGTGGGAGGAGGGTCTCCACTTCCTCCCGCCCACTCGTGGCACTCGGCCTGCCCCAGGCCCCCGCGCTGTTGAGCTGCGTCTGGTGGGGGGGCTCTTGGGGGTCAGCATCCCTGGAAACCTCTCCTGCTCCCTGCTGGCCACGCACCCTGTCCCCCCTCTCCACTGGGTCCTCTCCTGCCCCCCGAGGCAGCGCAGGCTCTGTCCCGTCACCTTGGCCTTCCCCCAGGACGGCACCCTGTCCCCCAGGTGCGAGGCCGCCACGAGCCCAGCCCGCCCTCCTACCTTCTACTGCTCCCCAGGGCACCCTGCGGGCACCACCTTCTTGACCTTGGCCCTCACTCGGACGTCCCCTGGAAGGCGCTTCCTCACCATGGGAGCTAACGGGCAAGGGGTTTTTCTTTGCTTTTATTTTCTATCCTGAGAAATGTGATGGGAAGTTTCCACCATCGCCTGCTGGGGGTTGGTGGGGGTGGGGGGAACGGCCGTGGGTCTTCAATAGGAGGCGCCTCTCTTTTCTAGGAGGGGCTGTGGGCTGGGGGCTCCCCACACCCCATGGAGTCCTGCTGCTGACCACACAGACTCTGGACCAGTCCAGGCTGCCTACCTCCCCTTGGCCCGCCTGGCCTGTCTCCCCCAGGCCTGTTCCCCGCGTCCACCATGGACTCCCGGCCCCCAACACACAGCAAGCGTTCCCCAGGGGACTGCTGAATGCGTGGGTGGATCACAGGGCCCTGGCTTGTACGGAAGACCCTTTCATCCCTTAAGACCACCCCTCAGTGCCTTGTCCCAGAATCCCAGGCTGAGCCCCCGGCAGCCCCTCTCTGCCTCAGTTTCCCCTCCCAAACCCGCCTCTGCAGGGGTCAGGCCAGCACTGCACTCCTCAGGCTGGGGAAATTCCACAGGGCCGGCCACGGCGAGCCACGCCGGTCGGAAGACAGTCCCAGCCCCCTGGGGACCCAGCGCGGGGGCAGAACATTCTGTCAGCCTGCCGGCCAGCTGGGGGCATAAAGGCCACCGAGGGAAAGGCGCCTGGCCAGCCGTGTGCTCGCCTGCGGCTCACGCACCGGGGGCCTCAGACACGCGCTCAGCCTCTCTGCACCCTGTCCCCAACCTGGGAAAAAGGGCGGAGTGAGGAGATAACCCTGCGGATGTCTGAGCCCAGTGGGGCCCAACCTGGTCCCATGGGGTGGGCGGCCAGCCCTCACCCTCCACCCAGCCCCCACCGTCTGTAGCGCCGCCCATCCGCCACACGCCAGGGCTGGGGCTTGCTGCCCCGCCTCCCGCCCTCGCTCTGTGTCCCTCTCCCCGTCGTGTCCTCATTCCCAGCCCCCAGCCCGCGGGGGCTCAGTGGTGCTCGCGGCCCCGGGTTCCGGCACTCCGCCCCTCTGCAGATGTCCTGGAACTGGTGTGAGGTTATTTCGGGAGCTGGCGGTTCCCCTGGGCCTTTCCCGAGAGTCTTGGCGGGAGCGCTGGAAGCCAATGGGGGTCAGCCTGAGTGGGAGGGGGCAGGTGGCAGCGGGCCCGGACTGGGCTGTGAGGACACAGCTCAGGGCTGCGACATCCTGATGTCTGGAGGGGAGGGGGCAGCAGTCGAGGGCTCCCTGGCTGTGCCGGGCCTGAGCCCTCCCGAGAGGGTTCTAGAGTGGGGGGGACCCAGACCAGCTCATTTCCCACCAGCTGGCCCGGCCCTGGGGGGCTGGGGGGGGGGGGACGACACCAGAGGCTCATCGTGTGGCCCCAGCCTGTTGGTCTCACAGATGTGAGACCTCCGCTCCCCTCCACGACCTCACCTCACACTACCCCTGCCTCCCACACCCCAGCCCCGCCAGCCTGCTGGCTGCTCCCGCCCCAGGATCTTTGCACCTACTGTTCCTTCTGCCTGCTCATTCTTCTCAGGTCTCCTGGGCTGGCTCCTTCTGAACATGAGGTCTCAGGGCAGGGGTCACCCCCCCCCCGAGGGCCCCCTCCCAGCTCTGGCCCAGGGCTCCCACCCCTCCCCTCCTATCCTGTCCGTTCTGCCCTGTTCCACAGAAGCGAAATGCAAGCCATAGATGTAATTTGACGTTTTCTAGTGGCTGTGTTAAAAAAAAAAAAAAAAAAAAAGGCTCATAAGGGGCACCTGGGTGGCTCAGTCGGTTAAGTGTCCAACTTTTGGTCTCAGCTCAGGTCTTGATCTCAGGGTCGTGAGTTCAAGCCCCAGGTGGGGCTCCATGCCAGATGCGGAGCTTACTTTAAAAAAAAAACAAAAAAACTTTTTAAAACAGGTGGAATTAATTTTAATAATATATTTTACTTAACCCACTACATCCAAAAATAATTTCATTTAACAAGTAATCAACATAAAACTTATTAACGAGATTTTTTTTTTTTTTTGCACCGAGTCTTGTAAAACCCATTACAGCAGCTGCGTGGGTACTTGTGGTCGGTTCCTACCAAACCGGACTTCCCGGCTCTGTGCTACTGTCCTAGTTCACTTTCTTTCTTTCTTTTTTTTTTTTTATTTATTTGACAGAGAGAAACACAGCGAGAGAGGGAGCACAAGCAGAGGGAATGGTAGCAGGAGAAGCAGGCTTCCTGCCGAGCAGAGAGCCCGATGCGGGGCTCGATCCCAGGACACTGGGATCTGACCTGGGCCGAAGGCAGAGGCTTTAACCCACTGAGCCACCCAGGCGCCCCTCCTACTTCACTTTCGAGCCCATACACATCTAGAATGTTCCATGCCCTTGTTGAGCTATTTGTTATCCATCTGTCCCGCTGCAACACACATCCGTCTTGCCCCCCACAGGGCTGTGCAGCGAATGGGAGTCGGTGTGGTCTGTGCCCCTCCCCGCGTGCCTCATCCCCACCCGGGAGGGGACACGCCTCCAGGTGGCACGGCAGCATTGTCCACACAGTAGGGGCTTGGACCCACACCTGCTGTCCCGGACCCTGGCCTGCTGCCAGGGGAGAGCCCTGGGGTCCCCGAGGCTCCGGCACACCCCAGCTTCAGGCCCCCCGCAGCCTAGCCCCAGGAGCCCCGCCCCGTCCCGCACAGCTGGCCCCCGGTTCCTGCCTTGCACAGGGCCTCCCACGGGCTCTCATGCCTGGCCCAGGGCCTCGGGACCCAGGCAGCCCTTTAGGTGGCCCGTCCGGGCTAGTTGAGCTCCCTCCGAGATGGCTGCCATCCTGGTTCACTCACTGCCAGTGTCCCCTGAGAGGGTCCCCTAGTGCCAGCCACGCCCCAACCTCCCCCGGCCAGGGCAGCCTTGCTTCTGTGCCCTGGCTGAGCCTCTGGGCCATGCCCACGATCCCACAACCCCAGATAGAGATACCGGGGCCCTGGAAAGGGGCCTGTCAGAAGCAGATGGGTCTGCTCTGATTTGTAGGGCGCGGAGGGCAAGGCGAGGAGCAGGAGGGGCGGCCCTGTGGGTCCCTGCAGGGGGAGGCCAGGCCACGTCTGCTGTGTGTCCTTTGCCTGCAGCTAGCCAGCCTATGCCAGCCGGAGGGGTGGTGTCGAAATAGGCAGCGCCTGCCTGGCCTCAGCGCCAGCCAAGCCTTATCAGCCCCTGGATGCCCCCCGGGCGAGCAGATTCTCTGGGTGATAAGAGACTCAAGGGCGGGAAGCAGGAGACACCCGGACAATGCCCAGGCACTGAGTGGGCGGCTGGGCCAAGAACAATGCCGGGCCGAATTAGGGAAGGGGAAGGTGGCGCCTGGCAGGGAAGGCTGGAAGGGCTGGACCCCCGCCAGGCAGCAGAGGTGGGGGGGCCACATGGCTTCCCCAGCCCGTCCTGGCCCCTCACACTCCCACAGCTCTGCCCTCCCCAGGGCCTTTGCACCTGCTATTTCCTTTGCTGGCCACACTCTTCCCACCCCACCCCCCGCCCCCCGGCAAGCCCTTCCTTTTCTGGGCTCAGCTCAAAGTCACCTCCTCCAGGAAGTCTCCCTGACCTGCTGGTATCAGGTCAGGCCCTCCTGGACACAAGTATCCCTCCCCAGATTTCCCTTCAGAACCTGATAATTGGATAACGTGAGGCTGGATTTGTCATTGAA
>CM053621.1:30057213-30073697 GCA_028646535.1 Procyon lotor | reverse complement strand
CCGCGCTCCAGTCTTGGGTCCCCCACCTGCCCCTAGACTGGTCCCCCTGATAGGGAGCCTCCTTCCTTCTCCTTTCTCCTCCAGCGCAGACACCCCCCTCTGGCTGGCCCAGCCCTCACCCATCCACCCCGCACAGGCCCTCTCTAACATGAGCTCCCTCGGAGATCCTGTCCGGCGCCCACACAGCTCTGGCTCATGGGATATGCCCCGTGAACGCTCCGTGATGTGTGAGCACACGGTCAGGGAGCCCTGGTCGACCCCAGTGCCTTTGCACTTGCTGTGTCCTCTGGCGTCTGCCCACGCTGCCTCCCCTGCTCTCCTTGACTGTCCGGCCCAGGTGTGTTCCCTGGTCAGCTCGATCTCCGTCGCCTTCCTCTGTTTTTTCCTGCTGATCCTGATGGGAGCTACCCATGTCTGCTTACAGTCTGTGCTCAGGATACCATGGGCTCAGCGGGCAAGCCTGGGTCTGTCTTGCTCCCGTTCTGTGCCCAGGGTCCATCAGGGGGCCTGCAGCCCCCATGTGCTGCCAGCCGCATGAAGGGGAGGGTTTGGGGGCTGCTCGGGAGGACCGTGAAGGCGGGCTGACCTGAGGATTCCGAGCAGGCTGTCCGCCCAATGCCTGCCTCTCGGCAACCTCGGCACGGGCTCCCACTGGGCCCCTCCCCTCTCTCTGTATCTGAGGGGTTGCCAGGCCTAGCCCAGCCTGGACGACGCGCCAGCCCCGAGTCCCAGATCCGGGACCAGCAGGGGCCAGAGTGGCTGCCCAGACAGAAGGATGCTCCGTAATCAGCGACCCAGGGAGGGTCCGCCGAAGTCAGGAGAGCCCTGAATGGGAGGAAGGTTCCCCAGCATCCGGCCCTCCCTCTCCAGGGCTGACTGCTTGTCCCTAGGCACACCCTGGAGGTTCACGGCCCCCAGCCCCTTCTGAGGGCGACGAGAGCATGAGGACTGTCTCTCCCTCCGTCCCGGGGGGCCGGGGACACCGAGAGGGTCAGGGCAGGTGCAGGGAGGCCCCGGGGCTTCAGCCCACTCCGGGGACGGCAGGAGCGGCCGAGGTCAGGGCAGGCTCGGGAGGAAGAGCCAGGAGGGGATCGGGATGGACTCTGAGGGAAGCTGACTCAGCCCTCACAAGCCCTACTTCTCCGGCAGCGCCTTCCTGGTGGGGCCAACCTTCCGTCCACGCTGCCGCCGCCGGCCGGACAGGAAGCGCGTGGCGGGGCCGCGCCCTGGCCTCAGCCTCCCACCTTGGCCCTGCTGCCTCTCTGGGGAGCGAGGCTGAGGCCAGCCGGGCTGCCTCCCCATTTCCAGGTCCGCAGCCGTGCCGGAGGGAAGGAGCCCGCTCCGGCCGCAGGGGTGCGTGCGCGCAGGCGCGTGCTCACCCACGTGCCCTCTGCAGGCGCTCACGTGTGCTCTCCAGCTCGCGCGTGCGGGCCCTCACCCTTGCACACGGGCTCCCCTGCCCACGGCCTCACGTGGAGGACCTGTGTCTGGGGGGCAAGAGTGTGCTCGGGGCCTCTCCCTGCCCGGCTGGCCTCAGCCCTGCGGCCCTGCACGATGGCCCCCATCCGATCCGATGCGACGGGATCCGCAGGCCCTTGGGCCTGCAGCTGAGGAAGGGGAGGGCGATGGAGAGCCGGGCCCTCAGGCCTGGCCGCAGGGGTGTCCCACCCGCCCTCCAACAGCCCTACTCATCCCCACCCTTGATTCCTCCAGGAGGAAAGGCCGGCCCCGAGGTCAGCTCCTGAAGGTGGTAGACCCCGCTCCCTGCTCTCCCTGCCCCACCTCTGCTTTCACAGCAGCAGGGCCTGGCCCGCGGCTCCGTCAGCAGAGGACAGCCTTGCAATCGGAGCCTGGCCAGAGGGACTAGAAGGGGCGGAAGAAAGCCTCCAGAGGGGTGGGGAGCTGTGGGGGGCAGCGGGAGGGCCGCCGTGCACACGGGTGAGGCCCCGCTCAGCCCCCGCTCTGCTCACTGGGCTGCCACGGGGAAGGACTGCCTTTCCTCAAGTGGGGCACGAGGGACCTGGCGGGGTCTGAGGACCCAGGGTGCGTGCAGCCCAGCCCGCCGGGCCAGAGTCCCCGAGACCCCGTGTGGATGCGCGTCTGCACGGGCTCTGGCCACCCCCAGCCCAAGGCCCCTGTGGCTGGGAGGCGCATCCCTGTCTGGCCCAGAATGCCTCCATTCCCACGCCATCACAATGGCCACACCACAGGGCCCCCGGGGACGGAACCTAATCTCAGGCTATTGAAGACCTGAACGCCGAGGCCCCCGGCCCTGGCCCGCAGACAGCCCCGCCCAGGACATCTGATCCACCGCCGCCCTCGCCACCAAGGGGGACACTGTCTCCCCAGGGCCCCCCCCGCCCCACTGGCACAGACGAGGAGGGAAACTGGGTCATTGGGGTAGAGTGACAGCAGTGGCCGGCAGGGATGACACCAGAGAGGGGGTGGCCTTGACAGGCAGGGCCAGGGATCTGCCCCAGGACACAGCCCACCGGAAGCCAGGGACCGCCCTCAGAACCCCACAGAGGGCCTGAGGTTTGGGGGGAACAGCAGAGACGAGAAACGACCAGCATGTAGTGTTGGGGATGGAGCTGAGACCGGGGACCCTCCACCCTGAGAGGTGCCCGTTGGCCACACTGCTCCCCGCCCCTCCCGGAGCAGGCCAGCCGCGCCTTCCCCCAAGGATGCCTAGCTCCTGCTTGGTTTCCCGGCCCTCGGAGAGCATCCCGGGGCAGCCAGGAAGTCAGGCCCGGCCAGGAGCTGCTTTTGCAAGCAGAGAGCCAGCCCTCTGCTGGCTGCGGTCCGATCGGCATCAGCACCCTGCCCCTGAGCTGAGCCCCGCGCCCTCCTGCAGACCTCGCTGGGGGGGGGGGTGGAGCCGGCCCCCCAGGACTGCAGGATTCCCTGCGCTGCTGGGGACCCACAGGAGGTGTGAGCCTGTAGATTCTTGCTCTCCACGGTGGCTGGAGACCCACACCCACCCCTGCATGGCCTTGGGCTGGACCCCGCTCGCTCCCTGTGAAATGGCCTTCGCCCTTATTGCCCCTTCGTAGGTCTAGCAAGTTCTTAGCTCTGTTCTGGGTGCTAGAATGCGTGCTGGGGGCCGGGAAGGGAAGAGATAAGAAGGCGTGAATCCAGAAAGCTTCTCCAAGGAGGTGGCGGCGGATTCGGGGAGGCCCGGATGGAGGGGCTGAGCCTTCCAGGCAGAGGGGGCGGCAGAGGAAGTCGGGGGCTGGCAGGCAGGGAATGCCAGGTGTCAGGGCCAGCCCTCCCAGGCGGGGAGCGGGGAGGCAGGGGTGGCATCAGACCAGGAGCCCGCTTCTAGGATTTGGGGGCCAGCCCTCATGTCCATCCAAGACCACAGTGCCCACTCCTCAGTAAGCCCACACTTTGGGCATGGGCCGGGCCTGGAATTATGATGACTTCCCATCCCAGGCGGCCACGGACTCCGTGGCCTTCACGATGGTCCAGAGGGCCGGCTGGCTTGAGCCCTGCCTTCTGGACCTTGGCCCCGTGGAGGAAGCTGCCTGGGAGGAGAAAGCGGCCCGCTGGGCTCTTGCCGGCCTAACGTCACTGTCAGGCACAGTGGCCGCCCGAGGTGGCCCCAGAGCTGCCTGGGACATGGCTGCCCTGCCCATCCCTGCAGCTTCCTCTGGCACCGGGGACATTTAGGGCCTGGGCAGCCCCGAGCCAGGCCCTCCCCACCCTGGGTGCCTCGGGGAGGGGGTGCCGGACAGGAGGGCGCTTGGGAGTCCACTCGGGCCCTTTGCTCGTCAGCCCTGACCCAAACGTGTTCCAGAACTGGGGTGGGGGCACCCGGGGCTGACAACCCTCCCCCACCACTGTGTGACCCAGACCAGCTCACTTCCCTCCCTGAGCCTCAACTTCCTCATCTGCAAAACGAGAGCGGGAGACGCGCCCTGCTAAGGCTGTCACCCTGGGCCCCCCTTTCCCCTCCACTTTCCTGCCCCCCCAGGCCCCCCTGCCGTTGGCCGGGCTGGCGTGGGTGCCATCTCTCTAAGGCCTGGTGGGCACAGGGCGGCTCAGCCGGGGCCCCGTGGGAGGAGGGGAGCCCTGTGCTGGGGGCAGGCGCTGCGCGGCGGCCCCCCAGCGTGGCAGCAGGAGGAGGGGGGCCCCGGGGAGCCCAACCTGGCAGGCGCTCTAGAAGTTCCGTCTCTGCTTCTGTCAATACGAGCCTTCCTGTTTTGGAGATTAAACCTCGGCTGAGCAAACAGCTTTCAAGGAGGCCCCTCCCCGCCACCTTCCCAAACCGGGCCTGGCCTGGCGAGAACCACCTGGAGGGTGGGGGGCGGGGGGAGGGGGGTGACAAGTTCCCCGCTGCTGCTCACAGCCTCCGCGCCTGTCAAGCCGGGGACCACAGCACCGGCGCCCGGCCCCAGCCCCCACTGAGCTCCGCCAAGGCCACCGCACCCTTGGCCCCCGGTGTCATCCTTCCGCTCCCGGCGGGAGCTCTGTCCCAACAGCCCTGCCCACGGCATCCTCTGCCCTCACGTAACCTCCTGCAGGGACTGGGGAGCCAGCTGCGCCTGCGGCCCTCACCACCGGGCATGGCCCTACCTGGTGGGGACCGGGGGCGTGGCCGGGGAGCCACCCCGAGCGCCCCACGGGGGCCGTGTCTCTGGAGAGAGGCCCGTCGCCTGGCCGGGCGCTCTTCCCTCGGCCCACCTGAGGCTGGGCTGCGTAATTCCTTGTTTGGAGCCTGGCTTGTACCCTGTTGGGCATTCAGCAGCGACCCAGGCTCCTAGTGACCCCACGGCTCGTTCTGCCGCACCCCAAATGTCTCCCAGAGCCCCAGATCGTGCCGAGGCGGAGAGCCCCTGGGCCAGTCCCCGCTGGCCCCACGTATACAAGGAAACCAGGCTGCAGAGAGAGGCCCGGCCTTCCTCGGATGCAGGCCTCGGCCCGTCTGTCCTGCCCCCCTAGCCTCCCTCATCCCTGCCCACCTACCTCGGGGGAGCCTGGCCCTGCCGTCCGCCAAAACCCTCCCCGGACCGAGCTTTCCTGTTGGGAGCCACGCAAGGAAGGGAGGAGGGAAAGTGAAGGCCTGGCCGCAGGGACACAAGGCCTGGAGGGAGGCGCAGGCTGGACTCCTGTTGTCTCAGCGGGACCTTCTCGAAGGCAGCCCGAAGGCAGCCCGAAGGCAGCCCTAAGCACATCCCTTTGGCTCACAGACCTTCGGCAGCTCCCCATTGCCTCTCCAGCCTGACCCTAAGCCAGGACTCGGAGGCTCCTGCTCGCCTCTCGGGCTTCACATCCCACCGCTCGTGGAACCACACCCCTCCCAAAGTGCACCGTGTCTCCAGACCCGCGGCACCCCTTCCCTGCCTTCCCACCCACCCCTGCCCGCTGAGCCTTGGAGCTACTGGTCAGTGGTCACCATCTTTCCCTGGGAGCCTTGTCAGAAGCCCCCGACTCCCAGCCCTGGCACACAATGGGTTCCCCCTCGCCCAGGCCCCCGGCCCCCTTGGGCTTGACCCGCCTTCCGACCCTACCACGCTCGACCTGTTTGGAGGACGGCTGGGGGCCTGAGGAAGACATCCCCGGGGCCGGAGCTGTGTCCGGGTCACCCCCTCAACTACCCCAGAGCCGGGCAGAGCCGGGGGTGAACAAAGTGCCCAGGGATCCTGTTGAATGGCTGGGCGATGTGGACAGATGGATGGGTCCCATGGTGGTGGCTCATCTCTTTGTGGCTGTGATGGCCACCCCTGGGCACGTAACCCGGCCTAGCCCTCACTTCCAGGGCAGCCAGAAATAGGTATCAAGGCCACGTCCTTCTCCACCCCAGTGAGGGAGGGCACTTACTCCTTACCCAGCTCCCCTCCTGTGGCCAAGAAGGAGCCTGAGGTCAGGGAGTTCTGGAGATGAGGCCAGGGTCCCACAGTGAGCAGGGCCCCCCCGGGCCAACACTCTGATCCCCACCACCTCCGTCCGGCCAGGGGCCCCTCCCTCCATAGCCCCCAGGGTCTGGGCCCCCGGACATGGGCGCAAGGTCGTGACTGGGGCGAGGGGTCACGCCGAGGGCCTGGCAGGTTCCAGGACAGCCACGGCCCACCCCGCGGCCACAGCACAAGCCAGCCATTCTTGGCGAGACAAAGGCTGCCTCGGATGAAGTGGCTCTGGTGTCTCCCCGATGGGCGTCTGGCCGCTGCGGGACATCTGTAATGTGTTCTCGTGGCCGCTTCCGGGGGCTGCAAATCGGATGGGCCCAGTCTGGCCCCCCGCACGGAGCCACCAGGAGGGGATGCAGCTGCCAGGCCTCCTCCTCCTGCCCACGGCTGCCAGACTCCCCCTCCCCGACTGGCTGTGGGGTCAGGGGCATGCCTCTTCTCCTCTCCGGACCCCCATGTCCCATCTGCAAGACCAGCAGTCCGAGTGAGACTTTTAGAAGCCTTCAGGCGGGCGGGTGTGGAAACGCTCCCAGTGCAGGCTGGGCACACAGTATGGGGTCACTGAGAACTCCTAGGGCATCAGGCCTCGTTCCTGTGCCAGCCCAGAATGCAGCGGGCAGTCATGCCTCCTTACCCTGAACCCACACTCCCTGAGGCTGGGGACTTGTGGGAAAGAGGCTGGGGTGCTCCCTTGGGCCTCCATATGTCTATATCTCTCCATCCACCTGTCCATCTGTTCATCCATCTGTCCACCCAGTCTCTTCATCCATCCATCCAGCCAGCCAGCCAGCCACGCTATCTGTTCACCCACCCATCCATCCGTCCATCCATCCAACTGTCCATCCATCCACTCACCCAATCTCTCCATCCATCCGTCCATCCATCCAACTGTCCATCTGTCTGCTCGTCCAATCTCTCTATCCATCCATCCATCCATCCATCCATCCATCCACCCAATCTGTTCACCCACCCATCCATCCGTCCATCCATCCAACTGTCCATCCATCTGCCTGCCCAATCTCTCCACCCATCCATCCATCCATCCATCCATCCACGCAATCTGTTCACCCACCCATCCATCCGTCCATCCATCCAATTGTCCATCCATCCACTCACCCAATCTCTCCATCCATCCATCCATCCATCCATCCATCCATCCATCCACCAATCTGTTCACCCACCTATCCATCCGTCCATCCATCCAACTATCCATCTGTCTGCCTGCCCAATCTCTCCATCATCCATCCATCCATCCATGATCTAACAAATATTTCTCAAGTACCCAATACATGGCACATGCTGCCCCAAGCACTGGGGCACAGCCCAAATGACAGCGTTTCTGCCCTCACACAGCCAGCAGCCAGCACCTTCCCAGCCATCAACAGACACTGCTGTCTTTTTGTCTTTTCATCCATCCATCTGTCCATTCCCTTACTCCCCTGTTCAGCCAGTGTTTACTGAGCATCTAAAACTTCGGGCCAGGCACCGATGGGGATCTCGACGTGGCCCCTGTCCTCACGGAGCTCCAGGCTAGCTGGGGGAGGGGGGGCAGTCAGGGAAATGGATAATTACAGTCTCCTGTGGTCAGTGTCAGGGTGGGGCGGATACCACATGGAATTGGAGAGGACTTCCTGGAAGAGGTAGCACTTAGCTAGCTTTGAAGGGTATCCCCTGAAGCCTTACTCGGCCACCTACGCCAAGTCCCCTGGCCACTCTGCCCATGCCAGGACCTGGGTTCAAGCCAGAGGGCCAGGCTACTGGTGGTCATTGCCGCTCCACGCCTGCAGAGTACCAGCCCAGGGTGGGCAGGGCGGGGAGGGCAGCAGCCACACCCTATTACAAAGTCAAGTACGACCCCGAGCTCCACAGAGAGAAGGAACTGGCCCAAGATCACACAAAGCGTGGCCTGGGGGTGAGGGGCTCCGGGCGGAGGGGGTATGCAGGCAGGCCGGGCCAGGGGCTCTGCTCACAGCTGTAGACTGTCTATTCTCGTGAGGGCAGCGCCCGCCCAGCGGCAGTAATGGGAATCAGCTGCCACCGCCGCCGGCTGCACCCTCTCCCCCTGCCATGGAGCCCGCTGCACCCGGCTTCCGAGCCAACTCCTCTTCCTTACGTTGCCTCCTGCCAGCAGGACTCTTTGTCCGGAAGCTTCTGGGCCCTGTGGCCAGGCCACTCCTCGCCTGTGAGGGGGCCCGCGGGTGCATCTAGAAGGCTCCCTTACTGCTAGGTATCCTCTCTCGTGCCCTCACGGCAGCATAGGGGGCGGCCACCCTCGTGTCCATCCGTCCAGCGGGGCTGCACGAGGCCCAGCTCCAATGCAGAGTTTTGGTCTCCGGGCTCGGCCACTGGGTTGGAGAGGACTCGCTCCGGGGACATGGTACAGGCCTGCCTCGGCTGACTTCCTGCGAGTTAACGGTCCCCCACTCTATCTCTTGGATCTTCCCAGGGAGCAGACAATCCAGACGAAGCCAGCCTCAACGCCCCCAGGAGCCCGTGGAGAAGCAGCTTCTAGAACCTGGTAGGACCGACTCCATCCATGGGAGGCCCCAGGCTAAGCCCCAGCAGGGAAAGCAGGCCTAGACTCAAGTGGGGGCACCATTCTGCCTCCGAGCCTGGGGGGGGGGGCAGAGTAGAGCCCCACGGGGCTTCATGGTCACGTAGGCCCCCTTTCCTTGGCCACCTGCCTATAACATCTTCAGCGGGCTGCTCTGAAGCCATCCAGACACCCGCTGCCCCGGAGCCCACGCTGGGGCCGCTGGAGACACTGTGGGATCAGCTGCCCAGGAGGCACGCTGACCCACGGCCCCGGGCAAGAGGGCCAGGCTGCCTGCCTGTCTGACTGTTTGCCCACGAGCACTTTATCTGGTGGATGGTAGCGTTATCCTCAGCTACAGGAGGAAAACTGAGGTTCAGAGTGGGAACATCCCAGGCCCGAGGTCTTGGAGCAGAGAAGGGGCCCCTCTGTGCTTGCAAGGCCAGCCAGCTGACTCCAGAGGTGTCCCCGATCCATGGGCTGTGCCCAGCCTGCCCGCAGCCTCCACTCCCAGCCCCCTCCCCAGGACCCTAAGGCTCCCAGTACCTCCCCTTCCCCCATGGCTGTTTGGCTCAGTTGCTCCATGGTGGGAGCCTTTGGGTCTAGGGCAAGGGCGGGGAGGAGAGCACCTCAGGCTGGGGAAGGGGGCAGCGGTGGCTAAGCCGGCCACCCCCTCACAGTTTTTAGACCTCAAGGAGTCACCACGAAATTCCATTCTCCTGACAGCAAAGAAACTGAATCATTCTTGCCAAAGCCCACGGCCCCCACAAGAATGCTGTAAGGCTTTGTCCTGCTGTTCCCAGACAGGCAGCCGCCCCCGGGCGCCCCCACTCCCCAAGCCGGGCTGCAGGGAGGCGCAGGACAGCTCCTGCCAGCCCCTCTCTGGACAGTTACTCCCTCTCCTTTCTCCCCTTGTGCAAGGCAGCGGTCCCCTGAGCTGCACCTTGCTTTCTGTACAATGGGCACGCTGCTCCCGCGGTCTGGTGTGTCAGAGGCCCTGTAGCCAGGCCACAAGTCTGAGAAAGTGGGGAGGGCCATCCCATGGGCAAGACCTTGTCAGGTGGGCGCGTGGGGTACCATGGTGGGGTGCTCTTAGAGAGCACTCAGCATCTAGAGGGTACCGAGCATGGGCGCCGCTGCCCTGAATCCCAGGTACGGGGCACAGCTCGTGCAAAGATTTGGGGGCTTGAGGGTGCTTGGGCTGTTGGGAATGGGGAGGATTGGAGGGTTCAGCAAGAAATGAGGCTGAAGCCGTTCAGCAAGACACGAGGTCAGGATTTGAACTCAGAGCAACGGGGAGCCATGGAAGAGTCTGATCTGTTGGTGTGTCAGGGGTCGGGGGAGGTAGGATTGGAGCTCTCGGTTGCCAGGTGCAGAATAAGAGAGAGCAGGTAGACGGGGGACAGGGAGCCCAGGCTGCAGACTGCCCACGTGGTCTAGAGGAGAGATGAAGATGGGGGAGGGGACTCCTGAAAATAGCCCAGATATGAGCTCCATGGGAGTTGGTGGTGGGGCAAGGGACATGAGGACTTGGGACTTGAGCTGGGCTGGGGCTCAGCCGACTGGGGGCAGCCCATGCAGCCAACCATAGGGTCCTTTTCTCCCCTGCCCCCCCCCACCCCTCCAGCTGCTTCCAGGCTCAGAGGCTGGGCTCTGGCTGATGGGGGAGGGGTTTATGGCAGGAGGTGACACCACGGGAGACTTGTCACTTGGGCATGGCCGGCACCATCTGCTCCGGCATCTGCCTGCCCGAGGTGGCGCCTGCTAATTACTTGGGGGGGGGCAGGAAGAGGCCTGGGAACCACTATCCCCCCGTCACACCCCATGCCAGAGGGGCTGGGGTAGGGCCCCAGGACCCGAAGAGCAAATGGTGGAGCGGGAGTGGGCAGACATTTCCCCAGTAAATCCTTCCAGAGCACCTACTATGCTCCAGCCCTGACCTTTGGGTGCAGGAAGGGGGACCCACTGCAGGCAGAGGGCTAAGCGCTGGGAGAACCGGCCAGTGGGCAGAGTGAGCGCTAAATGGGCCCTGGGGCCCTGGTGGTCGTACGGGGCCTCCTGAGCAGGGGATGTCCGAGCCGACAGCCAGGGGAAGGAGGCGCAGCCAAGCGGAGAGCCGCCCCCAGCTGCGCTTCCGGAAGATGCTGAGGGCAGGGAGCTCGGACCCTGAGCCCCCGCCTGAGGGCCCCTGGCCACTTCCGGGCCCCTCGCCCCTCACCCCTCATCCTCACGCCGGGCTGCTGGCGCGCATTCCTGCCGCCCCTGCTCGTGCGGTGGGCCGGCCCGGCCCGTGGGAAGGCCTGGGGGTGGGGGCCGCCGTGTGCCGGGAGGCGGGGCGGGGGCCCAGCTGGGGCACATCTGGCCTGAGCGTAGAGGGACCAAATGGGACAGAAAGCAGCCTTTCATCCGGCGAGGGGCGGGGCGACCTCAGTTTCTTCACGCCACGGGGCGCCCGGGGTCCTCGGGGATCAGCTCCCATCCCGCCGCTGGGCTGGGATTCGAGGAAATTAGCTCAGGCGGCGCGGGGCGGGGGACGGCGCTGAAGATGGAATTTAATACAGGCGCTTTCTCGGTGGAAACACGTGTCCCTGCCCGTGGCCGGGGGCTCGACTCGTTCTCAAGGTTAACCACCGGGCGCCGCCCCTCTGCTTGGCACGCACCACCCCACGGGGAGGACGCCGGGCTCGGGCGGCGCAGTGCCCGGCGAGGGACTGAGGACGCCCCCTGCGGGACTGCGGAGCCCGAAGCCCCCGCGCCACAACCCCGGTCACCGCGCCGAGGGCGCGCCCTTCCGCGTGCCAGACGCCCCGTGCGGCCCCCGCCGGCGCTGGCCGGCCTGGTTTCCCCTCCGGGGCCCCCGGGGCGGGCCGGACCCAGGGCCCCACGCCCCCCGACCGCCCGCGCGGGACGACCTGGGCGGGGCGGGGCGTGCACGTGCTCTCAGGGGGCGGGGGTGGCGGCGCCCGCCGGGCCTTTCCCAGACCCCCGCCGCGGCCCCACGTGGGCGCTGCGCGTCTCCGCGGGGAGACCCGCTCGAGGCCCCGCCCCGGGGCTCTGGAGCCAGTGAGCGCGCTGCGGGGGCGGGGCCTCGCGGAGGGCCACGCCCACAAGAGGGCGGGGGTCCGGCGAGGCGCTTTAAGAGCGCCGGGCGCGGGCAGTGGACAGCTGAACGCGCCGCGGGAGCCGGGGAGCTCGCGCCGGTGTGCGGGGCGGGGCAGGGCGCGCGGGGCAGGGCGCACCGGGCAGGGCGCGCCGGGGGTGCCACCCCACCATGCTCAAGCGCTGCGGCCGACGCCTGCTGCTGGCGCTGGCGGGCGCGCTGCTCGCCTGCCTGCTGGTGCTCACGGCCGACCCGCCGCCGCCCCCTGTGCCCGCCGAGCGCGGCCGGCGCGCGCTGCGCAGCCTGGCGGGCCCCGCGGGGGCGGCCCCGGCGCGCGGGCTGGAGGCGGCGGCGCTCACGCGCGAGGTGCACAGTCTGTCCGAGTACTTCAGCCTGCTGACTCGCGCGCGCAGAGACGCGGGCCCGCCGCCCGGGGGCGCCCTCCGCCCCGCCGACGGCCCCCCGCAGCCCCCCGCCGAGTCCCTGGCGCCCCACGACGTCTTCATCGCGGTCAAGACCACCAGAAAGTTTCACCGCGCGCGCCTCGACCTGCTGCTGGAGACCTGGATCTCGCGCCACAAGGAGATGGTGAGCCCCCACGGCCTGGGCGGGGCAGCGCGGTGCCCTCTTGCGCAGCGCGTGGTGGTGTCCGCCGGGCGCCGGGCTGCACCTCCGTCCAGCTACCGGGAGAACCTGGGGGTAGCGGCGCCAGTCCGTCCCTTTCCAGCCGGGTCTGCCTGATGTGGCCACTCTCCCCGTTGAGTTGTGCAAGTGTCAGACGGGGACCGGCCCCATCCCACTTGCAGAGCCCTGGGTGGTGTGTGTTGATCCTACACCAGCTGCTATTGCTTGGGTTAGTGCTCTGTAATGTTTCTCCCCCTCCCAAATATTGGAGTTCATTAATAAGGTGCTATTGGCCCCAAACCTTCCCAAGGCAGAGTCTTCGCGGGGCATCACCTGGGGCCCTGGGGAGGAAGCCTCTTTCCTGAGTGGTGGAGTGGGGGTTAGAACCCCCCGCATAGGGCTGGTGCCCTTCCTCATCAGAGTCTTTGCTACGGGCTGGGGGGTAAGTCATTGTTAAGGAGAATTTGGAGTTGGGGTGTGTGTTGGTGAGCCCCGGAGAATCCATCTCCAAAGATAGCACTGGGTTTTGGGGTCGGTGCAGAGACCGTGCCCCCTCAGCACGGGAGTCTTTGGAGCCTGGAACCTTGTGCTCGCTGCACCCTAGCTGAGCGCTGGCTTCCTACGCATAATAAGGACACAGCCCACTTTGAAAGTCTCCCTCGAGGCTGCAGCACAACAGTTGGGGTGGTTGGGTGGGGCGGGGCAGTGTGGGCCCTGTGGGGGGGGGTGCTGGTTGGGGAACAACCAGGGGCTGGGAGACTCAGGGGACTAAGTGGGCATTAGGGGTGAAGCTGAGAGACTCTTGGCCGGGGTGAGGGCTCAGAGAGGACCCCACACCTCTTTCTCCCTGTTTAAACCTCAGGGCCTGGGATCTGGTGGCGGGGCTGAGCCCTGTTTTGGGACAGGGTTCTGGTGAGGTCATGATGGGGACTGAGGGGTGGGGAAGGGTTCTGTCTGGTTCCTGTGTGGGGAGGGGGCCCTGGGAGCCTCAAGGCAGCCTCCTGGGAAAGCAGCATCCCCTTTCCCAGGGGCTCAGCGGGCCGGCGGGAGGGGGCGGCGGGGGCCGTGGGTTTTGTTTGGCCGCCGGGCCGTTAGGATTCCCAGCGCCCGGCGGCTCTCACGCCGGCCGCTTGGGCAAGGTAACAAAGCCCCTTTCTCCAACGGAGAAAGGCGTCCGGCCTCTTGTGCGCAGCTCTGCGCTCCATGGGAACCGCCACTGGCGTGCTGACCACTCAGGTTGCCTGGCGATGAGGGGCCAACGGGGCCCCCCCATCCCTGACTGACAGCCCTTGTGGGGCACCAGCCCTGAGCCCAGCACCCTGCCCCCCCCAGGACTGTGCCTCCCTGCCGGGTGACCTTTGGCAGCGTTCGGCTCCTGCTGGGCCACCACCAGCTCTGAGCACCTCTCGTCTTGGACTTGGGGGCTTCCCCCAGCCGAGGGGATGTGGTCGAGGGGTCTTGGGTACCAGTCCCAGCCGAGGTGGGCAATCTTGGGCAAGACCTCGGTCTCCTCATCTCTGGCAGGGGGCTGGCAAAACCTGGAGGTGGAGGGAATGAGCCCAGCAGTTATACAGGGTCAGGATGGGGGCCGTCACTCCCCTGGGCCCCCAGGTCCCCGCTGAAGGGCCACTCGGGTTTCCCTCTTGCCAGCTGAATCCACCCAGGAGAGGCTGCGTCTGCCCCCGGCATCAGCTCGTGTGTCACAGCAAGCCAGAGCCCTGCACCTCATGTTGTGGGGGAGGGGGTCCTTGAAACTATCACCAGCAAGGGGCCTCCTCTCCCAGGCCTGTGCGTGGTGATTCAGACCCGGTCTGATGGGGGAGACGCAGAGAAGTCAGGGCTTTGGTGGGGGAAACCCAGAGAGGCTGTGTAAGCTGAGAGTGGGCATCTGACCCACGTGGAGGGTTGGGGGACTTCCTGGAGGAGGTGCCATTTGAGCTAGACAGCAGTGGCACGGTGCATGTGTGAGAGACTTCCAGCAATTAGAGGGATGGGGGGGGAGGAGGACAGGCGGGGGTGGGGGTTGGTCAGCAGGGGCCACACTGTGACAGTCCTCAAAGTCCAGGATGAGGGGCTGGACCTTTGGCCTCCCCCACCCCTCCCAGGAGCGGGCCAGGCTGCGGCGGCTGCCACCACGGCGGCCACAATTGCTGGGGGAGAGCTTGGCATCCTGTGTTTCTTTGAATCGCAGCTCCAGGAACAATGCCGCTTCCTGTGGGTGTCCCCCCCCTGCCCGCTCTGGGCCAGCCCTGCCGCCCTTGCTGCCCTGCTCTTCCTCCTCCTGCCCCATCGTTGGGGAAGTGGGGAGGAGGCTGCGGAGCAGAGGGCGGGGGAGCGGGAGGGGGTCTCAGTCCCCAGAAGGTGCTCGGGGCTAGACTGGCACCACGTCTGCCCCAGGGTGTGACCACAGGCTGGAGGCTGCCCCCTCTGGTCCTCAGTGTCCTGGCTGTCCGTTCAGGTAGTAACCGTGCCCCGCCACCCCCCAGGGCCGTTAGGGAGACCAAAGAAGGGAGTGGGTCTCAGTGCTTTGCTCTGGGTACAGGTGAGCTTTTGTTATGCCCACTTGACAGAGGGGGATGCTGAGGCCCTGAACCGCCAGGCAGCCCGTCACCTCCGCTGCCGTTGCTCTGACGGAGGGAGACGGGAGGCCTGGCACCCTCACCCCCTCCCAGCCCCACCCTCCCTTGTACTCCTCTCCAGGCCGCCCGCCTTGCTCTCCCCCCAGCCGAACAAAGGTGACTTTAATCTCCGTAGCCTCGGGCTGGGTTTTTAGGGCACCACCAAAGCGCGGGAGAACAGGCCTCGCTTGATCTCATTAAGAAAGCATTTTCCTTTTAATCCAGCCACGGCAGTGGCGCGTCTGCACTGGCCGGCCTCAGCCTCCCACAGCATTCCTGGGCTGCAGGGCTGGGGGGTGGGCTGGGGGCTGGGTGCGAGTCTGTGCGTGCGGCTGCACTGGGGTGCCTGCAGGGCTCTGGACAGAGGGGGTGCATGTACACAGAGGGTGTCCGCCGGGCCCGCTCCTTGCCCGGTGCTAAGCCTGTGATCAGCAGCTTGTGGCTTCCCCTGCGTAAGGGCTCCGGCCTGGGGTCAGGATGGCCCAGGAGCCAGGCTGCCTGAAGGAGGGTGGGGACCCCAGGTGGGTCTCCCAGGTTCCCGGGGAGGTGCTGTGCTCCGGGCTTGCACGAGCTAGATCCTCCCTTGGACCTGTAAGGGGCAGCTGAGGTCTGGTGAGCATGGAGGTGGGGGGTCTCCTGCTGCCTGTGCTCGGAGCACCCACCCCAGCCAGGCCCCAGGCTTTGCATTCAGCCTCGCTTGGGTGCGCTGGGCGGCACGCGCTGGGCGGGCCGGGCGGAGGAAGGAACATTCCTCCCCGTGTGCTGACGGGCCCAGGCGGGTGCCGGCAGCTCCTGGCCCCGCCCCGCCCCCCCACTTCCTCGGAGCGATCCTGGCAGGGGTGGCCCTCTGCTGGCACAGGTAGAGCCTTGATGTGGCCTTGGGCAAAGCCTGTCTGCCAGCCTGGATTTCCTTGGCTGAGCAGTTGGTGGGGGGGTGCTGGGCCTCGTGGGGCTGAGGCCCGTGCTTTCCCACCTCAACCCTCCTGCCCGTCGGAGCCTCCCAAGAACAGAGGTGCTTTCTTAGGCTCGGAGAAGGTGACCTGGCCAGGGCGTGGAGGCCCCTCCCCAGGACTGCAGTGCTGCGGCCGCACCCCTGCCTGGCGGACCTCTGGGCCAGCCCGGCCCAGTTAACCAGGCCAGCTGTATGGTAATGGGCCGCACGGCCACTCCCGCTTAACGCGGCCGAGTTAAGGCCGGCCCGGCGCCCCTCGCCGCGCGGCCCGGGACAAAGCTGGCGGACAATGCCTGGTGATTCATCCTCCCTCCGGGCCCTTTGTCCGCCAGGGCTTGGCAGCCGCCCAGCAGAGGCCTTTGTCCCTGACTGATTGAGATTTGGCTTCCCAAAGCCGACCTCCTCCTCCTGCCCACCCCCCCACGGCCCTCTGCCCCCTCCTGCAGCCTGCGCGCTGTGTCAATAAGGGTGTGTGCCCCGCCAGGTGTGCGGGCGTCAGGAGCCGGTTACCTGGCGGGTGGGCGGGGCGCCCCACCTGGCTCGTGCCGGCACAGCCGCCGGGCGACCTTGGGCCCAGCTGTCGACGGCAGGGTGGGGTCTTCAGGCGTCCCTCCCGCTTCTGCTCAGGCTGGGCACTTGAGACCCACCCCCTGCACCTGGGGAAACTGAGGCCCACTTAAGAGTGGAGAGTGGGCATGACTGAGCCGGAGCTGCCGGCGCCCCAGGATGCCCGGCCCTGCACCCCCTC
>CM053621.1:30034055-30056713 GCA_028646535.1 Procyon lotor | reverse complement strand
GCAGCAGGCACTTCTCCCCATTCAGGTGAAGACAAAACAAACAACTCGACCCCAAAAGGACCCAATGCTATGTACCACACCCTTGCAAGCAAGGAGATGAGACGCCCACAAGCCCCTGAGAGCACAGAGCGATGCCCCTTCCTACTGACGGTGTCCTGATTCCATCAAGTGCCTCCCAGGGTACTTGGAGGCACCAGCCATTCAGACTGTAAGCGCATAAATGCTCAGGCGTGTGCTCGAGACACAGTATGCAGTACGTGTTAACCATTATGTTCGCAAAAAACGAAAATTATGTTCACGTCACCGACCTAAAAAAATTATGATCATAAAACCCAAATCTTAAATCCTCAAATGTATTAGGTTTGCTTCATTTCCATAAGACTGGCTGGATGAGAGAAAGAGGAAGACAGGAGAAGCCACCTGCGGGGGACTGGCCCACAGGTGTGGGAGCGACAGGCCGCCGTCTGTCCAGGAGGTATGATGCCACCTGGGGGCTGGCCCACCGCAGTCGGACCTGTGGCCCGATGCTGGCCTTGAGGTCTTTGGACCACGAAGCTCCAGCACCAATGAACTCCCTGACCCACCACTGGAGATGGGCTCCTGGAGGTCAAACGGTACGCCAGAGGAGTTCTTCTTAGTATCACTTCTGTACAAGCCCTAGCCTAGAGAGCTATAAAGTTACAAAGCACTGGCTACGTGAGCAGCTCAGATTGAAGCACAAGGTCAGTGCACGCAGCCCAGAGGACAGTCAGAGTAACTCCGGAGCAGCTGAGGACTGTGGGGGCTTTTACTTGGGTACCACGTGTCCTGGAACCCAATTATTACTCCCAGTTTTGAATTCTACTCTTAAGAATTTCAACATGCTAAACAGGATACGTGTCCGAAAATACCCTTTGCTGCTTTTCATTCCCACAAGATGAATTTTCTACACTTTTGTGCTAGAAATTTTCCATAATAAAAAGTTTAAAAGGTCTTTGAAAAATGAAAAAAGTCCTTTAATTTCAAGAAGCAAGTCCTGTTATAAACTCTAATTTCAATATTTTCATAAATGACATGGAAAACATTACTTTAAAAGAACTGCCTCTTAGACTTCAGAGAGGCTACAATTGAGAGCGAGCAAAGAGAAAAGAGAAGAAAGAGGCCCACCAGAGTCACAGCTACGGGAGACACCTTCCCCAGTGAGGCTGGAGTCAGCTCCTTGGGTCATTTTTAAAGCTCACTTACCCTACAATTAAGGCCTGCTTAGCCTGATCTGAATTTACAGGGTTTACAATAAAAAGCTCTGTGGCCTCCTTCCCACAATCTCTAAGTCTAGTTTATGAGACTGTGCCCACATTCGGTAAATGAATACACAGCAACTGCACGAGGACACACATCCCCTTCATCATCACCAGCCCACGCACCTGGTTACTCTGGCCGAATGGATTCCCAACCTGGCTCCGGGAGACACAGGAAGAGGCAATTCTCAAAACTAAATACCAGACGTAAAGATACGTAATATCTGACAGGCCCCAAAAGAAATCATCTTGAGTTAAGAACTTGGTCAAGCGGGCGCCTGGGTGGCTCAGTTGGTGGAGCATCTGCCGTGGGCTCAAGTCATGATTCCAGGGTCCTGGGATCAAGCCCCGCGACGGGCTCCCTGCTCAGCGGAGGGGGGGGGGGGGTCGTCCTGCTTCTCTTTCTGCTCGCTCACTCTCTCAAATAAATAAAAATAAAATCTTAAAAACAACAACTTTGCCCTGTGTCTGGCTGACCATCAAAAGCAGCTGAAAATTTAAATGGATGACCGATGACTACGGGAACAAGGCAAAGGGGCAACGGTCTAACGTCTCAGAACCAGGAGTCAGGATGACCATGCCAGAACTGCTGACACCTCAAGGGCCTCTTCGTGAGACCCCATCCACTTTCAAAATAACCCATCCACACCTTCGGCATCTCGCTCTGACCCCGCAGGGCAGCTCTCATTAAACACAAATTGTCCTTGGACTACTGACCACAACTAGATGGCGATGTGCTCAGTTTCAGATCCCACGACCAGGGTTTTGGGGCACTCTGTAGAAGTATCCGGATCACAAGGGCCCCCAGAAGCCCTCTCAGCAGTCACTCGGCCCGGCTGGCTCGTGCCCACACTAGCATCCTGACTGTCACACAGCCCAGTTCTGGGAATAATTCACGTGCTAGTCACCTTGTGCTCAAACACTCGCTTTTCAAAAAACCAACGGCAGAGTAAATGCTCAGGGGCTCAAAATGGACCTTCAACCCAAAACTCAGATATTAAAATGTAAGAAAAATTGATGCAGTAAAAGTGAATGTTGGCCAGGGTGGGAGCGCGTGGTGGGCGTCCCAGCGACTCGGCCTCCTTGAAATCCTCCCAAACAAGGAGCACGTTTTCTCGCAGGTGGGGGACCGCAGCAGGACCAACGACCCAAGTGTTCCCGAGCTGTGGAGCGAGCCTTTCTTACTGTTCATACCACGCTGTCGCTTATGAAACAGACGGTAAGGATAGTGACAATAGCAGCTAGCTCTTTATTTGTATGTTTAAGTTAAAGGTAGATGATGCCCTTGGTTCCCTATGTTTTATTTTTTGTTTCACTTGAGATTCTTTGATTCTGAGTCAGTCTCAGGGCAATCAGACTCAATACCTCAAAAAAAAAAAAAAAAAAAGGTATCTTAATGTGACATCTGATTTTCTTGGTGTAGCCTGAGCTACTCCACTGATGCCTCATCTTTCCTATCTTACTATAACGTAGAGGAATCCACTGAAGTCCTCAGAGCTGAGGGTGCTCCAATAGCTAAACACAAAACGTAAATGAACAAAGACAAATGAGCTTAGCCACCTAGAGAAGCCGTTAGGAGACAAGCTCTGGGGACAAAAGCAGACACAACACCTGTAAACAGAATCAAGATAAACAGGAACGCAAAGCTACCTACAGGAGTGGCACTGAATTCTGAGAAGATCATCTGCCAAAAGGAGGAGAAGGAGCTACCCACAGACTTAAAACCAAACAGGGACGGGGAAGGAGGCTCAGCAGTCCTGCGAAGGAGCTCTCTGGGGGCAGAAGCTTCCATACGACAGGGCAGAGGAACCCAACTCCGCTACAACCTGCTCTAAGGGACAGCACTGCACCAACCCCGAAAGCTGTCCGGAGTGGTCCCCAAACTTTGACAGGTGTGGCTCGTCACTCGGGGCCTGCCCACGAGGAACTGTCACCTGCGATAGTGCGGCACGTGGATCGTCCCGCTTTGCCGGACCCTAAATGCCGCACACGGCCAAGGCTTGTGCGCTGTCCCCCATCGCCACCCTCCAATTTGGAGGCTCCCAAGTTGTCCCCAAGTTGCCCGCCCCGCCTCCTTTTGGAGAGAGAAAGCAGGGAAGGAGACCCAGACGCCCCCAGAAGGCCGTCCCAATGCGCGGGACGACAGGTGCAGCGCGGGGACGCCCCTGCCGGCCCCCCGGCCCCGCGCGCCGCCTCACCTTCCTCGCTCACGTCGTCCACGAAGTCCTCGGGGTCGCTGAACGAGGGCTCGTCGGCGCCGCCGTCCTCCCCGCCCGCCCCCTCGGACCTGGCCTCGGCCGCCGCGTCCCCGGCCTGCTCCGCCGGGGCCTCACCCGCGCCCGGGGCGGGGAGCTCCTCAGACGGCGGCGGCGGGGACGAGCCGGGGGCCGAGGCCGCCCTCTCCTCCCCGTCGGCCGCGGGGTCTGCCGGCTTGGCCAGCACGTCGGGCTCCGACCCGGCCTCCGCGTCCTCGCCTCCCGCCGCCTCCTGCGCGCCGGACCCCGCGAGCCGCGGCGGCTCCTCCCCCGGCGGCGGCTCGGCGGCCGGCTGCTGCTGCTCCCCGGGCTCGGCCGCCTCGGGCGCCGCCACGTTCTCCGCGTCCTGCATGGGCCCGCCGCTGCCGCCTCGCCCGGCCTCGCCGCGCTTCCGACTCTCCCAGGCCGCACCGCGCGGCGCCTGCCGCCGGGCCATGTGCGTGCGGCGGGCCGTCCCACGGGGCTCGGGGAGGGGGGGCGCCCACGCCCTGATGCTCGCAGCGCGCCCGGAGGGGCCCGGGGAGCGCAAGCGTGTGCATCGGGGGCCACAGCAGCGCGCCCATGGCACGAGCGCGCTCGGAAGCCCGCACCGCCCTTGCGGGGCTCAGTCCGCACACTCACGGGGGGCCGGGGCTCTCCCCGTCTGTGCTGCTGGATGGTTCCGTCCAACATGGCATCCACTCCCGGCTTCTCCCGGCGGGCGCTGCGCCGCGGGGCCAAACCACTGGCCAGGCCGAGGGAGGGGCGAGCGACCGGCTTAGTAACTGAAATTGCGTGAGCACAGGGCTCTACAGTATACTCTAGAAAAAGCTACGAGCTCGGCGGACGGTCCGGGTCGCGAGATCCCAGCCTTTCACTGGACAGGTACTCTCGCTTACACGGGGACGCTCCCCCCTCTCCGTGTGCGCTTTTAGACTCGTCTACTGACTGGGCAAAAGAATGGGCGATTCCAAAACAGAAAAGGAACTCCCGGAGGCCCAGAGATGGGCAGCACTAATGGAAAGACGCCTGTCTGGCGTCACAGCAAAACGAGGGAGAGTCGCTTGAACCACACGCCCGAGCCCGCGGCGGCGGCGGCAATTCAGTCTTCCCCCATTCCGACAGGCACCGTGGTTCCGCCCGCGGAGGCCTCCGCCCTCAGACGCGCGAGCGCGTTGGGGGAGGGCGTTGTCACGTGGGTGGGCGTGATCTGCCGCCGCTTAGGCGGGGCCTGCCGCCGCGGGGCGGGGCCGGCGCTGACAGGTGAAGCCAGGAGGAGTGCGGAACAGGTCCGCTGCGATGGGAGGGGTGTCCGGTGGAGGTCGGTGTGTACCAGGGACCGAGGCTCAGGCTGTACTTTCGCAGATATACTTTCCCTCAGTTGGAACAATGGGGGGGGGGCTTGTTTTCAACAGAAGGTCCTTGACCTGGGTTCTGACACTGGGTTTGAATCCCTGCCATCCTACTTCCAGCTGTGCGGCCTCTCTGCCTCAATTTCCCCATCTGTGCGGGCAGACCGGTTTCTGTTGGAGGTCAGGGTTCGCCTGATTCCTAGTTGCCTCTGCGGTTTTCATCCGTCACTGGGTTCTGCCAGCCCTTCTCTTGCAGAAAGTGCTGAAGGTGACAGATCCACCAACAGGAAGCAGATCTGCATAGAAAAGCCTTGGAAACAGCTGACCTCAGCCGGGCAGCTGTGCGTGTTTGGGGGAAGGTTTTTTGGGCATGCATGTGCGGCATCGAGCTGCTGACTGCTTGTTACTGCTTCTCTGTGAGGGGCCTTGTCATGGGGTTTTTAAAATATACATACATATTTAAAGGTTTTACTTAGATGTTTGAGAGGGAGAGAGAGCATGAGCAGAGGGATGGGCAGAGGGAGAAGCAGCCTCCCGCTGAGCAGGGAGCCCTATGCGGGACTCGACCCCAGGACCCTAGGTCATGACCTGAGTCCAATGCAGATGCTTAACCAACTGAGCCACCCAGGCGCCTCTCATATGTGTGTATATATTTTTTAAGCTTATTAACTTACGTATATGATCTTTATGCCTAACGTGGGTCTTGAACTCACAACCCGGGGGAGCATGTTCTTCAGAAGGAGCCAGCCCAGCCTTGTCGTGTCCTTTAATGCAGGTGACGGGAATGTGCCCCCCCTGCCGTGCAAAACGAGTCACCTCTTCGTGTTGTAGAGAGCGCCCCAGAGCATCCGCTATCCCACCACCCCCAAACGTCCGAGTCGTACCGCAGCAGCTGTTCCGAGTGGGTGAGGGGCCCAAGTGGGGTGTGCTCGGTGGAAGGTATGGTGGTGAGGAAGGAATGCACGATTCTTGCCACATTAGAACGACGCTGTTAAGCAGGGCAGCGTGCAGGAAGTGGGCGTCCGTGTTCATTATCTTCGATGGGTTCATCAGCTCCAAGCCGGACCCTGCTCCCCTTCAGGGAGGGCGCACTTCATCAGTGTAACGAACAGAATGGAGCAGAGTGAGGCTACGTCCCCTCCAAGTCTACGTCCCAAAAATAATGGGCCTCCACCCGGAGCATGGCTCCGGGCCCTTCTCTCGGCCCGCTGGCTCTGAACGAAGCTAGCCACCGTGTGTCCTGAGAACACTCCAACAGTCTGTGGCAGGGCCCTGGGTCGAGAGCAACGGGACTCCCTGCTGACATCGGCTCGGGGTTGTCCCACAGGAGAAATGGCGGTGGGACCCACAGCCCCTGCCCGTGTCCTGAGAGAAATCAGACCTGCTCACACCTTGACCTTAGACGTCCAGGCTGCAGAATGGTGAGACCTGCTCCATGGTATTCTGTTAACGACGGCCCTAGCCGGCTAGCACGATAGGGAAATGAGTACGGTACCCAGAGAAAGATCTAGAAGTAGACGCACGAACTGAAAACAGGCTCGGAGAAGGCAGGTAGCGTTGCAGATGCTGATCGAAGAAAAGCCGCGTAGAATTGTGGCGGTAGGTTTGTAACTGGTCCCTGGGAGTTTCTTTCAACTTTAATATGTGCTTGCACATTTCATAGTAAGTTGTTGGGGAAGGGGGGAAGGACTGAGGGGACAGCTTCAAGACCCCCCCCCCCCCCACCGCCCGGCCCCGGGACCACGTGAGCTTCTAAAGAATACAAAATCCGTGTGTGATCTCAGGGGAATATTGCCAGGCATCGTGTGACAACTCTGAAAATAAACCAAAGACTCAAAGCAAAAAGTGGTTAGTCTTGCCTTTCATATTTTACCTTATAGTTGAAGGTGAAATAGTTGGTTCTATCGAGAAGACGTGCAGATACACAATGAGGGCGTCTTTGCCTTTTGGATGATTTGACCCCCGCTCCCATGTTATGTGTTCCTTTTTGTTCCCGCTACCATGGCCTGCTCTGGAATCTGTCGTGTCTGACTTCCAAGCGGACTTCCAGCTTGCTTTTGAGCAGTGTTTGCATTAGCGCGTGCTGGATTTAGTTGTGTTCCCCTGGAAAGACATGCTCCAGTCCCAGCCCCCAGGACCTGGGGGGGGTGTGACCTTATAGGAAACAGGGTCTACGCAGACGTCATCAAGTCGAGTGAGGTCACACTAGATTAGAGCGGTCCCTCGTGCAGAGACCGGTGTCCTCATGAGATGGAGAAAACTTGGACAGAACACAGAAGGGAAGAGCACGTGAGGATCGACACAGAGCAGGGCGTGGGTGCCGAGGCCGAGAATGGTCAGGGGTTGTGGGCGACCCCCCAGAAGCTGGAGAGGCTCGGACCACGGATTCCCCCTCGGAGCCTCTGGGAGGAACAGCCCGCCGACGCCTTGATTTCGGAGGTTCCCACCTCCCGAACTGAGGGAATAAATTCCTGCTGAACTACCCAGTCTGTGTTCGTTGTCATCTCTATATAGCTTGGTGTTTCAAGAGGGTTTTACAGAGAGCACATAGTAGGACCTTACTCTTAATCCGATCTGTTCGTCTTTGCCTTTACAGGAGCGCTTATCTCGTTTCCGTCGGATGCAATTGCAGGTTCATTTGGGGATTAAGTCCACCGTTTTACTATTTGCTTTCTGTCTGTTCTTTGTCCTTCCTTTCCTGGCCTTTTAAACACGCAACTGACAATTGTTACCCAAACAGCAGCAGGCTCCAGGCCCTGTACCACACCTTCTGTCGCTTAGTTTAATTAAGCTCTTTCCAAGTCCGTCCACAGAGATCCGGGTCCTTCCCCCCCACAGAGTGGATCATCAGAGAGTAACAGGGACGCAGGAGTGTTCTCCACACTCCAGTTAAATGGACTCATTTCGAGGGGGACCATTCACAGACGACGGTTACCAGCAAACCAGGCGAAAGAGCGTTTACTGGGAGAGACCCGTGGCCCGGCGCCAGAGTGTGGCCCGCCGCTGGGCCTCCTGAGGTGGTATGCTCGTTTTCATCTGTTAAATGATTCGAGGAGGTGAGGTCAGTGATGCAAACCTAAGGTTGCAGTTCACAGAGCGGACCGTCCCTGTTCGGAGAACCACAAAACGGGGGGCAAGGCAGGAAGCGTCTGTAGAATAAAGAGAACAGGAAGAGAAAACCAGAACATTTGGGATCCGCCGGGGCCACACAGTCGCCTTGTTTGGGGTCAGAAGGATCAGGGAAGGGGGGACGGAGCCCGGGGTGAGTGGTGCGTGGGGACCGCAGAGACCGGGTTCCTGGGCCCTCTGGTCACCTGCAGGGACCAGAGGTGACGGCCAGGGTGGCCCCATGCGTCTTGGGCCCCAAAAGTTATCACAACACCTCAAACTCCTATTTTATTATTATTATTTTTTAAGAATTTATTTATTTATTTGACAGAGAGAGAGATCACAAGCGGTCAATGAGGCAGCCAGAGAGAGAGGGGGAAGCAGGCTCCCCGCCCAGGACCCTGAGATCATGACCTGAGCCGAAGGCAGAGGCTCTAACCCACTGAGCCCCCCAGGAGCCCCTTAAAACCCTATTTTAAAACTTAAATGCATTTATAGGCGTAATTTAGAGTTCCCACGAAGTCTCAAGTTTGATGGGCTAAGTGTTCTGCCCCATTCCCCCTCAAGAGGCCTGGGGCTGCGGTGGGAGAGGCCCCGGGCAGAGGCCGGGGTACCTCCCCTTGCCGGGGAGACACGTGGGGCGATACATTTCACATCACCAAGCCTACTTCTGGAGTAGGCTAGAGAAATAATAGTACGGAAGCCGGCAGGAAGCCGGGGAGAAGGGGAAGGGTTTCCAAGACGTTGGACCCGGTTCTGAAGGGAGGAGGAGCCCACTGTGCCCGAGGGGACTGACCTTCCCGCCTCACCTCCCAGCCGGGGACCCACCTGGGCTGCTCTGTCAGCATCCGGGCCCAGACTCGGCGGCCCAAAGGGCCTCCCCTGAAAAGAAAGGTGAGATTGGATGTGGTGACAGCCAGCTGCATGGAGGCTCTTGATTTATTGTGATTTGGGAAAACGGAACGAGACGTCCACGCGTGTCTGCTGTATGTGAAAGCACAGTGCCCGTGTTGTGGGATTTTTTTCTCCGTCGGTGGCTGTGGTTCTCTGTCCCACTACTTTGAAGAATGAGGTGGGAGCGCCTCGGGGTCTCAGTGGGTTAAACGTCTGCCTTCAGCTCAGGTCCTGATCCCAGAGTCCTGGGATCGAGTCCTGCGCCCCTTGCTCAGCGGGGGGCTTCCTCTCCCTCTGCTCTCCCACCCCTGCTCACCCACTCTCTCTTGCGTGAGTACGTGTGCTCTCTCTAATAAATAAGATCTTTAAAAAAAGTTTCATGGTGGTTTCCTCTTAGGGCGGAGGCCTGCCTTCCAACTGTCCCTCATCGCCTGTCACACAGTCAGCTCTCCGATGGCCTGACTTGGGCGATCCGTACCCAGCCAGCCTGCCGTCCTGTGGCTGTGGGGTTTGGGTGAGAAACGCACCTGCACATCACAGAGTCTCCGTCCTGGAGCAGTCGGGAAGCCCAGATAGGTCTGCATATCCTGGAGGCCACGGTCTCCGGCCCTTGTCCCTCCCAGGAGGCTCCTCGCGCCCCTTTGCGGTCTATCCTCCCCCCTGCGCCCCAACTCAGGCTCCACTGCTTTGGGAGGGGGAAGCCAAGTGGTGGGGAAAAGAAAATGAGCACAGGAACAAAACAAGCGACTTTGGAGGGAAAATTGAAAACCAGCAGGGTGCTCTCCAAGTTTCTGCTCGCAAAATTGCTTTGTGTGTACATTTGAAGAGAGGCCGGGTGTTAGAACAGATTTGCACTTTCTCTGTGAGTTTTCTATCCGGTTAAAAACAGAACTTCCGTGGGTAGAATCTGAGATGGCGGCCTGTCCCGTGGTCGTCAGGTGCTGGCGCTCAGGGCGCTGGGGCGTCCACGGGTGGCCCGACGCTGGTCTGGTGCGCACACAAGGGACCCCAGTTTGCAAACCACTGAAAACCATCCAGGGAGGGCAAGAAAGCTTGTTTATCACACCCTTGTCTGTCGTTATAGATCTATAGCATCGGTTTATGTATCATATGATGTAGATATGTGTGGACAAAATACAATGTATGTAGTATATCATCTATATACAGGATTTTGTATAATACTTATTATGTAACTAGTAAGATTATTATATATGACATGTTTTATATATTATTTATGGTATTTGAATACATTTATAAGACAAAACTATAAGTAAGGTACTATATATAGTAAATACACAGAGTAAACACGAAAAGCAGTAAATACATACTTATATGTGACATATACAAGCTAATATATAAATGATATATTATATACCTTCCACGTACAGTATAAAATACCACATAGAGTAAAGTCGTACATCTATAGAGAAAGGCAAGGACATTGTAAATGTAAAAATACACATCCGATATACAGACATGTCTAGTAAGATATATATCACAGGGGCACTTGGGGGGCTCAGTGGTTAAGCATCTGCCTTAGACTCGGGTCGTGATCCCAGGTCCCGGGATTGAGCCCCGTCTCGGGCTCCCTGCTCAGCCGGAAGCCTGCTGCTCCCTCTCCGACTGCCCCTGCTTGCGTTCCCTCTCCCTCTGCCTCTCTCCGTCAAGTAAATAAATAAAATCTTTAACAAACAAAGATATATGTCACATATGTTAGAGGGCATAATGCATGCTTGTGGTCCTTATCTATATGTCTTTTCCTGGAATTTGCACTTTTTCCCATTATGCTTATGAGGTTAGTTCGTTACCACGTACGAAGCCACAGCTCACTCATTGCCCTGCTGGCCAGCACCCTCACTTTTTCAGACCCCCTCTGGCCCTTGGAAATTTGGGTTGTTTCGGCTTTTTGGTGCTGCCGACAATGCCGTGGGGAACGTTTTTACACGTTTGCGCGAGTTTACCTGAAGAACCTGCCCATCTAGGGCTGGAGTGGATGGGGCCGGGGTAGGGTGCCTTCAGCTGTAAGATGATGTCGGATTTTTCCAAGGCAGCTGATCTCCGTGGAGACCTCAGAAGGAAGCTTCCACTGTGAGTGTGCGTAAATTTGAGATTCTCCTGATGATATCATCATTAAGAGGCTGCAGCTTGGGGGGCCTGGCTGGCTGGCTCAGTGGGTGGAGTGTGCAACTCTTGTTCTCAGGGTCGTGAGTTCAAGCCCCGCAGTGGTTGTGAGGTCTCCTCAGGAAAGCAGTGGTAAAGAGGCTGCAGCTCAATACTGGACATCTCAGGAGTCTGGAGCCCCATCGCTGACCGGGACTGCGGCTCTGCTGCCAACCCCGTGAGTGGCCTTGGATGATGGATGCAAATGCTTCTGTGGAGCACACTCTACGCACCTGCAAAATGAGGCTGAAAATTCTGCTCCGAAGGGCCCTGGGAACCAAAGGGACATGATAACTAATTCCAGCGCCTGATCCTAGCTGGATCCCGTACCGGAGGGGGAAAAGATGCTTTGAAGCCTATTATTGGGTGAATTGGCAACACGGACAAGATTTGAACACAAACAGAAGACTAGGTACGATGTAGGAACCCGGTTACGTGTGCGGAAGTTGACCGCTGCCCCTAAGGTGATGTAAGAGGACGTCCCTCTTCTCGGGCAGCGTGTCTGGGAGCATTCAGAGGTGGAAGGACGTGATACACGCCACCAACTCTAACGTGTAAATACGGTTGGCAAGAGGAAGCGCGTGGGGTTCCGTGGTAAGGCCGGGGAACAGACGCGGAGGGAAAGCCTCAGTGGCTCAGGAAGATCGAGAGCAAGAGCTGTGATTTCTAGGGAGCCCGACAGAGGCCCCAGTAGGTAGCAGGTGTTTGGAGAAGTCTGTCGATGTGAGTGCACGATTGGATACGTAAAGGAAAGAATGAATCCGTCGCTACATGAAAGATGTGAGATCGGGGACCACAGTCGGGGACAACTCCATGGGCTACTACTGACCCTTTATGAAGTTTGATATCTGGGGATGGCCCAGCTCGCTCCCACCACACAGGACATCAGCGCTGTCCGATAAAACTATGTCACATGCGTAACTAGAGTCGTCTGCCCTAAAAGTATGAAAAGAAAAGGTAAAATCTGTTTTACTAATGCTTCGTTTAACCGGACATATTCAGATATTATCACTTTAACATCTACAGTTAAATCAAAATCGAACTTTCAAAATCCGCAAAAGAATGTTTATAAATGGAAAATAAATACAGTCAAGTATTTTTTGGTGGTTTTTTGGTGTGTGTGCGCGTGTGTGTGTGTGTGTTTGCACTGTTTGAATGACTATTGTGCTTTCTGACCTCCATCATGGGTCCTCAGAACTTTCTAGAAGAGTCTAGTGGTCCTCAGGGCTGCGGGGCCCATGTCGTCTGGAGTGGCTCCTCCAGTAACTCGGTAGAAGGTGTGGCTTTGTGGCGGGACCCTGATACGGGCTGGCCCGTGCTTGCTCGGCCATCCTGGGGCTGCCTGAGCTCTGGGTCCTGCCACGCCGGGGTGACCGCCGTGTTAGGGAGCCCCGGCGTAGGGTCAGCTCTCACGTTCACGTCTCGGGCCTTGGGCCGAGTTGGCCGGTGAGGAGCAGGAGCGGAGCGTGCCCGAGTGCAGCTTCTGGGTAGACATCTGAAGGCAGAGCTAGCTCCTCGCGCAGCGGCTGTGGGAGGCTGCCCTCCATCACTGCCGTAGACCGGCTTCCCCAGAAGCAGGGCCTCAGCGGGGGGCCTTGGGCAGGTGGCTGCTGAGGGAATGTTCTCAGGGGAGATGGTGAGGAGGAGTGAGGGGTGCAGAGGAGGGCGGGGGATGGAGGCCAGCTGAGGTCCAGCCTCACCCGGCTCTCGGGAGCTCTGCACCTGGAGGCCAGGGGCCAGAGTGGACCCCACGCCAGCGAGCTCTAGGCCGAGGGTTACCAGGAGCGGGAGCAGGAGCTCAGGCGTGGCCTGGGAACAATTCTCCAGAGAAAGGTACAGCTGGATATGGCCGGCCGCAGCAGCTGGGATGCACTAGGGACCTTGGGGTTCGGCTGGTGCCTGGGGGCTTGCGGGGAAGGGTGGAGTCAGCGAGTAAGAGGGGAAGGGCAGGGTCTCAGTGTGGGGGGACGGAACGTTCTGGAGATGGACGGTGGGGACAGCTGCTCAGCAGTGTCAATGTCCTTAATGCCACTGAACCAGACACTTGGTTCAGACGGTGCATTTTATGTTGCACAGGCTTTCCCACAATAAAGTTTTTTTTAAACATTACTGTTGAAACCACCATTTCTGGGCAGTCCTCTTGCCTGCCGGCTGGGTACCCTCAAAGAGGACACTGAGCTGACAGCCTTGGTCTTCTGTGGGTGTAGTGTGCAGGGTGGGTGTGTGTCCGGGGAAGGAGGAAATGTCGCAGAAGCAGCCACTCGCCTGCAGAGGGAGCCCTCGGCCCTCCCTTTGTGCCTGAGGACCTGGGGTGCTGTCCACGCCTTTCCTTTTCAAATTCCTAACATCCTAGGAAGCCCAAGCACCTATTTCTCCAGGAGATCTCATCTAAAAGGGGCTGACCCTACGCTCACTGAGCAGGGACGGGGGTGAGGAAGGATAGAAGGACTCAAGAGGTCGAACACAGCCCCAAATCCTGCAAACGCCTTCCCCTTGTCACTTGACCAAGCCCCCCTCTGCCTCCAGCCTCAGACGTGCACCTGCTCCAACTCGGGGCGTGGTCAGCAGTCAGTCCCCGCTCCGCTCCAGGGGCCTCGGGCACGCTGTTTGTCTCCTCTGCTCCCGATGCTGACGGTAACCTCGGTGGAGAAGCTGACCTGAAAACACCATCATGGGGGGCCAGGGGGTGGTGGGGGGGGCGTTTCTACTTCCATCCAGCCGTGCCCGGCTTAACCGGAGCCCCTGCCATGCTTCACCTGTGTTAGCTCACGCTCACCGGGGTCCTCGGGACCGTGGAGGCGGGGACGACTAGGATCCCCACGTGGGGACCACTCCCCTCTGTCGTGTCGGCCTGCGTCTGCTGGACACTGTGCCTCTTCCTGAGGAGGACTGGCAAGAACGGAGAGCGGAGCTCGCGACGAGGTGTCGATCCCGGCACGGACCGACGACCTGACGGAAAACATACTTCTCGGGAGCCAAGGAAGCCTCTCACTCGCTAACAGACCAGTCATTCTCAGGGACACCGAGATTTACAGAGCGCCCACCGCCGCCCGGGCGCCGCCTTCAAGCCCTTTCTAAACATCATCTCGCTTAATCTTGGTGGCATTTTTTTAACACAAAGAGAAGTGCAGAGTAGTATACAAACTCACTCATCCAGATGCAGATTTAAAGTGTTGGTATTTTGTCTTTTGCCTCAAAAATGTTCTTTCCAAGGAGGGCGGAAAAAAAAATAAAAGATTCCATTGTCTCCCCTCTCCTGGAAAGAAGCCATCGCGTATCTACAAATAATATATACATTGTTTCATATTAAATTAAATCTTTACTAATTTAGTGGCAGATTTGCAGGAAGTGGTAGGAAAGAATACAGTTTGCCCGGTTTCTCCTAATGAAGGCAAAGCGGTAGTGTCCTAGGCTAACCACGACGCTGTCATTGACACGATCAGCGGTCTTCAGATTCCCTCCTGTCACCCGTCCTCATCCGCGTCTGCCCCTTCCGTCTTCGCAGGAGCAGTACACTGTACTTGTCCTTCTGCAACATTGTGTCCTTCTCAGAATCTCTCCATCTTGGTACTTCCTGTTCTGGCTCACACGGTATATAAATACACTGCAATTTATTATTCCTTCCACATTGACATCAAAGTAGGGTTTGGGGTGGTTGTTTTGTTTTTTCTTTCTGGTGTTATAAATAGCTCTACAGTGAAGAGTGTTGTACTTGTCGCCACAAGCTATACTTGAGAGAATGTGACCAGCAGTGGAATTTCCGGGTCATTGGATACTTGCATTCCACTTTATTAGACACCCACAAATTGTCCTCCAGAGCGTCTATACCAATTTACACTCCCTCCAGCAGTGTCCAAATATTTCTGTTTCTCTTCATCCTGTTCAGGAGAGGGTCTCTATCGCGTCGTTGTTCGAACTTGCATTTCCCCGCGGTAGGTACATTTCTGATTAGAGCAGGAAAGGAAATTATTAAAAAGCAATCCAAATCCCCGGGCTTGCTGAAAGAACAGGCTCCAGGCTAGGCAGGTGGAAACGTGCAGATGGGCCAAGAGCTGTCCGACGCTGTCCCACTGCCCGGGCGAAGGTGTCGGTGCCCAGCACCACGGACAGTAGCCCCCGGATGCTGGCGGAAGCCCACCACCCCGCCTCCCCTTGGACGTGGGGGGCCGGTGCTACGGGGAACCTTCTCTGCTTCCCGACCCCACAGGCTCAGAGGGAAGCGTGGCTGGGCACGGCTGGGAAATGTGTGTCTGAAGTCGCACCTTCTTTTTCTTTTTCTTTTCCTTTTTCTAAGTAGGCTCCACACCCAATGTGGAGCCCAGTGTGGGGCTTGAACTCACGACCTGAGATCAAGGTGCCCCTGACATTGTGGGCAAAGAGTCTCAGAGGAGGGAGTTCCTCAAACGCAAAAAGAAAGGTTCCAAATGCCCAATGGCCAAAAAATGACAAATGTCCAGTGTACGCAATTAGTAGTAAGTTAAAAATCTTTTTATATGTTTTTTGGCTTCTCAGATTTCCTTGTCAGATGAGTTACCCCTGCCTATCTTTTGCTTCACATTGAGTATATGAGCTCTTTATAAACTCTGTTTATAATCTTTAAACCTATTTTATGCATTCCAGTATTTTCTCTCGACCTGTGGCTTATCTTTTCCCTTTGTCATGCCGACACTTACAATTATCAATAGTTGTCTTTATCGCCAGGGTCCCCTGTGCCTCCCTGGTTTGACAATATGCCTAGATGGGGTATCGGGATCAATTCTGCTGAAAATAAGTAAATCCTAGATAAAATGTAAGAACTGTCTATTATAAGCATTGAAGAGAGTGAAGAGATAAGGCGGAATTACTGTACATGAACTAGGAAGAGCACGAAGGGCGTTTGCCGGCCTGAGTGACCGTGAACTTCCACAAATGGCCTCATGGTATGTGACAGGTTGAAGACCGGGGTCTGTACCTTCTTGCAAAGATCACAGAAAGCCACTGTCCCCTATAACTGGGAGCCCAGGGCTATACACACACCCATATCTCCAAGGCAAGACGGGAGCAAAATTAAACTTGACCTTTGCCAGCACAGCGGTGAATTCAAAGGAAAGCTGACCGGGTACAGCAGAGGTGCCTGGGCCAGCTGGGGAAGGCGCTTCTCTCTGAAAAGCTCAGCCACTCACCTGCCCTCGAAAGGAGCTGTAGTCCAAGCCCGGGGTCTTAAAACCTTGAGCTTCAAAAGCACAGTGGTCTCAGACTGGTCATCTGTCTCAGGACCCAAAAGAACCAAATGTAAATTCTTCTTTTCCCCCGCTTTCTTCCCAAGGAAAGAAGGGTTTCCTCTCTTCTTCCAAGTATCTAAAGGTGACCCTTGAACTAATTAATGTTCTGACTTTGATATTTTCTCACGTGCATTTAAGATTATATGTTTCTCTTTAAACGTGGCTTTGTCTGCTTCTCTTGAGTTCTGGTAAGTAGGACTTTCATCATCAATTCCAAATAATCCGTATTTCATCACGCAGTATTTTACACTTTCCACAACAGGAGATTCCTAGCTGGAGGTGTATTACCAGTCTGTATTGAGGTGGATTTTACATAAAGGGAAGGCACCTACCTTATGTATTAGAGATCAAAGAATTGGGGACAGATGGACATGCCAGTGCCCCCAATACCCTTATGAAGAGCTAGAACGTTCTATCGGCCCACACAATCCCCCCGCTGCACCCTTCCACGGCACAGAATCACCATCCTGCCAATTGGAAATTAGACCTCCTTTTCCTGGATCGTCATAGAGCTTGGCCTGTTGTAGAGTTCATGACGAATGGAAAAATATATTTAGTGTACATTGGGCTTTGTTCACTCAGCAGAATGTGTCTGAGATACAGCCCTCTTGTTGCCTGTGTCCACGGTCCGTTCCTTTCTATTGCTGGGCAGTATTCTGCCACATGACTATGGAATGATTTGTTTATCTGTGTGGTTCGTAACGAGCACCTGTAGACCACTTAGGGAAGAATTGCTATCCTAACAATATGTCAATATGAATATTTAGGCGTCCTTGAATTATACTCAGTGATGTTTTATAGCTTTCATTGGAGTTTGGTCCGTACCTTTAAACATTATCCATAAATTTTCCCTTTTTTTATGCTTTTGGTATTTTTTTTTTTAATTTCATCCATTTGACAGAGGGAGAGATCGCAAGTAGGCAGAGAGGCAGGCAGAGAGAGGGGGGGAAGCAGGCTCCCCGCTGAGCAGAGAGCCCGATGTGGGGCTCGATCCCAGGACCCTGAGACCATGACCTGAGCCGAAGGGAGAGGCTTTAACCCACTGAGCCACCCAGGTGCCCTTGTTTTTGGTATTTTTTTTTTAAAGTTTATTTTCCACTGGTGCATGGCTAACATACAGAAATATAGTATTTGCATTTGATGTCGTACCTCACTAAATTTTATTACCAATTCTCGTGGCCTTCGTGGATTCCATAGAATTCACTATATATGCTATCATCTTTTTTTTTTAAAGATCATATTTATTTATTTGACAGAGAGTGATACAGCGAGAGAGGGAACACAAGCAGAGGGAGTGGGAGAGGGAGAAGCAGACTCCCCGCCAAGCAGGGAGCCTGATGCAGGGCTTGATCCCAGGACCCTGGGATCATGACCTGGGCCGAAGGCAGACACTTAATGACTGAGCCCCCCAGGCGCCCCCACTATCATCTTTTTAAGACCAGATTTTCTGTCCTAGCCATGTGTAGTTTCTTCTGTTTCTTGCTTCACCGTGCACCGGCTGGACCTCCGAGTCCGTGTCAGCTGTGAGTACTGACCGCATAAGTGTCGTTGGCCCTGTTCCCAGACATTCAATATAGTAATTCAAATATTAAAAGCATTCAATATTTTATCAAGCTGGCCCGGGTGGCCAGCTCTTGGTTCTTGACGATGCCTTTAGGAGGTTGAGAAAGGTCCCTTCTACTGGTAGTTTGCTGAGAGTTTTATCATGAATGGATGCTTCTGGGCATCTATTGAAATGGCTTATGGATTTTCTCCTTTGTTCTATCAATATGCCATCATGGGTTGAACTATGTCCCCTCAACAGATGGATGGAAGTCCTAACTCTATAGAGATGGAGTGACAGAGAGCACAAGCAGGGGGAGAGGGAGAAGCAGGCTCCCTGCTGAGCAGAGAGCCCCGATGTGGGACTCAATCCTAGGACCCTGAGATCATGTGCCTGAGCTGAAATCAAGAGTCTCCTCCTTCACTGACTGAGCCAGACACCCCTTTAAGGATTTTTGTGTCTGTATTCCTGAGGAAGAGCATCTGTAGTTTCCTTGCAGTGTATCAGGATAATTTTCTTCTAATGTGTGTGAATTGGGTGTCAGACGTTTACCGCATTTTTTTAAGGAGATTTTTTAGTGCAGTTTAAGATTCACAACAAAACACACAAAAGGAGGGAGGTACAGTGATTTCCTTCACCCCCTGCCCCCACACGTGCATTATCTGTCCCCCTTTATCAGCATCCCCCACCAGAATGATGCTCTCACCACCAAGAGTGAACCTGGCCTGACTCATTATAACCAGCGAACATCCGTAGTTTACCCGAGGGTTCGCTCTGGATGTTGTGCATTCCGTGCGTTTAGACACCTCAGGGAAATAGCTTGCTTCTAAGTTTCATTTTGCATCTGTCTGTTGCTAGGATACAGAAATACAGTCTGTAAGTTGACTTGCTCTGGGTCTGGGTGGCGGCGGCGGAGGGTTTAGAGTCCTTCGCATTCCCTACATACTTCCACATACACGTTCCTTCCCAGTTTTCGTGTGTCTTCGTCTTGCCCCGTCTGTGGGCTAGGACTCCCAGGCAGTGTGGGCTAGAAGTGAGAGCGACCCTCTCGCCTTATTGCTAATCGCAGGGGGAAAACGTTTGGTCCTTTGCTGTTAAGCATGAACTCAGCTTTAGATTTTCAAAGACACTGCTTATCATCTTGAAGAAGTTATCAACATAAAATGGGTGTTGAACGCTGTCCATTTTCCTCCTGTATCTGGGGGAGCATTTTTTGCATGATTGATTTTTTTCCCTTCCATTTACATTTTCTGCCCATGTGATGATCATGTGGTTCTTCCGCTAACACGGTTAGACTGATCTTTCAACTAATTAAAACAACTCCATTCCTGGCAGACGTTCTGCTTATGTAACATTGCTATTATTTTTCCCTTAGAAGTTCAGTAGCACTCACTAGTAAAACCACCTGGACCACGAGTTTTCTTTGTGAGGAAGTTCTGTGCATGAGTGTGTGTGGTTTTTTGTAATTGAAAAGAATTTTTTTTTTAAGTAGGCTCCACGCCCAGTGTGGAGCCCAATGTGGGGCTTCCACTCACGACTGAGATCAAGACCTGAGATCTGAGATCAAGAGTTGGAGGCTTACCCAACTGAGCCACCCAGTCTCTGCCTCCAACAACACACGGCCTTCTCCCTAACGGCGGCACTGGTGCCTTCCTCGTAATGACATCCGAACCATCCGGGTCATTCAGGAGACTCTCTCCCCATCTCAAGAGCCTTAACTTGGATGTTTGGGGGGTTCAGTGGGTCAAGCGTCTGCCTCCAGCTCGGGTCATGATCCCGGGGTCCTGGGATCCATTCCCGCGTCAGGCTCTTGGCTCTGCGGGGAGCCTGGTTCTCCTTCTGCCCTGTCCCAAGCTCGTGTTTACTCCCTATCACTCCATCTCAAATAAATAAATAAAATCTTAAAAAAAAAAAGAGCCTTAACTTGACCCATCTGCAGAGTCCCCTTTTTCCATAGAAGGTAATATAGTCACGGGTTGTAGGGACTAGACGCTCTTTGAGGGGCTGGGATGGGTCTAACCACAGCCCACCTTCTGGTCCCGAAGATTCCCATCCATCCAATATACAAAATACAGCCAGCCCATCCCGCCATCCCCACGGCCCCAACCCTTGACAGCACGATTCAGAGTCCAAGTCCCCTCATCTAAATAAGGTAAATCAGATACCGGGGAGTGTCTGTCTATGATTCATCCTGAGGCAAAATTCCTCTTCATCTGGGCACCTGGAGGACAAATGCTCTAATCCCCAGATGCAAGGGTGGGACAGGCAGGAACTTTCCCATTTAAACAAGAAGGCAATGGAAGGAAGGAGGGTTTGCAGTCCCAAGCGATCTTGAAATCCAGTGGAACAAAGTCAGGTTTCAAGGCCTGGGGCTTATTGTCTGTGGGTCAAGGTTCTACCCCCGCACCCCCCACCCCCGCCAGCCCACAGCTCCGCCCGGCGTCTTCCTTCCTCTCTTGCGAAGGGCAGCACGCGTCAGCAGCCGACAAGTGTTTTCCGCATGTTTCCTGCCTGCCTTGTTTTGAGAGGCAGACCGCTTTCTTCCATTTCATGTTCCTCTGCCCCTCTCCGGCCAAGCTGGTAGTGTAGGATGTTCAGAAACCGTGCGGGCCGTCCCCGCGGGCCGTCAGAGACTCATCCATGCTCTTCTGTCTCTGTCCCCGGCTCCTGCTGAAATGCCACGAACTGGTCTCTTCCAAGAGCTCCCTGTGTGATGGCTACTGTTTTTGGTCCCTTTCCGGGTGCACGCACAGCCTGGGCTTTCTCTCCAGGGCACACTTTCCTGGCTGGGAGTCCCCTAACTTTGCGGTCGCTGGCCACCTGGACAGGTTCTTCTCTGTGTCCCTGGGGGACACGGTCCGGCTACGCTTTCTGCCACCGTAAGGCAGGACCTCTTCTCCCCTGGTTTCCAGGATCGTGTTCCTCGCTTCCTTCTGAGGCCTCCCCGGAGATGCCTGTCATGTAGGAAACTACCGGCCGTGAGTTTAGGACAGTTTGAGTATCACCGTCGAAGACGACGTAGCTTTTCTATGCCCCAGTCCTCCCGAACCGACTTGTCAACACGCTCGTGTCTGCTGACAATCTAGGCTTTTTCTTCTACGCCTCTCGGAATGCTTCCAGGCTCTGCCCGTCCCCCACCTCGGAAGCCTGTTGCTCGTTTGCAGAGGCTTGGGATGGCGATCGCCCCCGCTGTGCGTACCCGCACCAGGACCGTGTGCTCCTCCGTGTGCCACGCCATTGTGTGTGTCTCCATGGCCATATGCTCACCCAGGCTGTCGTTGACAGAAATTTGGGGTATTTCCAGTTTTTAGTTATTTGAAGGAGCCTTTGAGGAATGAGCCTTTTCGGGTGGGCATATGTTTTTATTTCCCTCGCATAAATATCTAGGAGTGGGGTCGCCTCAAGGGCTGTTCTTTTTTGCACTCCTGGTCTGGTGTGGACAGCCAGCTCCCACGCGGCTCCTTACAGGCGGGCAGGTTAGCTCCTTGTCAGTCCTGATCTTCTCCGGAAAGTTCCGGTCATATCCCATCCTCGCTGGGGCCCAAGCCTTGCTCTCGGGCCGTGGAACCCAGGCTCCCAAGGTTGTGATCGTGTCTAAAAGCTCTATGGGTCATTTGGGCTCTGATTTAGTTCACTGCTGTAACTTAAAGTCTTCCCTGTATCCGGTATACGCTTTCTTACTTGAGACGCCAGCAACGTGTTAAAAACATCGGGGGGGAGGGGACAATTTTCGCCAGCACGTCCGTAAGTTTGGGGAAGGAGGGTGAATGTTCTTGTGCATCAGACTTCCAGAAGATGTCTCTTATTTAAACCTTACCCTTTGGGGAACAAACCTTTGAAATAAAGTACTGTTGATATTTGCACTTTACACACCAGCGTACGGAAGCTTAAGAGAGTTAAGTAGCTTGTCGGAAGTCTAATGAGGAAAACCCAACATTTTTGTGATATTTAAACCTTCCTGGGGCTCCTGGAGGATATGAGCAAATCTCTTCCCTTCAGGTGGGAATTTTAGGATGGGTGCCTGAGAAGGCATCCTAGAGGGTCACGGGAGGATTTTATTTTATTTTATTTTTTTAAGATTTTATTTATTTGAGAGACAGAGACAGAGAGAGAGGAGGAGGAACAGAGGGAGAGAGAGACACAGTCTCTATGCTGAGCACAGAGTCTGATGCAGGGGTCGAGCTCACCATCTGAGATCATGACCCCGATATCACGACCTGAGCTCAAATCAAGAGTGGGACACTCGGGGCACCTGGGTGGCTCAGTCGTTGGGCGTCTGCCTTTGGCTCAGGTCATGATCCCGGGGTCCCGGAATCGAGCCCCGCATCGGGCTCCTTGCTCGGTGGGAAACCTGCTTCTCCCGCTACCATTCCCTCTGCTTGTGTTCCCTCTCTCGCTGTGTTTCTCTCTGTCAAATAAATAAAATCTTTAAAAAAAAAGAAAGAAAGAAAGAAAAGAGTGGGACACTCAATGAACTGAGTCAGCCAGGTGCCCCTGGAGGATCTGATTTCACAACCTTCACGGTATGAAGTGAGATGATACTGGTTCATCACTCAGCACAAACGTGAGAGTTTAATAAATGTTTGGGGGCTATTGATACTATTTATGGCGTTGTTACCATTTTCCCTGCTTCAGAATCCCTCCCCGTCCCCCCGATATGATTTACAGAGCCATATACCGCTGGTGCCCCAAGCCTCATCAAACAAGAGGTTCTACAGGGACCGGAATTTCCATATTGAGAGTGTTGAGGGGTAACAGCTGGGTCTATGGCATGGGGTAATGCCACAGGGGTCCTGAGGGTGGTCTCCGGCACCAGACAGCCTAGGTTC
>CM053621.1:29999787-30026221 GCA_028646535.1 Procyon lotor | reverse complement strand
AAAAAAAAAAAAAAAAAAAAAAAATCACCAATAGATGCTGAAGTCTTTAAAAAATAGGAGATTGTGAAGCTCATGGTGGCAGATAAAAATTTTTTAAAATCCCCATTTGTAGCTGGAAGTTTCCGACGATCACTGGCAGCAAGTACTCTTGGCGATTTTCCGTGAGGTGAGAAGCGTGTTTCGCTCACTCATGGGAACTCTGTGCTGGACACCAGGCGTGAGTGACCGCTGCCCACTGTCGTCTCTGGGAAAGTGGTTCTCTACCGAAGTGCCCTCCTTCAGGCAGCCGCCACAGCTCGGTCTGCAGTGCAGGTCGACCCTCGAAACATACGGGGATTAGGGGTGCCGAGGCCCCCCCAGTACGAAATCTGCATGTAATTTTGACCCTCCCAAACATAACTCCTGATTTGTCTGCTGTTGAGCAGAAGCCCTACTGATAACATATATGACTATGTTTCATATGTTATATAAATTCTGTGCTATAGCATTATGATAAAGTGAGCTGGAGGAGAGACAATGATGTTAATGAAATCGCAAAGAGGAGGAAGTTCGTTTACGGCACTGTACTGTAAGTATCGGAAAAACTATGCGTATGAGGGGACCCGTGCAGCTCCCAGCAGTGCCGTTCGACTGTGTGTCTTGCCAGTATGTTTGCCTGGTTGATGGCTTGGCTTTGCACTTAATTGTTGAAGTAGAATTCATGTTCCCTAACACTGACTGTATTCAAGAGTGTGAGTCAGTGCTGCCGGGGATACTCTGAAGATTGTGCAGCTGTGGCCCCCGATTCCAGAGCATCTTCAGGACTGTCAGAAGGACCCCTGTACCTCTGAGCAGCCACGGCCCACTCTCCTTTGCCCGGGCTCTGGAACCACCGGTCTGCCTGCTCGGATGGTTCATGGGGATGGAGTCCGACCGCGTGGCACGCTTGCGTCCGGCGTTGCCTTTGCAAAGTTCATCCGTGTTGTGGCACGTCTCTACTTGGTGACTTTGTGAGTGAACAGTACCCTGTGGGATGCATGGACCTCGTCTTGTCTGTCCTGCATCAGTCGGTAGGTGTTTGGATTGTTTCCGCTTTGGGCTCTTGTGAGTCGCAGTGCTCCGAGCGTTCTCACACGGGGTTTTGTGTGGATCGTGTTTTCAGTCGTCTTGGGTAAAGACCTGGGACGGAGGTGCTGGGTCATAGGGCACTTCTTTATTTCCCTTTGTGAGGAGCTGCCAGACCGTTTTCCACCGTGGCTGTGGCATTTCACGTTCCTGTCCCCCGTGCAGGGGGCTTCAGCTTCTTCCCTGCCCCCCACCCCCCCACCTCCAGTGCATGTACCTGCGTGTCTCCGTGACCATGGCTCGGGGCACCCCTCGGGGGCGTGGAGCGCTAGCTCGCTGATGCACGTTTATGTTTGCAGTGCTGCACATGACAAAGGGACAGCCACGACAGGGGCTAGTTCCGAAAACTTGCGGAACGTTACCAGCAAAATACGCTGCAGCCAGCAGCAACCCCCGGTGGGGTAGGGATCGTGGTGCTCAGAGTTGCCGTATGAGATCATTTGAAGTGTCCCTTTCTCAACAATTAGGAGACACACAAAGAAACAAGAAAGTGTCTCTCAGACGCAGGGAGAACAATCAGTAGAAATAGAGACTATTAATATACGAACGTTATAAACAAGGATCAAGTGGAAATTTGGCAGGTGAAAAGTAACCAAAGGGAAGACGCCTTGGGTAAGTGTGGCCGTGGGCCTGAGCAGTCGGGAGAATCCGCGCAGGAATACAGGTCAGTTGTGGTTGTCCACTGGGAGGAGTGGAGAGGAAGGGAGGAGGGAGAGCGGAGAGAGGACACCTCTCGCTGCCCCAGCACCGCACCCCCATCAGCACCGCGAGAAGGGGGCACGAACCTGTGCAGGAGGCGTCATTTGTGTACAGAAAACGCTAACACACACACACATGCACACATGCTCACACGTGCGTGCAAACACATGCATACACGCACATGTACACACATGCGTGCAAACACACGCACGCACACACACACACACACACATGCATGCACAGCTCTGAGGGCTGAGGCCTGAGCTCGGCATCTCAGACATCGGGGGTCTCCTCTCGCTGGTTCTGCACAAGCTCATGAAGATGGTCATCCCGAAGCATAGTCTGCTGGGCTCTCATTGCCATCCTGTGGACACCCCGCTTTCCAGGGGCTTTATGGGAGTCTCCTGACAGAACCTCTTCAGACCCTCTTGCTTGGAAATAGTCGGTTGGGGTCCGCTGCTGCCATTCGATCTGTGACGTCTCAGCGAACCCTCAGTGCTGGTTTTTGATTTTGATGAAATCCAGTGTATCAGTTTTTTCCCTTCGCAGGGAGTGGTTTTTGTGCTTTAACGGAGTGTTCTGCCACTTCCTGCCTGAGAATGGATTTTCCTGTGTTTTTGCCCTAGAAGCTTTCTGTTCTACTCTTTCATGTGTGGCTGTGTGGCCCACCTCGTGTGCGGCCTGAGGCTAGAGCCAAGGGTCTGTTTTTTAACCCCTGCTTTGATCAGGTTCAACACTGATTTTGGAGAAGTCACTCCTTTTCTTTTGCGACCAGATGAAGGTGGTGTGCTCACGGCGGTGTGCGTCTGGCCCTCGTTCCTGACTGCCGTGGCTCTGTGCTGGGTCTTGGAGTGGGGCAGTGTTGCTCGCCTCCATTGCTTTTCCTTTCTTTTTTTTAACCAGGCTCCACGCCCAGCATGGAACCCAGCGTGGGGCTTGAACTCTCAACCGATCAAGAGTCGGACGCTTCACCACCTGAGCCCCCGGGCGACCCTGTTTTCCTTTCTAAGGATTGTTAACAGTTGAAGTTTCTCTTGGTTTTCTGTGTACATTTTAGAGGTAGATCATTAGCCTCTGCAAAAACCCTGTTGTGATTTTTTATTGAGTTTGCATGAGTTTGTGGATCAATTTGGAAAGGATTGATGTCTAACGACACTGACCCTTGCAGTTCGTGGTCTGTTTTTCTATTCATTTCAGTTTTTGCTGCAGTGTTTTGTAATTCTAAATAGGGGAATCTTGTAGGTTGTATTTATTCATCTAGAAGTGTCAGGTATTAATTGAAGGAGGAACCAGTAAGGTCTGAAAACTGGTTCAAAGGAGAATTTAGAGTACCGTCTGTTTATTTTCAAAGGGGGATCTCATTACAGCGGATTTGGAAGACAGACGAGTTCAGCCGTGGTCCCAGTGCGTCGTCGGGAACCGTGGAGAGCTCCGTGCCGGGCGGTGGGCAGTGGGGGTGGACGGCGCTGTGAACGTGCTGCCTGTGTGCCGCCCTCTGTAAAGGGCACACTGTTCGTGTTGCTGTGTCTGTGTCTTGAAGCTGCAGTGACAGGGAACAGGGATCACTTGGCACGAGGGAGCCAGACCCGGGAAACCGTCCATGTCTACAGGGCAGGAAGAGTCGCGTTCCCAGGAGAGAAGGCGTATTTCTGGGGGTGGTGTTGGCGGTCCTGTCTGTCTGCTTCCACTCACCAGTTGGTACCGGAGCTCAGAGATGGCGGGAGTGAGAAGAAGCCTGGACGGGTAGTGAGGATGGGTACCAAGTTCCTTGTTCCCTTTTCTCCTTGAGGGTCTGCCTCCCTCTTTGTGATGAGAGCAGCCTCGGAGCAGGCAGATTGTCCTGGCTGCTGTCCGTGGGTTTGACCTGATAGCTGATGTGGCCCCCCTAACCGAGTATTACAGAGTACGCTCGGAGTCTTAGTGCGGCACGGAGGCCTTCTCTCGGGCCGGCAGAGCCCTACAGCTTTGCGGTCGTACCTGGGCACAAAGTCAACTTCTGCGGAAACTTAGATAGGAAATCTCGGGCTGGATGTTTATAGGCTTTCTGTTTCCTTTCTGCAGGCGGGGAAACCTGGCCTGGGCGTTTTCTGGGGCGGATTTTACCTGCCCTACCTGTAGATCTGGGTGAGCTCCTCTTTCCCGAGGCCCCCGGGTGGCCCGAGTTTCCTGGCATTCTTGGGAATTCCTTCCGGCCTGTGAGCCAGGGGCTGGGCTGTGTTCCCGGGGCTCGTTGGCCTTGCCTGTCGGGTACCGTCATTGCCTGACCCCAACACGTGGTTTGCGCGCTCTGCTATGTGAGCGCTGGTACAGTTCCGCGCAGAGACGCTCTGGTGGATCCACACCAGTACCCACGCTGCCGGGGGAAGGAGGGGGCCTCCGTCGCAGTCCCCGCGTCTGGAAGGGCAGTGAGGTCAGACAGCATTTGCAAGTTTCATTTCTTACCAAAGCCAAGTTCACGAGATTGGTGTCGGTCAGAGAGCTTACAAAGGAACTGAGAGTGTGGAACCTTCAACTGACATCCACAAATAACCTCGATAAAGCGTCCCTCTTAGTTCATTACTTTTGTGTACGTCGTTCTTACTCTGTGACATTTTGGGTCGGCTGAGGTCTCAAGTCATCTGCTCTTGACTAAGAATGAGGAAGTCCCGACTCGGTCTCCTGATGCGTCTGGAGATGCCACCTCAGACAGAGCTTGTCCCCTGCGTCTGTGCACCGCGGGGCCGGGAACGCGGAACGCCTGGCTCGCTGCTTCTCCGTGAGCTCGAGACTGTCCTCCTCCGGGGGAGACGCGGGCTCTGGCCTGGGGCGCACCTCCAGCTTCCGAGCGGGCCTCAGACTGCGACAGAACTGTCCACAGAGGACAGAGGCTTTGTGACTCCGGCTATCTCGTGTCGGGTACCTGATGAGGTTATTATAATTAAGAATAAAGCCGCAGAGGAGGACGTGGGATTGTTTCTGTGGCAGAGATGAGAGAGCTCTGTCAGGGTCATGATTAATCCTGTTTCAGAGGAGTCAGTGGGTATTAACATCTGACTCCTCAGAATGGGCGAGTGTGATGGTGAGAGACAACCTCCTTTAGGTGGGGCAGATAACACTCTGAGACAGAATATTCGGGGAGTGTGCCGGCGTCAGTCTGGAATGGAGCCCCGCCATCCTTATTTTTGTGAAACTCCACGGTCACGTGTGGGAGCCGTGGCCTGGAAGGTTCTGGGCTCTCGGGGAGAAGGCGCCGCTGTGGCACCTGAGCGGTTCCCGTCACGGCGGACCCCAGTGTGGTTAGCGCTGCCTCGTCACTGCCCGGCACCAGGCACCGTGCCCGCGGGACTCTGATGCCACGGACGCTGCAGTTTGGAAGGGAGTTGTGGTGAGTGCTCCTCCTGAGGAGAGACCTTCGTGGGACGCAGGGGCACGTGCAGATCTCCCCGGGCTTCCGTGGGAGCCTGTGGTTTCCGGAGTCCTTCCCCTAACCCTGGGCTTGGACAGAGTCACACAGAAGAATTTTGCCGGTTGGACAGCTCTCGCCTCAGAGCTCACTGCTTACTGCCAGGGTGTGTCTTTCCACAGAGGGACCTTGCATGCCTTTGGCCAAATTGAATCTTAAATATTTTATAGTTTTGGTGCTATTTTGAATACAACTTTTAAAAAATTTTACTTTCCAGTATTTGGCGCTAGTCAGTATGTAAAAAACATTTTTTTGTACATTGACCTTGTATTTTGTGCTCTGCTAAAGCTACTCTAGTGACAGTGAGTTTCTTCAGATTCTGTAGGATTTCCTATATGAATAATAGTACTGTGTGCAAATAAAGACAGTTTCACTTTTTCCTTTTGATCTCTTTGCCTTTTGTTCCTTCCCTTGGATTGTTAACCAGCGAGGGCCTCCAGTACAGTCTGGAGCACCAGTGGTGATGCCTTGCTTTCGTTTAGTCTTTGGGGAAGGCAGTCAGCATTTCACTGTTAAGTGTGATTTTAGTTGTAGGTTTTTTTGTTTTTTTTTTTTTAATAGATACTAATTCTTTTCAATGTAGAAAGTTTAAATTTTTTTTTTTTTTTTTAAAGATTTTTTTATTTATTTGACAGAGAGAAACACAGCGAGAGAGGGAACACAAGCAGAGGGAATGGTAGCGGGAGAAGCAGGCTTCCTGCCGAGCAGAGAGCCCTATGTGGGGCTCGATCCCAGAACCCTGGGATCATGACCTGAGCCGAAGGCAGACGCTTAACGACTGAGCCACCCAGGCACCCCTCAATGTAGAAAGTTTAAAGGAGAGAACGGTTTCCTAGGACATAGGAGAGCATAAAATGGCCCGCTGTCCTGGTGTGCAGAGACCTCCTTTACACCCGGAAAGGGGCCCGTGCCTATGGGGAGGCGCCCAGGAAGTACCCCAGGGCCCGGTCCTTCCGGCCGGCGGTGACCAGTCTCGGCAGTCTCATTTCCGTCCTTAGACTTCCAGCTTCTCATGTGTACGTGTGTGTGTGTCTCCCGACGAATCACATGCCCCAGTGCACCGAGCACACAGGTGTGCAGTGGTGATACGTGACGCGTGCTCGTCGTGCCAGGTGCGCTCTTAGTGCCTTTGACCTGCTCCCCCTCCCCCCGCCGACCTCCTCCGTGGCCCCCACCAGCTCTCTGTATGTAAGACTCTGGTCCTCCACTGTCGGTATTTACCCAGAGAAAACTATCAGAACCCTGATTTGAAAGGGTCTGTGCTCCCCGATGGGCGTCGCAGCGTCGTGTACCCGAGGCACACTGGGCCCGTTGGTAGACGGGTGCCTGCGGAACTTTGCGTAGCCGTTAAGGGGGATGAGATCTTGGGCTGTGCGACCGCGTGCACGGAGCTGTTACTTTCCGTAGAGTGGGCAGGGTCCTCGGTGATGGTATTTGTCAGTCCTTCTTGGTGTTGCTCCTTCATGCCTTCATCAGGAGAGTGTCTAGATGTCTATCAACTTGGCTAGACTTTTTAAGTACCTGGTTGTTGATTGTGTGCCATTTGTTTCCTCTTTCCTCTCTTTTCCCTTCCTTGGGTTGGCTTCGCTGACCAGCCTTCCAGGTGACTGGGCCCCGCGGGGGCTGAAGCGGCCCCTCTGCACCTTGCCTGGGCCGCCATTACAGAGCCGAGGCTGTGGCCCCTGCACGGGCCGGGGTTCGGAGGGCGGCGAGGGTGCGAGGGGAGGTAGACGGACAGCATCCGCCTGTCTCCTTCCGAGGCCCGTTGCAGCCGCAGGGAAGACCGTGTGGAAGGCGGAGCTCTGGAGAATGGGGACAAGGTGGAAGGAAGCGACAGCGCTGCGTCGGGAGGCTGGACGGGTGTGACAGCTGAGAGGGACGCAGCCCCCCTCAGAAAGAACACAGAGCCAGCAGGGCAGTGGTGGGGCCGAGCCGGCTGGACGGACACCTCCGTGTTTCCGGGAAGCATGGCAGCTTCCCGCCCTGTGCCTGCAGTGCAGTGACTGGCGCAGAGGAGAAGAGGACTTGGATGTCGTCTCTGAGGCCGGCAGAGCCCTCTCCCCCTCAGGGCGGTGCGGTCGGCTGCCCGCCCTCAGTCTAGCACACCAGGGATTGGTGTGGACGCCCTGCCAGGGCCTGCTTTTGGGGGTGGGGTGCCTCGCAGAGAGCGGGGTCTGGTGCGCGTGCACAGAACTGGGGCCGAGGTGGCCGGCTCAGGCGCCCCTGGTTCTCGAGGCAGGAGGGTCCCGGTGCCCACCTGTCCCGGCCCCTCCCCCAGCGCACACGGTGTGGGGGCAGAGCCCCCAGCCTGGAAGACGGAGCCCAGAACAGCACGTGGGTCGGAGCAACTGGGAGGAAATGCACACTGTGCAAAGAGAAGGCTTCTCGCAGACGTCCTCCGAGGAGAGTGGCTGCCGTGCGGGAAGAGCACGCAGGGGACAGGAGCAGCTGTGGGCAGTCGGAACCGTGGGAGCAGGTGTCAGAAAGACTCACTCCAAGGGTTGGAAAAGTTGAGGAAATGTCCCAGAAAGAACAAAGGATAAGAGCAAGCGAGAAGAGTAGGCCGAGGGCTGGTGCATGTGGACCATGTCCAGATGCGAGGGGTGGTTAGAGCGCTGGCTGGCCCGGGGGTGCTGGGGTGCCCTGGCTGGAGGCTTCGCGCTGAGAGGCCATGTCGCCAGCCTCCTGCAGGGGGGGCAGCATGTTACCTGCAGATCGGGTTCAGAAGGGCTTTGGGCTCCTGACAGTGGCATTGGAGTCTGGCAGGAAGACAGTGTTCCCCCTGGAGTTCTATTCCCCGTCAGACTGACATCCGGTGCGGGGGCACACGGAAGGTTCTGGATTTGCAGTCTCAGAAACCATACCGTTACCAGAGACCGTATCCTTTCCAGAAAGCTGCTGGGGGTGTGTTCTATTAGAAAACAAGGAGAAACTGAGGATTTGGGTGTGGGGCCGGGGACACTGGTGGCCGGAGCTGGAGAGTGTGTGTGCCACACAGCGTGCAGGCTGGACCGTCATGGGAAGTCGTAGGCAAGGCCCCAGACAGGAGAGATGCGGCAAGGTAGCAATATAAACATGTCGCCCGGAGAGCATACCGGCTCAGGTAAGTCAGTATTTGCTGCAGGAGACAGAGTGGAAGGGGCAAAGGTCTGCCGACTTTCGTAACCGACCTTCTAGTTCGACTCTACGCTCTGTATAACTTCGTTCAGTGTACGTGTAACTTCTGTAGACAGAAGAGGTTTCCCTGAGAACGACCCGGCGGGCAGGCGAGCAGGGTGTGGAGCCGGGCACGGGACTGAGGTGTTGGCCCAAGAGGAAACGCCGTTCTGCCCTGGGATCCGCCCCTGGGATCTGCTCAGGGTGCGGGACGCAGCCCCGTCCTCATTCGGGGGCCTGCAGGCACGTGAGAGACCTCGGCCAGGGCCCGCGGTGCGTCTTCCTGCGGGCTCCCGGCCATCGTCGCCATCCCGCGCGTCGGGCGGGCTGGTGTCTGGGCCCGTCTTAAACGACGGTGGTGAGAGCTGGCACCTCCGCATCTGTTCCCTGCCTCAGGACGGCTGGGCCACGCGGGCTGTGCTGGGACAGGCCTCCGCAGTCAGGAGGCAGGACCCGTCCCCAGCTCCCGACGTGCTGCGCGCAGCCTTTGCTGTGCTGCCTGGGAAGGGGCCGTCAGTGACATCGTCCTTCCTGCCACAGCGGCGTGCCAGGCCCCCACACGATTGGTGCTGCTTTGCTTCTGCGCGATCTATGCTCTCGTGATGCGGTGGGCGCTACGGTCCTGGGGTTTCCGACCCTGGAGCGTCCTGGGACCCTGACCCAGCAAGTGTCCGCGTCGGGGAGGCGGGAGGCCAGGGGTGGTGGTGTTTGTGTCCTCTTGAGAAAATCGCGTTGGCCCTACCTCCATTGGAGTGCCACTCACATTCCCAGGAGGCTGTCCCTTGCAGAAAATTCTTTTTGTGGTTTGAAGAAGACTGGTTTTGGGGCGCCTGGGTGGCTCATTGGGTTGGGCCTCTGCCATCGGCTCACGTCATGATCTCAGCCCCGCATCGGGCTCTCTGCTCAGCGGGGAGTCTGCTCCCCCCGCCCCTGCCTGCCTCTCTGCCTACTTGTGATCTCTCTCCTCTCTGTCAAATAAATAAATAAAAAATCTTAAAAAAAAAAAAAGAAGTCCAGTTTGTAGGGGGGCACTGTCAGAGGAACCTGCCTGCCGAAGGTTCCATGGCCTCCTCCGTGGGCCTGGGCTCTGCTCCTGCGGCCCCTCCCGGGCTGTCCTGGGCGCCAGCCACCGCCCCTGCAGGATTCTGTAGGTGATCAGGGCACCTGGCGGCTCCAGTCCCTCGGATGCTCCTTGGGGACGCATCATCCAGGCTGGCTTTGTTCACCCAGGGATGCCTTCGTGACACCTGGGAGACTGGCCCCGGTTTCCCTCCGTGGCCTCTCCTTATGGCTGGAATGAGCTGCTTCTGGCAGCAGCCGGATCCCACGAGGTCAGAGAGTCGTGGCCGGAGCTGTCGTGGCCGGACAGCCCAGGGTCCGTGTGGCCTAAGTGCTGGAGCCCCATGCCCTCTTCTCTGGGAGGACAAGCTTATCATTTAGGCTTCGTCTGAAACCCATCTTTTCACGGAGCCTTCCGTGAGCCCCTCGGCACCCCAAACTCGCCTGCTCCCTGCTGCGGCTCCCAGACCAGCTGCTTGTTGCTGCCCATGCTTGTTCCCGCGCTGGGAAGGTGTGTCCCGCCGCAGGGCACAGTGCCCAGCCTGCACCCAGCCCAGCTGCGCACAGTGGGGGCCTGCCGTGGGGACCTCTGTGTGTTCTTGGCTCGACGAGTAGGGAGAAGACATTTTTTTCAGATAAATAATAATTCACGTCCTAAGTATTTGTTTTTCTTGACAACAGAGTAGACCCAGGTGGCCGTAGAACTTTGTTCTTAATTGTAGCTCACGAGTCACGTCCTTTACCGAGCAGTGAGACGCGCACAGAAGCCAGTTCCTCACAGTCCCGGCACTGGGAGGTCACTCTCAAGGGAGTCCTGTCCATCTTCCTAGTTTACCTGGTGGTCCCGCATGTGTGGGTGACAGCCTTTCCTTTGTGTCCTCGTGCCCTCGCTGAGAGCACTTCCTCCATGGCACCTGATGGACGACCACCCAGCTGTCCAGTGTAGGGGCTGCCGTCATTTCTCGGTGGGGGGTTTGGCTTGTTTCTGCTTCTTGGTGCCCACCTGTCTTTGAGACGAATGGATATCTCGGTGTTATGGACACCACTGGACCCGTGTGCTCCTCCCGCTCCAGTCCTCCAGTGGTTTATGACCGCACAGAGTAAAACCCAGGGTGTTGAGCACGGCCTTGGGGCCGCTTGCCCGGGCCCTGGGCCCTGTCTGGACTCTCGTTGAGCTCCCCTCCTGTGTTTGTGCTGCAGGGACCCAGGACTCCGTGCAACCCCGCTCTGGGGGCCTGGCCTCCCCGGGCTTGTTCACCTTGCTGCTGCCGTCACAGCGAGCAGATCCTTAGGGCCCTTCTGTTTCTGGAGACAGAACCCTGGATCAGGACAGGAGGGCCTGTTCTCCTGGTCCCGTCCTCACCTGAGCATGGATAGACCCATGTTCAGAAAGGTATAGTGACCTGTCTGGGGCCACACAGCCATCTGGGTCCCTCCAGGGACCACTGCCTGGGCCTGGGTCCAGGCCTCCAGCAGGCCTGCTTTCTCCACGGTCCTGAGCCCTTTCCTCCTTTGGGGCTCGGCAGGTGCAGAGAGCATCTTCCCCGTGCGGGCTCTCGTTTTGGAGTGTCCTCTCTTCTTGCATTGCCTTTGATTGTCGCCTGCAAGGCAGCTGACCTGGTCTTGAACTCTCCCTTCTTTGCTCTGCTAGCCACTGCCTCTCTGCTGAAAGAAATCCCCACGGGCAGGCTGCGTGGCCGAGGTGGGGGTGGGGTGCTGAATCGATTGTTCGGGGTTTTGTAGGTCTGGAACAGGAGGGGTCTCGACTGGGAGTGGACAGCCGGAAGCGGCGGCCTATCATGTCTGAGTCGCGGCGTGTGTGGGCTGGGGGGAGATGAGCGTGATGGGCCCTTGGGCTCACACGCTCCTCTGCCTTCCTGCCGCATCCTCATTCAGCTTCGTCCCTGCGGGGCTGGGCTGCCCGGCCTGTGGCAGCGCGTCGGGCCGCGTGAGCTGCGGTTCCTGCCCTGACAGCAGCCCGTCCCCCCCCCCCCGCCCCCAGGGTTCCTGGGATTGGAATCAGTGCTGCCCTCAGCCCATAGCTCGGGTGTGCAAGATGACGGCCATCCTCTCAGCCCCCGAAACAGCCTGCGGGGCTCACGTGTGGGGTGGACGTGCCCTTCCGAGTCCAGCTATGCCTGAGCTCCGCTCGCTGCCCTGTTCGAGCTCCTGGCAGAAGTGGGCTTTGGGGCCACTATGGAGCTGCCATTTTGGATGTTTAAAGTGTTCATAAGATCAACTTTTCCAGAGATGGAGGGAACAGGGAGAGAAAATTGTAGCGTTTGTTTGAAAGGTTCTGAGAGCTTTTTTTTAGCTCAGACGGTTCAAAGAGCGCCTCTTGTTAGTCAGGAATATTCTAGCATCCCTGGGGTGGTCACACCGGCTTAATTGGGACCCGGGCTGCTTTGAAGTCCTTTTAATCCTGCCTGAGCTGGGGGAAGGGATTTGAAGGCAGCAACTGTAAGTCTGAGATTTCTTCATTTTATTTACACGTGTCTGGGGACTCGTGGGAGTCGTTTCCCTGAAGCGGTTAGGCCGGGTTGCTGGCCGGCGGATGGCAGCATCTGGGGCCCCGCCCGGCGTGGTCGGGTGGCCGCTGCTGACCGTGGCCAGGAGTTTGCTGTCCTTGCAGCTGTCCCCGTGGACGGTCCCCACATGGGGGCGTCTGTAGTCGTGCCGGAGTCACGTAAGGAGGGGCCTCTGGACCCCGACAGTCCTGACCTCATTGACCGAAGCCCCTGCCACGGGCCTCTCGGAGGGGAGGTCGGACTGCAGCTGCGGGAAGTCCAGCCACAGGCTTGTTCCTGTGGAGGGACCCACGGGCACATGTGCCACTGGCGAGCCGTGGCCTGTCCCGGTGGGTCCTGACCTCCTCGATGTCCCCCGCCCCTCGTTCCTTCCCTTCCTGCCATCACCCCCAGAGCGGCAGTGTGGACTCCAACTCTGTCCTTCAGCTCCCGTCTGTCTCTGAAACACGGCAGGTGCTCAGGACGCTGGCTTGTCTTCTTTTTGTAAACATGGAAGAGCACGTCTATAAGGAGCGCGTGTGTCCCTGTCTCTCCACCCTCAAGTCACAAAGAACAGGGGCTCCGCTGAAGCCTGAAGGGAGCCCCGTCCTTCTGGAGCCGGCCGGCCTGTGCTGGGCCCGAGACGCTCCTGTCTGCCAGCACACACACGACCCCGACTCCTTCGTTCAGTGTCGGGGCTGAGGAGGTGTAAATGTGTGAGGGAAGCCGTGTTTCTGTGAAAACACCATCGAACGCTTCGGAAAGCCTCACAGAACTGCTAGCACATGGTTGCTGAGCGCAGGGACCTGCTGAGATGGACCGGGATCGGAAGATTCTGGAAGGTTGCAGGCATCCGTGTTCAGGAAACAGCCGAGGTTGTGGATGGAGGCTGGTGGTGTGTGTAAAAAACGTACAGTGGAACTCAAGTTCAGAGACCCACATTCGAAGAGGTCTCCAGCTTGGGGGGCCAGTACACTTGCACCAGTTACCGTGTTTGCCACGCCCGTGTGTGGGCTCAGTGGCCGTCCTGGTGGCTTTACGTAGGAAGCCTCCTGCTGGCATGCGTCTGCCGTGCTCGGCACGCAGGCCAGGCTGCCTGGTACCCGTGGCTGAACACCGTTGGCGGCTGGCCCACGACCGTCCCATGGTAAGTGGCCACGACTAGACTTCCGTGCGTTGACCTATTGTGGGATAGAGCTAACTCCGCAACCTAAGTTTACAGCGCTGAGCTTCGCTGCTGCTTTCCGAATCGTCCAATGCTTCCCAGTTTTCATCCTGTCCTACAGATGTTTTTGTCTTGTTTGTCCCTCTAGACCTTTCTTAGCATGCTTGCTGATGTCCTGTCCCTTTCGTACAAAAGGGGGCCTGGCGCTCGTGCTCTGCTCTGCTTTTTTTTTCTCTAGCAGAACATTTTGGAGACCTTCCCACATTAGCATATAAAAAGATTCTTCTTTTCTCTTTTAAACAGATTCCATTGTAGGGGTGGACTGTGATTTATTTAACCAGTAATTCTAAACTTCTGATCCAGTGGTTTGAATTCCAGCTCTGGTTGGATACAGTTTCATTTGTTAGTTATTGTTCTGCAAAGGTAATGTGGGTTTTCATTTATTCAACTAATACTTATGGCCAGCCTACTGCCCTGTACCCAGTGCCGTTGGAGGTTTGGGGCCAGTGTCTGGAGCAGAACAAGTAAACCGGAAGGTGCTCTGTGAAGGGCCGGGCGTGGGGCAGGGGGACAGAAGTTCGGGGAGGCGGCTGCAGGCTCGACCTGGGCGGTGGAGGCGGGCCCACAGGAGACCTTGGGACCCGAGAGAGCTGAGGGATGTGCTGTGCAGGCACCTGGGGGAGGACGCGTCCAGAAGTGGGATGTGCAGAGGCCCTGGGGTAGGCCCGTGGGAGGCTGGGCTGGGCCGGCTTCGTAAGCCCTGCTGGCAGCTTTGGCCCTACCCTGGCATCGTGGTGGGAATGCGCTGCTCAGCTAGCTGGACACGAGGTGTGGGACCTCACTTCGATTTTAAAGCTCTTGCTGTGTTTGCCGGCTTGCAAGTTGATGCTTGGAGGCGAGGATGAGAGGTAGGAGATGGGCCACGAGGCCCCCGGACGGTCACAGGAGAGCCGGGACAAGTGGGGAGGAACTGGCTGGGAGGAGCCGGAAGGTGCTCTCTAGCCAAGAGCTGTCCAGGAGGTAGGTGGGCAACCCTGGAACTCAGGACCCCGAGTGTCTTGTTGGGGTTCCAACCCGGGGTGAGGGAATGGCGAGCACGGGATGGGTTGGGGCGGGGGGCGAGAGGCATCCAGCAGGACAAGGCCAACGAAGGGGCTGGAGAAGGAGCCGGCTGTCCTGGGAGGATGGGGAAGGCCGAGGGGTGTGGGCACCGAGGTTCAGGTTCGCAGCACCCCTGCCTAGAGGGGAGGGAGGGCATAGATGGGGCGGACTCGGGCACAGGGAGTGCGGATACCTTGCAGAGGTGCTCCTGGCGGACAGCGGGGGGGCGGGGGGGATGGGGGGGTGGGGGCTGAGGCTCCAGTGAGCAGTGGGTGGGATGTGCAGACCCCTCCGGGCGTTCTGATTGGGCAGAGGGGGCCTAAGCGAGGGTTGTCCATGCACAGGAGCTGTTCAGGCAGGGGTTGTGACCGTGGGGAGAGAGGCCTTTGTTTCTGCGTGAGAACATCGTGGATTGATGGTGGGGGACCACTGCAGTGGGACGTGGGTACGGGCGGAGAGCCCGTCTCTTCACTGGCCTGCTTCTCTCCGTGGGGAAAGAGCAACGTGTTCTTGTTTATCTGGGAAGACAGGCAGCTTTAGAAGATGTGTGGATGGCTGCCGTCTGCCATGTGGCCCACGTGTCACAGAGTAGGGAGAGGGACAGGTCACCTTTGTGGGTGCCTGCGGCCTCGGGACCATCAGTGGTCCCTTCCTCTGGAGGGTCGATGTCCAGCCCCGTAGCCACAGGGCTGGGTGCGGCAGGGACAGCTGCGGTGGTGACCCCGTCGGAACCTGCTCTGCGTCCCGGTCACAGGGAAGCCAACCTTCCCTAGAGGAAAGCAGTCGCCACTTTCCCCATCCAGAGACAGAGACCCCGCTTTGTCTTAAGTCAGTGCCTGGTGACATGGTCCCTCCGGCCCTCCCACGGCTGTGCCCCGTCGTCAAGGAAAACCTGATTTAGCGGGACGTCCAGTCGCCCCTGTGGCTTTGTGGTCCAGAATGTCTGTCTGCAGTTTGGTTTAAGCCAGCTTTCGTGGTGCAGCGTTTCTCGTCCTGGTTCTGCAGGGGGGTTTGTCCCCTTGTTGTAGGGCCCTCTGCCCGGCCAAAGCCACTCCCAGGACCCGAGGCCCGGTGGGCTTTTTTCTGGGCAGAGCGTTTCCCTGGAAGTGAGCTTGAGCTTCATCTTAGAAATCAGAGTTCTCCAGATCTCTGGAAACGGGGACTTCGGGCACCGACGGGAGGCTGGGCCCCTGCTGGCACGAGCCTCAGGAAGAAGAGCTGCTGGGCAGACCGCCTCTCCTCGAGCGCGCCCCGCGGGGTGACCCCCTGGGCCCCCGCCGCGCTGCGCACAGCTGAGTTGGCGTCAGAATTCAGCTGCAGAGTGAACAAAAAGACGTTTTCCCCCCTTGAAAGCCCACCAGTGAGAGTTAAAAGGCTTCGCAGCGGAAGCCAGCGTTGTCAGGAGCAGCTGTCCCAGCGTGGGCTGCCGTGGGGACTGTCACTCTCCTGCCGTCTCCGGGTCCAGAGTCCGGAGGCTCTCTGCAGGCCCTCCACTTCATGGTGTGTGAAGTGCAAGCCTGGGGATGGGTTGGTCTTCCTGTCTGAGTGCCCCGTGCTGTGTCCGGCCGAGTGCTGCCCGCCGAGAGCGCCCCCGGTGAACATCTCGGAGTAGCTGTGCTCGGCGACGGGCCAGGGGCTTTCTGAGATTCAGTGCGTCCTGCCCGTCCGAGGTGCTTTGGCCCCTGGTCTGTGACCTGGTGCCGGGGAAGCCTGCAGTTGTCTAGTGACCCCCTGCTGCATCCCGGGAGCTGCCCGTGTTCACGCTGGGTGCTCATGACGGGGGCTGTGGGCACGGCTCTCAGATCCCTGGCTCCCAGGGCTTCCTCCTCCTTGTTTCCAGGTGCCTTCCCCCGTGGTCCCCGCCCCGGCTCCCACCAGCCTCCCCACTTCTGCCCTCCAGCTGCCCGTTGCCAGCGGCTCTTTGCACGGGGTTAGTGCTCAGTGTGTGTGGGGGGGGTCTTTCTAGTTTTTATTTGTACTCCGACGTGGAACACAGATTCTTATCCTAAGTTAAAGGTCCCTTTGATTGCCACCGCTGATTTTGGCCCTGACCTGGAGGCGCCCCCCAGCATCCATTTGGGATGAATCTTTCCTGAGCATGCTCTGTAAATACACACCTGGGTCGTCGGCACGTTTTCTTTGAGCGTGGACTTGTGAAGTTGTTGGTGCAGTTCTGGGGACGCTGCCCTTGAGCTCTTTCCTTGAGCACCTGCCAGACACCTGGTGCTTTGGGAGGAGGAGGAAGTGCTTTTGGAGGAAAAGCTGGGCGGCTGCCTGCAGGCCGGGGGGTCCCGAAACAGTTGTCCGCATCCCCATCCTACGGGCCTCCCCCTTGCCTGGCGTATGTCACCTGTGCCCCCTTTCCCTGAGACACACCAGGGGTCTTGGCCCTGCCTGCCGGGGCCCTCGTCTTCTGTCCTCTGTGCTCAGTGCCCAGACCGGGGTAAGTTGGAGAGCGCGGGCGGAGAAACACACAGACGTGACATGTGACACTGTGCACATACACATGCGTCTGCCCCCTTGGCTGCCATCGATCTGGCCGCAGGGGAGGGGACTTGGGCCTCGAGGACAGCGGGTAGTCTCTCAGGCCCCAAGGCGCTGTGAACAGCCTGCCCAGGGGCCCTGACCTGTGTGATGAACCCAGGAGGCCTGAGTGGCTTCCCATGCCCTGCCTAGCCTTCGAGAGCAGCTGGGACGCCAGCGGGAGAGCATGGGGGCCGGGGTCCTGCGGTAGCGCTCCTGTGGCCCCTGGGCTCGGCCCACGAGCCCCCTGTGAGCCACCTGTCCAGATGTGCGGTTTCCCTGGCTCAACCCCGATCACTGGCCCCCAGGTCCCCTGCTGGGAAGTACAGTTTAAGAAAAACCTGAGATGTTCTCACTGCAAAATGTAGAGACTCTGAAGGGTGAACGATCACAGGGCTCTGCCGCTGTCGTGGGGGCCTGGCTCTTCCCACCCGTGATCTCCCTGCTGGCCACACAGGTGCGCTGTTCGTCTAGTCCATCCAGCTTTCTGCCTTTGCTCTTGTCAGTGTGCGTCTTTTTGTCGTCAGAAGGCCCGCACGTGCTGATGTTTCAGAACGCTGCTCCTGTCACCCCCCTCTCTGTTCTCACGTGTGTGCCTCGTGGCGGGAAAGCAGCTTGAGTGTGGCCGACGGCCGTGTGATGCGGGCCCGCACCCGTCAGTTCTGTGCTCTGCACCCGTCACAAGGGACGGGTCGTGGCAGGTCATGGCCTAGTCGTCTGGGATTCTTTCAGATTTGTACTAAATTCTAGAGTCGGATATTTGCCCATCAAATTGACAGAGAACCTCAGCATGTTTTCTTTTCTTTTCTTTTTTTAAAGATTTTATTTATTCATGAGAGAGAGAGAGAGGCAGAGGGAGAAGCAGCCTCCCCGCTGAGCAGGGAGCCCAATGAGGGCCTCGATCCCAGGACCGTGGGATCATGACCTGAGCTGAGGGCAGATGTCTAACCCACTGAGCCCCTGCTGCTCAGGCAAGAGGACTGGGTGTGGGTGGCTGCTGTTCTCCCTGGGGGGGGCGCGGGAAAGTCGGCTTGCTGCTCCGCTGATTCCCATGTGGAGCCAGGCCCCTTGATGGCCGCCCAGCCGTCCCGTGCTCCTTGGGCGTCTGAGGGCCTCTGTGTGCACGTTGCACTGAAGGAGTGGAGACCCCAGCGTCCTGGGCATGGCCGTGTGTGTACGTGCTGATGTGGGGGTGGCCTCGAGTGCACCGGCCTGGGCGGGGGTCCCCGGGGCCACGGGTGCCCTGCCGACAGCGGGATGGAGCATCTCACAGTGTGCGTTCAGTTCACGTTTCTCCTGGTTTGAACCAGTCCAATTTTCCCTATTTATGAAATTGTTTAATTTCAAATTATGTTCACTTCAAAGGAGGTTGGAGAGCCTGGGTGAAAGTGAGTCTGGTTGTCCACTGTGTCTAACTCCCGGCTTTTGGGGCCGAATTTGGACCTCAGGGCACGAAGCTTGTTTCTTCATTGGAGGCACGTGCTCCTGACTCTGCCAACTGGCCTCCAGACTCCCGGAGGGCTTTTGCTTGGAGGGAAGTGCAGGCGACCTGCCCCTCGGTCCCCGAGAACCCCCTGGGACCCTGTGGGCGTCTGCTGCTGGGTCCTGTCCCTGGGCCCTTCCCCCCGCTCGGGCCTGAGCAGATGTCCCAGGCTGGGAGGTGCAGCAGCTGCCTGCCTCCCCTGTGGGGCCAGGGCCGGGCTGGGGACTTGCCGATGCAGCGGTGCACGCTGCCTTGCTGACTTGTTCTCGTTAAACTTGTTCTGTGGGTTTTGTAACCGTTCCCGTGCCCGTGACTAGGTGACACACAGAAACAGCTTGGATATCTCTAGAATGTTTCAGGAAAAAATACCTCTGGGCTCGAAAAGATTTATTTTTATGTCTGTATTTTTAACTCCCTGAGGTTGGAAAGCTTGAGGAAGCTCCAAGAACAGGAGCTGGCATTCAAGGCTGGCTCAAGCCCTCCGTGGACGGGATTTCAGTGTCGCCCATGGTGCTTACAGCTGACCACATGGTTGGGAGCAGGGGACAAAGCTCTCCTCTGCCCCGTGGTGCTTTCAGGCCCAGGGAGGGGCTGTTTCTCAGGTGACCAGGTGGGGGGTCTGTGAGGGCGTCTGCAGGGGGGAGAGCCAGGGAGCACTTGCGGAAAGGGTGCGGGAGCAGTCGGGCCACGAGGGTGTCATGGACCGCGGGCGGGTCCCAGGTGCCGTGAGCTCCTGTTCTAGGGACACAGACACTGAGAGACCCCGTGGCGGATGCAGACTGGGCCCGGCGGGATGGGGAGTGGCTGGGGGGTGTGGTGGGAGGGTCCCTGTTCCCGGGAGTGCTGACTGTCCTGAGACCTTTTGAGGGAAGAGCCCTGTGAGCACGGGGTGAACTGACACAGAGCTTGGCGACACTGGGTGACCTGTCCGTGTCGACAGAGGCAAGGCTGTGGGAGGCGGACCCCCGGGGCCTGGTCCTGTGGTGGATGCTCTTGGGAGCCCACCCCCTCGGTGTTGTTGGAGGCCAGGGAAAGGGCCTTCGGACCCTGTAGTGACCGGTAGCCACTCCTGTGGCTTTGTCACAGCCCCTGTGGCTCCTTCAGTGACGAGGAGGGTATGGCGCCTCCCACTCGGGGCCCCGTGTGGCCCCAGGCTTGATCCTTAGGCCTAGAACTCGGCTGCCACCTGCGGGCCAGGGAGCCCCTCAGCTTGTGTGCCGTGCGCTGTGTGGGGACTGCGCCCCCTGCGCCCGGCGGCGTGGTAGTCTGTCTGTCCCCGTGTTGCTGCTGCGTGTTCTGCTGCGGGCCGGTGTCGGGATCGGAGGGGTCACATGGCGGCCCAGCGCTGCTCAGGGAGGAGTGCGTCCAGAGCCGCTCCTGACACCCGGAGTCTCTATTTCCTCCTCTGTGAGGTGGCGACAGGGCCGCAGGGCTGCTTTGGACGCGAACCGATGGGCAGCGTGGATCGGCGTGAGCACGACGGGGCATCATCTGTGGGGGCCCCTGCTGTGGTCTCTCTCCCTGTCGCTGGTTCCAGGGAGACCGGCCCAATGACCTGTGCCAACCTCCCCTCCCCTTCTCTGCAGGGTCACGCTGGCAGCTCACCCTTGACGGGCTCTCGGAGCTGAAGTGAAGTTGTGCCAAATAAGAATCATTTACCTGATGTTGCGTGGCCAGGGGCGGGTTGCGGTCGGAGCCTAGGCCGTGGTGCGCACATGGTGCCACGCCTCACCAGCCTGGGAACCATGCGCAGACGCCCGCCCCCCCCCGGGCTCCTCAGCCACCATTCTGTGCAGAATGAGGTCCCTCCGGGGGGTGGCCAACGCTGCTGTGTGTTCTCGATCCCACAGGACCCCGGAAGACCTGTCCAGGTTTGTTGTCGAGCTGCAGCAGCGTGAGCTGGCCTTGCAGGACCGGAACAATGCCGTCACCAGCAGGTAGGCGGGGGGCCGCGCGTGTGCGTGGGGAGTGGGGCGTCCCATGGGCGGCTTGGGAGCAGCTCTGCCTCACTGCTCCCTTGGCCTTGGCCTGAGTGGGTGGGAGTTGGGTCCATCAGCTGAACACAGGGGGCCCCACATTTCGGCCCCGTGGCAGTGACTGCTGAGGCAGCACGTTGCTGTCGTCCCCGCCGCATGCCACACCACCCCTGCCTTCCCGGTGCTTGGGGGCCTTGGGAAGGCTGTGTGCTGGGATTGGGGGACCCTGTCTTTGCTGTGGCATGAGCTCCAGGTGACCTCCTGATGATGTGGAACCCTGAGCCCCGGGGGGCAGTGCGAGCGTGTCTGTGTGCCTGTAGGTCTGCGGGCTCAGGAAGGTCCCCGGAGAGGAGCAGAGGCCACGGGTAGCGGGAAGACCCAACCCCGAGGCTGCACAGTGAGGAAGGAGTCCCCTTCCCTGGTGGGAGGCCAACAGCTGTGTGACTTTTTGCAGGCTCAATGTTCAGTCTTTGCTCCCAACCCCGTGAGGCCAGCACATGCCCTGTCGTTACGCTGTGTCTGGACACGACCCCGCAGGGGAAGGGCTTGGTCCCACAGGCCGCCCCCACTCCATGCCCTGGTTGCAAGTCCTGGGTCCTCAGGCTGCGTGTGCTTTTGCCCTGGTTGGCTCCAAACCGGGGGTTTCCCTCCACATCCCCCCCGTTTGAGGGTTTGCCAGAATGACTCAGAAGTCAGGAGAATGCTTTATGTGCCATCACTGATTTATTGCCAAGGTTGCAGTCGGAGCAGCCAGATGGACAAGATACCTGGGGTGAGGGGTGGGGGTGAGAGCTTCCACGTCCTCTCCTGCGCTCCTGCTCGCAGCACCTCGGTGTGTTCCCCAGCTCAGAAGCTGGCTGAGCCCTGTGTTGGGGGGTTTTATGGCGTTCCCATGCTTAAGTCACGGGCTGTTGGTGAGGAGTGCAGCCTCCACCCCGCATCCCCCACCCCATGCAGGTGATTGCTTGCTGTGGCCCCTCCTGCAGCCTCCCTGTTAGCTCAGACAGGACAGTGGGTGAAAGGGGCTTGTTAGCAGTCGTGAGATGCCCCTGTCACCTCGGAAACCCTGGGGGCCTTAGGAGCTCACTGCCGGGAAAGGGGACCCTGGGGGCCTTAGGAGCTCGCTGCCGGGAAAGGGAACCCCGGGGGCCTTAGGAGCTTGCTGCCGGGAAAGGGGGCCCGGGGGCCTTAGGAGCTCACTGTCGGGGAAAGGGGGCCCGGGGGCCTTAGGAGCTCACTGTCGGGGAAAGGGGGCCTGGGGGCCTTAGGAGCTCACTGTCGGGGAAAGGGGGCCCGGGGGCCTTAGGAGCTTACTGTCGGAAAAGGGGGCAGAGACCAAAAGCTTGTCCGTCAGGCTGCCCTGGGCTCTGCGCATGGTCTGCCTCCTTTCTCCGGTGCCAAGGAGGTGGCTGCCTGGACTCAGAGCGGCCCACCCACAGGTCAAAGGAGAGGCGTCTTTCTTTGGTCTCCGCTCTGGGACAAGGAGGCCTTTCCTGGGAGCCCTGCCAGCAAATGCCCCTCTGGCCTCTCGGGCCCAGGCGCAGAGCGGCTCCAGCCCCCAGGTGCCCGGGGCTGTGGCCGGCCCACCTCCCACAGGGCTCTCTCCAGGGGCGGTCAGCTGAGTGGGGTTGGGCTCCCTCTGGGGCTGTGGGCAGCCAACCTCTGCCTTCTGCGGACACAGCGTCTTAAGGGTTCACTAGTAGCCGGAGAGAAGGATTTCTTATTTTGGGGGTTGATGTCACTTTGAAAATTGGTTTTTAGAAGCATCTGGTTATGTTGGACATAATCACGTCAATTTAGCTTAAAAACCTCAAACGATAAAGATTGCCTTTTGCTTTCAAAGCTACTGTCAGATGAAACGGGTATTAAAAGTGATTTGAAATTAAAGCTTTTACATTTTTCCAGACAATCTTCTTCACTTTACTTTGCATTTGAAACAGAACGAACTGTTCGAGGCAGGAGAGGAAACTTGCGCTCATTTTTCTCAGGCTAAACCGTGAGGCGGTGGGAAGGCCGGCTTCCGTGTGCGGGGAGGCGGGGGCGCGAGGCGCTCTGGCCGCAGGGCCCAGGCCGAATGTTGGCTCGAGGCGCTGAGCGCAGAGCCGACCTCCCCTTCTCTGCTCTGGGAGTGGCCGTTCCCGCGCTGGCACCTTGTGCGCTTCTCCAGAGCCCCGGGTCCCCTCTGAGAGCAAGCTCACGTGTGACAGGTGGCCCAGCCCCCGTGGAGGTGGCAGAGACCTTGACTGGCCCGGAGAGGACTCGCGTGTGGTATCCTTCCCGCTGGCTGGCTGCCGGGCAGCGGCGGGGCCTGTGGCCTTGTCTGGGGGCCAGGAGTCCTGCTGAGGGCAGGAGAGCTGACTCCCTTCCCCACTCACTGTGGGTGCTGCGGGCCCCGGGCAGCCTTCCGAGGAGGCTGTTGCTTGGCGAAGGGGACTTGAATGAATCGCGGGAGGGCGGACCTTGCTCACGCCGCCCGTCCCTATCTCTGAGAGGTGGTGGCCTTGGCTGTGCGTCTTCCTGGCAGCCCGGAGGTTGATGGCTTCTCTGTCACCCCCAAGGGGGACTTGAGATCAGCATACAGGTCATAATTCTTCATGTGGATCTTTTCCTGCTGATTGTCTGCAGCATTTAGGCCGTCCTCGCAAACCGTCTGGAGTATGATTAGGCCTTGTCACCTTTGTCATCGCGTGTCTGTGTGAGTTATGGTGCTCTCAGGGTGTCCTGAGGCCAGCCAGGCCGGTGACGGCCACAGAAGATTCATGATGCCCCAGGACGTGTTCTCTGCACCTCGGGGTGGCATTCCCACGGCGCTAGCAGCTTGGGCGGGTCACCGGCTGTAGCTCAGGCTGGCCCGCCATGGAGTTGTCGTGTGTCCACGGACGGGAGAATCAGCCTGTGTCTCCCGTCAGGACGAGAGAGGTGATAACTGTCATGGGACCATTGCACGCTAAGGAAGGAGGCTCTGTCAGCGTCGGTAGCCCGTGCCTGGCAGGGGACGGGGCGGGAGCGGCCTTTGGGGTAGTTGAGAGCATGGTGGCATGAGGCGTCTCCTGCCTGTGCCCAGAGAAGGCCCAGAAGGGGCTGGACTTGGGCTTGGGGTGCAGGACAGTGACGTCAGGTGAGAGAACAAGACTGGGGGGCGGGTGACTGTGAAGCAGGAGGAATGGCGTGACCTTCTCTGTGTGTTGATGGAGTGTGCCTGGGAAATGGCCGTGGACCTGGCATGCTCAGGAGCCTGGGAGGCCCGAGACAGGTCGGAGCGGTTGTGGACTGTCGGAAGCGTAGGCGTGCACAGCGTCTCCTGTGGACTCCACCCCGCGCCCGTGGGTGCCTGAGCGCTGCTGAGATCCTGCGTGGCCTGGAGCTCCTGCTTGGAACTCCAGCATCTTTCCCCGTGTGGCCCGATCTCCCTGCCTGGGACTTCTGCTCTGACGCGTCCTGGTCGGCGCGGCCGCCCTGGCGCGCTCCTGCCGAGTTCCTCATGTACCCTGCTCTTTCGCTGCAGGCTTCTTGGGGCGGGGGCGGAATGCTGTGTGTGACGGCGTCCCCGGGCCTGGCAGAGGACGCGGGTGAGTGCGTGTTGGCTGAAGGAATGAATGGACGGCTCAACCCAAGAGGCACAGTGACAGACCACTGGCCGGGTGTGCCCCGTGGGGTGGGGGTCTGTGCCGGGCCGGTCATAGAGCCACCAGCTGGGCTCCGGGGACCCCCGCTGGGCTGGCTGGAGTACTTTCTATCTCGGGGCGGGCCCGGCTTCACCTTGTCTATCAGCGCTCCGTCTGCCCTGTGCCGTGCTCCAGGTCTGGGGGCTCCCGGGGGCCCTGTGCTCACCTGGCTGGCCTTCTTTGGGACCAGCCCCACAGCCGTATCCCCCTCCCAGGTCTCACACTGGTCTTAGCCATGACTGTCTCTGCAGGAGCGAGTCCTGGGGCTTTTCAGGATGTGGAATGGGACCCTGCCGGTCCGGCCAGCTCCCTGTGGTGCTCCATGGAAATGAGCTCCGGCGAGAGGTGTTGAGCCAGCCCGTGTCTGATGGCTCGTCTGCACGCATTCCTCCGCGGCAGTCCGTGCAGTGCGACTGTTCCAGAGATGCAGGCATGTGTCTGAGCGCGGCGACTCCACCGACCAGGACCCCTTCCCCAGGCCGGGCTGGGCTCCGTCAGCTCATGCCGGTCACAGTGCTCACGGGGCGGGGGCGTGAGGCCCAGAGCCGGGCCTTGAGTCCGTGGACCCGGGCGTGGAGGCATTGAGACCTGTGGTGCTGTCTCTCTGGGGATGGGGGTGAGCTGATCCCCAGCACACAAACACACACACACACGCACTGTGCAGCGTCGGGGGCTCCCACTTGGAGGGAGGAAGTGATGAGATCTCGAGGAAGCTTCAGCCTTTTCAGAGCCTGTGTATTAGTCACAATGATGTTCATTCTTGTGCTGTCTCCTGGGCCCTTGGGGATTTTCCTCAGCTGCCTGCTTCCTTGCAGAGGTCTGAGCCCAGTCCTCTGCCATAGACCGTGCCATCTGCCTGGGGCAGACAACCATCAGTCTAGGGTGGATCTACCATCTGTCTGGCGTAGACTGCACCGTCTGTCTGGCTCAGGCCGGCCACCTGACAGGACCTCCTGGGATGCGGTCCTCCGTCTGCTGTTGGGTCCCATAGCCACTGGCCACGTGGAGCCGTGAGCCCTTGACCCGTGGCCAGTGTGGCTGAAGAACCGCGTCTGTAACGTAACATTAAGTAGTCCCGTGCTTGGTTCATGGCTTCCGTGTGTGGCTGCGTGGCCGTAGTCCAGTGTCCGAAGTTCAGCTCTGCCACCCGCCATCGGGACCAGCCCTCGAGGGTCTCTCGTCCAGAGCACGGAGACGTAGCAGGTGCAGGAGACGGTTTGGCCCCCCGTGGGTCAGCATGAGGGTTAGGTCGTGTCCCGACTCCTCGCTGGTGAGGCAGCGGTCCGGACGAGGCAGGGGCTGCCGCCACGTGCTCCCATGGCCTTTGACAACCCTGTCCTCCCAGGGCGTGACGAGTCTTGGCACATAAGCACTCACAGCCGTCCTCTCAGCCGCCTGGCCCCATTCCTCCGTGCCCTCCCTCTGCTGGGTCCCCTCTGTCCCTCGCCTGTGTGTGCCGGGCTCTGGATGGCGGCTCTGGGTCTGGCCGTGTCCAGCCCCTGTCAGCCTGCAGGGTGTGGGCTGGCTCCCCTCTCACTGGGCTGTGCCCTTGCCTCTGCTCCCATTTCCTTCTTTTTGGGGAAGGGGACGAAGGGCAGCCCTGGCTGGAGGTGAAGGGTGGCTTTCCGTGCAAAGCCCTGGCCCCTTGCGATGCTGGCCGCCCTTCTGCCGTGGCCCCCCACCCTGGTCTGTCCCCGCCGGCTGCACCGGGAGTAGCTTGGGCTCCAGACCTGTGCACTCGGGAGTGTACTTCGTGACCGGCACGGGCTGGCCCTGGCTTGGCGAGGGTTTCACGGCCGAGGAGTCAGACCAGGCGACGCGCTGTCAGGTGCCGCACGGTGTCCCGCCGCGGTGCGTCACGTCTGTGTGTGCGGCCCGGGTGGGGGCCCCTCTGTCGGCTGCTGTGACCGGCCATGTGTGCTCCCCTCCTCGACTCCGCATTGCTTACGCCCCACGTGTCCGGGAATCCAAGACTCTCTTCCACTCCTGGCCGCCCTGTCCTTCAGGCGACGAGGATTCGTGGCAGCATTTCCCATTCGCTGCCTCAGCAGTCACTACCGCCCTCCTTTGGTGTCCGCCTCTGCCAACCTCTCCACTCCCTCCCGTTTCCGCTGCCTCTGCCACACGGCCCTCCTCAGCAGCTGGACACACTGTCCCTGCCTCTGTCCCTGCTGGCCCCGCACTTTGCTCAGGCCGTGACTGACTTGGAATTTCTCTGTGGCTGTGGCTGACTTGCTCTTCAGGGATGCTTCTCCTTAGACTATGTGTCACGTAATTAAGTGTCTTTGTCATGCGCTTGCTCGTCTCACTTGTCCCTGACGCAGGGACTGGGTCTGGGTGGTCGGGGTCACCGCGGTGGTTCTGGCCAGAGTGACCCGGGGCACGCAGTGAGTATGTGTGCTGCAGGAAGTGTGAGGCTTGGCCGCTGTGGGTGTGTAGGCCTCACACGTTCGCCTGGTTTGTCCCTCTAGTCTTTCTCGATCCGCTGAGATGACAGGTGGTTCTTTCAGCTATGCCTGCAGAGCGCACCTCAGTCCGAGTGCCCGTCAGGCCC
>CM053621.1:29976134-29990165 GCA_028646535.1 Procyon lotor | reverse complement strand
CATAGGGTGTTAACGGGGGGCTTCCCGGAGACCCAGCACTCCCAACAAAATACGTCTAGGGGTCCCAAACCGAGCAGACCAGGATGGGCCTGGAGAGAGACCTGTCCCTGTGCTCAGGATCTCAGGACGAGTGCCGATGGCCGTGTCCTCTGCCCAGTCTGATTTTCCAGCCGTGTGGAGCCGAGAGGGCTGCGCTGTGTCGGGAGGGGAGTCCCAGGTCCGTGTTCACGAGGATGCGTCCCCTCACCAGCCTCTTAAAGACACCTGATGGCGCTCGCGTCACGCGCCCTGGTTCCAAGCAGAGCTTCAGGGGGAGACGGGAGGACGTGTGTGACTGCTGGTTACTGTTTCGGTGGAAGCAGGTCCATTTCTGACCGGTGAGGAGTGCGGTGCCTCCCAGCCCCGGTGTGACCTCAGCTCTAGGAACCGGGGAGTGGGTGCTGGGGGGTGCTGGGTAATGGGAGCCCCTGGGGGGGGGGCGGCGTGTGGGAGGAGATGCACCAGGCCGCTCCGCAGTCACCCCGACCCAAATAGGGGTCCCTGCCAGAACATTCTGGGCCACTGTTTGGGAGGATGAGCTGGGAGACCGGTGTTGTGCCTGCCGTCCCCAGGGACAGGGCTCGGCAGGGAGGGGGACATGGAGCCTTGGTTGTTAAATTGGTTTAAATTCCTTTTAGTTGAACACTCTCTGCTGTTCCTTCTCTGTTTCTGTCAGAGAGCCAAGGGTATTTAGTATTCTCCCATTTCTATGCTCTGCTAATTTTATTATCTTTCCATATTTTCTTGCTATAAATGTAACAGGTTTTATTAGGTTTAAGCCATTTTTAATATAGCCTCTCATAAAAACCCAGAGAAATGAGGGGGATTACGTGTTGCCAGCCCTCAGAAGCAGGTCCTTTGCATTTTTAAGCCTTTGGGCCACGACTGCCTCAGAGCCTTCCTGAAATGCCGTCACGCGCTGGTCCCGGCTCGGGCTCAGCTCTGTGCACCTGGCCGGCTGTGGGGTCCCCGCAGAAGCTGGTAGCCCGTCTTCTGTTTCAGAAGCTTGCCGTGCGATGCGAGAGGGAGGACCTGTACGAGCTTCTGTTTGGGAAAACGGGAGTCCCGGGGGCGGGGGTGGCTCACTCCATGTCACCCCTTGTGGCTCGGGGTGACGGGCTTCCTGGGTTCTTCTCCCCACATCCTGTCCATGGGTAGAGACTTGCTTCTTAGCCCCCGATGCCCCTCGGTCAGACGAGAGTGTGCACAGTGGCCTGTGGATGGACTGTGTTTGGGGGGCTGGAGGAGACAGCAGGGTGCTTCTGCTGGGCGATGGCCCCGATCGCAGCTTGTCCCTGTGAGTCCTGAGCCCCTGGCCCAGAATATGGTGGCCGCGCTGTGGGGAGGCACCTGGATGCTGCCCGCGCGGCCGGTTCGGGGCTGCCGGCACCCCTCTGCTGGGGAGCCCCAGGCCGCACCGGCTACCGCCCGTCCCGGAGGGCTGGGCATGTCAGCGGGGAGAGCTGCCCCGGCGGGATGTTTTGTGGCAGTTTCCGGATTCATTTTACATGTCCGTGACGTTTTTATAATTTACCCTTTAATACGTCTTAGTGTTAATTGTGAAATACCTGCAGGAATTAGTCTCCCGTGGAGAGTCATGGCCCTCCAGGATGGTGCTGTGGGTTGCATGCGGCCCCTGGGGCTCCCCAGGACCCCAGCCGGCGGCCCGACCAGCGGGTCAATCCTCTGGGTGCCTCTGCTCTTCCCCTTGCCCCGACCATGCAGCTGTCCTCGCTCTGCGTCTGCGCCCCGGGAAGGGCCCGGGCTCTGCGGGCAGCAGTGGGGAGCAGCAGCTGTGGCCAGTGGTCCCCGGTGCTTGTTGGTCCGGCCCTGCTAGCTGAGTGGACAGCGGCAGGCCTTCGACGGGGTCAGCCCTGCGGGGCTTGCGGGCTAGGCTGAGCTCCCAGCAACAGTTAGGGTCTGTAGGGGCCGGTGTATCTGCTCGGGTGGGCTGGGGCACGCTCTCGGGGTTTCGGTGATGGGAGTCGGTGCTGCGCCTCGGGGCCATCCAGCTCTGGGAGAGAGGGTGACAGGACTGACTCACACGCTGTCCCTGGCTTTGGGCAGGGCATGTCATGCCCACGGAGGCCCACCGGTTGACCGGCGGGGCTGCTGTGACGTAGCGGGAGAGTGGGAACGTAGCGGCCGTGTCCATTGTTCTCGGGCACCTTCTCTTCTGTCTCACGGCCCAGGGCCCGCCCACTCCTCTCCTGGCCCCGGTTCTCCGAGAGGACAGCAATGTGAGCCCCTGTGATGGTTGTGCTGCAGACAGACCCCTGGGGGTGGCTGTCAGCCGGGTGGCGTGCTGAGTGTGACGCTCCCCGCTGCCCCTGCAGCCTTTCCGTGGACCGCCTTGCTTGTGTGTGCAGGGACCACTCCATCTGTGTCTCCGACTGGGCAGAGCGTGCCGCGGGCCCTGCGCCGTGTCCACCTTGTTTGTCTTCCTCTGTCAGGGAGACAAGCGTGTCCCCCTGGCTGTCTCCGCGGACCAGTGGCTCCGGAGGCACGGATGGCCGTGGCTGTTCTCCTCTCCACGGGAGAGACCGTCCCTCGGGCTTCACGTCCCGGAGTCTTGTTTGCCATGGGGCCTCAGGAAACCGAGTTTCCTCAGCAGCCTCGTCAATGGCGGGCGGCTGGTCAGGGGCCACAGAAGGGGCCTTGTGGACTGCAGCTCCATGGACCCTCTGGGGACGGGAGGCACAGACGTCCTGCAGAGATCAGCCTTCTGCTTTGCTGTGGCTGTGCCAGCGCGCCCAGGCTGCCACAGATGCTGAGCAGCCCCACTGGAAACTCTGTCCCCCTCCGTCTGCTGCTTCTGCAGGGGTCCTGCTGGGCCTGTCACAGAGATGGCGCCACTCACTCCCTGCTCCCGGCAGCAGTCGGGCCCGGCTCCCGCTGCTCTCGGCCTAGAAAGATCAGAGTGCTGCCCGCCCACATGTCTACTTTCACCCTCTGCGGTGGCCTCTCGTGCCAGCCTCCCCCAGACGCTGCCGGGTGGGGGTCCTGTGTCACCTCTGCTCTGGCCAGGCCATGGCAGCAGTTGGGACTCTCCTTAGGACCTGAGACCTCTGTGACACAGCTTTTGGAGCCGAGGCCGTGAGAATGCTTGTCCCCCTTCCACTGGCGCCTTCTGGGTTCTGTCCTCACTCTGCACAGATTTACCTCTGGCTGGCCATGTGGTGGGTGCGGCGGGAGAAGGGAGAGTGGGTTCCAGCACGGGTGAGGGTGGAGTGGTTGCTGCCTCCGGGGCCTTGAATGTGTGGTCCTCCTGCTCAGGCTGGGGCGCAGGCCATGGCCACACAGGCTGCAGGGCGTGGGGAGGCCCAGGAGGAGCTGGCCCCTCCTGTGGGGGTCAGTCCCAGCTGCTGCCTGTGCTGCTCCCAAGTTCGGGGAACAGGGCGGCCAGGGTCACAGGGAGCTCCGTGTGGTGGCCATGCTGGGACTCCTTGGGCCCTGAGACCCGTGTGGGCCAAGGCTGCGGCCCCCAGCGCTCTCTCCAACAGAGCTTAAGTGCTCCTTGCTGTTCCCAGCTCGGCCTTGCCCCAGACTCGCCCTGCCAGACCGGGCCTCTTGATCTGATGCCCCCGTCAGAGAGGTTTCTGTAACCACCAAAGTGGGTCATCCCAAGCTGCTCTCAACGGTCATACCCTTGAACTGGCCTTCATAGGTTCTGCTTCCCGTGAATCCTTTCTGGATGTGCGGATTGTTCTACGGGAGTTGCATCGTCTTGGTCCTTGACGATGGCGAGTGCTTCTCTGCCCCCCTCCCACTGGCCCTGAGAGTGGCTGGGGCCCCTGCGTGTCAGCAGAGCCCCGTGGCGCGATGTGGGAGCCCTCTGCTGCGGGACGTGCTCGAGCTAGCCGCTGACACATGCAGTTCAGTGACAGAAAGGCCAGTAAGTCGTCTGGGACCGGAGACGTCTGAAGAATATGTGCAGAACGGAGTCATCATCTGGCTTCGCGAAGACCAGGTTGCTTTGGAGCAGTCTGGGGAACTTCGGCCGCTGCGCCGTGGCCCGGACCAGATCGGAATCGCGTGAACTGAAGTGGCCTCAGCGCGTTCTTGTAACCGCTGGCCGTGATTAAAGTGCTTTCTGTTTATCGAGGCCTGTTGTGCGCTAGGAGCTTGGCGGGTGTTGGTCGGACTCACCCTCGTGGTGCCGGGGGTGGCCCGAGCCGCAGAGCTAAGGGCTCAAGGTCACAGAGCCAGTGCTTGCAGCCCATCCAGACCAGGTGGCGGGCTGGCCCTTCCTGCTGGGTGCGGTCCTCTGGGCTGCCGGCCCCAGTGCCGGCGGTGTGCCCGAGGGCAGTGGGACCTGTGGTGGCCCAGCACCACGGGCGTCTGGCACTGAAACCCCCGGTGACCAGCCTGTTGTCCAGGCATCTCCCCGAGGTGCAGCGGGCTTGGCGCACGTGCTGCTGGGGACAGGGTGTCGGTCGTGGGGCTCTGACCTCTCTCGTGGAGGGCGTGGGGCTCCTCCTTCCCCAACTCCGCTCTGGGGGCAGCGGTGCTGCCGTGTCCCCTCAGCTAGACGCTGCCCGGTGGCACTGGTTCCCGAACCCTGTCCCCGTCCTGCACTCACTGCCCGGGAGCCGCACTGGCTCGGCCCCCTCCTGTCTGCTCGTTTTGCCGCCCGCGGGGCCTGCCTGTCTAGCAGGTGTCCTGGGCCGGCGCCCGGTCACAGTCCTGCCGGGCTGTCCCGGCTCCTTTCCTGCCTCGGCCTTGTCTTCCTGCTGCTCTCCACACAGGTTTCCGCCTCTTCCTGTGGCCGGACTGAGGCCACCCCTTGGCGCTCCCAGAGCCCCATCTCCATGCCCCGTGATGCTGAGTTGTGGGTACATGTTCTAGGTATTCCCGTATGGGACTCAGGGCCAGGAGCCCATGCGCGTCAGCACTGAGCGGATACCCGCTGGAGCGAGGGACCATGCGTGGCCAACTGTGTGGGCAGCGCAAGGAGTGGCCGGTCCCATGGAGCGACAAGAGACCCTTGGGCCGGGCCGCAGCCCCCCTGGTCCCTCTTGTGTTTACTCACCCCCGGGCTTGCCTCTGTGGCATGTGTGTCGTTCCTCAGACGGACGGCTTTATTACGCGTCCTGAGTTTTAATTCCCCATTTGTCTGAAGTGCCCTGTCCGGTGCACAGGAACCAGGTCATCGGCCAGGTCACCCGGCCGTGTGAAGTCGGGCTATTGGCTGTGCGGTCTGGGGTTCCTGACGAGCCCGAGGCAGAGGCGGGCAGCCGTCGCCGGACACCCACCTCGTCGGGGCCCGGCGTTCCTGTTTGCGGCCGATGCACAAGCGTGCACCGACCTCCGTGCCGAAGGAACATACCCTGTGTGTGGTTCTCAAACCCTGGGAGTGAGCACAGCAGTCAGTCCTCCTCACACTTGGCTTCTCAGAGCAGGGCTGTGCGGCCGTGTGCCTCGTACGACGGAGCCACGGAGGGCCCACATGTGGGCCAGGGGCCCGTGCGGCTCTCATCCTCACTCTGAGCGTTCAGAGCATGTGTCCTGGGCCTGCCCTCGCCCGCCTTGTGCGGGGTGCGCGCTCGCGGGCGCGCTCAGCGGGACAGGACTCTGCTCCCCTCTGTGTGTGTGTCCCGGGAACCTGCGTTTTCACTGATCCAAAAGTGCAGTTTGAAGCTGCCCATGCCACAGTTGCTTTTAGATCCACTCTTTTTTAAATTTTAGTTCAGTGAACTGGAGTCCTCTGCAGGTTGCTGTGTGGGAGTTTTTGGTCCATGGGCCGCACTTCAACCTCTTACTTCTGTGCATTCTCGGCCAGGCCAGCGGGAGGCCGGGCCCCCCCCAAGACAGAGAAGCCCGAGCGCAGTGACCCAGCTGCAGTCCACGCTCCCGGGTCCCTGCCCCTCCCGCCCGGGCAGGAACAGCGCGGAAGCATCATCCCCGTGAAGGAGTCAGCGGGCCGTCCCTGGCCTTTCTCATCTACAGAACCCCAGGTGTCGGCAGGCGGAGGGACAGGGCTGGGGACTAATTGGCTGCCTCCTTGAAGCTGAGTCCTGGCTCGCTTTCGAACAGATGCTTTGAGCTGACTTGTCGGGGAGCCTCTTCCTGAGGTTTTCAGGCTGGACAAGTGTCAGGGCTCCTTCCAGATGTCATCTCCTTGGTTTATTTTGAGAGCTGCCCATAAAGGGCCCCAGGAAGCCAGTGGCTAGAAACTGAGGCAGGAGCCGTGCCCAGCCCTGAAACGACGTCTGGAGGCCTGGCGTCCTCCCGTCCAGGTGGGAGGGCGGGGGCGCGCCGTCCTCTCCGTGCGGAGGTTTGGAGGAGCCGAGGGAGCCAGATGGCTGCCTCCTCTGGCCGGGACGGAGGCGTGCAGGACGGTGTACACTGCCGTTGGAATTCTCGTCCCGAAAACACAGGGCGTCTTGTGTGACTGCTGGGGAAGGCATTGCCACCTGCTTTGCTGAAGTGCCCCCGGGTGGACACCTGCGGTGTAGTATGGAAGGCAGGACCCCGTGGGGTGACGCGGGTGTGGCCCTGTGCCACCCTCTCCCCAGCCGGTCTCTGCTCTGTGCTCTTCGAGTCCTCGGGAGGGCGCTAGCCCGTGTGCACCGTGTCGGGTCTCTGCGGGCATCTGCCTGTCCTCACCCGTCCCTTGCGCCCATGTCGTGGGGCCCGCCTGCGTGAGCCACAGCTGCTCACCTCTCTGCCGACCACGTCTCCCTTCCCCCGCACGTCCTAGCCTTCAGGCCTCCCCTGACTCCCCAACAGCTCCCCGGGGTGTGGGGGGAAAGTTCTGAAGGTGCAGCGGCTTCTGTTGCTGCTCTCAGGCTGACCTCACAGGAGTGAGAGCAGCTTCTGCGGTCCAAGGTCTGGGTCCAGAGACCGATCCCGCCGCCTCTGCCCACAAGTGCCTCGTGCTGGGCTCGGCCAGTGGGTCCCTCCCCCGGGAGAGGCGGGCACCTCTGGCGCTTCTTGGGGCCATTGGACGGTTGGGGTGCTGACTCACATCGGGCGTGCAGCAGGGTGCCTGGCTGGCTTCGTTGCACGGTCAGTGTCACTATCGTGACCCGGTCCCGGTGCCATGCTGGGGCTTCCCCCGAGGCCATCTGCGTCACCACCAGCCTTGCCCTGGCGCGTGCGGCCCGTGGTCTGGGGCAGGCGGTGTTCCTGCTCGCTCCCTCCTGTGTCCTGGGCTCCCAGCTGCAACGTCCCCCCGCAGGGCAAGCCCCTACTCCCCCAGACACAGTCCTGCCGTTGTGCCCGCTGGGGGCACCTCTGCTCTTGAGTGTCACTGCCTTGGACAAAGGAAGGCTGCTTCCCCCAGAACAGGGTTTGGGACGCAGAGTCAGGGCCCCCCGTCCTTGCTCACGTGCCCGGCACAGAGAGAAAAGGTGACTCGTGTGTGAGTGCAGGGTCGAGGCCGGGCCATCGCCGGTGCCCGAGCCAGGCAGCCGCCCACGAGTGCTCTCCTGTCTCCCCGGTGGCGAAGCTGTGGTTGACGAGGCGGTGCGGCGTCCACGCCCAGACAGGGCCGCTGTTACCCCCGCGTCGTATGCTTTAGTGGGGGAGGGCGCGGGGGCACCGGCTTTCTCGAAGTAACCGAAAAGCTTGTGCCAGAGAAACAGAGGGGGCTGGCTAGTTGGTGGCTTTATTTATTCATTTCTGGGCATGAATGGTAAAGAGCTTTGCTTCTTGGCTCAGCGGGAACAGATTTGGAGCGTTTGCCTGATTGATTCTTTACCTGCAGGGACACGCGGCTGGGGGGGGGGTCTATTGATCGGGCATCTCCTGCCAAACCCACTCTGAAATGGGCTTAATTACTCATGACCAGCTTCCAAGCACCAAGTGTCCCCATAAATCTTCACTTGGATTCGTTGCCCTGCTCAGGCTGCCGGCTCCCCTGGGTCGCACGTCTCTCCCCGCTGTGTGTCCTTGAAGGAGCCGGCCTCTGCTGGCCGCACCTCCCGTCTCGGGCCCAGACCCTCAGACCCCCAGGACCGCTGGGGCGGCTTAGTGAGTCGTGAGAGAAGGAAGCCCACCCGTGACCTGCCTAGGTAAGCACAGTGCACATCACCTCCGTGAGTGTTGGCCTCAGGCACAGAACCTGTGCTTCTGCACCCTGCCTGCACCCCAGTGTCCCCTGCTGTCAGGCCTTCCCTGGACTGGCCACTTGGCCGCTGGTGACCTGGAGCCACTGTCCTGGAGTTTGTTATGGACTTCATTTCGTCCCCGAGCTGGTGTGGTCCCTCGCCGCCCCCGGGCCAGCTTCAGCACCCTGGGACGGCCACCGTGTGCCCCTCTTGTTTATAGCTTTCCCCTGTGGCCGGCATGTGGTGGACAGTCCCACGGGGACAGGAGGGAGCGGGAAGTGCTGCCCCTTGGTGGTCGGAAGCGAGGCTCTGCGTCTGCGTGTAGGGCTCCTGCTGCCTGCCCTGACCGGCCACCCCTCCACGCCGGGGGCTCGCGGACAGGGGTGCTGCCGCCTCTGGACGCCCGGGCTGTATCCCCGCCAGCTCTCGGCTGACGGGAGCGGGCATGAGGGCGTCTGTGCCTGGTTTGTGGTTCAGGATTTGGCCGGTGGGTAGTTACGCGGTAGTTATCAAACACAGGGCACTACTTACACCGGGGTGGATGGAAACTGGGGAGCGGACGGCCGTCCGTGGGCAGCTCTGAATCCGTCGGTAGCCCCCTGGGCTGAGGCCCAGGCCCGCAGCTTCCCTCATGCCGCTGAGACCACTGCCCCACCTTCTCTCGGTGACTGCAGCCTTGTGGGCCCGAGCCTGGAGTCTGCCTGCGCTGGAGTCTGACCTCGTCCTGATGGCTCGGGCCTGCAGAGGCCAGTGCCCTGGGGCCAGGAGGCAGAGAGGTCTCCATCTGTCTCCTCCAGGGCTGGCTCGCTGCAGCGAGGTGTTGGGATGTTGCCTGGCTCTTTCTCGTGTGTTACTTAAGGAGAAACTGTAACTGTGGAAACGACTCCTCCTCATGCCCCATCAGCCTCTGGTGATCTACCCGCCAGCCTCACCCATTAGGGCCGCCACTGTTAACAACTTGGGATATTTCTCCAGAATTTTCCTTCCATTTTTATCTGTGTCTGTGTGACCCTCCCTGCCTGTCTCTGCTCCATCTGCTCTGTCGGTGTGTCTGCATGGGTCTGTGTGTCCCCGTGCCATGGGCCAGTGGCAGGCAGTCGGCTCCCGATTGGGGCAGAGCTTCACGGGGCTTACGGGCGTCCAGGGAGTCGCGTGTGGAGCCCCGGGCGGCCACTGGTACGGCGGCTGTTGGTGGCGGCCCCCCGGCATCCTGCAGGCGTGGTTCGAGGACCGCCCTGACTATAGCGGCGTCCTTTGCCCGGGCCTTCCGTGCTGCACTCACAGGGCTTGCCCTGAAAAGCAGGAAGATGAATGCATCTGCTAATGAGCTTCCCGTGTGGCACGGGAGCCTGTGCCAGCGTGCACGCTAGGAGCACCAGGCAGGAGGGGAAGTGCTCCTCGGTCGTGCCGGATGAAGTGCTGCGTGTGACTGTCGCCAGACCTCACCGCCACCCGTGAGCCCTTCGCCCTGGCCGGCCGGGAGCGACCCCGGGACCCGTCCTCGCTGCTTGCGGCACTAGCACTAGATGCGGAAGTCCAGCTGGTTAATGAAGTCATAGGGACAAGCTGGTGTCCCTGCCCTCAGGGAGCCTGTACTTGGAGCATCCCGCTTGGCCGGGGGCCCACGGTCACCACGTGTCTGGTCTCCCCGCAGAGCCCTGGGGCCGGACTGTTGGCTCCTGCCTTGGGACCACGTCGTGGGCTGCACGCTTCTGTGAGTGCGTCCAGTGTGGGCCTGGCCCCGTGGCCTTCTCCTCCGGGGACCGTGCACTGCGCGCCAGAGGCCACCCTGTCTCCTGGCTGGCTCCATCCCCCGTCTGCGTGCACGGTCGCCGTGGGCGGTGCTGGGTGAGGAAAGGGGGACCCCCGCCTCGCTGTGTCCGCAGAGACCCACGCCAGGGCCGTGCCGTGCACACTGTCGCCCAGAGAAGTCGGGAGGCAGCCTCTCCGTGGCTGCGGCTTCTCGGGATGAACTCCCGACGCCTCCGCGCCATGAGGCTGGGACGTGCGGTTCTTCTCCACCCTCGTCCCTCCCCTCGCTCTGCCGTCTCGGGCACATGTTCCTGTTTACAAATCTCCTGGAATGATGTGCCAAGGTAATTATAATGTTTTATGTTTTAAAAAAGCGTTGGTTTTGTGTTGTTGGGGAAACAAAGGGAGGGCAGTCAAAGCTCCTGGCGCTGGCGGCAGCTTCCGAGAGCTGGTCTCATGGGGGCGTGGGGTGCACGAGCCGGGTGCACTTCCTCTCCTTGTCATCACTCGGGAAGCCCTGTGGTCACGCTGCCCTGGGGTCCAGAAGCCCTGCAGGCAAACCCCCCCCCCCCCCCGTCTCGGGCATGAGGGCCCCGCGGGCAGCCTGTCCGCGTCTCCAGGGCGCAGACACCCAGTGGCACCGCCTCCAGTCCTCCCAGAGTTTGCGAGTGAGGTCCGTGCAGAGCCGTGGGCCACGGTCTTGTTCTCTCTCAGAGGACGTGATTTATGGGGAGGGCTGCCCCTGGGAGTGTTGACTTTATTTTCGGCCTAGGAGGAAGTTATGGAGGGTTTTGGGTGGGGGTGAGGGTGCGGTGATCCGAACTCTGCTTTATGGCAAGTAGAACACAGAGGATGGCTTGTTGGGGTGGGGGCAGGCAGCGGGAATCGGCAGGAGACAGGCAGCTATTTCGGGGAGCAGACGGGCTATGAGGAAGTGGTCCCAGAGGCTCACTGATGGCCAGGGCCAGGGCGGGAGCACAGAGCTGGGGGGGCGAAGGCAGAGAGAGCCGGGGAGGCTCTTGGACATCTGGCTTTGAGCTTGTGTGGTTAGAGGTGTTAATCTAGAGAACTTGGGAGGAAGAACAGGAGTCCGAAGGCTTTGGGCTTAACTTGGGTGTGTGCAAATTGGAGGTGCCTAGTAGCCTTTCTGGAGCAGGGCCCAATGGGAATGGGAGAGGTCGGGTCGGCCTTAGTCCTTGGGATGGACAGTGATGATTTGGGGCTCCTCTGCCCAGGACATTGATGGGGACCCCTTGGGATCCCCTGGGAGGAGGTGGAGTAAGAGGCGTGCTGAGTGCAGCTCACGGGGTCGGCCCTCGTACGGGAGGACAGGCGCTGGGCAGGAGAGCGGGGCCCAGCTGTGGCTGCTGCGGGGAGAGGCTGTTGTCTCCAACGTCTGGCGCAGGGCTCCCCTCCCCATGCAGTGCCCCGGGCTTTGGGGTACATTGTCTCTCAGCTGAGAGCACCTCCCAAATCCCCGGGCCCTTGTCCGTCCATCGACCGCCCGCAGCTGACTTCTGTGTACAGGCTGGGGCTGGGGCTTGTGCCCCTCCCGTGAGGTCAGAGCGCCCACAGGGCCGTGGGCGGGGGCCGATCGTGACGCAGCCCGGGGTCGTGAATCAGGGAGCTGCTTGCGGTGGCACCGTCCAGCTCTGCCCAATTACAATGAGTGTGTGCTCTGTGAACCCCCTTCCCCTGCCTGCAGTGTCCCAGGGGGAGGAGGGAAAGGCCTGGCCTCATGCCCGGGCGTCACGAGGGTTTCTATCAGGAAGAGTGGGGGGCGGGCCCAGCGCTGCAGGGGCACACGGCCTCCGGGCTGAGAGCCTCTCTGCTCAGAGAAGGGGGGAACACTTGTTCTGACTTTCACATGGGGCGATGGTGGGGAGGGGAAGCAGGGGGAGGCGGGCGGGGTTGGGACATTCTGGAGGAATGTCAGACCCGTGAAGCACAGCAGAAGCCGCGTGCACCGCCGGTGGGCACACCCTGCCCTTTGGGCACAGCACCTGGTGGGGGTCCCTCTGCCGCCTCGCGGGCGTGGGCTCTTGCGTGCTGACCTCTGGTCGTCGAGGCCAAGGTTTGGAAAGCAGCCCTTGAGCCAGCAGGATTTCTAGTGGCTGGCCACTCACGTGGGGAATCTGGGGTCTCGAGCCTCACCTTGTCAGCCCTGGTCTGCGCAGAGCGTGAAGGGGAGATGCGGAGCGCACGAGGAGAGGGAGCTTCCTCGTCTAGAAAGACGCTGCGGTGTGTGCGGCAGGGGAATGCCAAGCGGCGTGTGAGGAGGCAGAAGGGGGGCCCAACTTCCGCTGCCTGCAGGTCAGAGCAGGGGCCACGACTGCGCCCCGTGTGTTGGCTACAGGTCAAGTTCCTGGACGGGGCCTCAGAGAGAACAGAGGCGGTTTGTCCTCTGGGCTGGGGTCAAAGTCATTCTGGGACAGGACTAGGCCGGCCTGAGATTGGCTCCCGCCGTGTGCACCTACTGGCCTTTTGGGGAATCAGCCGCTTTTCCAGGGAGCTCTGGCTCCTGATGCAGAACGCGTGCCTATGTTCCGCCCTCTGGTTGTGCCATTTTCCGAGGCCGTGCCAACGGAATCGGCCCGGATGTGGTCGTCTGGGCCTGGCTTCACTCGCTCACCAGGACGTGTGTAAGACCCGCTGGTGCTGTGGCTGCTCCTCGGGGCTCAGTGGTGGTCTCTTGTGCACTCGGTATAGAGCTCATTCCCCTATTTGTCAGTTGGAGGGTGCCTTCGTTGGCTTTTCTTTTTTTAAGATGTTATTTAGTTGCTTGTCAGAGACTGGAAACACAAGCAGGGGAAGTGGCAGGTCGGGGGCGGGGGAGGTAGGCTCCCCGCTGAGCAGAGAGCCCGATGGGGGCTCCATCCCAGGACCCTGAGATCATGACTGAGCCGGAGGCAGAGGCTGTAACCCCCTGAGCCCCCTGGGCGCCCCGGTTGCCTTGGTTTTTGGGGAGATGGAGTGAGGCGGCTGCAGAAACACAAGTGTCCGTTTCTCAGGACTGGACGCCCGGAGCAGGATGGCGGGCTCGCACCGCACGCGTAGCTCTAGTGCCCGGCCCACCGGTCTGCGTCTGCCGGCCGCGGTGAGCACGCAGCCGCGCGTGTCCTGCCGCCCTCCGTCTGGACGCCTGTCTGATCCCAGCCAGTCATCGGGTGTGGATGGTGCGGGGCATTTGCAGCCTGTGCCCTCCCCCAGCCCCCACCTGCTCCGGGCCGTCCGGCACCTCTCCTCCCAGCTGTGCTGGCACACACTTCCCGTCCAGATCTTTCTGCCCCTGGGGATGGACGGCTGACTTATCTGCCTCCTGAGCGCATTAAGTGGGGCCTGTTTTCTCCCTCCAACCTCCCGCCCCGTTGGATTGTGCTTCCTCTCTCCTTGTCATCACTCGGGAAGCCCTGTGGTCATTCATCTTCCCCTCCCTCTGCCTGTAGCATCATTTGTTTCGTTTCTCTGAGGACTAGAGGGGGTGCTGCCCCCCTCTCTTCCGGGGCATGGCCCCTTGACCGGAGCCTATTCCCAACACCAAGCGTCCCGGGCTTGAGAGTGCATCGCTCCACCTGGGTGCGCCTGCCAGTGCCCGCCGGCTCTCTGGCTGGCTTCCCGGGGGCGGCGGCTAGACCTTTGTCCTCAGGATGGCAGCCCTAGCCCCGCCGCGGGGGTACGGTGCCTGTGGTGTGCGGTGGCCGCGTGGGGTGAGGTCCCTCCCCAGTGGTGTTCTTTCTTTGCTTCTCTTATGTTTTTCCCTTACTTTCTCTCCAGCAACTTAGCCTCCTTGTGCCATAGGGACTTCATATGAAAATTTTCTCTGCTTTTTATACTTTACTGTTGCCTGATCGGAGTTTTATCCCTCAGTTGAGTGCAGGGTGCCAGGGAGTGGGAGCCAGGAGGATCTCAGGGCCTTGCTGCGCCTTCCAGGGACTGTGTGACGTGCATGGAGCCTCCCTCTTGCAGACGTGTCCTCGGACATCTTTCCCTCGGCGGGGGACGTGGGGTCTCGGTCCACGGTGCTTCTGGGTCTGTGACAGCTGTGGGGGTGGGTGCCCCGAAGCTTTGGAACAGCCGGAAACAGTGCATCCGTCAGCACGGACAGTTTTGTTTGGGTCAGAAGAGCACTTCTGTTTGTGACAGAAAGTTTGGTGAACTGTCTGGTGAGCACGGAGGAGGGGTCTTC
>CM053621.1:29965625-29976034 GCA_028646535.1 Procyon lotor | reverse complement strand
CGCGGCTGCTCATGTGCGGTCTGGCAGCCAGGGGGGTGGGTGGTAGGGTTCTTCGAGGTGCTGTTTTCAGGGGCTGGGGTTAGTGGTGGACACACTGTGCCGGGTCAAGAAGCCTTACGAGAAAGGCTTTGGTTTATCCTGGGGAAGCTCCTGTTGCTTCCTACCGAGAACAGAGCACTTCAGGGACTGGAAGATGCTGCCCGTGATGCTCACTGCCCTTCTGCCCCTGGGCTCCGATGGCCCCGTGCCTGTGCGGGGCCCCTGTGTGGCCGCTCTCGTGGTCCTGACCCTGGGCCGCGGGGCCCAGGGTGCTGCTGTTGCTTACCCGGGCCTTCTCGGGGGTGTTCAGGAAGTACCCGGATGCATTCAGAGGAATAATTAGCGTATCTTGTAAGATATGAATCTTAATTCCTAAATTACATATTTAGCAGATGGTCCAAAATAGCACTTGTAATGGCAACATTCAATTAGTGAGTTTAAAAAATGTATATTATTGCAACACTCTCCGTGGGTTTTATTTAGAGGTTTCTAAATATAGCACTATAAAAACACAGAAGTGTTGCAAACTATTTACACCCACACTGCGGCAGTGAGCTCTGTGCTAAACTTCCCACGTTCACCAGGACGCGGGGTGTCGGTGTCCAGAAGGACACGGTTTGCTCCTGTGTGCGAATGGTGAGGAGCAGCCGTGCTGGTCCCTGCCCCCCATGCTGCGCAGGCTCGTGAGTTCCCACACAGCTGCTGGGAACCCCCACTTCCGAGTGTCTTGGTGGGGCTTGACTTACATGGGGCTCAACGTGGGGCCCAGTGCACGCTTGAGCCATGTTGCATGCTCGTAAGATCCGTTTTCTGCGCCCGACCCTGTGGGTGCCTCCAGTGCTCTCTGGTGGCCTAGCTCTGGTGCTGCCCGCGTTGACGGAAGGAAGCGACGTTTGAGGGCTCGCTCCAGTTCAGGACAGAGCTGGGGGCCCCCGGTCGAGGGCTCCATGTGGGGTCTCCAGAGGCAAGCCCATCGCCTGTGGTACTCACGGTGGTCCAGTCGTACGTGAGGGCTCTGAGCTGAGAGGTGGGCGCAGGGTGTCACTGTGGGTGCGGGGGCCCGGGCGTGGCCCTGCTGAGGCCCCCTCTCAGGGCGACACAGGCCACTGAGGAGTGCGATTTGGTTGGGCTTCTGCCTGTGGCCCGAGGGTCTCCTAGGCAGCCTTCCTCCTTCCACTCAGTCCGCCCCGCGGGAGGAAGCACTGAGCCCAAGCAGTCACCGAGCGGAGCGCCTTTGTGGTTTCTGCTCTGAAAGGAGGAAAGTTTCTTACCAACTCGAAAGAAGCAGCCAGCGCGAGCCTCCCCCCAACCTACCAACCCCTGGATCTCTCTGAAAAGCAGGCCTTCCTGGTAATCAAGTGTTTACAGAGGAAGGCTTTGTTCAGACCCTTCCTAGGGCTCTGTATGTTTAAACAAAGAGCTTTTTGGACCTAAACACAGATGTTCATTTGAAAATGAAAAATCAGATTATGTGGAGCTGGCTTTTGAAAGTTAATGCCCTATAGCGAGCGAGACAAAGGGAGGGGACACTGTGTTGTAAATTTCACTTAAATAACTTTTCATTTTAAATAAAGTTTTAAACTAAAAAGGAGTCATTTGAAAGCTGCTCGTCTTCCTCTCTGTCCTCCAATGGAACATCTGTGCCTCTCTGGAGGCTGGGAAAGACATGAATGCACAGCTAACCGGCAGAGAGCTCTTTTTACCATAATTACACCTTGCTCATTTCAGAGGCACAATGCCCGCATGAAATGCCAATTAAGCCTGCTATGTTAATGAGTCGGAGCCTGAATGCCCGATTACAGCGGACCCGAATCCCACCGGAACGGAACGGGTTTGATAGGACCCCTGAGTTTGTTCTCTCTTTTAATGGAAACGTTACCATATGTAGCGAAACTCTCCACTCGCTTTTGTTTAAAAGTGATCCATTTTGGGGGTTTTGGTCAGCAGGTTTTAAAATAGGTGTATTCTGAATCCCTGGAGGAGAGCCTTGTCCCCTCTGCTCTAGGTGGCTGCATAGGGCGTCTTGAAGGCCGCTGTGCCCCTGCTCACGTGAGCCTGGGTGCTTGGTGGTGCCGGGCTCGGGGTGTTGCCGGGAGAACCCAGCCCAGGTGAGCAGTGACCAGCGACAGGTGCCCGGGCGCCATGTCCGTGTCTGCGGTGGCAGCGTGGATACGTGTCTGGGGTTGAGAGCCCTGGACGGCAGAGTGCTGGGGTGTCCGACACGTCCTCGGGGCCTGCGGAGGGGCCACTGGCAGCCGAGCCCCCTCTGGCAGTTTCAGTGGGGAAGGGCCGGGGACTCGGTGCCGGTGCGTCTGCTGCTGGGGTGTCTGTGCCTCCTGAAGGGGCTTTCCTGAGTCTCATCCCGAGACGCTGCTGAACTTGGTGCCAACGGGGGCGCTAGGCCGGTCTTGGGCATGGCCCATCGCTCGCCAGTGGGGTGTCGCCAGCGGGCAGGGCAGGGGTGCCGACCGCTGCTGGGAGGGAAGAAAGCTGAGCTCCCTTCCTTCACTGCTCAGCGGAGGGTCCCCCGCAGGGTGGGCAGAGCCCGGAAGGTGGGAGGGAGAGGGCAGGCAGCCAGGGGAGGGGAAGTGACAGGTGGGGGGAGTCGCCTCGGGGTCAGCGCCTTATTGGCTAGAACGAAGGACAGCCGTTCAAAGAGCAAAAGTGCAGAATGCCTTGATTAGTTTCTGTGTGCGGCTCGATCTGGGGCCCAGCCCTGAGTGCTCTGCTGACACGCCGACCACCTCCCCTGCGCCTGGCGGCGGCCACTGTACACTTAGCTCGTAAGGACCTGGCCGTTGGCCCCCTTGCTGAATCAGTACCCTGGGGGCAAGCAAGGCCAGCCCGGCCTCTCCCTCTATGGGGTTGATAGTAGGCTCCCGGGAGAGCCAGGGCTCATGGCCCCCCACCCCCATTCGGGGTGCTGTCCGCCCAGCCTCACACACCTGCCCCTGGGAGCACCTGCCCGTGTGGCTCCGTGTGGCTCTCTGGAGGCCATTGGTTCCGACCTAGTCCCAGCCCTGGGGACAGAACACTCCGTTCCTCCGTCGGGCAGGGAGAGGGACAGGCCGATGCGTGGCACGGGACACACTGTCCTGAGAGCCCCCCCCCCTCGGCTGCCCCACAGTCCCTGACCCTAAGAACGCTGAGGACGGCAGGGCTGGGGTGCGAGGCGGGCACGGCAGGAGGGCCGAGGCATCTGGGATGTGGACGCCGTTGTTTGCATCCTGTAGGGCTTCGGCCCAAGAGAGAAAGCCTCGCATGAACCTCGTTTGGGAGTTCACGACGTGCTGTGGCTGACCCCCCACTGCCAGATGGGTGTGGACCACGGGCCCCCTAGGTCCCCTGGCTCGGATGCAGCCGGACCCCGGCAGGCGCTGCTGTGGCACAGGGGAGACACTCAGGCCTGACCTGCAGCGGGCTTGTCTCACTCGCCCCCAAGGGTGCCGACCCGGCAGAGACGTGAACAGCCACTGCCAGGCACAGGGGAGATGGTTGGCGTGTTGGTAGACCTCCCAGTGCTGCCCCCACTGCCCCTGGGAGGCCGTGACCCCGGAATGTTCATGGCGGTAAGGGAGAGCCTCTCAGTGGGCTCTCTGCCCTCTCCTGTGTTCCAGAGCATGGGAGGGAGCTGGGGCAGGGGGAGCAGGGCAGGAGAGCAGGGCCACCCTGCCAGTGCCCGCTGCATGGCTGGCCTCTGACCCCCACGCAGGCTGTGCTGGGACCCGTGCAACTGGACAGGAGTGTGGGGTTCGGGCGGTGATGAGGGCCAGGCACCTTCACCGCTGGACCAAGACTGTTCTTGCGACCCGGTCTGGAGCCTGGATCCCTTCTGGACCATGATTGGGAAGTCCGAGTCCTGCCTTGCTGCCTGCAGGGGAGCCAGGCAGTCGTAGGGAGAGAGAAAGGCTTCGTCTGCTCCTCAGTCCTCTTCTTCATGGTGGCAGTCACTGAGGCCGCTCTGTCCCCCCTCCTGGTTTGTGATTGGGAGCGGGGCCTCCATGGTCTCGGGCTCCTAGAGCCTGCCTGCTCTGCCGACACACGGGCCGCGCAAGGTTCCCTGCACCCTCCCCCTCAGCTCGGTCTAAACCTCATCCTGGGGGTGCTTGGGGGGCTCAGTGGGTTGAAGCCTCTGCCTTCGGCTCAGGTCATGATCTCAGGGTCCTGGGATCGAGCCCCACATCGGGCTCTCTGCTCAGCAAGGAGCCTGCTTCCCCCTCTCTCTCTACCTGCCTCTCTGCCTGCTTGTGATCTCTCTCTGTGTCAAATAAAATCTTTAAGAAAAAAAAAAACCAAACAAAACCCTCGTCCTGTCGTCTGGACCATCCCCCGCCCCCTGGCTGCTGCACATGCCTCTACACCCCTTCTCCAGAGGGGGCCCTGTGGGCTCCTGCTCTGACCTGTGGGGCCCACGTGCTGGCTGCTGGCGGTGGGGCTCCTCTGTCTCAGGCTGCTCCCCGAGGTCACCAGACCCTCCGCCCTTCAGGACCCCCTTGCGCTTTGGCGCCGCTGTCCAGGGCCGCTCGGTTAGGTTGGCCCTGGTGCTTTTGTCTTCACGGCACTCAGTGCCCGGCATCGGCGTCCACCCCTCCTTGTTTGCGGCCGACATACCCCAACGAGAAGTGCTGTGTCGTCGTCCTGGGCCGTGGTGGCAAAGCAGCTCTCACCCCCAGACAGCTGTGGGAAGACTGTGAGTCCCCCCCTTGCTCCCGCATCTCACCCTGGACAGGCGGCCTCTCTTTGGGAGGCGGGGGCCCCATCTTGGGCTCGAAACGCACTGTGTGTCGTGGTTCAGTACTCGGGAGGGACTCGTCCTTTGCCCGTACTCCAGGCCCCGTGCTCGGGCTGGGGTTTTATGACTACCCAGCCCCCAGGGCTTGGGGGCACCTGATGGGGACATTCGCACCGCAGGTGGGCGGTGGAGGGCGGCCGCCCAAGGCCCCGGCGAGGGGCTGGGTGATGGACATGCCGAGCCGAGCAGGCTCACCTGGTCGGGGTAATGACAGTGGAACTTGGCGGTGCTGTCGTTCACAGAGAAGGCCCTCGGGGGTCAGAATGAAGCATGTGAGCAGCAAACAGTTATGTTTTCAGGTTAAGAATTTAATGAGGAGTAAATGCGTTTAAACCAAAGAGCTGGCTTGAGGGGAACTTCCTCTGTGAGGGCGTGTGGTGCAGCTCCCCTCACTGCCGACATCTCACCCTTCCTCGGGGTGCTTGACGTGGGGGTCCGGCGCGTCCCTGGGCGGTCCTCCGGTCCCGGTGACGGCTCCCCCTCCGACAGGGCCGGGCGGGACGCGCTGTGTCACCTGCTGCCCCCTGCTGCCCATGGTGGGGGGGTGGGGGGGGCCTGGGCGTTACTCCTCCGGCTGCAGCTGCCTCTGCTTCTCCTCAAGGGCGGTTTCCAGACACTGGCTAGATGGCTCATTTTCTGCTGGGTTCTTGGGGGCTTTTCCTGCCATTCTTGGGGGTTGTTTTGCAGCTTGTGATCAGGACTCGAGTGCCTGGTGGCTCCCCTAACTCACGCTTTCCCCGCCATGTTCCCAGGGCCCCGGGCACCATCTGGGACTGTCTCTCTGCCTCGGGGTGCTGCCCGGGGACTCCTGTGCCACACGGCAGGCTGCTCCGGGTGGGCGGTGTGCCCTGCCCTCCCCCACCCTCCGTTTCTGTGACCCGTGGTCCCCCTGGGACCTGGCGGCCGGGGTGGGGTGGTGGGAGCTTGCTGCTACCTGTGGAGTCCCAGAGCCACTGAGCTCAGTCCGCGCCTTCCGCACGCGCCGGGTGGTGGGCTGTGCCCGGGTCCCAGCAGCCCCGCCTCTGTCAGATGGATCTGGGGAAGGGGCGTTCCAGGGTGCTTCAGCTCCCCTTTCCGTCCCCCTCCCCTGCTCCTGCATTTCTTCTCTGAGATGGGAGCACCGTCATGGAGCGTTGCCGGGCGCGGTGTGCTGTCCCAGGGGCAGACCCTATGGGCTTGGTCATCTGGCGAGGAGCCACATGCACCAGCATGGCTGTGGGGGGCCGGCTCGGAACACAACGCAAGAGACGAGGGGCACCTGCCTCGGCTGGCTGGGGCTTGTTGGGGATGGCCCCCTGCAGGCGGGGGTGACCTTGACGTTGAGGCCTGGGGCGTGATAGGAGCTCCTCATCAGTGGGGGTTGTCTCTGGACGAGGGAGCACATGGGTGGGAGAGAAGGAGGCTAAGGGCAGGCCTTGTGCAACGGGGTCCTGGATGGCTGTGCACAGGGGGCTGGAGTGTGACCCCACGGTGCTGTCCTTGTTCTCCTTGGGTTGCAACAAGGGGCTGCTATCCTGAGAAGGGGCAGCGCCCCATCCGCCCGTCTGCTGTGCTGCGTACCTTCTCGAGGGAGGAGGAGACAGCGCCACCCCGTCTTCGGGTGCTGGGCCTCGGGTCTGGGCTGGATGCCCAGGGCACTTGTTGGGGGTGGTGGGTGCGGCCGCAGGGCCTGGTTCTCTCCTGTGCCCTCCCCGCAGCCTGTTTGTGCAGCCGACTAGTACTCGTGGGCCACGGAACAGGGCTCTGAGAGCCCCACACTCCAGGTGCAAGGCGTTGGGTGAGTGAGGCCTCTTGGCCTCCTCTGCTGCCCGCACAGCACCGCAGAGCGCGCACCTTTCCTTGTGCCGTCTCAGTGTTTCTGGAGCACGTGGGAGGCCCTGTGCCGGCCCAGGGCTGCTCGGGGCCCGTGTGCAGAGCACATGGCCCGGCGGAGCGGCCAGCAACAGCTGCGCATGTGGGTCAGCTGATGGGAGCGCGTCTCTGTCGTTCCCGGTCTCGCTTTGGCCCAGTGCTCTCCGCCTCCGAATGGGCTCCGGGGCTGGGGGTCCTTCGGGAGCAGAGCTGTCCACACATGCTGGACAGCGTGGCCGTGGGTCCCCCCTTGGTGGCGGGCTCCGTGTTTAGAAGGACACTGTTCAAGTTGGCTACTTAAGATGCCCGTAATTGGAAAGGGAGCCTTCCCCGTCCCGCATGGCAGAGGATTGTAAATCTTCTCTGATTAGAGGGAGCGGATTCAGAGGGTGGGAGAGAGGAGTTGGAAACAAATTGGCAGCTCGACTCCCTTCCTTTTGCTGATGGGGAAAGTGGTTAATTAGGTGATTTTTCTCTTTCTCTGACACGTGCAAATGAGCCTCTGTTAATAACTGAGCTGTTACGTAAATGGTGAAATTTCAGCACCCTGTCAGCTCGTCAGGCATGTCTGCAGAGTCGAGGTGAGCTTGAGGGAGAGACACTTGAAGGCTCTTGCCCCTCGTGGGCTCCTCTGTAAACCCCTGTCGCTGCAGGCAGGGGAGGGAGGCAGTCCAATCCCATCCTCCAGCCCATCCCGGCCCTGTGGCTCCGGGCGATGGAGGTGGCAGGACGAGTTGCCAGGATGAGGTTCGTGGTCACTGCCCGGGGCCCAGGCTCGCCTCGCCACGCTTCTCCCCTGCCTCCTGCATGCGGGAGCACCGGCGCCAGGCCCTGGCCGCCCACAGGTGTGCGTGTGGGGGTCCCGGGAGCCGGCTGGCCTGGGTTGGCGGGGCTCAGAGCAGGACCCTGGGCACTGGCCCCACCGGGCGGCATTTATCGTTCTCGGGAAGCCGTGTCTTCGTTCTCAGAAGTGTGCCGCGGGGACGTCCTCTTCAGTCTCATTCCTGCCAAAATGCCAGAATCCGCGAAGCTGCTGCTTTCTCACACGGGGTTTTGGGAGTAAATAAGAACTCACACATCACTTAGCTGGGGTTTGTTGGCCTGCTCCCTGTTTTCCAGCCAGTCTCCGTGGGGCTGCGCCAGGCCGCCGACTACGGGCTTGGAACCTCAGCCGGCGCCTGGCGTTTGCTTTTTCTTCCTCCCAGGCTCTTGACGGGTGGTTCTGGAACCCCCGTGCCCCCCTCTGCCCTGGGGTTCTAGGCTGTGTGTGTCGGAGGGGAGGCGTGCGGCCTCCTCTGCCGGCGGTCCCAGCCAGCGGCAGTAACGCGTGTGGCGCGTGGGCCCACAAGGGCTCGGGCCGCCTGCGCTCCGCCGGCACCGGGACCGCCTGGGCCTCGGCCTCTGAGCCGGATGGACCCTCTCGGGGGGTCATTCCCGGAGTCTGTGCGCGCGAGACTGCGGCCCAGGCCTCAGGACCGCCAGCAGGACGTGGCGGCCGAGCCAGTTCCCGGCCTGAGGTGGGGAGGCCCCGACCGTGTCTGCTGGACTTTGAAGACGCGGATCTTCTGGCTCGGGGTCCTGGGACCTCGATACCCCCCACCTTGACGTGCGCTTGCCACTACCCATTCCTGCCTGGCCTCCGGGCGGCCGATTGTCAGTACAGGGAGATGGGTAGCTGGCTGTCTTGCAAATCTAAAATGAGATTTTACTTTTTAAATAAAAAGAAAGCGCTTGACTATTTGCAGCTGGGAGACGGCAGAGATTAGAAATGCTACTTATCTCCGCGGCACAAAAGAAGGGAGCGGGGGGACCAGAGTGCTGCTGAATACAGATGAAGCCGCGGCAGCGCGGGCTCCGTGGGGACAGGGCCGGCGTTCCCAGCTGTGCTGTGGGCGGGCGGGCGTCTCAGGCCGGGCTGGGAAAGTCACCCTGGCTCCGGCTTGGACTTGCTGAGCTCCAGGGGCCTTGTCCCGGAGTCCAGCCGGGCCCCGGCCCACGCCGCCCACACCTCCGCCGTCCCCGGTGCGGCCCCCAGGCCTGCGGCATCCCCGTCCCCTCTGTTGCTCCCTCACTGCCCGTGGAGCCACCGGGGAAGGTCGCGTGGCTCCCTCGGCCGGCGTGTCTTCCCGTCTTCATTCCCACGGGCTGGAGCCCCGCAGGCACATAGTCCGCACTGCCGCACGCGGTGTCTTCTGCAGCGTGGCTCACGGCCCTCGCCCGCATGCCAGGCGGGATGGTGTGCACGCACGAGGGCATGCTGCCGCGTGCCTGGCCTGCTCCTGGGCTGGGGTCACGGGCGCGGTAGGCAGCCGGCTCCCGTTGGGCGGCCTGTGTGCTTGGTCCCCCCCCAGCCCCGTGTTGCCCCTGCGCCGAGCTGGCGTGTTCTCACTGGGCGGACTCACGCGCCGGCCGCCCTTCTGCAAGGCCTAGGCCAGTGTGGACCGAGCCCCTTCTGTGGGTGGAGCCTGACTGACGGGCCGCGCTCCGGGACTTGTTGCAGAGGCCGGCCGCACGTGTCACCCCGGCCCCCGAGGTCATCCTGGAGTCTTGGCAGTAGGGCTGTGTGAGGTGTGTCTTTGGACTAAGGGAAGGCGGAGCTGTGTGGCCTGGAGCCTGCCCTACCAGGGACTCGACTGGGTCCTTGTCACTCGCGTCTCTCCTCATCCCCAGAGGTGCTGCGTGTCGGGTGTGCTCTCGCGTTGACCGTGGTGTCTGTGACAGCTGAAGATGCCCAAGGTCATCAGACGCCCCGCGTGTAGGAGGGGAGACTGGCGCGGAGGGGGCGGCTGCCTGGCCCACGGCACGGCTTTGAGAGTGCCGTCTGCACACCAGTGTTGACCTCCGTGGCTGGTCACGCCTTCGTGCTCAGCCCTCTTTGGCGTCGCTGGGCTCACCTCCAGCGTAACTGAGGGACCCCGTATGGGGGCTGAGGAGTCCGAGCTTCCGGGGTAAAGACCCTTGCCCAGAGTCACACAGCCAGTCAGGGGCGGGGCGGGTGGGACCTGGGGCCGGAGCCCGCGTTCTCCCGCCTGTGCGCCGCCATGGCTCTGTGCCCCCGCCCAGCGCTGGGCTCAGTGGTGCTGGGTAGGTGCCGCCTGGGCCAGCCCGTGCCCTGGTGCCATTGGTGGGTTCCCTGAAGGGGCTTGAGGTGGTTGGTCTGTCCGAACAGGCACAGGAAGGTTCTCCCGGCACCACAGCCTTCTGCCACGGAGGCCGCACCTTGGTGACCCTGGCCTTGGCCCTTGTGTCATCTGCTGAGAAACTCCGTGATGTCGCCGCGGCCCCCGTCACCCTTTGCCTCCTGCGCGTGAACGAAGCAGAAGTGGGCCGTGGGGATTTGTGCCACTGGCATCCCAGGGGGGCAGCGGGAATGTGAGACCTGGTGTGGGGCAGTGCAGGAGAAGGTGCGCGCTCTGGGCCAAGGAAACCAGAGCCCGGTTCCCGTTCAACCAAGGGGTTGCTGGTGCCTGGGAAGCAGATCTCATACATTAGCCGGCAGGTGGGGGCGCTGGGAGGCAGGCAGCCCAGCCCACGTGCTCAAGACGGGCTGAGTTTGCACCCAGCTCACCACACCAGGGAGACACTTCCTTTTCCTCCTGGGGGCCCTGGTTGGAGCCGACCCGGGCAGCCTTGGGAGGGCCAGTGTCTCGGAGGCCGTCCTCCCTCTCCGGGTAGAGGCCACTTGCTTGTGATGAGTGGCATCTGTTTCCTCGTTTCTGTGCCCTCC
>CM053621.1:29933418-29958070 GCA_028646535.1 Procyon lotor | reverse complement strand
TCCAGGAGCGTGTGCTTAGCGGTGGCTGAACTGTGTGCTCTGTGTATTTCACTGCAAACACAAAGGGCAGGGGACGGTCACACGGAGAGCGTGGGAAGGACTGTGAGACGCACCTCAGGCCTGCTGGGTCGGCCGGGAGTGGGGGAGGGCGGCTCCTGGAGCGCAAACTTCTGAAGTCGTGTGAGTCCTGACAGCGCGGGGTCTCTAGAGCGCCAACGTGACAGACGGCCGGTGACCAGGGAGGGAGCCGGGAGCCTCACAGACGGCGGCCGCCGCGGTCCGATGGGTCCTCAAAAGGTTCCCGCGGCGTCTGGCCCTGCATGGCCGGGTGCAGGGCTGTTCTCGAGGGCCTGGGAAACGCGTGTTCACCCACAGGCGTGCCCCGGAGTGCTCAGAGCAGTGCTGCTCACGAGGGCCAGAGGCGGACGGACCCCAGCCGTGCACCCGGTGATGTGCAGGTAGGCCAGGCGAGGCGCCCCCATCCCTCGGGGCGCCGCTCGTCCCTGATGGAGGCGCCGCGTGGACTCAGCCGGCCCCGGGAGGACGGACCTGGAACCGGGGTGCTCAGTGAGGGGCCCTGTGTGCGCGGTTCCCTGGGGCTGGCACGTCCACACCGGGTAAAGCCACACACACAGTCAGTTATGGGCGCCGGGCTGGGCAGGGGCTGGGGAGGGGCTGCCCGGGGCTTGGGGTGAAGGAGTCTTCTTGAATGTATGTTATGTGTGCGTGGCATTGCAGATGTACTAAAAACTATTAAATTGTTTCACATGGTGAAATTGATGAATTTTGTGTACATTTTAATCTCAAAAAACAAGTCAGTTGTGCAACAAATGGTTTTTGTAATGTTAGTGACTGGGAGGCTCGTTGGGCAGCTGCCCCCTTCTGTGTAAGTGCAGTGGGGGGATGCACAGCACAGGACAGGTCCTTGGCCCCTGGCGGTTTGTGGACGAGGGGCAGGCATGTGGAGGGCACTCCTGGGTGGGCTCGGTGCTGGCGTCGACAAGAGCTCCCTGGGACCTCGGGGCAGTCTGAACTCAGTGCTCCTCACTCCTTGGTGGGGACAGGCCGTGGCTCAGGCCCCTGGGGGTGCTTCCCCTTGTGTCGGAGTGGGGTGCTGCAGTGGGGGCACTCGCTTGCCGTGGTCCCCTGCAGTTTGCCGGTTCTGGGATGGGCCGTGAAGGGGTCCCTGCAGGGGACACGGTCTTCTAGTCACCTGGTGTGCGTGTGTGATGCGTGGGAGCGTGGCCACAATGAACTCAGGGCCACGGGAAACAGTGTGGGCACGTCTGGTCTCTCTGTGTAGGTGGTTCCAGAGCCTTGGTGTCTGTGGGCTCAGCAGTGCTGGGCCGTGGAGCGTTTGATGGGATTTGAAGTCCTCTTCCCTGTATGCTAGGCCTCTGCAGCTGAGACGTCCCTCCTGAGAGCCATCACGCCCCCTGTCCCGGCCAAGAGCTCCTGGAAGGCCGGCCCCGTGCGCTCTCCCTGGGCTGGCGCCTGACCCGTCTGCTGCGTGCGCAGTGAGTCCGTCTGTGCACCGACCCATCCGCTGAGTGCACAGTGAGTCCGTGGCTGCCTCCGAGCCAGCGGCTGTGCCTTGTACAGGCTCAGGGCCGCGTCCCTGTCTGCAGCAGGGAGGAAGGTGGGCCGCAGCGGGTGGGTCCCCTCGTTGAGGTTGCGCCCTGGTCTCTGTCCTGTCTGCCGGCTCCTTCCCTCCTGCCCCGGTGGTGCCCCTGCGGCCCAGCCGTGGAAGCTTCGAGAGGTTCAGGGGCCCGAGGGCAGGCTGCAGTGCCCCAGCCGTGGCCCGGGACGCTGGCTGCTGTTGGTGTTCTCTCGGATCTGTTCTGGCACAGAGGCTGCCGCGTGTCCCTCTGTCGCCCTGGCCGGCGGGTGTTGTGGGCGCTCGCTGGCCGCAGCCGCTCCCGCCTGCCCTGTCCTGACTGTGGCTGTGGGGCCACGTGGCTTGCCTGGCACAGCCACTACTGTCCTCTGCATTGGCCAGGCTCCTTTTCTCCAGGGATTCCAGAAAACTAGCAGAGTCTGCGATGACCCCAGACCTTTATTTTTCCATACTATCTATTCAGACACCTCCGAACTTGGAACTATATTATGCGGTCTGGGGAATAAACCCAAATGCCCACCACCCCGTTACCCCTGTCGGCTCTGCTTGTTCAGACCCCCCTCGGGTGCACAGATTGGAAGGTGAAGGCAGAGGCGGTAGCTGCAGTGTGTTGGGGAACCTTCGTCCTCGGCCCATAGTCCTGCGCGGGCACGTGCTGGGGGCTGGGTCTGAGGCTGGCCGTGTCCCACATGCTGCTCGGCCGCAGGGAGCACACCGCAGGTGGTCGTCCGGGTGTGGATGGAGCCCCCCGCCGGCCCCCTCCGCCTCAGCGGGGGAGTTGGGGGCCCCCCCCCGTGCCCGGGCACCTGGTCACCTCAGGGATGTGCCCCCTTGGCCATAGCTGGTACGCGGAGGCCGGCCGTGCCCCCGCAGTCCCGACAAGCGCCGGCCCTTCCTTCTAAAGGTCACTTCTGTCTCAGTCGGTTGTTAAAGTTCAAGAAGAAACAAACTGCTCCGGGCTGGCATTTCTCAAGTGCCGGCTCAGCAGGCCCCCAAGCCTTGTGCTGAGCAGGAAGTGGGGTTAGTAATGAGCCGCCGTGTTGACGTGCTGACGGGGGCAGACGTATCTCTCATCTTGGCTTTGCTAAAGAAACAGAAGAGAAACTAATGATTTTTTAAAATCTCATTTTCTCCTTTCATTTCTGTTGTTGAGCATGGGAAATGCTTTCAAGATGTTTGTTAGTGGGGTTCTAGCGCTTAGAGAGCTTGCCCGTCACGGGCACCAGGATGCTGTCCCCGGGGAGGGGGTGCTCCTCTCCCGCGTGCCCCCGTGCGGCCCCCGTATCCTGCATCCCTGGAGGGGCTCCTCCTCGGGGTTGGGGAGGCAGCGGCTCCCCAGCAGGGGGTCAGCATCCGCGTCCGCACACAGGGGCCCCACCTAAGCGAGTATTGACTTGTGCTTGGGTCGAGGACAGCGAGATCAATGGGAAAGTAAACAAGCAGGATGGGCTTTTTTAATCGGGCAGCACCGGTCGGCAGGAAGGACGCTGCCGGAGCGCAGGTGCTGGTCGCAGGGTATGCTGTGAGAGGCCGCAGCTCTGCTTGCCAGCCCGCGGCTGTCCACTGATTGTTGGCACCTCAGGTGCCTCTGCCCCGGGGCTGCTCATGGGCCCGGGCCGACCCTGGAGAGAGATATGGGGGAGATTCTGCCGGCTCGTCTGCTATCACCTCTCTTGCCTCCTTGCCTCCCATCCTCCCCTGTAAACTTAGGAGAGGCCAGGTGGGATCCCCTTCTAAGGTGGCTGCACACCCCATCCCCCCAGCACCAGACAGAGTCACAGAGAAGATGGGAGGACCCCAGGTCCGCTTCTCCGTGGAGTCCCCGTGCCCATGCAGCCTGACTTCAGAGCTGTCCCAGGCAGATCTATAGTGGTCGCCAGTGGGGTGTGGGTCTGTGGCCTCAGCCTGGAGCTGCTCTGCTCCTTTGCCGAGGAGACAGTCTGGGAGTCTTACAGGAAGGTGTGGAAGTGAGCGAGCAGGTGCCTGTTGTGAGCGGATGGTGCCTTCTGGTGTCATCTCTTTGGAAAGGAACGAATGCCACACGCGCACGGCCTGGTAGATTCCTCCTGAGCGGGGCAGGGCGGGCTCTCCTCAGCCTGGCCTTGAGCAGGGTCCTCCTGGGCCTCCCTCCCTCCCTCCTTCTTGGTCACGTCTCCCCAAAACCCTTCTGTGTCCCTCTGGCTTCCACTCCCGGGATCCCTTGCTGCTCGCTGGCCCGAGCCATCCCCTGACTGGGCCGTTCCCATCCTTTCCTGAGGCCCGGTTACCTGTTCTCCTCTCGTGGGCTGGTCCAGGAGCCCAAGCTGTCCGTGAATCCCAGGGCCAGGACTGGACGTGGAGCTTCCTGTCCTTGGGAACCATAAGGCGAGCCTCTGAAGGCCTTGTGGTCGCACTCAGGTGTGAGGTGATGAGTCCATGAGTCCCCAGCCTGGTGGAACAGTCGGGGACAGAGGCACAAAGTGGATAAACTCATGTCGATCTAGAAGTTGTGACATGAGCACAGATAATAAAGATTTAAAGCAAGATGGCAGGAGGAGCGCTTGTGATCTGATGGCCATCACCTTGAGGCCGTGAGGTGGTCATGGGGGGCTGGAGAACGTTCCCGGCCGTGTGCCGGCATGTGCCTCGCCCCAGGCAGCGGGGGCGGGAGGGGCTGAGGCACGGGGCCCCTGTCGGCCCACGTGGTGTGGAACGTGTTGCAGATGTGCCGATCCCTTTTACGTTCTTACCCCTCCCCCCATACCTTCCAGAAGGACACCTGAAGTCCATGAGGGAATCCCGGCAGCACGGGCCCTGGTGGCAGCGATGCAGCCCTTCTGGCAGGAGGCTGACCCTCTCCGAGCAGCCCCTCACCCAGGGATGGCTCTGAGAGGCGTTCCCTCTAGCTAGGACCCCCTGTAGCCTGCGTGGGCCCTTGATCCTGGAGGCCTGCTGCCCTGCTCCCTTCTCTGTGCCTGGGCCGCCGGTACCTCCTCACCCTGGTGGTGGGGGCTCCTCCGGCCTTTGCCCCCACACCGCCCCATCGCTGTGCTCTGGATTGGCTGGAGTGTGGCCCGTCCAGGGCTCTCTGCACCCCGCCCTGTCTCTTGGGTTCCCTCCGGCTGGGTGTCCTCCTGTCCTGTCTGAGGCCCCGAGCCATCCAGCTGCTGGTGACCCAGTGTCAGCCGAGAGTCTGGCCGTGTCCTCCGAGCCTGGTGTCACACAGGGTGGCTGTCCTGGGCCCAGGAGCCGCACCTGACCTGCACGCCAGTCACACTTCCCTGTGCCGGATCAGCTGGCTCTGACCTGCCGTCCCTGCCTTGGCCCTAGCCCTTAGCCCTGCCCTGTCCTTTCTGCAGCTTGCCCCTTCTTTCTGCCGCACAAACAGGCTTCTAGAATGTTCAGCCTCTCAGCATTCCCTGCTGAGCCTTGATGGAGCTGAGAGCTTGGCCGCCTTCTTGTGGTGGGTGCAGCTGCCGCCAGGCCCTGTGCCGTCTGGGGCTGGAGCTGTGTGTGTCCCTGCCTCCTGACTCAGCCCGGGAGCCCGCACGCCAGACAGAGCGGGGTCACCTGCTTGGGGGCCGTTGGGAGAAGTTAGTGGTTTGATCTACATTTCTGAGAGCCCGAAGGCAGATGCTCTAGGGGTTTTGTAGAAGCGTGAATAAATTTTGTTAGTGTTTTTTAGTTTTGTACAAAAGTGCGCTTGCTAGCAATCAGGGCCACGTTGGAGACCCCTTGGCTTTTAGCTGGGGCTGCGCTGCTCACGCCCTTGGGCAGCGGTCCGCAGCGGTCAGCATGATCCCGCGCTGCCTGCCAGCACCTTGTCCGAGGGCCCTGGTTAAACGTTTGCCCGGCTCGGAGGTGTTGTTTTGGGTTCGAGTGTGGCAATGGCTGTCGGTGTTCCCATGCTCTGTGTTTGTGAGCCGGCAGGACTGGGCGCGAGGCCCTGGCCCCACAGCAGGCGTGGGGCTCCATGGGGGGATGACTGTCCTTCCTGTATCATTGCACCGCCCTGTCCAGGTCCTTCCCGGAGGCGGTGGCCGGTCCCTGGGCCTTCTGCACATGGCGTGGGGTGGGGGGATGCCTGCTGCTCTTCCTGGGAGAACACAGATAGCCGGCGGGGGTGGGGGTTGCGGAGGTCCCGTGGGGCCAGAGCCCGCCTCTGCCGTGTCTCCAAGAAGGTCATTCAAATGTCTCCTGCTGCTTCAGAGCGAGCTGTGTCCTCTGTTCCCTGAAAGTGGGTGTTGTCTGGCAGGAACTGTGCTGAAGAGGCGGACACTTGGGCCGCGGTACGAAGATGCTTCCCCGAAGCTCAGACCTCGTCTCCGTCAGCAGACGCCAGCTCAGAAAGACATTGATGGCTAGGCGTGCCGACTGCGCCTTCCAGCGCTAAGCGCTCCGTTTTGAACTCCCACAGGCTTGCAGAAATGCCAGTGACCCCAGAGTTCAGCTAACTCTTGGAACTAGCGGTTTCATGTTTTATGAGTTTTCTCTTTGCTTCCCAAGAAAGGCTGAGGGGCACTGGTGTCGTGGGTCAGGGCCCTGGGCTCGGTGCACACGTGGGGTCCCTTTCTGCCCTTCGGCATGTGGGGGAGGGGGCAGGGCCATCCGTGGGCCGGCAGTTTGAACAACTCTTTGGGGGCACTTTAGCCTGGATTTGCGGAAACGTCTGAAAGCCGTGCTCCCATGGGAGGCTGGGCCTCCTTGGTTCCTGAGGGCCTTGCTGTTCCTCATCCTGGAGGCCAGGATCCCCCCTGCCGCGAGCCGTCCCTCTGTCCCCGGGGAGTTCGTATGCAGATGCGAGCCCCTCTGGACTCCTTATCCTCGGCCCGCGCTTTCCTTTCCTTTGCAGCTGGGTGGGCGTCTGAACAGGGAGGGTGGTCTGCACGTCCTGGCTCCCATTTGCTGCTCTGCTCTCACACCCTTTGCCTTGAGCCCCCTTCTTGCCCATGTCGGGGTCACCCTCCTCTGCTCCTTTCCCGTGCGACAGAGCCGTGCCCTGGATGCCTCTCCCAGGATGTCCCCTCACGTGCCAGTCGTGCCTGTGTGTGTCTGCTTCTCGAGCGTCCTGTGCCCGTGGCGGGGGCGCTGGGGGAGGCTGTGCTGGCCGGGCCCTGCAGAGGTCTGACTCCCTAGGTTCGGTGGTGCCCGCAACCCCGGGAACCGGGCCCTTCCTGCGGTGGCTGCTCTGTGACGTCACGGCTCTCTCTTCCCAGCTCGGCTGTGGCTGGACAGGCGGCAGTGGGGGCCCTTTGTGTCACATTCTCTTGGTTCACGTGAGCTGAGCAGTTTCTGCGCCCCGTCGGCCTGCAGCCCCACGAGGTCAGGCCTGTGCCTCTCGTTCCCTGGGTTTGTGCAGGGCCCATCACTGCCAGGTGGGTGGCCGAGTGCCTCTGGCAGGCGACAATGCTGGGCAACCTGCCTCGGAGCGTTCGGTGGCATCCCTCGTGCTGCCTTTGGGGGGCTCTCACCCTAGCTCTGGCTTCGGAACAGTTGAGCACAGACCAAGCGTCAGGCCTTAGGGCAGGCTCTGGGGATGCAGGGCAGCAGCCCTGAGCGGGTCCCACGGCTGTGGGCACGGCTGCCCGCCCCGTGCCAGCCCTGTAGGGTCCCGTGTCCTCTGGTGTTACTCCTTCCCTTCCTGTTTTCCTGGAAAGCATCGTACCACTGGGAGAAGCATCTGTTCTTTCTAACTGGACCCGAGGGCTTTGCTAACCTGAGCTCAGCCCCGAACCCCCACAAGGTCCAGTCACCTTCCCGTGGGGGCTGCCGGGCTCCTGGGGGTGCTGCCTCTGAGTTGCCACGCTTGTTTCTGTGACACATCAGGGTTAGGCTGTAGGCTGCCGTCAGATGCCGGGAGGCTGAGGCCCGCTGGTGCTTTAAGGGCCTGCATGGTGAGCTGGCAGCCAGCAGACGAGGACACAGGCATCCTGTGTCCCGGCTTGCCCCCGGGCTGCCACCTGCTCTTGGGGTGGTCTCCCATCCGGCCCCCACACGGGGGTCATCGTGCCCCCACATGGCGGGCTGGGGGGCTTGGCACACTGCCCAAAGGCTGTCCCCACCAAGCCGGCACTCAGGGCAGCGTCCTAGTGGTTCGGTTCAGTGGTGTGCGGGCCGCGGTCTCGCCTTGGCGTGCACGAGTGAGGGAATGGGGCCGTCCGCGTTCGGTGGCCCGTGTTGGACCACGGATTCCAAGCCCTCGGGACTGCCCCCTGAGGTCAGTGATTCTGGGGTTGACGACACAGTGCTCGATTATCAGGTTGGCCTGTGAAGAGTGCAGATGGATTAGAACTCAGAATGGCCCCTCACTAGGCCTGTTTCAAGTGGATACGGGTGCTGTTGGTGTGTGTGGTCGCAGAGCACCTGGAGGGGTGGGTTGGTCAGTCAGGCGTGCCGCTGGGTCACACCTCGGCATGCGACTCTGGGCCGGCGGAGGGAAGCGAGAGTGAGGGGCCCGGCCGCCGCCTGCGCTCTCAGCGTGAGTCACCTTCACTTCTGTATCGAATAACAAAACCCCACGCTCAGGTGCGGGAAACGAAACACACATCGTCCGTCATCCCCGCAGATGAAGGTTTTCTCCAAGTCGAGCGGTCGAGGCCGGGTGTGGCTGAGCCCGTAGGTGCCCTCCCGGCCTGAGCCCGCCGTGGTCCCCCCTCCCCGCGCTGCCAGCCCCCCGATGGCACAGTCCAGATGATGCTCTGCTTCCCGGGGCCTCTCGAGGTTACAAGGGCTTCCCGTGGAAAGTGGTGCCTTCCCCGCCTGGAGAGGTTGGCCCCTCCCCGAGGGTCCTTTCCCAGGACGCTTCCCTTCCCAGCCCCTCTCTGTGGAGCTCCCTTCCCGGGGGCTGCCCTGGTCATCGGCCCCTCCATCCGGCCCTGGGGACAGCCACCCCGGCTGTAGAATAGTGAGGCCGGGTGGTCTCAAGAGTCAGGGGTTCTTCCCGTGAGTGCTGGGCGCTGGCTGCCGTTGGCTGTTTGGGAGCATGTCAGAAGCAGAGGGCAGGCCCTGGTAGGACAGGGCACTAAGGGCGTTTGGGGGGAAAGGGAGGGGAAGGCCAGGTTCTGAAGGGGCTTCGCGGCTGTGTCAGGGAGCTGGGAGTCAGGAGCGCGGGGTCCTGGACCAGGTCACCCGCGGTCTTCTGAGGGGTCAGCTCTGAGGAGGCTGGCCCAGGTGGGACCCCCAGGGAAGGTCGGCGCGCCAGGGGTGTGGCCTGTCGTGAGCAGCCCCCGCAGGGTGCCCCGGCCCACCGGCGTGTCATTGCCCGGGCTGGCAGCCGGCCGGGCAGCCAGGGACGTGGGCCCCAGCTTGGGACCGTGGGGGCTCCCCCACCCCAACTGCACATCTGGCTGCTGGGATCCGGATGGAAGTGCTTGCTGGTAATTTAGCTCATTCAGAAGTGCTTTCTCCCGGAGCGCTGTGTTGCCGACAATTTTCCCCATTGTGTGTGGGGTTGAACTCCCCCTCTCCCCGCCGCCTGCGTGTTCTGGGATCACCCTGGGTATCTCTTTGAAATCCAGAAACTCCTGAAAAGCTCTAAGTAGCTATTCACCAGTGAGGAAATGGCAGCGTGCCGCTTGCACGTGCGGCTCTATTTTGGGACCGGCGTGACGAGCGTGTCCCGGTCCTGGGGGGCCCGTGGCTGGGGCGGCGTCCCGCGGGCCAGGTCTCACCGCTCTGCCCTCTTGCCTTTCTCGTGCAGCGCCCGCGGGCTGGAGAAGGCCCGGCAGCAGCTCCAGGAGGAGGTCCGCCAGGTCAGCAGCCAGCTGCTGGAGGAGAGGAAGAAGCGGGAGACGCAGGAGGCCCTGGCCCGGAGACTCCAGAAGCGGGTCCTGCTGCTGACGAAGGTACGGGGCGTGGCGGGGGCACCGGGCTGGCCCTGCTCGGGAGGCCTGCTGTCCCAACCTGCAGCCGCCAGCCTGTCCCTGCCACGGCCAGCCGGAGTGCCGGGTCCCCAGGCACGCATGCTTGTCCAGATCTCTAGCAAGCGAAGGCCACCGATGACCTCGGTGGTGTGTGCGGTTGACCAGCCAGGCGCGTGCGGGGCTGCCCGTGTCCCCCCACAGAAAAGCATCCACTTCCTGCATCCAAAGCAGAGAGTCGTGGTGCCTTCCCAGGCCGGCCTTTGTCCTAGGATGCCCGTGGGGTTCTTGAGTCCCAGCAAAGACTTCCACAAATCCCGCTGGTCCCTTTGGGACCCAGAGGGCCCAGGTGTGGGCCCCTCCACTGCGTGGAGTGCCAGTGCTCCGGCAAGGGGCAGGCCTGGGGGTCCGCCCTGCCCTGGCTTGTGGGCGGGGGCAGCCTTCCCTTCCTCTGGGACCTGTGAGCACAGGGTAAATGGGGGTGGGCCTGCGGCCCGTTTGGAATGAGAACTGTCTCTGGGGCCCAGATGCCCTGGGCCGAGTGTTCTCAACCTTGTGGGTGGGATGGGGCTCTGTCTAACCCCCCCTGCCTGACAGACTTCCGATGTCTGTCTGGATGGAGTCCGTGGGGAGTGTGTTCCTTAAACGGTCCCTTGAGTGCTGAAGTTTCGGGAGGGGGGCCGAGAGAGCCCGAATCTGGCCCTGGTCGCTCTCCAGGCACAGAGGTGGGGTGTCCAACCTGCTGGGCAGGTACCTCCTGGCTGCCCTGAACCCCGCACCGTGTGGGCCAAGCGGGCCTGTGCCAGGGAGGGGTGGTCTGCCTCGTGCTCTTGGCCCCGGGACCTCCTGCTCGTGAAGCTTTGAGGGAACAAGCCCTGTCTCAGCTGTGAAAAGCCTGCCCCGTCATGGCTTCTCCGGCACGTTCCTTGCCATGCTCTGTTGTCACTCAGAGCCTTGGCATCACTCAGGGCCCCGGGTCCGGGGGCTTCCCAGGTCACGCTCGTCCAACGTCCGCACACAAGCCCCTGGTGCTGCCTCTGCCGTCCTGGCTCTGCGGGTGCTCCCCTTGGGGAATGATGCGGTGTGCCCTCACGTGCTGCGTCCAGGACCTTGGCGCCTTCTGGCACACCTGCCCGGAGGGCACGTCCCCGGCTCTGATGGAGGGGCTGCATGTGGCCAGGCTGTGGGACATCTGGACCTGACGGTCTGTGCGTGAGAGCGAGGCAGGGCTGCGGTCCCCAACGTGGGAAGCTCGGGCTTTCCTGCGGAGATGAGCCGGGCAGGCTTCCTCTGCGACCTTGGAGAAGGTGCTTGGTCCATCCGGGCCCCCGTTTTGCCATCCACATGGCAGGCGCGGTGTGGTGTGCTGAAGCAGTCTCCTGGGCCCGCCCGACCGGCTCCCCATGGGCAGTGCTCGCGAGGCAGGTGGGCACCACGGGAGGGGGCAGTGGACGGAGGGCCCTGAGCATCCGGCAAGCCTGCTTTGGGCGTTTACCCGCAGACAGTGGGGTCAGCGTGTGGAACCGGTGTGAGCACCCCCACGTTCACAGCAGCCCCGGTGCCTGGCCGTGGGGGGGCGGGCGGAGAAGACGCGGCATGGGCGCGCAAGGGAATATCGCTCTGCTATGAAAAAGGAAGGAAATCCTGCCATTTGTGACGGTGCGGGGGGCCTGGAGGGCATCGTGGCGACTGAGGTAGGTCAGAGAGCAGCACGAGTACAGCAAGACCTCACATGGATACTGAACACGCTGAGTCCCTGGGCACTGGGTGGGGGGCGGGTGGACGTGGTTAGAAGCGACCAGCTACAGTTGTGAGACACATCGTAGAAGGGAAGATACAAGCCACAGATGTGGTGCATGTCCCCTCCTGGTGGGAGGGTGCAGCCCCCCCTCCCAGCTGCCCCACCCCTCCAAGTGTGCAGTGGCCTAAGAGCCCCAGGTCTGCTTGGAAGGAGGACACAGGGTGTGGTGGCTGGTCGGAGTCTTCGTGGGGAGCCCGTGGCCGCCACCGTGTGCTCGCGTGTGGGCGTGTGGCGCTCCGTCTCCCTCCTCACGGGGAGCTCTCCCAGCTGGGTCTGCAGGAGGCCCTGGGCTTCGGGGCCATCCTCCCTGCGAGGCCCGTCCTGGTTAGCGTCCAGCTGGGGCCAGTGCCCCGGCTGCTCCTGGTGCCTGCGGTTCTCGTGGGGTGTGGTAGTAAGGTCTTAGTCGCTCTATTTTCTAGAATAGTGTGCGGTTTATAGAAAGAAGTTGAGGCTAGATCAGAGTGTCTTCACGCAGTCCGCTGTGCTCTGACTCCTGGAACTGACCCCTCCCATCAGTGTGGCACGGTCATTACCGTCCACGAGCCAGGCCTAACCGGCGTCACTAACGGAGGTCCATGCTTTCCTCCTGTTCCCTTAGTTTCCCCTTCGCCCCTGCTCTGTCCCGGGATCCCACGGGGCCGAGCGGTCACTTCTCAGCTCCTCCGAGCTCGGACGGCTGGATGGCTTGGAGAAGGTGCTCGGTCCGTCCGGGCCTCCGTTTTGCCATCCACAGAGCTCCTCCTCGGCTTGGATGGCTGGTGCCGTGGCCCACGGCTCAGGTGGCCTGCAGCAGGCGCCTTGGCGGGCATCCGTCACGTGATGGAGGGCTTCCGTCCTCGTGACCCGGGGGAAGGGCCCCGGCTGCGACTTAGCGGTGCGGACATGCTCGCTCCCGTGGCTGGGCTGTGTCTGCCGGCTGTGTCCGTCCACGGGGCGAACTTCGGAGCATGGTCACCGTGCACCTTGGGTCTGCAGGGTTACACTCCTCCTCGAGGGCAGGGTGGCTCCCGTTCCACATTCTTCTATGTGAGATTCGATTCTCTTTCCCGTTGTGTCAGTAATTCTGTCTTTTATTTACAGCAGATGGATCCTGAATATTGATTGTAGGTTTTGGTTTTGATCCAGCACTACCTGACTTTATGGCTCCGGCTGCCGCACGCTCTCTCAGTTGAGCCTTGGTGTGGGGACTAGAGCCCTTTGTCCTCCCTCATCTTCTACGCTGCAGGGTCCCTGGGCGCGTCCTGAGCGTCTCCTGCCCAGCCCTGCACCAGCCGCCCCTCCGGGACCCCGCCTGTTGCCCCACAGGACGGTGTCAGGATCCGAGTGGGCGTGGGTGTGCTGCTTCTTCACGGCCCTGTCAGCGCCCAGAGCCAGGCAGCCTGTGTGCGCGTGTGCGCGTGCCCTAACTCGTGCGCGCAGGGACCCAGGAACACTGCTCTGGCTCTTTCCCCGAGCTCCCATAAACCGAATATGTTCACACAGACGTGTGCACCTCCAACCCCCAGCACGTGGGCCATCCCCGCTCCCCGCAACCCCGACGCCCGCCGTCCACCGCCCCTCACCTGGCCACTCCACGTAGCGGTGAGCCCCGGACCATGACTTTTTGTATTTCTAGCTTTTGTTCTGAGGTAGTTACATATCCCAGGAAGACAGGGGTAGCACAGAGGGTTCCTCACACCCTCCACTGTTTCCTCAGTGCCTCTGTTCCGTGTTGGGATTCCACGAGCTGGTACGGGCACGTGAGTGTGTGCTTCTGTGTTATCACATGTGGCTCGGCTCGCCGCCGCCAGCAGGGTGCCGCGTGGCCTCACGCACGCCCAGTCACACCCACCTCACCTGCCCCACGATGGCCCGGACCCGGCAGCCGCTCATCCGTCCTCTGTCCCTAAAGTGTTGTCCTTTCAGGAGCGTGGTACGCATGGAATCGTCTGGTGTGTGGCTGCTAGAGACCGGCTTTTCCAGTGTGAGGACCTCCCTGCTTTGGCTGGGGCGTGCCCGTGTCAGAGCGCGGCCCCTCTTTGCTGCTGAGTAGGACTCTGTAGAGCGGGCTCGCCACAGACGTATGACCAGGTGCCACGGGGCGTTTTTGTGGCTTCCAGGTTTTGCTGTTACAAAGACCCTGGCTCACGACGGAGCCCAGGTTTCAGGTGCTGTCGGTTTTTGTTCCTCTGGCTGCGACTGTGGAGCCCGGCATCAGCGGCCCCTGGCAGCTGGGACACGCTGCTTCTTGCTGTGCCGGAGGTGGTGCCTGATGGCATTTCTGGGGCAGCAGCTCCAAGCTGGTCTCCAGGCGTGGGGCGTGGGGATGCGGGCCAGCACGTTCTTCCATATGCCAAGCCCGCATTCACCAGTTTTCTCTTGCTGCTGTGGCGGTGCTGTGGGCATGGCACCACGGCCGTGGCAGAGGACGTGGCACGAGGGTGCCATCTCACAGTCCCGGGCAGGCCCGTCTGCTTCCTGGGCCCGAGGCCCCAGCACACGGCATCGGGTGCCAGCCCCAGCCTCATGGGGTGCTGGCGTGGAGGCTGTCGGGGGGAGTTTGCGCCAGGTCAGCGGGGCCTGTCACCGAGTTCAGTCCTGCGGTGGTGGGACTACAGGGGTCCCGTCCTTGCTGTCCTTGCTGCTGTCACCTGCTCACATTCTTACACTTCCTCTGCGACCCCTGTGGCTCTGGGGGCTTGAGGCCACACTGCACATCTCTGGGCTTCCTTTTCTGCCTGCCCTGGCAGAGCTCTCTGTTTCGCCCAGCTTCCGTGGCTGGTCGGCTCAGGTACCCTAATCCTTTGGTCTCAGGGTTCCCGACCTTAGTTCCTTCTGCAGAAATGTCCCCGTCGTGCTGGGTGACCGCGTGGCATCATGGCCTACCCCCTGCACAGTTACGGATGGGTGGTGCTGTAGACACCGAGACTTGGGGACTTAGGGGGAGCACGGATGTGAGGAGTGGTCCTGGGCAGCGGGATAGGGTGGACTCGGGGTGGGGGGCCTGTGCCACCCAGAAGGGGCAGCCCGGCCCGGCCCTAGCTGCCGTGTGCCGCGGGAACCGCTGAGTCCGGGAGAAGTCAGCACCCCTTCCATGATGTGTGCCCACTCCCAGATCTCCCGTGGGTCAAGCGTGTGTGCTCGTTGTGTGTCTTGGATGCGGCAGGGGAGGGATTTGAGAGCCGAGAAACGGTTACTGCGCACGAGGCCCGTGGGTCCTGTGTTCCCGCCAAGTGAGTCCCTCTGGGAGGATCTGCCCGTCGCCCGTCAGCGGGTGTGGGAAGCACCTTCCCGTCCTCCCAGCGGCCACGCCACTCTCTCCGTACCCTCCGAGCACCACACCAGGGCGGCCAGCGGCTGCGAGCCCTCTCTGTTGGCCGAGATCACTTGGGTGCTAGCGGTTGGACTCCCCGTGAGAGATCCCCTCAAACGGGCGCCTCACGACGGAGGCTGGCAGGTGTGACCCCCACCTGTGGACCCCATGGCCCTCCGTGCTCAGACTGTGCCCCACCTTTGTGAGGTTTGGCCTGACTGCCTTCTCGGGCATTTCACCTTCCACCGCAAGGTGACCATCCAGGTCCCAAGGCAGAAAATTTCCATTCTTCCTGTCTCAGCAGCTTGGAAGCTGCTGGTTCTTCCTGGCCGCATCCCATCCTCGCCCTGACCGGCGGCGCACCCGGGCCCTGCTGAGTTCGGGAGAGAGTGGGTATTGATTGCCCAGCGCTGACTGATGGCTTAGAGTGACTTGCTCGAAGGCACGCTCCCGACGGGTCGATAGCACTCTCCCGCGCAGCCCCGGGTCCGGCTCGCAGGGCCCCGTCTGGCCAGCCAGTGGGGTGACGAAGCCCTTCATCAGGCCTGCCTGCTGTGTGGCCACGGTGGCAGTGACCCGCTGGCTCCACGGCGTGTCTGTCCCACACCAGCCTGGCCTGTTCCTGCTCCTGCTCAGGGGCACCCTCCTCAGGGCGCCTCCACAGGGGTGGTTCTTCCGAGGGCCTTGGGTCGCTGGTCTTCCCCTGTCCTTGCTGAGGAGAGACCCTCCCTGCCCTCTCTGCCCACCTCTCCCCGGTCAGGGCGGTGTGTGCGGCCCCTGCTCCCACCACAGCTCTGCGCCAGGCCCACTGCAGGCCTGCCGACTGGGCTCTGGGTGCCTGGGGCCTGTCGAGGGCCCTGTTTGTGTGCTTGACATTTCCACGTACTGCGCTTGGAGTGTGCGGTTTTATTTTGAGACCTTATTAAGCAACTCCAGTCTAAGGGTTTAATTGTTACTGATAGCTGAGAGTGTAATCACCTTGGTAAAATACCATGACTATTTTAAGCAATTGAAAATTGGCTTCCAGAACTGGGTGAACACAAACCATTTTCCTATTTGAAATAAGCTATTTCCAGTGTGCTTCTAATATTCCACAATATGGTTATAGAATATTGTTATTTATAGAACCTCAGCAGCAAAAGCTAACTTTTTAGCAAGAAATTAAAAAAACAAATGAAAGTAGATGCTTCCCTTAACTCGTTTTTCTATATCCTAACTGTTCCCTATCCCGGAGTGCACTGGTCTCTGAGAGGAGGATGCAGGTCACAGGTGTCTCACCAACCACCTTGGGGATCAGAGTGTGTGGTTTGGTAGCGATGATGTCCCATCCTTGAGTGATCCCTGAGTGTTGGGGGGGATGGCCCTGGTGGTGGGAGAGGCGGGTGGAGGTCCTGGTTGGGGAGCAGGCAGGTGGTCGGGGGTCCCTCTGGGGGCTTCCTTGGTGTCGGGCGTGCCAGGGTGTGGCGTGCCGGCTGGCAGAGGGTGCCCACCACATGGGCTCAGCATCACCGGGGCTGCAGGCCGCTCTGTGGAAACCCGCTCCGGGGGCACCCCAGGTGTGTGCCAGAACATTGTGGCTCTGGCCTCAGTCGTGCTCTGGTGGGCTGTGGGTGTGCCACACTGTTGTTTGGGGCCGCTGGTGCTCAGCGAGCTGGGCCCTCCCGTGTGGGGGTTTAGAGCTGCTTGGCCTTCTCTCGGGGGGTTCTCGCTATATTCTGACCACGGATCTCTTGTTGGAGATGCCTGCTGCCACCTCTCTGGTCTGCGGCTTGCTGCTTCTCTCTTAACGGTGTCCGTTGACGAGTAGCAGCTCTTAACGTTAGTGCAGACCAGCTTACGGATTGTTACCGTTGTGTCGGCGCTTCCTGAGCCTTGGTGACCTCGGTGGACACATCGTTGCTCCCAAAGTCATGGAGATAGTTAGCTGTTCTCTTCTGACTGCTGTATTGTCTCACCTTTTACGGACTGACGTTTGGGTGTGACAGGCGGTAGGTGTCAGGATCATTTCCCCCCAGATGGGAACTGCATTTACGCTGGTGATCGTATTGCCGCATGTGCGAACACGGAGTCGTCGTGTCGTAGGCCAAGAGGTAATGCTGTGTGTCAGTTACGCCTCACTTCGGATTCTCAGAAACACTCTTTTGTTCTCTGTTGAACATGCGGTTGGCACAGCACCATCTGTTAAGAGATCAGCCCTTTCCCGTGGAGTGTCCTAGGGCCTTCCGGGGACTGTTCCTGGGCGGTCCAGCTTCTGGGCTCTCTGTTCGGTTCGGTCGCCCGTCCGTCCGTCTACCCTGCCCCCGCGTCTTCAGTAGTACAGCTCTACGCCGTGTCTGCACCTGCTGGCTAGCCTTCACAGTCGTTCTTCTCCAGGACTCCTTGGCTCAATTTGGTCCTCTGCACATCCTCATCTGCGTCAGAATCCGTTTGTCCACTTAGTGAAACGCTCTGCGGGAATAGAGGTCACAATGGATTAGGGTTACAATGAATGTGTACGTCAGTTTGGGAGGACGTGACATCTGTACGTTGTCGTCTGAATGAGAACATGGCACGTTTCCTGCATTTCGTTAGACACTTCCTCAAGTATTTTCTGTCTCCAGGCTGCTCCGAGGACTCTGACCTCGTGTGTGTTACTGGCGAGATGCGCTGGGGTTTTTGGCTGCTACCAGGCATCTGGTGTTTGCTGGGTGTGTGCACGCGTGTGCGCGTGCAGTGGGGGTGGGTTCTGTGTTGTGCTAGCGCCTGTGTGGACTCTCGAAAGCAGCACGTTGCCCAGACCTTCCGCATGCTGCCCTGGAGCAGAGCCGCCCGTGGTCCCCTGCCCTGTCTTCCATCTCTGCTAGTTGTGGCATCTCCGGGATACCGTACGCATGGAGTGCTGCCGTGTGTGACGTGTTAGGGTTGGTGTGTCTGGATTAGTAGGGTTGTTTAGAGCTGTTTTACCTTCACAGAGTCATCACAGGGCAAGTTCCGACTGCTGGGGTCCCTCTTGCCCTGCATCAGTACTCGTCCTCCTGCGAACCCCCTGCCTTAGGTGGTAGGTTCCGGGGCGCTCCACGCGGCGTTTCTGCCCCACGGGGGTTAAGGGAAGTCCGTCCGTCCTTGGGCCTGGCTCTCGGTGCTGTGCCCTGTGTCGCTGGACAGACGCGTGACGGCCCGAGTGCACCACTGCCGTGTGCCCTCCCAGAACGCGGTCACTGCCCTCAGATCCCTGTCCCCACTGCCCCCGCCGTGTCTCCTCATGGCCCGATGGCTCGTTTCTCTTCAGCACTGCACGGAATAGTGCACCTGGGCGCTCACTGAGCAAGGGGCATCTTGGCGCCTCCAGCTCTCGGCAGTTTGGAAGGAAGGTGTCAGACACACTCGTGTGCAGGTCTCAGTGTGATGCATGGTTTCAGCTTAAGTGTCTGGATCGCACGGGAAGAGTGTGTCCTGCGTCGAATGCTTTTAGCACCAGCACTTCTTGAGGAAGCCGCCTCTTCTGAAGCTTTTCACACAGGGTTTTCTTCCATATCAGAAGGAGCTGTGTGGGGTGGGGTGTGTGATGGGCCCGTGGGACACGGGGCGCGGGAGGGAGCGCCCCGGAGGCCGGAGCGGCGCGGGCAGGTTCTGGCCCCCCGCCCCAGCCTCCCTCCCAGGACAGATCTCGAGTCATTTCACCGCCGAGCCTGTAACGGGGTGCACGGAAGGCTTCAGGGCACCTGCCCACGTCTCCCGGGTGACTGAGGGCTGCCAGAGGCGGCACCCATGGGGACTGGGCTCACGAGGGGAGGAGCCCGGGGCGGGAGCAGGGCCTGATGGCGCTCCTCGGGCTGCCGCTCCAGCCGCCCTGGCCCTGGCCACAGGCTCTGTCCCCTGGCGCCTGCGCTCTGGCCGGTTACTGACAGCCCCACAGCCTGGCCTCTTACCTCCACAAAAAGCAGATTATGTTCATTTCTCTCCCCAAAGAACTTAAATGGCAGCTGCTTTTGATCCACGTCTTCATCTTCTTCCCACGTCCTTCTTCAGAGCCGTGAGTTTCCTAATCTCATTAAAAGGATTTCTTTTTAATGCTGAAGATTCCTGGGCTTACGTAGCACAGAAGGAAAGGCTGTCTTCTGAGCAGCCGCAGGCCGTCCCCAGCGCCTGGCTTGGGTCTGTCCCCGGTGCTCTCTCACGGCTCCCTCTGCCCCCTTCTCAGTGCGGTGACTTGGATCGCCCTGTACCCCGCCCCCGCCGAAGCCCTTCCCACCCCAGCTTCGTTCCGCACGGTCATCTGTGCTCCGTGCGGGGGTGGTGAGCACGGTTTCTCCTGAGCGTGTGTTTACGTCTGCAGCCGTCTGGGGGCTGCAGAGATGGGCAGGGATGCACCTGGTGTGTACCGGGGGGCAGTGCCTTTGGGCGCAGCCCATTTTCAGTCCTCTGGGGGGGGGGTTCCAGCTGTCCCTGTGGGACTGAGGCTGCTGTGGGGTCATGGCCATTCCTGAGTAGTAAGGGTCACTAAGCCATATCATGTCCACACTGTCCTGCGCTGGGACCTGCATTGTCAGGGTTTCCCATCCACACACGTGCCCTTAGGAATGGCCTGGGGCCCACTGACCTGGCACGTGGTTTTGGGGGCCTTGCCAAGGTGTGCCAGGCTGAATTGGACCAGAGCCCTCTGTCCCTGTGACCTAAGATGACGAGGCTGAGCAGCTTGACCGTGACCAGGTCGGGGGCTGTTCTGCCCACCCCCAGGCCCACCCTTCCTGGGGCACCCTGGTCTTCTCCGTGGTCCCCCTTTTCTCTGTCCCGATGCCCAGCCTGTCCTCTCCAGGCGAGACTTGAGGAGCCACCCCACCCCCCCAGGTCCCCTGGAGCTTTGGGCCTTTGCCGCAGGCGGCTTCTTCGGAGGCCGAGAGGAGTACCGACGGCACGGGCTGATGTTACAGACGCACTTGGTGGCCGGCAGGGGGCTGAGTGTGCCCTCATCACACCCGCCTGCTCCACGCGGGAGAGGAGAATGCTGTAGACCAGAGAGGTTAGTGACCCGCGGACTCTGCCCTGTCCCTTGAGAGGGCACAAGTCAGTCCTTTAGGGCAGAGCTCCTCCGTGTGCCTACGGATCATTGGGGTCTCGGGACGCGCAGAGTGTGAGTAGGCGGCCCTGGCAGGGCCCGCGATCCCGCCCGTCTGCCTGGCTCCTAGGCGGTCCACAGGCCGCAAGCCGGCAGACAGTGTTCAATAGCAGAGTTCACACCATTTCAGAGCCGGCCTAAGGGGACCTGTGCCGGACCCGGCCCAGGGCCGTGCCATAGCAGAGACCTCGCACACTGCGGTGACACGGGTTTCTGTCTGCATCGGCACCCAGCACTGACGGCTGGTCTTTGGTGTTGGCTGGTGAGGTCTCTGCCCACACCCATTCCTGGTCCTGCCGCATCCTGCTCTCGTCCAGCGACTGCAGTCATTCCTGTCTGCATCCCCTCCACCCCCCAGAGGAGCGCCCCTCCTGCCGCGTCCCTGTGTTCCGCTTGCTGTTCAGGTGCCCGTCCTCCTGCCCCCACACCTGCACCCTGCTGTCCTGCCGAGGCTGGTGGCTCCTGAGGGGCGGGGTCCGCCCTGCACTTACCCCCAGCGTCCCTCCTGCGGAGTCCTCCCACCTCCGGCCCTGAGCCTTGCACGCGGGGGCCACCCGGCCGCCGGGGAAGGGCAGGGGCTGGGCTCAGACTCGGCAGCAGGCTGCGGGGTGCAGTGGGGGGCTCTGCTGTGAGCTGGGGTCTCAGCCCCCGCCCCGGCTCTGGGACAGGCCCGGGCAGTGATTCACACCCTTTAAATTCAGGCTCACGTACAGACCTTGCTCCTTTCTTCCTGCTTACCACCTTTGTGTGACCCTCGAGAAAAGCCTGGGAGAGGGTAGTGTACGTCGCCCAGCGCCTGGTTTCTAATTCACCATCTGTCCTGCTCAACGCAGCGGCCCTCCTCCTTGCAAGGATAGTCAGGGTCCTCTCGGCCTGAAATGGTAATTTTCAGGTGTTAATATATTGTCCTTTCAGCTTACCTTTCTCGGCTGACATTGCTCTTTTACCCGTTGAAATGGATGTGTTATCTTTTTGAGGTTAGAAAGAGACGTAGAAAAGCACACGTGTTTTGTTCTGGGAGCCATTTCAGGCTTATGAGAAAGCCAGTCTCGTCACCCCTGTCACTGCGTTGCCCAGAGGGTGCGGCTGGGACCGGGTCACGGCTGCAGAAACAGTCCTAGAGAGAAAAGCAGTTTTAGGAAATGTAATGAAGTCAAAACAAAATGCCTTCTGTCCCTCTCCAGTTGGAAGTTGTGAATTAAGCCAGGATTTGGGTGGGCGTGGGGGGTGGCACCCCAGACCTGCCACTGTCTAGCCGCGGACCTCGGGGGCTGTGCTGGTACTGCCCAGCTTCTCCAGCTCCCGGCCTCCCCAGCTGCTTGGCACACTTGTCCTCTGTGTCTCTCCGGAAAGGGAAGAGCCTTTTCTGTTTTGTCCACCAGCGGTTTGCTGTTCAGAGGCTCAGGAAAGGTCTGCTCAGCGGTCATTGGACCGGGGAGGGTGGCTTGCTCGGAGCCCGCGGTAGGTGAGGGACAGTGTCCCCGCTCTGTTCCCCATCTCCTGTCCACGCTCGCCGCCTTCCCTCGGGCCCAGGTGCCGTGCCCTGTGTGAGCAAGGGCTCGCTGCGCTGGGCCACCGCGTCTGCCCACCACTGATGGCTGTTCAGGGCCGTCACAAGCGCTTGCAACAACATCATGGTTACAGACGTGTCCATATTGAACGTTAGGACTTAAAATTGGCAACTTGGAAAATGGTGTTTTTTCTCCCAACAGTGGAAGTTAAAAGAATGGCAGCTCCCAGTGGCAGAGGGCGGGAAGATGAGCTAAAATGAGGGCCGATGCCCGAGGCGGGGCCGGGGCTGTGCCCCAGGAGTGTAGGGCTGGGACACGCGTCCTCTTCCTCCAGGTCTGAGGGGTGGCCTGTGTGTGGGGCCTCGGTTTTAGCCTGGTTCCTGCTGCCCCCACCCCGTGCTCCGAGGCACAGCTGCAGGCCACGCCCTGTCCTGTCCCGTCTCCCCCTTCAGCACAAGCCTGAGGCCCCTGGGCCACCTGGGGCTCTTGCCTGTTTTCTGGACTTACGGACCTGTGTGCCCTTTGTAAAAGGTGTGCTGACACATGCGTGTTCACTTGAGGAGCATGCATGTGACCCACAGTCAGTGATGAATGAATCACTGAATGGAATGAATCACTGAATGAAATCACTGAATGAATCACTGAATGAAATGAATCAATCATTCAAATGCTTGAATTATTTGGCTCAATCAAATGACTGATTTGAGTGCATTTACTTGGAAAGTTTTAAAAAACTCTTGATAAAAATTAGAATGAGTAGGCTCTCCCATTTTCTCCATGCTCCTGGATTGCCATGTGCACACCCTGGGTTACGGGCTCCCTGCGCAGAGGTGACCATGGGGTCCCACCTGAGGGCTTCCCGACTGCAGTGGAGGAGCTCAGTCTCGGCCATCAGACAGGACTGCTGGCCGCCTGGTTGCTGCCGTCGCTTATGCTGTTCTCAGGGGGGAGCAGACAGTCCTCTTCAATGTCTCCTGCATGCTGTCTGTCTCCACACAGCCTTGCTTTGACTTTTCCTCCTATGAGGTTGGTCCTTTTGGGGTCACGGCCTGTGGCCGCCTGCTCGGGCGTGCGCTGGTGTGGAAGGCTGGAGGGACCTCGTGCTCTCACTCCGGGGGGCTCCCCACAGCCTCCGTGTGGGGGCTGGACCCCGTGCTCTGGGCGGGATTCCCTGTTCTCCGGGGGGCTCCCCACAGCCTCCGTGTGGGGGCAGGACCTTGTGCTCTGGGCGGGTCACCATGCTCTCACTCCGGGGGGCTCCCCACAGCCTCCATGTGGGGGCAGGACCTTGTGCTCTGGGCGGGACCCCGTGCTCTCACTCCGGGAGGGCCTCTCCCATTTCAGGCTGCGTCCAGGGACCCTGGGGAGGCCAGGCACTCGGCGTTCCTTGAGACTGTGTCCACCCCAGGGTGGTTCCTGGCTTGCAGAATTGCACAAGCTACAGCGAAATCCAAGGCTGCAGCAGCTTTTGGGGTGTTCCATGAGGTGGGTGTGACTGGCAGCGACGGCTTGTCCTGAAGGGGAGGCTGTGGCGCCTGTGTCCCCGACGTCGTCCTGGGACTCCTCCCGCTGGGGCTGTGGCAGCACCGTTCTCCTTCCTCGGGCGGCTGGGCTGCCCCTTATTCCTCCTCTCTCCGGGAACCGGAGGCCCTCTGAGTGTGCTCCGAATTTACCGTTGGGCTGGTGTGTCCCGGGTTGTAAGCCAGCGGCAGACCCGGCTTGGGGCCCAAGTGACAGTGCCGACTGCTGACCCCCGTCACGCTGATGGTTTTTTGTGGGCGAGGTCGTCCTTCAGATGCTGTGGGCGAGGATTGGCGAAGTCCCATTTTATGGGTGAGGAGACTGGGAGCTCCCGCCTGTGCGTCCCTGTCGCTGCCTCCTCGTGTCGGGGAGCACGCGTGCGAGTGCGTGCACCTGTGTGCGCCGGCGTGTGAGAGCGCGTGTGGTATGTGAGCACCCGTGGAGCGAGCGTGCCCTGTGTGTGCACGCCTGGGTGCGAGTGTGCGTGTGTGCTTTCTCTGGAAAGCTGCCTGTCTGATGTAGTTGGCTACTTTTCCCAGGAGAGCTGCATGGAACATTAGGCCCAGAAGACAAGGACCAGCCCTCACTGTCGTAATAGTTATTAAGTAGCAATAAAGTGGGATCTGTATTTACAGACCCAGAGTGCACTCAGACTGGAAGGTATTAAATATCATCCATCATGAAATGGAAAACAGTCAAATGCAGGGAGAGTGTTTCAGAGTCAATAATCTTTTGGTTAACTTCGTCCATAAAGATCCAAACTGCCCCTAATAAACCTCCGAGGAGGAGGGAGAGAGTTCTTGCAGACCGTGGCGCTCCCGGCACTGCCCCGGAGTCAGGCCCATGGTGTGCCAGGTCTCTGGGCTTGCGGCATCCCTCCGAGGGGATTGGATGTCCACTGTGGCCTCCCACTGTGGCTCTGGGCCAGGACAGAGGCATCTCTCGATCCCTTCCCGGAAGGCTGGTTGCTCGCTTCTGCTGTCGGTCATTCCCGGCTGCACCACGTCTGGAGAGCAGGGGGAAGTGGCAGTCATATTGGCCGGCAGTGCCTAGGGCTCGGGGAGGGAGCGCTGGCTGCAGTCTGCGCAGGAGGGTGGTCGCAGTAGGGAGAGGCATAGTGGGGCCCTTGGGTCTGCAGTGGGTCTCGAACCCTCCCCCGGCGGCCCCTCCTTAACCGAGCCTGCACATCTCTGCACATGCAGGACGGGTGCTTGTGAAGGTCGTGCTCGCAGGAGAGCCGTGTGGTGTGCCCGGTGCAAGGCTTTGTCCCTGGGGAACCCAGGGGGAAACTGTCTAGTATGGATCTCGTGGGGGAGCGACCGCAGGCTCCACGAGGCTCTTTCTCCTTTGGCCTGCGGTTCAGGCCTAGGTCAGTGGGGCCCGCTCCTTGCCTGACCGGGTGCCGTAAATAGACGTGAGAGGAAGCCAGAGGCGAGTGTGAGGCCAGTGCGTAAGCAGGGGTCTGTGTCATGTCTGCCGTGTGTAAGTTCTCGTAAGGGGACGTCAGGCCTGGGAGATGTTTGCATAGTTTTTATAGATGTGCTTTCCAGGGAAAAGGCCTGGTTTCTGGAAGAATGTGGGAGAATTTGGACAGTTCCTGAAGTTTGCCTCTTTTAAAGTTTTTATTTTCTCTAAACCAGAAGTTTCAAGTAATTTTCATGTTTCATGTTTAAAGGCTTCTTTCTTCGTCCCTTGAGCCTCTGGCCAAGGAGCAGCTGCTGTGAAAGGCCCCGAGGAGAAGAGGACAGGACCTCCTGCTGGTCCTGGTTTGCAGAGTTCCGTCTGGGGCAGGGAGAGGCCGGCCGGCTTTCTGGCCAGGTAGCCTTCCGGTTCCGATCAGCTGGTGACGGCCCATGAGAAGCTGTGTCATTGCGCAGCACTGTCCTCGAAAGGCAGTGCCCCCCACTCTGAAGGCGTTGGTAGGTGGGTGAGGGGGGATTTCAGCACAGCTCTGCCTGCTGGTGGCGGACCGCCTG
>CM053621.1:29913114-29932918 GCA_028646535.1 Procyon lotor | reverse complement strand
AAAACGGGCTTCAGAGACCCCGGCTTCAGAGCGGCCCTGCAGTGGACAATCGGGACCCCTAGAGGCCCGTCCCTAGAAAGGGCAGGCTGGAGATGGGACGAGGGTGGGTAGGGCTGGGCCCCCGGGCTGATCCTGGTGCTGCTGCTCTGGGCACAGCGCGCACGGTCACCTTCATACACACTTCATCCCTGAGCTCGCCCAACTCTTTCCCGAACCCGAGACCCACCCCCAGCCCCCTCTGAATCCCTGCATTTTTGTTGCAACGGACTCAGCCCCTAAAGTTGGGGCCTCCTCCCAACTCAACCTCCTCCTGGATGGCGCTCGGGGGCAGCGGCCTCCCCCAGGGGAAGCAGGCAGTCCCGGTGCCACAGGAGAGCCCCCGTGGTGCCGGGCCAGAGAGAAGGTCCAGACAGAAACCGGGCCATTCCCTTTAAGGGCTGCACACCCTCCAAGACTGGCGGAGCCACCCCGGGCCCACGAGTGACCGGCCCCTTGCAGGGTAGCCTGATGACCTCGCGGGGCCCACGGAGGGAGCCAGGTCTCCACACCGCTGACAGGACCGTGGCCAGGACACTCGTGAACAAGGGGGTACTCTGTGCACCCCCACCTCTTCTACCCGTCCCAAATGCACAAAGGTGCCATCTGCTCTGTCCGTGCTGCCCAGAGCACTTCTGCGACATCATCGAGTTGGGCTGCCCCTGCCCGGGCTGCTGGGGAACCAGCCAGACCAGCCCAGACAGCATGGGACAGCGTGAGCGATGAGGCCTCTCTGCGAGGATGACGGACGTCCCCACAGTGGAAGTGGCAGAGCCCCCACGGGCCTCTCACACACCGCCGCGTCCTGATCCCACGGCAACCTGGGGAGCAGAGGCGCCTGGGCTCGGGCTCCACCAGCAAAGAACTGCGCTCGTCAGGCACGCGGCCCTCCTGCAGAAGGCGCTCTGGGGACCTCGCACGCGGCAGGCCTGCCCCGGGGCCCCCGCCCTCCCCGCACCCCACACCACCCCCAGGACGTGTGTCGGACGGCCGCCTCTCAGTATCCCAGAGCGGACACCCGCCTTTCAGCACAGATAACAAGAGAGGGCTGCAGGGAGGCCAGAGGAGTTCTGAGCAATGAGAAGGGACAGAGGCTGAGAGACCCTTCCTGTCCCCACCCGAGGCCTGGACACAGGAGCAGGACCAGCGGCTTTGTCTGCTGCCACCTGGTGGGGGCTGGGAGGAGCACAGCTCTCGACAGGAGGGACACAGGCCTCTGAGCGAGACTGGACCGGGTCCAGGCCCGACCCCCAGGATGCACTGACCCAACCACGGCCTCCACACGCCAAAGGCTGGGTTGAGGGGGTTGCCTGCTGATGACTAACAACTGAGTAAGCTTCGCTTCACCTGCCTGCTGATGTTCCAGAAAGGCCAGGGGACGGTAACTGGTGGGCCCGACTGAGGAACAAACTCTTTGCCAGTCTCCCTATGCTCAGTCGGCCCTGCAGGCAGCAACCCGGGCCCGGGTGGGCTCCTGTGGAGGCTAACAGAGCCTGGTGTAGGTCACAGGCCGTGCAGGGCCCGTGGAGAAGGACCGGACGGCCAGGATGCTTTGCTGGGTGGACCAGGGCCTCTGCTCTGGCAGGCAGCAGGGCGAGCAGAGCCAGCGTCCCAGCTCTGAGGCTGTGTCTCAGGGTCAGTACCCAGCCTCAAAGATGGGAATCCCAGGGCGCAGGAGTTATGCGCTGGGGAGTCTCTATCCCGATATGGATTTGGGTGAGTGGGGCCTAAGAGAAGGGCAGGAAACCAACATGGGGCTGGCCTGCTTCTGGAGGGCCCATCCGTGCCCACATCCAGGAGCAAAGAGGACAGTGACCAGGACAGAGGAACAGATGGTCGTGTTGGTGACGCTGGCTGAGCCTGGGCATCCTCCACGTGTCTGCACTCGCCCGGGACTCGGGGGTGGGGGGCAGTGGACGGGAAGGCTGGATGACACCCCACTACACTGCCGACAACAGAAAGGGGCAGTAGGGTATTAGGGACCTTCTCTGCTGAAACTGAGCCGGTCCTAAGCAAGAAGGCAGGCGGGGAAGACCAGGAGGTGAGTGGGGCCCGTGGCGGGGAGCTGAGACAAAGCAGGTGCCCATCTGTCCACAGAAGCCTCTGCTAGAAGCCATCAGGGGGAGGGGTGAGCCCATGCTGGGAGCCTCGGGGCGGGGGCCCGGATGTGCAGGCCCAGCGAGGTAAGATGGGGCGACCACGCTGGTCAGTGACAGCCCCTCTTCACCTCGACACACACAAAACCCAAACAGATGGCCCCGGAGATACCAGACCTGTCAGCCTCATAATTAACTGATTAGGGCACACGGGGTGCGCACAGACAGGAGGAATCTCTCAATGTAAAAAATGCCAGGGACGACTGAAAGTGTCAGGGAGCCTTCCCTGCAAATCTCTCTTCATTAATGTTTCATGTGGAGCCAAATGTGTCATAATAAAATGGCTATTAATGCACTTATATTTATGATGACTCGCTCAGCGCCGCTGGAGCTCACCTTTCCGATCAGAACCGAAGGTCTGCCTGCAACACAGCACCAGCAGCGGCCGCCCGGCGGGCCACCAGGTTGCAGGGCGGAGCCGGCATGCGGGAGCCGGTGGATGGTGGGCCCCGCGCCCGCCACACACTCACCTCCATCTCCGAGCTGTGCGCGTGCACTTTCTGCACCATGTCCTCGGCCTCGCGCATGCGGCGTGTCAGCTGGGGCGAGTACTCGGCCGCGGTCAGCTCGCTGTCGTAGGAACCCAGGATGGCGCGCATACCGTCCCGTTCCTGTGGGCACAGAGGGCAGGGGGTCAGGCTCCTCGGGGAGCTCAGTAGTGTTCGGATCCCGGATGGCCTCACCGAGCCCAGCCAGGCCACCCTAGGACCCCGTGCTGCTCCAAACCAGCAGCCGGTGCGCCCCCGGGGTCCGGGCACTCCCCACAGCCGCTGGCCTGGAGCTGCAGGGTGAGTGCAGAGCTGCGGTGGCCAGAGACCCCTCCCTGAGCCTGCTGACTCCCCCAGCTCAGAGAAGCCCTCTACGCCGCTGCAGCCAGTCCCAGGCTCTACCCAACTCCAGGAATGGTCCCAGCAACACGCCGGTGGGGCCAGGCCAGGAAGGAGGTTGGAACGCCCCGCCTCTCGTGCCTCCTGACCTGGCCTCTGACCCAGGAGCACTGAGCGAAGTCCCACACAGCCGTCGGGAGAGACCCCACTCGAGTGGCAGGCGTCCGGGTGGGAGAGGCGAAGCGAGACTTCCATCCGCCCAGACTCCCCGCTGACCAGCCCTGGGCTCGGCGAGCTCCGTCTCTCCGCAGAGCTCGCGGGATGCCTGTGGCCACAACCCCAGGCCACACATGCAGCGCCACACGTCGCCTTGCACACACACCCAGGTTGCGCGAGAAGAGGTGCCAATCACACGGCGAGAGGACCAAGCCACAGAGGAGCCACTGGTCAGTGGGGTCCTGCAAGAACGACCTGCTGAGGCTGAGTGTGAGCCAGAGTCCGGCCCTGGGAGACGTGCTCAGCTTCTCTGGCCCACGACTGCGAGATCTCTGCCGCGGGTATTCCCGGAGGGAGACAACCTTCCGGAGGCCAACCAGGAGAGGCAGCAGCGACCCGAGGTCCCCGGGCCCGGCAACCAAGCGGCTCGGGAGGGCCTGCACAAAAGGCCAGGAGAGGAGCTGCTGTCTCCCCTGGGGGCTGCCCACCGTCCTTTCTCTCTCCCGAACTGTGGGCCTGGATTCTTCCTCGGCCTTAACAGATCCCCAGCTTCACCTGGGGGGAGGGACCCACCTTCCTACTCTACATTCTGCCTACGTGCTGTCACCTGGGAAGGCCACAGGGAGACAATCAAGTCATCGTGCAGGGAGCCCAGGCGCTCCGAGCATACTTTTCGGATCCTCACACATGCAAACATCCTGGGGCCTTGGGGGAGGGCAGCTCAGTCTCCGTAGGTCTGCTGGGGCCTGAGAGTCTGTTCTACAAACAAGCGCCCAAAGAGGCTGACACTGCTGGAATGTGGCACACAGAGCTTCATGGCCTCTGCCTGGGGCCGGTCTGTCCCAACTCTGCCTGGGCTAGCTGGGCACCCGAGGCCGGAGCACTCGCCCCCGCCCTCGGTCCCCAGACTAGGTGGGGGCCTGCCGGTCTCAAAGGATGGATGGAAGGACTGATGCCGTCGTGGACGCTGTGACCACGCGCTGCGCCGTAGGGAAGGCCCGGAGGTCTCATTCCTGTCAGCAAGCAACCTCCACGGGTCCACGGGCGCGTCCTGCAGCAGCCCCGGCCCCTCCGTACGGGACACGCTACACAGACAGCCCGTACCAGCACGGGCTCAAAGGCACATTCATGGACCCCAAACAGCCCAACTTAGCATCCTCTTGGCAGGAGAGGCCCTCCTTCTCGGGTGGGATAGGAGGACGGGCAGAGCTCACAGGCCTCAGGCCCGGTCATTACTCCGGCGTGGACTCCACAATTAGCCGGTGACAAGAAAGTCAATAAGTGAGAAATTAAAGTTACAAATCCACCTGGAGCTGGTCGCACATCCGTGGGAAATCTGTTTCCGCGGGAAGGCTTATTGAGTGTCCTCATTTTATTGGAATCCTCTATCTTGGTATTGACTTTTACAGTCAGAGCTACCAGAGCAACGCTGGCCCAGAGGGTGGGGTGGGGCGGGGGGCTCCCCTTGGGGAACAAGCCGAAGTCGGCTCCTCCTCCGCTGACCCAGCCACGCCCACAAGGCCGCCCTTCTGCATGGGCTCTACCCTCCCGTCTCCAGGGAGCCGAGGACGGCAAGGGGGAGCGCGGGAATTAGCAAATTTGTTGTTCTTACCTGTTCAAGAAATTGTTTTCTCGCTACTAGTAAAAGACCAAGAAATGTGCCAGTTTGATTTGATAATGACTTTTTAATGAGTGATTCCACTTGTGGTAAAGTTTGCTTTGTTTCCACTTGAGCAAATGCTGGCAATTAATCCCTGAACAAACAGATATCGGGTTGGGGCCACAGAAGCAGCAGAGATGCGCCCCGAGTACTAACCGAGAGGCCGCCAGCCGCCAGGCCCTGCAAAGGCTCCACTTCCCACTCAGCCCCATCGCGGGCAGGGCGTGCAAGCAAACCAGCCCGCAGCTGCAGGCACGACCAAGCCTGGCTCACAGGGCAGAGGCCGCGTCGCCTCAGGTGCTGCCGAGCCGCTCCCACACCTGGCACTGCCATCCTGAGCAGTGCCCGGATGAGCTGTGACTCCCGGGTTCCCAAAGGACAGGCCTGCCCTACCCCATGGGCTCCCCCACACGAAAGTACCTCGGCCGACGGTCCTAACGAACGCAGCCCCTCACGCGTGCACCCCCCTCCGGTAAATGGCCCCCAAACCCCCTTGCTCTCCTCCTGAGTCCAGAGGGAGCGGGCAGCCCTGGAGTCTGGGGCAGAAGCCTCCCGGGGGTGGAAAGCAATCAGCCCCCCTCTCAGGGGAAAAGCAAAAAATGTGGTGCCTGAACAGGATGGAAGATCAGAGAAGCAGGACGAAAACGCGGTCTCCGCAGTGGGCAATCTTAGAACAGCGCAGACGGTGGCTGCCTATGAGAACGCTCATAGGCACCCCGGCACTGCCCGTGGGCGGCCAACAGCTGAAGACAGATCTGCAAACACAATGAGGATGAAACCCACAGCATCAGGTAATGGAATAACCAGAAGTGGGAACCAAGGTTCACGGGGGGTGTGTCAAATAATAAAGGGATTTACCTTATCAGTGAGAAACAATACGTCAAAGAAATGAGCAAGTTGAAAACAAAGACAAAAAGCAGACTAAATGAAGCTCAACGAGGTAAAAAAACAATTCAGACACTCAAGTAGGTGCACGGCAACAGGGCTGTGGCTGAAGAGACACTCGGGATCTGGAAGAGAACTCCAAGGGACAAGCCCCACAGATGGGAGCCAGCGGCCGAGGGCCCAGGCAGAACAGGGGAGGCCACGGTTTCTATCGGCATCAGGGAGAAAGGGCAGGAAGGACAGGAGAGCAACCATCCAGGTCGAGAACCTTCCAGAAGTGACCATGAGCCCCAGCGGCAGCAGCCCGCAGGCCGTCCAGGGTGTGTATGCACGGCCGCGGCCCCAGCCGCCCGGCACAGGAAGGGCGGGAAGACGCCATCTGCCGCGACAGTGCAGGGGGGTGGACGACCGTCCGCCAGCAACAGCTTCCCCGGAGAAGGGCACACAGGATGGACTCCAGGATGCAGGCAACCGTGACTGCGTGAGGTCACCGGGTGCCGACTCTCCGGGCGGGACGGGGCGCACGAACGCAGCTCCTGGCCCGCCAACAAGGAAGGCGCGGCGGCGGACACAAGACACTTAAACAGGTACGAGAAGCTAAAGGCCGCGGAGCAGGTGGGGAAGGAAGGAGGGGCACGTGCACGCAAAGCAACGTGCACGGCACAGGCGCACGCGCTCTCCGGAAGCCCAACCAGACGGCCGGCCACCTCCAGCTGGGTGAGCAGGACAAGGCAGGAAGAGGAGTGCGTCTCACTGTGCACCTGTTCATAACCTCTCAACTTTGTGATGTGGAGGTACCATCCAGCAATGTACAAATTAGAAACAGAAATTCAGGAAACAGAGAACTAATAAAAAATATAATAAAAGCATTTAAGGGAGGCCTAGGGCCTTAAATTGTTCCAAAAGGGATAAAGATATCATTAAGCACCCGCTACGTTAAATACACATGGGAGGAGGCGTGGAGAAAAATATGAGCGCAAAAAACGATAAGAGAATTCAGCAGGAAGTCTGTAACTTTAGCATCTGTATTAGCAACCCCGAAAACTAATGAGCCAACCCATCAACACAAAAATAAGAGGAAGAATAAAACAACACAGGCACAGAGCATAAGGATGAAAACAGGGGTGTACAAGAGGCAGGGAAACAAAGACACAACCATGTGGCCACAGCCACTTCCCAAACTGAAACGCAGAGAAGGAAATAAAGAGAAAAGCAGAGCATCTCAGAATAAGGGGCAGTTAGGAAAGGGGCAGGAGCTGCACCAAGACACCAGGAATGGGGCAAAGACTTCGCTATCAGGGCATTTTTTTTCCAAACCCCAGATCCAGGGAGCTCAGAGAACCTCCAGCAAGATCAATACCAAAGAATCTACACCCTGGCATCTCCTGTTCAAACTTCAGGAAACCAAAGACAAAGATCCCAACAAAGCGAGACAGCATGTGAGAGCAAGAGGGAGTGAAAACGTCTACGTGCTGAGAGAAAAACGTCCGGTGGAACCACCCTTCAGAAGTGAAGGGGAAATACAGACATCCTCAGAGGAAAACAGCACAGGGGAGCGGTCTCCGGAGAGGAGCAGTCGGTAGTGGTCAGAAGCTGGACTACAGAAAGAAAGCCTGAGCTTCAGGGAAGGGGCCAGTGACAGCCATGCACAGTGCGTCACTTTCTCAGTCTGCACTGATCCAACAGATAACGCCCCCAGGGGTGGCCGCTATGCCTCCCAGGGGAGGTGAGTGAGTAGCAGTGCGGTCAGAAGGGACAGAGGGAGGGCCTAGGGACACTGTGGAGTAGGGCACCTGCATGACCTGTGAAGAGGGACAGTGCTGCTGCAAAACAGGCTTGGACTAGTGTACAACCACAGACTCAAGGACGATCGTGAGGATGCATTACTTAAGAGCTGTAATTCATGAGTTAACAGAGAAAAAGAAAGAAATGGAGTCCTATAAGCTGCTCCTTAAGACCAAATAAGGCAGATCAATACGGAAGAATGAAAAAGGGCCAAAGAACATGTGTTCACGCAGAAAATGCTAACAAACATCAAGGCTGCCCAACAACTAGATCGGTATCACTGCGAATGACTGAAACACGCCAACTGAAAGACACTGTCAACATGGGGGTAAAAAGGGGCACCTGGGGGCTCAGTCATTAAGCGGCTGCCTTTGGCTCAGGTCATGATCCCAGGATCCTGGGATCAAGCCCCGCATTGGGCTCCCTGTTTCTCGGGAAGCCTGCTTCTCCGTCCCCTACTCCCCCTGCTTGTGTTCCTGCTCTCACTTTCTCTGTCAGATAAATAAATAAAATCTTTAAAAAAGAAAAACAAGGGGCGCCTGGGTGGCTCAGTCGTTAAGCGTCTGCCTTCGGCTCGGGTCATGGTCCTGGGGTCCTGGGATCGAGCCCCGCATCGGGCTCCTCGCTCAGCGGGAAGCCTGCTTCTCCCGCTACCATTCCCTCTGCTTGTGCTCCCTCTCTCGCTGTGTTTCTCTCTGTCAAATAAATGAAATCTTTAAGAAAAAAAAAAAAAAACACAAAAAAACATGGAGTTAAAAAAAAAAAAGAACCAATTATATGTCTGCAAAAAACCTACTTTACAAACACAGACAGACTTAAAAGTTAAGGGGTGGAGAAAGATACATTGTGCTAACCTCAATCAAAAGACAATGAAGCGGATGGGGTAGCTTTATCCATCTCAGGCAAAGCAGACCTCAAGAAAAAGAAACACCTAGCAGAGATAAGAGAGGTATGACATAACGAGGAAGGGGTCAGGACTCCCAAAAAGACGTATGTGCTACCGAAACACACGCACCTCACAAGAGAGGCCAAACTGACAGAGCTGCAAGGAGAAACAGACACGTCTCCCAGTGTGGCTGGAGACGTCCACGCCCTCTCTCAGTAACTGACAGATCCGGCAGAAAGTCAGTAAGGGTATAGCTGCACCAAATAGCGCCACCAATCAAACGGATCTAATTGACATTGATAAAAGACTTCACCCGCCAACAGCAGGACACACATTCTTCTCCGGCTCATAGAGAACATTCACCAAGACAGACCACATCCTGGGCCATAAAACACACCTGAACACACTTAAAAGGTCAGAAATCATACTGAGTTGGCTTTCAGAGCACTCTGAAATTAAAATGGAAGTCAATAACAGGAAGATAGCTGGGAAGTCCCAAACTAGTTAGAGATTAAACAACACTACTAAAAAACACATGGGTCACACAAGTCTTAGGAGAAACAGAAGAGCGTATTTAACTAAATGAAATGAAACGGAACACAGGACGCAGCAGGGCTTAGATGGAACGGGCAGCACTGAATGCATAGTGTAGCTTAGGAAAGAAACCCAAAGCCATCATCTAAGTTCCCATCTTAGAAAACTGAAGAAAGAAGAGCAATGTGAGCCTAAAGCAAGCAAAAGAAAGGAAGTAATAAAAATTAGAACAGAAATCAATGAAATTGGAGCGCCTGGGTGGCTCAGTCGTTGGGCCTCTGCCTTCAGCTCGAGTCATGATCTCAGGGTCCTGGGATGAGCCCCGCATCAGGCTCCCTGCTTGGCAGGAAGCCTGCTTCTCCCTCTCCCACTCCCCCTGCTTGTGTTCCCTCTCTCGCTATGTCTCTCTCTGTCAAAATAAATAAATAAAAGAGATCAATGAAATTGGAAACAGGAAATCAATCGAGAAAAATCAACAAAACCATTGTCCAGCAGGCTGATCGAGATTAAACAACATAGAGAAGACAGAAAACACTGATATCAGATGTGAGAGAAGGGTCATCTACTACTAATCACGGGGATATGAAGAAGAACAGGAGTATTACGAACAGACCCATGCCCAGAAACTTGATAATTTATATGAAATGGACCAATTCCTCGAAAGGCACAAACTATCACAATTTGCAAGAAGAGAAAGAGAAAATCTGAGTCAGCTTATACCTATTGAAAGAAGTTGAATTAATAATAACCTTCCTAAAAACAAGGCACCGGACTTGTATGTTTCCACGGGGGAATTCCACCAAATATTTAAGCAAAAAATTGTACCAATTCCCTAAAATCTTTTGCAGAAAACAGAAACAGTCATACATACATGTTTGCTATGATACTGTAATGGTACATACATGCTGACATGTTATTTGTCAAAACCCACAGACCCACATAAGAGCAGACCTTAAAGCACGGGTGTTAGTTAGCGATACTGTGCCCATCCTGGTGCACTCATTGTGACAGCCACGGCCACAGATCATGCAGGACGTTAGTGTTAGGTCAAACGGGGGGGTGGGGCAAAGAATACAGGGGTCTGTACCATCGCCTCCATTTTTCTGTAAACCCAAAACTGTTACAGAAGCGAAGGTTATCAATGATAAATTCTAGATATGTAAAATATTAATATCCCTTCTCAAAACAAAACAGAAAACAAAAGCCCCACAGAGAGCTGGAGAGGACACAGTGGGTGAGGGACTGGCCCCAGGAAGGAGGTGGCTTGCTCCTGCGCTCACTCGGTGCGAGTCAAAAGGCACACAAGTCCAGGCTCAATGGGCACGGCTGCAAGGCAGCTGACCAAGAATTCCATACCCAGCAAAGATATTCTTCAGCAGTCAAAGTGTAATGAATACATTTTCACACTGGGAAGAACTGAATTAATTCTCCAGCATCAGATCCACACTGAAGGGCCTTCTGCAAGCAGAAGAAAAATGATCCCGGGTGGATGCCTAGAGATGCAGGGGGTAAGGAAGAAGAATAAAATCCAACAGTAACCACCCGGATGGCCACACGCGAAACCATGACACTGGACCACTTTCTTACAGCAGACACAAGAAGACCCTCAAAATGGATGAAAGGCCTAAATGTGAGACTGGAAACTATTAAAACCCTAGAAGAGAACACAGGCCCACAGCAACTTCTTACTAGATAAGTCTGCTGAGTGTCAGCGCGGAGGCAGAGAAAAGGGATCCCCCACGCACTGTTGCTGGGAACGCAAATGGGGCCGCCACTCTAGCAACAGCATAAAGGGTCCTCAGAAAGTTAAAAAGAGAACTATCCTATGATCTAAAAATTGCACTACTAGGCATTTACCCACAAAACCATGAAAACACTAATTAGAAAAGACGCACACACCCCTATGTTTACTGCAGCATTATGTACAATGGACAAAGCATGGGGTGAGCCCAAGTGTCCACTGACTGCTAAATGGGAAAAGAAGCTGTGATATATATATTCACTCCACACTGTGGAATATTATTCAGCCAAGAAAAGAATGAAATCATGCCATTTGCAGTGACATGGGTGGACCTAGAGAGTATAATGCTAAGTGAAATAAGTCAGAGAAAGACAAACACGTGATTTCACTCATATGTGGAATTTAAGAAATACATGAGCAAAGGAAGAAAGAGACAAACAAAAAAGCAGACTCTCAACCACAGAGAACACACTGACGGTCACCAGAGGGGAGGGGAGGCAGGTGGTGGGCACTAAGAGTACGCATGTCGTGATGGGCACAGAGTGTTGAACGGAAGCAATGACTCACACTCTTGTACACCTGGATCTAACGTAACACTGGAATTCACATTTTCAAAAAATATAACAATGATATCTTTTCAGCTACAAGACAGTGTGTGCGTGGAAAGTGCTCAATGATAACAGTCTGTAAATGGAGCAAAAGGTCAATAGATGCCCTGTTTTAAGATTGCTTGAATCGTCTGGGAGAGAGAGGAAGTATTTATTTTTATGAGACTTTGATAGTCTGTTGTAATCACCATAACAGGCACTAAAAAACTGCATTTAAGCCTGACGATAAGACAATGAGGGGGAAATGGTTTACTCTACAACAAAGTATTAAAAACAAACAAAAAAGAACACAAGCAAAAGGCAGGTAGTGAGGTGGTTAAACTAAAAGCAATTTACCGGCGCACCCGGGAGGCTCTGGAGGTTGAGCCTCCTACTCTTGGTTTTGGCTCAGGTTGTGATCTTGGGGTTGGGAGATGGAGCCCTATGGTCGGCTCAACGCCCAGTGGGGACTTTGCTTGGGATTCCCTCTCCCCCTGATCCTCCCTCTGCCCCCGTTCCACTGCCTGCGTGCACTCTCTCCTTCTAAAATAAATAAATAAGTCTTTAAAAAAATAAAACCAAATTTATCACTAATTGCAACTAAATTAAATATTTCAACTAAAAAAAAGGTTTTCAGACTGTATAAAAACACAAAATGTATCCCTAACCTGTGTAGGAGTAACATCATAATAAAATAATGAAGAAACAATCATAATAAAACTTGAGAAAGTAAAAGGCACAAAGGCTATATTAAAAGGAAGCTGATAATATCTGTGTTAATGTCACACAAAGGAGATTCAAAGATCAAAAGAAATTATAAAGCCTATTTCACGATAATAAACGGCTAAATGGACCAGGAAGATGATTATTTTCAGTCTGTATGGGCCTAATAAAGATATGCTGCCATAACTGACCAAATTAAAGGGAGAAATAGGCAAACTTAGCGTGAAGCTGGGGAATTCCAACAGCAGTCTCTCAGGATTGGAGAAAACGGGAGCGACATCACTGAGGACATGGAAAATTTGAACAGTATGATTAACCACCAATATGCAGAGATTTGCAAGACACCGCTTTCAACAATGCAAACCACACATGATTCTGATGTGTGCATTGGCCACTTACAAACACCGGCTCTTTGGGGGTCCTACAACACATCCCAGAAAGTGGTCTTGGAACACATGGAAACTAAGCTATAAATAAATAATTTGGTGATCACAAAATGTTGGAAATTAATTTATTTCTAAATAACTTTATTTATTTTGACCTGGTAGTCAAAATAAAAACCACAACTGAAACTGATATTTTGAAATGAATAAGAAAAATACAATGCATCAGAACTACAGTATGCATCTATGTTTATAGCCTGAAAGGCATAGAAGGGAAGAAAACAATCATCAAATAGCTCAAACGTTAGAACAACAAATTAAAGAGGAAAAGGAAAAAGTACACAAGTAGAAATTCATGAAGCAGAATATGTGTGAGCCCGAAGCCAGTTCATTGCAGTGACTACTGAGACTGACAAAGTCCGTGAGACAGCTCGAGAGAGCGAGCACACACATAAACAACCAGACTGAAAAAGAAGACACAACCGCAGATCATGAAGATGAATGATCATCCATGAAGAAGATCCAAATGACTCTGAACTTATGAAAAAAAATCAAAGCCCCAATTTAAAACCATCCCAACAAGAAAACCCCACAGGCCCAGATGCCTTCACTGGTGAAATCAACCCAACCCTTAGAGAAGAAAAATCCCAATCTCACAAACGCCATCACAGAGAAGAGAAAAAAAGAATCCCTGACTCATTTTATCAAGCCAGAAAAATCCATGACATCAAAACCTGATAAGGACTTTGGAAGAAATGAAAATTAGTTGTCAAAATCTCATAAACACCAAGGCAAAAATCCCTATCCAACTTATAAGCAAGTCAAACTAGGCACTACTCAGGAAGGAAAACCATACACGGGCTTGCTTATTCCTGAAATGCAAGCTCGGTTTAACATTTGAAAATCAATTAATTTGATTTTCCACATTAACGGAGTAAAGAAAAATCATATGATGATCTCAGTACATGCAAAAAAAGCATTTGATAAAAATTCAACATCTATTCATGGTGAAGACAATAAACAAACACCCTCCTAGCATATGAGGACTGGAAGGGAACTTCACTGTGGTACACAACAGGGAAAGTGTGAACATTTTCCTTCGGACGCACTCGTTACCAAAGTACTTCTGTTCAGAACAGTCCTGGAGATCCTGAGCAGCAGCAGAAGGTGAGAATGGCCATAAAGGTACAAAGAAGTAAAAACTATTATGAGTAGGTGACACATTGTGACACAGACTATCCAGGGGAATCGACAAGTAACTTATTAAAATAAGTTTAGAATATTGCAGGATCAAATTCAATAATCAAAATTTAATTATATTTCTATGTGCCAGCAAAAAAATGTTAGGAAAAAAACTTTTGAGAAGATGCCATCTATAATGCCACACAAAACCAAAACCACAAAAAACAAGTCTATGAGACGTCTACTAGAAAGCCCTACTAGAAAGACATCTACTGAGGAGAGAAGATGATGACGTAAAAGCACAGAAGCATATATACCATGTTCATGGATCAGATGCACCCTTCCCAAGATGGTGCTTAATCACTACACTCCCCATGGAGATCTCAGAGAGTTTACTGGTGACATGGACAGGCTGGCTTCTAAACCCCACATGAAAACATAAGGGGTCACCACCAGCCAAGGCTGTCAGGCAGGGAGAACTGGCTCTATCAGGTAACAGGGCTTAGCCAAGTCCCAGTGACAGAAGCAGTGTGGTCTGGACAAAAAGAGAGAGAAACAGACTGGTACAGAGGGGGGACCCTGGTTTTACCACATAAGCAGCCCAATGGGGCAGTGAGAAAGGAAGAGTCTCAACAAGTGGCATCGAGCTGACTGGACATCATTGCAGGGGGAGAATGAGGGGGAGCTCACTGCAACACAGTGAAGCTTTGTGCTCTGAGCCTTCAGGGTGGAAAGGCCAAGCAATAAAGAAGATAATACTGACACATACATAAGTGACCATGGGGCAGGTGAGAGTTCCCTAAAAAGAACATAGGAAATGAAAACCAACAAGGAATTTTCACAGGATAAATTAGATTGTATTACAGAGAGAGAATGAAAACCTGCTACGGGCAGAAGACATCTGCAGGGCAAACACTTGACTAAAGGCCAGCGTGCAGAAAACAGGAAGAATTCCTACTGATCATGAGAACAGCGGAAGAGAGGAGCCTGGACAGTGGACATGCCAGAGGCCTCACCAGAGGGGCCCTCCACCCGCCAGGAAGCACGTGAAGAGGTATTCGTGCCCATCCACACTCTGGGACACGCACACCAGAGAAACGGGCAGTCTCAGCAGCCACCCCGAAGTGCAGCTGCATGAGGGCACGATGCCCTTGGGGACAGTGGGCTCCGGAGCAACAGGAGCACTCGCCGTCGCACGCACAGAAGCGGCCCCTCCCATGCCCCACGTCACGGGACCGCGGCAGAGCAGCCCCTCCCCCCCCAAGTGCCGGGACACCAGTTTAGATCTAGCCTCACCAAAAGACAAGAGGAGAATGTTCACACCAACGCTGCTCACGCTCACCCAGAAATGAAGAAACTCAAAATTATATAGGAACGCATGCATGAGAAAGCATACTGTGTTCCACTCGGAGAAGAGAAGTACAGTAACTGCCCACAGAAACCTGATTTTGAGCAAGAGAAAGCAAATACAAAAGATGACATGTTGTAGGATCCCATGTACATAAAATTGGGAAGGCGAGTGCGGGGTGTTCTAATTGGAAAGGCATCACCTTGTGGGGAGGTGCGGGGAAGGGGGCGTCCAGGTGCCGGTGATGGCTCTAGCTCTCCCCCGGGGAGTGGAGCACGAGGGACGGGCTCTGCCGTGACTCACCGGCCCGTCCTCTTAGGACAGCCACTGATGTATGTGTGCTGCAGGCCAGGGCGAAGCTGGACAAGCACACCTTAAACAAACAAGATCCCGTTGTTTCAAAAGCGTGGCTCTGGCTCTACAGCCACATTCACAAACAGCTCGGGAGAAAGCGACCTCCACCCCTGAGACCAACTCCCTGGGGCAGCTGATCCTCGGTCAGGCGGAGGTGCGGCAGGGCTGCCCTAGGGATTTCTGAACATCACACCCCGCGGTCTGGAAAGGGGGTCCCCGGGGGGCTCTGGGCGAGGAGTGCCGAGGGTGAGGACTTGAGAAGGCTGGCCCAGAGCCTGGATGACAACGAGCGACAGGATAAGGACCGGTGAAGCATGGCGGAGTCAGACGTCGACGGATCGGGGGCAAGGCCCCCAGAGCCGCCGCACGGGGGAGGCGGGAAGCCCTGCCAGGAGGCCCGCGCTGTGCTCCTGGGAAGTCAGCCTGAGGTCTCACCGACAGCGCTTTCCCCAGGTCCTCCCAGGGATGCTAGGGGAGCCGAGGCAGCAAATGCGCCTCCCTCGTGAGTCCAGCGCCATCCTGGTGGGCACGGGGCTCCAGGCTGGCTCATGCAGACGCTGGGCGCCACCAAGCTTCCACAACAGGCAGCGGGACGCTCATAAAAGCGGCAGAAACTTGGCCTGGCCTTGGCAAGATGCTTCCAAACTCACCCGCGTCGCCCTGGTACATCCGCTGGAGGAGCTGGCCCGCGGTCCCACACACCACGGTCCCCGTCTCAACAAAGAGAAGCATTCAGGCCTGGGGCCCCACTCCCAGTAGCTCTCCGGGGGCCTCGAGGCCTCGTGTGTCCACGGCCACCACACCTGACGGCAGACACCTGACGGCACCCCATTCTCGCCTCTGGGTCCTCCCACCTTCTTCTCTGGCTCACATTACTGCCCTGAGAGCAAGGCCACGCGCTCCCTCCTACAGGCCGGTGGACGCAGGGCAGGCCTGACACCGACGGGCGGGTCCCCCCAGCGGCAACAGGAGGCCAGGAGCCGGCCCCTGGCACAGAGCGTGGCCCTCCCCAGCCCGTCCCCGGCCCAGCACCTGTGGCCAGGCAGGAGGCGGGGGCTCCGCGGCTCGTGTCCTCACCAGCCAGCCGTGTTCCTGCAATCTCAACCTCCCGACAAAAAGCCCCACAACACCTCTTGTGGGAAGGAGCAGGAATTAACTGGGATTTCCCAAAGCAATTTTACTGAGACTTCACACTCTCTATTACAAACTCCGTTTCACTGATGGTGGGTGTGGGCCGCGGCCGTCACCCCTGACAGCAGCACGGCACACACGCAGGCAACCCAAGCAGGTGTCTGTGCGTCCACGCTGCGTGTGGGGGGCCACATGGGCAGAGAGTGAGCCGCCGTGGCCTGGCTCTGGGTCAAGCACCAAGAACCAGGTGATGGAGGGACAACCTGACGACTGGGGTCCCGGCCAGCTCACCAGGGTCAGAGCGGCCGCTCCCTCTCTGAGCCCCGTCCCCCCAAGGGCAAAGCAGAAGCTGAATGAGACGGGCCCAGCTCTCTCCGCTGGAAGGCTTCAGCACAGGCAGCGGAGCTCGGGTGGACTCACTGCGTACAAGGTGCCCAGAGAGGCGAGCTCCCCGCCACGGCTCAATGGGCCTTTCCTTCACCACGGGGGACCCAGCACCTGGCACAACACCCCGAACTGACCAGGCGTTCAGTAAATACCCGCTCAGCCGGAGCGCAAATGAACACAACAGTCCCTCGTTCTGTCTTCGGAGCAGCCACGGGAGGCAGGGGCTCATCCTTTCAGATGAGAAAACGGGCTTATTGAGTTCTCAAACTTGCTCAAGGTCCTCGGGTGCTTGCGACGGCGCTGAGATCTGAGCCCAGGGCGGCAGGCAGCGGGGGCCTGAGGACACCGGGATGGAGACACGGCGTACAAACCAAGGATCCACGACAGCTCCTGGCCTGTGGCCCTGGGACGGCGAGACGCTTACGGGCAACAGTGACCCCAAGGTCTTCACCACTCACTAAAGCACCTAAGCCCCGGGTCTCCAGGACGCAGGACCAGACCCAAATAGCTCTAATTTTAAAAGTCCTTCCTCAAATGAGACGGTCAAACACTGGGCCGGCTTCGTCCCCCCACCCGGGCCCTCCCCAGGGAGCTGACCACAGAGCTCCGGGAGGGGCTCCCTCTTCGGAGCACCGCTCTGCTGAGCAGACAGAAATCCAGACAAGGGTTTGGAGCTCGGTGACCAATCACTGGGAAGCATCCCCAACGAGGCCATAGGAGGCCGCGCTGCTCTGCGTCCTCAATTGAAAGTTCATGTCCGGGGCGTCTGGGTGACTCGGTCGGCTAAGCATTGGCCTTTGGCTCAGGTCGTGACCCCAGGGTCCTGGGATCCAGTCCCACATGGGGCTCCCGGCTCGGTGAAGAGCCTGCTTCCCCCTTTCCTCCCAGCTTGTGCTCTATCTCTGTCTCTCTCTCTCTCTCAAATAAATAAACCTTACAAGAAAAGAAAGGAAAGTTAGTTAGTTCTTATTCAGTGGCAGGGGCGCCCATCCGGGGTTAGAGCAGCTCTATGGGAGGCCCCGCTCTCCCGACCTCAGCCCGGAGGGAGCTGGAGGTGAATGCCGAAAAAGCGGGAAGGAGCCAGGAGAAAACGTGGGGGAGGCGGGGTGGGCAGGACACACACCAGAAGTGGGAGCGGCCTGGACGGGGGGTGCATCAGGTGCCTCTCCACAAGGACAGTGAGGGGCGCGTCGGCTCGGACGACTCTCCAAGCCCCCCCTTCTACCCCGTAGCACCACCTGCGCATGCGCGTGCGCCCCAGCCCTGGGCCCGCGGGACCCCCACGCACTGCGTCAGGGTCCCGGACACGCGTGCTGACAGCCCCAAGGGGCCCAGGGCACCAGCCAGCTCACACCCAGATACACCAGCTTCACTCGCCCCACACACATCGCCCGCCACCGACCACCGGACAGAAAGGCCTGCTTTCGGCTGTTCACGCCGCCACGTCCATGGCAGACCCTGGCCCCAGGCCCCACGGGGCGCCAGGGCAGGTGTGAGCGCGTGACTCTGCTGGGGCCTCGGTTCTGTCAACCTGGAAACACGAGGAACCTCCTTTCATCAGCTTACGTTTAGGACCAAGTAAGATCATTTATGTAAAACCCATAATATCAATTCTTAAATTGTAGCTCTTGTTGATAATCACTCCTACCGCACCTTCTTGGGAGTGTCTTCCCCCATTAAACAGAATACAAACCTGGTTATTCCCACCGACCCACTGGACTGGACCCGCTCGGGACAGGGTGGGGAGGGGGGACGGTCCAGGACGGGCGACACACTATAGTGGGTGTCTCAGGGCAGGGGCTGTCCGAGGACGGGGGCCCTGCTGGGGTGGGGGTCCCTGCACACTCTGTGGCCCACCGTCCGCCTATCATCACAACTTCCTATTTAGGTCAGCACTCTGCCTGCCTCCCTGACCACACGGAGAGCTCCACGGGGTAGGTGAGACATTCATTCTTTGTCTTTCACGGCTGAATTTTCAACACCCAGGACAATACTCAGCAAGGAAAAGATGTTAAAAATATAACTGCTGGATGACTCGCAGTACTTGGCAGAAGGGCTGTCAGTGTCTGGTCTCCCAGTGAGTGACCTTCGGGGTCAGGAGCGTGGGGGTGGCGCTCTGGCGGGTCACCTGCCTCGAAGCCCCTGCAGCAGCTCTGGGAGGTTCACAGACTAGGAGGGCTGGGAAGCCACTCCCCGGCACTCGGGTCTCCAGGACCCTCCCAGCCCCGGGGGCAGGAGGGAACCGCAGCCCAGCCCCCTCTGCCAGTGCTGTGGTCACGGGCCCCTTCCCAGGGTCCCCTAGGCCCGCACTGGCACTCGGGGTGGAGGGAGCGGTCAGGCCGTGCAGGGCACTCTGGCCCCTGACTTTCTCAATCACACGTGCTGGTTTCTTGCCACTGGCCTCGAGCAGAGCCGAAGGACAGGCTGCGTCTCCACACCGAGGGGTCCCCTGTTCCGGGGGCTCACAAAGCCGACGCCGCTCCCAGCTGCAGGCCCGACGCGGGGCTGGCTCCCAAGGGGACGGCCGTGCCGAGACCGCTGTGTGCGAGTGCCCCGCAGGCCCACTGGGCAGCGGACGGGGTGGGGACGTGGGAGGACTCAGGCACAAACGCTGTGCGCACCAGAGCTCAGCTGAGACCTGAAGAACCAACGGGTCACAGAACAGAGGAGCCCAGCCAGGAGGGGGAGAGCAGATGCCCATTCCCCTCAGCGAGGAAAGCAGCGGTGCTCTGCAGGACTGGGACACCAGCCCGGGGACTCACCGCGCCGGTGGCGGGAGGGAGGGAGGAGCCAAGGCAGCTGCTCACACCGGCGGCAGCCTCCTGGCTGCATCGCCACCGGGCAGGGAGGCCACGGCACCCTGGCTCTGCCCTTGCTGGAGACAGGGAAGACAGGCAGCGGGACAGGCAGGAGGGAGGCTGCGTGGCCGAGCCCCAGCCCAGCACGGGGCAGCCCACCTCCCGGGCGCTTGCAGGACCACGAC
>CM053621.1:29890540-29905052 GCA_028646535.1 Procyon lotor | reverse complement strand
GTGTGGCGTGAGCTCACAGACCGGCCACCGCAGCGCGGATGTTCCCTCTGCCTCCTCTCCCGGCCTTCCTTCAAGCCTCACGTCCTGCCCACGGGAGGTGGTCTCCGCAGTGCCCACCGGCCTCCCCACCTGACGCCCGCCGACACCCCACCGCCCACCTGACGGCTGTGCGCAGCCCTTGGGGCCTGGCCTGGGGTGAGGCCGAGGCGGGTGGGCCGTGGCATGAAGCTTAGCACTCGATCCTAATGCGTGGTGTTTGGTTTTGGGTTTTCGGCTTGGTTTTGTGGCGGGGGTTCTAGCGGCTGCGTGGCTGGGCAGTGCTTCTCGTCCTGTGTTCGCCGTGAGTTCAGTTCCCCTCCTGGCAGTGTTGCTCTCGCGGCCTTGCAGAGTATTGACGAGGCCTCGCCGGCGAGGTCGGCGTGTCGGGAGCAGGTGTGCTTGGGAGGCCGGGTGGGCGCACACAGACGTCACGACAAGGTGCCAGTGTCCCCCGGCCCGAGGACCCAGCACTGCCGGCCTCCCCACAGCAGCCTCAGGAGCCGGGAGCCCGCTCGCGCCCTGAGTGTGGAGGCGGCGCATGGCCTTGGTACGTTCGCTGCTTGTCGCCCCAGGAAGGATGGTGTGTCTGAGCTGTAGGCTGCTCTGCTCCCTGCTCAGGGCCGGGCCGTTCCTCGCAGTGGCACAGGCCCTGTGGCCGTCCCCTCGTCACCTGTGTCCCAGGTGCTTCAGCACAGAGGTGGTGCTGGCACATAAGATAGTGGCCACGCGACCTGCTCGCTGCATCTGTTTTCACTGTTTTCTGGGAAGGGTGTGTGACCACTTCTGTCCCTGTGTCCTGGCCTGACGCTGCCGAGGAGGCATCCACGTGGGGCCCCAGGCAGGCTGCTCACCACACTCGTGGTGTTGAGGCCAGGGGCACACGGCATTGGTGAGGGCCTGGGTCTGGTGGGCCCCTGCTCCGGGTGCTGGTGGGAGGCTCTGGCCTTCGGTCTGTTGCCCATGCCGAGCTGGTGTTGTGGACACATGACATGCCAGCTGGACCGGCCAGGCCGCAGGGCAGCCACCCCTGAGCTCCTGCCTGGGTCGCCAGGACCCACCCTGGCCCTGCCGTTGGCCTGATGGTGGGGTGGGGTGGCCTGGGGTGGGCCGGGCCCCCAGAGAGGATCCTAGAGACCCTCTAGGCGGGGGGGCATCGGCTTCTCCTGGATGCTGGCCCTGTTGGCAGAGTCCCCCTCGTGACTTCTTCCAGAATGTGAGGTTGCCAGGAGGGCGTGCGTTGCACTCCTTTTGCCAGGGGCGTGAAGACCCTATCAGGAACGTCTCTGCCCCCATGAGTGCACTGTCGCTTCCGGCGGCAGGTTCGGGGGTGGACTTCCTGCTGTGCTTCCCAGCATTCCACCTCCTCCCTAGTCCGCCTCGCAGCCTCCGAGGCCCCTGCGCTCAGTAGGCAGTGGGGGCGGAGGGGGCGGCAGAGAGGGGCAGCGGGAGGCCCACTGATGCAGCTTTCTGTCTTGTCTTGAAGGCTCAGCTGTCACAGGCCCTGGAGGAGCTGGGAGGCCAGAAGCAGCGAGCAGACATGGTGAGTCTCTTGGTGGTGGTCTTCGTGGCCACAGGGAGCCCAGGGCATGGGGGGTGTTAGACCCTGGGCGTGGAGGGAATCGTGTCCCTGTCAACACAGGCGCAAACCTGCAGCAGGTCCCCGATGGTCACAGTGCGTCCGTTCGCAGAAACGCAGGTGGGGATGGGGCTTGGCCCCCAGGGACTCTGACGTGGGGAACCACAGTGCCCTTTCTGCTCCACGTCCTGACCTGACCGACGTGGAGCCGATGTGAAACCCTTGCGATCCCCACTTGACCCCCACGGCCAGGTCATCATTCGGTTGTCCCTCGGCTCTGGGCCCCTAGCAGCCCCGCCTCACAGGCTGTGTGGACAGACACACGTTGCCTGCTGACCCTGCTGGCCCCACAGCCCACATTGCCCTGTTGAGCACCAGCTGTGTGCCGAGGGGCCCTGTCACCGTATGCTGCCTTCTCAGACTGCATCTCCCCAGGGTGGGCTGCCTGCAGGGCGGGGTGTGGTGTGGGCCGGCACCGCCCACCCTGGCCTGGGTGCCCCGCACGGAGAGGCTTCCTTACCACCGCGTCCAGGGGCCAGACAGCATTGCTTTTGATGCCCCTTTGTCCCACATGAGCTGTAGGCCCTCCTCCTGCTCTGGCCCATGGTCTGCTCTCTGTGGAGACCCAGCCACCAGGCTCACAGGGGGCCACAGGGCATGTGTGCAGGTGCTGGGGGGCAGCTCTGTCCCAGGCCCCACGCCAGCTGGTTGGATTTGGGGTTGGGGTGGTCTCAGGGATTCATATCACAGGACGGGGTTCCTGGTGTGTGGCCGTCATTTGTCAGCCCCCAACCTTGAGCGGGCCGCCTTCACCTGCAACGTAGGAGTGGCCCACGGGTTGGCCTGCCGCGTCCTTGGGTTTGCTTCATCTGCCCTACAGCTGTCCCCACAGCCTCACGTTGTCTAGCTGTGTCTTATCGCGGCTGCCACTGTCGCTGTAGTGGAGGGCGGGGCCAGGCCGGCCTGAAACCTGCCCACTGGCGAGGCAGGGGCCTGAGGACGGGACGGGATGAGGCCCAGGCGCCAGCACCTGGGAGCCCGAGGCTGGCTGTGCTCAGAGCCCCGACCGGTGGGGTGCGTGGTGGGCATTGGTCAGGCCGGCTGTGCCAAAGGTAGACACAGGTTAGGTAGAGCTAGAGGCCAGAGGTCAAGGATGGCAGGATGGCCCGGGCAGTGGGTAGAGGAGGCCCAGGTGGGATGGCAAGATTGGGGAGGGCAAGTCAGGAGAGAAGCGTGGGGGTGTGAGCTGCTCTTGGCTGCTGGGGGCCTGGGCCCGGGGGCGGGGCCTGGGCGCGGGGGCGGGGCCTGGGCGCGGGGGCGGGGCCCGGGCCCGGGGGGGCGTGAGCTCCCACGAGGAGGCCCTCCAAGCACCTGGCATGTGTGCATCCCCCGGAGCTGGCGACCGTGGCCAGGGAGGTAGAGCCTGAGGTTGGAGTGCCGTCGGGCTGCTCCAGCACCAGGACGTGTGCGGTCTGGGAGGGCAACCCCACCCACCAGGAGCTGGGATGTGTCACACACGTGTTCTTCAGTGTGTACGTCAGCCCGCTGGTCTCCTCGCTGTGGGGTCCCGAGGGCACGTCCCATCCCTGGAGTGTCAGTTCTCTGCAGGACATTCGCTGTTGACTGAGGGGAACCTCCGTGCCTCCACGTGGAACCTTTGCCCGCACCTGGCGGGACTGCTGGGGGTGCCTGCCTCCGCTGAGCCCGGGGAGGGAGCCTCGTAAACCGTGCGGCCTGTCTCGCGTGTATGCGCGTAACTAACAGGACCGCGGGTGGGAACAAGCCTGGGCTGCCTGGTTTCTAGACCTGCGGGGTGCAGGCGGGGGGAAGAAACCCAGGGGGAGGCCCTGACATGTGGGTCGACGTGCATCATTCCCTCAGTTTTGACCTGAAGGGAAACGTGCCTAAGGGCTGTGTGTCTGTGCCGTGCACACGCAGGCAGGAGGCACGAGGATGGAGTTGGGCCCAGCACGGGCCCAGCCCTCCTTCCCTGGCTCCTGGGGATTTGGAAATGGCAGGAGCTCCCACGGTGGGGCCGCTGAGTCTCACCATGGGGATGCCCGAGGGACGTGGGGCCAGAGGGTAGTTTTCCCGCTTGTGTTTTCTGTTGTTTTCTGCCCGTGAGGTTTTTTTTCATTGGGTAAAGCTCGCTTGAGCCCTGACATACTGAAGCCTGGTTCCACGTCTAGACCGATTGGACTGGAGGCCCTGGGGTGGGGGCCCACTTCTGCCCAGGCGCTGCTGACGTCAGCGAGGGCACACGTCACACTCGACCTCGCGCCCCTGCCTCTTCTCAGGGGCCCTTCCCCGGCGCTGCGGGGACTTTGGGGCCCCAAGCTGCTCCTTGGGGAGCTTTGTGTGAAATGTTTCCCTGGCTGTAGCCCCGCAGAGCTGGGCAGGTGGGTGGGGACCCGGCTCTTCCCCCAGCGCACTCCCGGGCGTGCCTGGAGGTGCTGGTGCTCCGTATTCATGGGGGGACGCCGTGGGCCCCTTGCTTCCTTAGAGCTGGGCTGTCGCGGGCAGCTCCCGCAGGTGTCATATCTGCCTGTGTCCTGCTTGTTTCTGTGCTCTCTCTCCTTCCCACACCCAGCGGAGTGCAGCACACGCTCACTCAGAGGCCCGTGAGCCCTCCCTCCCTCCAGCCTCCCTGGTGGCACCTTCTGTGTCCTGAGGGACTAAGGCCCAGGTCGGCCCCAAGCCTGTGAGGAGGCGGGTCCGGCCCCACTGTAAACCCTAGATGCTGTGGGAGTTCAAAGGTAGGGTCGGTGGCCAGAGCTCCCTGTGACGTGAGGCCTGAGCCAGCCTGGGTCTTGCTCTGTGGCCCTCACCCCGTTTCAGGGACAGTTGTGGTGACAGGTGGAATGGGGGGCACCTCTGACCTCAGTCAGGGTTGTAGGGACGGCCTGGTTCCTGGGCCACCTCTCCCAGCCTGCGGTCTCTGGGCCCTAAATTGATTCACTATTTAGGAGAAGAGAGAAAAAGGAATTTAAACATCTGTAGCTGATTGCAGATGACAAGACAAAGATAGTTCGCCCTTCTGTTATTAATTAGCAAATGCATGCTAATTAGGAAGCATGGCAAAATTTAGTCTTTTCTCTTTAAACACGATTAATATCACAAGGAAAGATGTCCTGGGCCATGGTTGTATCATTAACATTCCTCACCCTAATTAGACACGGCCAGCGGTGGCTGGAGAAATGAGTTTCTTGATTATAACTGTTAAAACCCCTCTAATATTTTATGTACTCCAGAGAGCAAGAAGTGAAGATTTATTTTCTGTTTTAAGGAAAATGACACCCCTCACGATGCCAGGTAATGAAGCAGTTGTCAGCCTTGAGTACCGTGTCCCCTTCCAGCTCCCGCGGGCTTGCACCGGCCAGCCCAGGTCCGTGGCAGGTCAGCCCAGAAGGGCCCTGGCGGGAGAAGCTCCGTCCGTGCTGCCCGGCGCTGGCCGCCGCAGGTGCTCCGAGGTATGTGTGGTGTGGCCGCATCCCAGCAGGGCAGGCCCACCGTCCCGGACTGAGGAGTGTCCGTGAGCCCACAGCCCGCGGCGTCTGCGTGGCCTCTCCCAGCCCACAGCTTTCATCCCAGAGCGCGAGCTGTGGCTCCGAGGGGCTGGTGCGCAGATGGCCGGAGATGCCAGTGGGAGCCGATTTTCAGCTCTGCGGAGGGGTTGTGCACCTTGCTGATGCGTGTGGGACCATGAGAGCAGTGGGGAGGGCTGGGAAGGCTCAGGAGGAGTCGTGTGCGCTCCTATTGTTCAGTGCTGGCAGCCGGCATCCGTACGTGCCTGCTGCCCGAGAACCGGGCCTTATCGCAGCCTGCCAGCGACACCAGCTGCCTTCCGGAAAATTATTACAAGAACCTGCTGGTTCTGTGACTGACAGTGACTCGGGTCTTGTCCCGGATCCATCCTGCCATGCCACCGAGCCCGGGTTGGTAGACCCCTCCCCCGAGGGATCACTTCGTCTGTGGTGGGGGACTTGTGAAGGCTCGGGGGGATGTCATGCAGGGACCCAGGGCTGGTGGCAGCCTTGGATTTTGGCCAGCCTGTTCCCTCGCAGGCTTCTGCGTCCACGGAACGGTGTATGACTCTGTCCCTGCTGCTGGAGCCCAGCAGCCTGGCCGTGTGCCTGGCTGTCCTGCAGGCTCGGGGTGGCCAGTGCGGAGGTGGGCCCTCCTTGCGGGGGAGCGGGGCTGCTAGCCGGCCAGCGCCCCTAAGCAGTAGCGCTGTCCCCTCCACACCCAAGCCACGCCCCAGGCGTCTTCGGGTGCTCAGGGCCCAGCACGGAGTGAGCCCTGACATGTAGTAGGGTTGATGTGGGGGGGCATCTGCAGACTGGGCTGGCTCCGGAATGCCCTGAACACCCACGGGGACGGTACGGTTTATTACTGTGCACCCACCCGACGCAACAGGGAGCCGGGCGCTGTCTCCAGAGCTCTGCACACGTCCGCTCTCGGAGCCCCGCTAGGTGGCCTTACGTCACTCCCCTCCTTACTCGGCAGGACGCAGAGGCCCATTCCCAGTGGGTTCCAGCTCCAGCGGCTTTGCTGCAGGCGCACACCTCTGCCTGGGCCTTCAGACTCCAGAGTGCATGGGACTGTCCCTTGTGTTCCTGACCACACTGAGCCGTGTGAGCACAGGCCGCGTGGTCCGCATCCCCGGCTGGCGAGTGTCAGACACCCGGAGCTGTGCCTGCGTCCGGGGTGGCTCTGCTGAGTGCCGGCCCCTGGGGAAGAGTGCCTGGTGGGAGCCAGGAAGCCGTCTGTAGGGGTGGAGGGGGATGGGCTCCGTGAAGTGTATGCGGAAGTTAGCGTTGGGCTGACCCGTGCTGCACGGGGCTGCCTCTGAGAGCAGAGTCCCCAGCAAGCGCCTAGGGCTGGGGGGTTGCGGGTGACAGGGGGGCGTGGTTTCCAGCTGCCATCCCTTGACGGCTGTCCTGGGGCAGGGCTCACGAGGCATGGTGCTGGCTGCCCTCGCTGCACTGGCTCATCTGTCCCCCGAGCCCCGGTGTGTGGGTGCCCAGAGTCCAGCCCTGGGTCTCTTCCTCCTCAGGGTGCTCCCCATGGAATCCTGGCGGAGGCCAGCTTCTGGCCTTGGCCACAGTGGACCCACATCTTAGCATATCGCTCCTAAGGGAGACAGGAGTCGTGCCCGTGGGATTGGACGGCTCTGCGTGCTCGTGGTAAATCAGTCGGATTCAGCAAGTGTGTCCTCAGCACTACTTCCCGGTGGCCGTTCGGACTCTCCACGCCTTTCCACGTGTGTGTGTTCACTGGGGCCTTGCCGAGCTCTGTGCATGGCTTCCTTCGCCCTTCCGCATCGCCCCCGTGCTGTTTCTGCCCCTTGGAATGTGTTTCTGTCTCGTGAGCGTGAGTTTTCCCTCAGCATCGAACTAAACATCCTCTGCCTCCCCTGATGGCTGTCCCTTCATAGGGACACGTTGCCCTCCCATTCCACGTTCATTGGCAGGCACGGGATTGTCACCATGGCCGTCGTCCTCACTGTGGACCTGCTTGAGATCATGCCCCGGCTACTGAGTGCTGAGCACTCCCACGTGCTGGACACACGCCTGCCACTGCACCCAGACCATGTCTTGGAGTCCTTGCCACACACCCTCTGGGTGCCGGTGACCTGGCCGTGACTCAGATGGAGGGACAGGTGCAGTGAGTGGGAGGGCGGTCGGCCAGTGGGCCCTGTGGGGCGTGCTCACGCCGGCTGCTCTTTGTGGACAGCGCCATCCTGCAGGGTCCAGCCCGGGACTCGGGTTTAAAGTACTGAGCGACCAGAGGTGTATGCCCCTGGGCCTCTCACCTGGAGTGGGGGCTGGTCTTTTTGGTTTTGCCAGGTTTGTAAAGACCTCGCAAGAGTTTGGTGATTTAATACCTTCAAAAGATCTATTTTCATCTTAGGGACACTATTCTGAGAAGATGGCTTATTAGCCTAGGAAATAAATGTCTAATGGTGTAATTTCTGGTTCTTGGTTAGATTCCTGCACAAAAGGAGAAGGAAACTCCCCAGTGTGGAGGAGGCACTTTGGTTTGTTCCTGGCTGGAGCAGAGGAATGTGCCGTTCCTGGAACTGTAGCGTGTTGGGTCACTGGCAAGGCCGTGTTTTCTGTCCCGGCTGAAGCTCGGACTTAGCTTGGCAGGTCTCACGGAGGAATCCTGCCGCCTTGTGCTCGTAGACTCTGTGTGGTGCTGACTTCCCGCCTGTGATGCTGGCCTGGCTCAGGGCCCGCGGGCTTTGCGGCCTTCGCTCGAGCTTGGTCCCTTGTTCTGTGCATCTTGCACGCTTCTTGTTAGGTCTCCCCCGGGTGTGTGATCATTTCCATTAGTCCTCTCTGGCCTGGCCGACAAGCCCACACTCACCACGAGCCTGCGGGGCCCCTACCGGGGCCGGGGGCTGAGACAAGGCGGGCGCTCCACACGAGGGGAGGGAACCCCACATGGCCCCAGCCTACACAGCTGAGGCACAGCGAGAATCTGGAACAGCCGCAGATTGGAGTTGGTTAATTTCTCTCTGAAAACCATGAGGCTCCGTCCAGCCAGGGGAATTCACAGCAGACCTTGTTGTGCTCTTCCCCGTTCTAAGTATGGTGTTTCTGTGTCCCCTAAGCGTCTTGCGTCTCTGCAGTGGCCCTCCCTGGCCTAGCTCCTACTCAACTACCAGTTCTTACTGTGTCTGCGCTACGTGACCTTGCTGCCTACTATAGCATTAAATCTGCCGAGGTTCCCCTCCTGTGTGTCTGCTGCGCGCCTTGCCCGTGTGTTCGGGGGGCACTGGGTCAGACGTGGTCCCGGCCTTGGCGCCCACAGCCCTCTGCCCGCCAGGCTCTGGCTGCTGCTTCCTTTGGCCCACAGCTGGTGGGGGAAGCTTGCATGGTCGCCGTGCCTACCCCGTTCCTCTGGAGTCAGACTTGTCCCATTGCCTTCCCGACCGGGGAGTGTGGGAACGGGGACAGGTGAACCCTGGGAGGCAGAGCTGACCTCGGGCGTCCTGCAGCATCCCTGATGTCACCTGTGGGGACACAGAGGGTCCAGGGTCCTCAGAGCTGTGCCACATCTTCTGGAGAGGAGGTCTCCGTTCTCTCGGGGTTTTCCTAGACTTCCTGACAGTCTCCTCCCCCCCCCCCCCCCAGTGTTAACAGCCTCTGTCCTGCAGGAGGTGGCCTCACTGCCCCAGCCAACCTTGTGGACCCCGCTGGCAGCACGTGGACGCCTCCTTCCACATGTTCCTGGGGCGGGCTTCCCCCTCTGTGCAGCTGCACCCCGGCCAGCAGAAACTCCCCTAGGTACCCCGATGGGCGTGAGCTGCCTGTGCCGCCTCCAGGTCCATCCAGCGTTGGGCTTTGTTTCTGGTTGTTTTTTTTTTTCAGCTAAAACACTGGATTTCTCCCAAGTGTGTCGCTTGGGCCTTCCGGTCTTCCCTCACCATGTACCTGTCACCTGCTGCTGGGCTGCCCTGACCAGTGTCTCTGGCCCTCAGGATAATGGCCCCTGGGGTGCTGTGTCAGCCTGCTCGCCGGGCCTCTTTCTTAGCAGATGTGCGGGCTAGGGGACGGCCCCGTGCACTTAGAGTGCGGCCTCTGGAGGGTAGAAGTTGTGCTTGCCACCTGGGCGTCTCTCTCTGACGCGTGGGCAGGCATGCAGCAGCTCGGGGCACCCGCTCTGCTCACTGGGAAGTGCTGGGACAGCCACCGGTGGCTGCCTGTGGCCTCTCTGGCCTGTCGCATCGGGCGTGTCCCTCCATAAGGAATGGGACGTGGCGAGGGCATTCTGTTTCGGCCCCCTCGCCCCTCCCTGGGAAGCAGCGGCCTCTACAGGGACCTTCCTGGATGCATGATGGGCCAGAGCTGAGCAGAAGAGCAGCCTTTGACCAAGATTCCCCACAACCTCCGCGTTGTCCCTTCTCTGGGACGTCTGAATCACCTGCCCCGACTGGGCTCTGGGGAAGAGCAGTACCACCTGGGGTCCCTGGCCCAGGCGGGCCCTCGTGCGTCCCGGGAGCAAGTGATGAGACAGACTAGGGGTTTGAGCATCCTTCCTCGGGTGCTCCCCAGCGCTGCGTTCATGAGGATCATGTCGAGGGAGAGGCACATTCCACTGTTCCTCCTTGGCGGTGGCCTCGTGGAACTGGGTAAGGCCCTTGGGATCAAACTGTATATCCTTCCAAATTAAACTGAAATACACAGTCTCTATTTAAAGGTTACGCTGTACTAGCAAGCCAGCCTTGAGTACCATTCGCATTAAAGTTTCATGACGCTTTGGAGCTGTGAGTGATCCTGGCAGGCCAGGCCTCCTTGCAGGGAGGGAGGGGCTTTGTCACCAGAGGAGACAGGTCAGAGGCTGGTCCACGCTGGCCCCGGCATGCCAGCATGGAGATCTGTGCCCGGCGCTTGGGCAGCTCCTCCGGCACTCCGCTCTCATCCGCTGCCGCTCGTGGTGCAGACCCCTTAGAGAACTCCACCTGTGATGTTCCTCAGTCCCCCACCGTCTGGGTCTCACACTCGGAGGTGGGTTCTCTATGTGAGACGACACCCTGGTCAGTCTGCAGCCAGGCTAACCTGAAGAAAGGGAGAGAAGACGCGGATTACCAGCATCAGGAATGAGTGGGGGGCAGGAACGCTTGTCACTGTCCTGGTGGGTACGAGGCGCGTGTCATTGTAGTTTTGGTTTGCGTTTCCCGGGTGGCTAGTGATGGGGATGGAGCGTTTCCTCCCATGCTTGTTGGCCTTTTATATATTTTCTTTGGAGAAATGTGCTTTCAGATGCTTTATCCATTAAAAAAATTTTTTTTTTAATCTTTACATTAAATTGTAAGACTTTTCTAGGTATTCTTCAAAAACTATAGATACTGGATCCTCATCAAACAGCTAATTTGTGGATTGATCGCTCAGTCTCTAGAGAATGTCTTTTGGGGCGCACACAGTTTTGGCTTTTGTCCATTTTGTCTTTTTTTTCTTTTGTCGTTTGGTGCTCTTGGTGTCATATCTAAGAAACTGTTACCACATTTTGTTTCCTTCTAGGAGTTTTGTGGTTTGAGCTCTTCCACTTAAGTTTCCATCATTTTGACGGTGTGAGGCAGGGGTCCACCTTCCTTCTTTTGCCTGTGGACACCCAGTGCTCCTAGCACCGTTCAAGGACTGTTGTCTCCCCACCAAAAGTCTCAGTCTTGCTGATGATCATTCGAGCATGAATGCTTGGCTTTTTTTCTGGGTCTCAGTTTGGGCCCCTTGACATGTCTGTCTGTCCTTCATCAGCACCACGCTGTTTTGGTTACTGTCACTTTGGTAAGTTTTGAAAGGAGTAAATGCGAATCCTCCAGCTCTCTTCTTTTTCATACTTATCTTGGCTGTTGGGGTCTTTGTAATTTCATATGAATTTTAGGATCAGCTTTCCCATGTCTGCAGAAAACACTGAGGATTCTGACAGGAATGGCATTGACTCTGCGGATCACCTTGAGGAAGATCGCCCTCTTAGCGGCGTTCAGTCTTTCAGGCCGTGAACACAGAATGCCTTTCCACTTACTTCTGTTTTAGCAGCGTCTTCTAGTTTTAGTGCACATGCACTTCCTCCTCAGCTACACTCACGTGCCAGTTTTTTATTCTCTTCGAAGCTCTTGTGAATGGAATTGGCTTCTTTGTTGATTGTGCGCTGCTGGCACTCAGACAAGCCGCCAGTGTCTGTGTGTTGGTCTTGTTTCCCGCCACTTTGCCACATTCTTTTAACTCCAGGAGTTTTTGTGAGTTCTGTAGGGTGTTCAATTTGTGAGATCATGTCATCTGGGAGTAGAGTGGCTTTACTTCTTCCTTTCCAACTTGAGGTCTTTGGTCTCTTGCTCCTGCCTGCCTGCTCCGGCTGGCACCCCCGTACCCTGTCGAACGGCAGCGCTGGAGGTAGGCACCCTGGTTTTGTTCTTGATCCCGGGGGGATGCTGTGCGTCCTTTGGCGCAGAGAATGATGGGAGCCGTGGGTGGCAGTGAGTGCCCTTTATCGGCCTGGGGAAGTTCCCTTCTACCCCTACTTCACTGCGTGTTTTTGTAAGGAGAGGGTGTTGCGTTTTTGCCAAGCGCTTTTCCTGCCTCAGTTGAGAGGATCACGAGTTTTTTCCCTTCGTTCTGGTAACATGCTATATTGCCCTAATTGATCTCTGTGTGTGGAGCCATTCTTGGATTCCTGGTGGAAAGCCCACTTGGCTGCGGTGGCGACCCTTTCAGGTGCTGCCCGTGGGGCTAGCTGCGGGCTTGCTGCGGCTTTGTAGGCCTGGACGCTAAGGGCTCCTGGTCTTAGTGTCCTTTTCATGTGGCACCTTCTCTGGCTGTTGTTTTGGGGGTAATGCTGGCCTCATGGAGGAAGCTGAGAAGCGTTCCTCCTCTTTAGCTGCTTGGAAGAACTGGGGAACTGTGTGCTAACTTTTCACGTGATTGGTAGCGCTCACCAGTGCAGCCACCGGCCCTGGCCTGTCTTGGTTACTAACTGAGCCTCCTCAGTCACAGGTCTGTTCAGAGTTTCTACTTCTTCTGGAGTCAGTCTCGGTGTTCATGCGTTGCCAGGACTTTGAGTCGTCCAGGTGGCCTGACTCTTGGCAGACAGCGGCTCCGTGACTCTCTTACCGTCCCCCTTACTCGCTGAGGTCGGCAGCAGTGACTCTGCTCCCCTTTCTGCTCCCAGCAGAGGGGCCCTTCTCTCTTCCCTCCGTCAGACTAGCTCACGTTTGACCGTTTTGCTCAGCTTCACTTCTCGGTTGCTGTGATTTTTCCCTTTCAGGACATGAAGGGGTTTTCCCGCTGACCTGGACTCACCTTGTTTCCATCGGGCTTCTCCTGTAACTCACCTGTTTGCTCTGCTTTTCTGGCGGTTTCTTGATCGCCGGGGGGAGCAGTTTATGGTGGGCCTCGCTGCTCTTCGTTATGTCCCCTGTGTTTGGGGTTTCTGCGTTTCTGCGCTCTGTGGACTTGCTGTCCTGTCCTTTGTGAGTGTCCAGTTCCCCACAGTTGGGGTACTGGGAGTAGTCCCTCAGCCCACACGTGCTCTTCCCTTTTCTGAAAGTTGTCCCTCTCTCTGTCTCCTTGTGATTCGTTCTTGATGCTGTCTCCAGACTCCCTGAGGGTGGAGGGACCCTCATAGAAACATAAATCAGCAGTTTATGTTTCTACAAAGTTTGCCTCAGTCTTCCTTTTTCCTTGTGTGTCTCTACTCAATATTTGAAAGTATGGCGTTCAGTTACGTTGACTGTTGCAGAGTCATTCTGCGCTCGTTCTAAAGCCTGTGCTGGGTGGACTCCGGAAGCCGTGTGAGCCTCGCTCAGGGCTGCAGTGAGTCTCCTTAGAAATGGTCCAGTCTGCGGGCTGGCATCTTGATGACATTCTGGGCTTCCCCGGGGCCGCACTAGTTCTGGGGCTAGTTATCACCAGGCCTGGGCCTCGGCCTTCTAGGGCACTCTGCCAGGCACCCCGAGACTGAGGGGCTTTGGAGTCCGGCTGGAAGGCGCAGGGGCTGTTCCCTCTCGTCCCTTCTCCTGGTTTAGTCTTTCCTGTCCTGCATCCGCCCATCAGGGTCATGCCGCATACTCGTGGGGGACCCTGCGTGCACCCTGCTCTGTGGGGAGTGGCTGCCACGGTCTCCCCATGCTCCTCACCCCACCTCCTCAGCAGGGACGGCAAGCCGGGGCGGCCAGCAGGCCTGCCTCGTGCCTTCCAGCCCTCCAGCTTTCCAGAGGTGGCCCTGGCTGCGGGAGCCGCCGGCCCAGCTTTTCCCTGTAGCCTGTTGTGCACCTGGCCTCCCTTAGAGCACTGGGTGTTTCTTCGGGAAGGTGCCGGGGTGTATGTCGCTGATTCAGAGTCTTCCGAGAACATAGATTTGCAGAACATCACACTTGATGTCCTTGAAGTCCTGAGCACTTCCTGATAGCAGGGCCTTTGCCTGATTGTTCGGGTCTGGGGCAGCGTAGGCCTCTTCCCAGGCCTGGTTGGGGCTCTTCCCCTGCCCCTGTGGCTGTGTGGATGGGACCTGCAGACTGTGGCCCCAGATCTCGGCCTGGCTTCCGGGTGCTGAGTGTCCCGTGGACTTGGCCCAGCGTCCCCACTGGGGTGGGGACTGGCGAGCGCTGGTGTGAGCTCTGCCCGAGGCAGCCCAAGCAGACCTGCCCTCGGAGGGCTTGGGAGGTGAGTCCTGGCGTGGAGCCTTTGGGTAAAGAGTAGGTTTCTGATCCCTTCTGGGAGGCCAACCAGCCTTTGTTGTGTTAGTGTCTGGCTTGTAGAGGGGATTGTCAGTTGTGGATACATATTCCACTAATCTCTGCGGGCTGATGGGAGGAAGGGCAGTAGCACTGGGAAGTGGTGTGGCCTCCTGAGCCGCGGCGTACTCCAGAGACCTTGTCCTGTCCCATGTCCTCCTGCTGTGTGCACACCACAGGACCCCCCCGCCCCCCGCTGCTCCCCTCCTCCCACACCTGCCTGATGGGGTTGGCGGCCGGTTGGCGCGGGGGTCTGAGTGCATGGGGGCCCCATGGGTGTCCGTGCTTGCCTCCCTGACTTGAGCGAGTGGGGTCTCTGATGTGAGGGTCTCGGTGCCTGATTGCCCACGTTTCTGCGTTCTCGATGCCTCTGCCTTTGCCCACGCAGTTCCCGCCGCCTGCCATTCCTCTCCCCCTGGGACGGCTCCTCTCCTTGGAGCTGTGCCCTTGCTCCAGTGGGCAGGCTGCACGCGTCTGTGTGCAGCTGTGTCCGAGGCGACGGCGCGGCTTCCCCGCCCGCATAGACGGGCTAACGTTCAGTCTGGGACGTCGTCCTGCGACCTCCCTGCCAGAGGTGGAGGGTTAGGGCCCAGCCAGGGCGCCCTTTCGACAAGAGCCTTCTCTTGGGCCCTTTGGTTCTCAGTAGCCGTGTGGCGTTC
>CM053621.1:29868079-29890040 GCA_028646535.1 Procyon lotor | reverse complement strand
TGCTTCAAGTTTGGTGAAGGGCATCAACGCGCAGATTTCGGAAGCCGGCGAGCTGCACCCCGCGTACAACCATGGAAATCCACCCGGCACGTCCTAATTAACCTGAAAATCAGAGACAGAGTCTTGAGCGGCCTGGCCTAGGAGCACTGCCCCGCGTGCGGGGACGCCGCTTGGAGCCGCGTGGTGCTGGCCGCGGGGGCCGAGGAGGCGCACAGCGTCGTTCTCACGCCCTGAGGGAAACCAGCTGTCAGCCGGGGGCAGCGGGCAAGCCCGCCCTTCCCCGAGTACGAGCAAGGGGACCGCCTGTGCCGAGCAGCTGAGGGAGAGTCCCGGGCAGGACAGGTGAGCAGAGGGCGCTCTGTGCACGTGGAGGGGACGGGCCCCGGGGGCAGCTCGGCCTCCACTTGTCACCTCGGCATCCCGTTACGGTGCTGGCCAGGCGACAGGTGTACGGTTGGGGGCCAGAGGCGACCGCGGGGACAGTTGCCCTCCGCACCACCGTCAGTAAAATACAGAGGAACCCCGAACCCGTCCAAAGAGGACAGAAAACAAGAAACAGGCACAGAGAACAAATAATGCCACGGCAGATCTAAGCACAAGCAAATCAGTAATGACTTCTAATGGAAATGGTCTAGATGCAGCAGTTAAAAGTGGAGGTTGGCGGGTGGATAAAAACCAGGACCACTCGTGACCTGTTGACGAGATCCCTGCAGCCACAGCCATCTCGGCAGTGTGGAAGATGGGGTGTCGCTCACACGTTGGACTTTTCAGGTAGGCATGGCCGCGTTAGCTGATGTGGGATAAAATACACTTGCGAGCAAAGGTTGTGTGGACGTCACGCGAAGACCAGTACAGCAAGGAGACACGACGATCCCAAGTGTGTCTGCGCCGAACGGCAGAACTTGAACGTGAAGTGAGAAGCAGTAGGACTGCCGGCAAAACAGGCGATCCGCGGGCACGGTCGGAGCCTCAGCTCGGCTCAGACGGTGGGGCCGCTGGCAGGGACCGCGTGAGGTCGCAGAGGAACTCAGCATCCCTGCCAGCCACAGGGGCCGGCGTTTACAGTGCCGTCCGCGGAAACCTCCTCTCACGGGCACCCATCACTGAGACGGTCTGTCACTGAGACAGACCACGTGTGGGGCCACGTGACGCACTTGGAAGAATCCAAGTTACAGAGCGTCCTCTCCGACCGTGCCAGCCTCGCCCTGCGAGTAACCCGAAAACAGCAGGACGATCTCTTCCCATTTGCACATTGGACAGCGCACAGCCGAGTGGTCGCAATAAGGCGCAGACCTAAATCCCTGAGGCACGGCTCCGTCAGCACCAAGGAGGTGGATAGCGCTCGAAGGAGGAGGCTCCTCAACTTCTATTCCAACCTCCAGCCCAAGCAAGCACTAACAAAGAAATAGTAAGTAGCGAACAATAATGAAATTGAAAGGAGAAAAACAATAGAAAAAATTACTGAGACAAAACATTCTTTCAAGAAGGGCAATAAAATTAATAAACTGCTAGCAAAACAGACACACATGGACAGAGAAGGAGTCACCGGTATCAGGAACGAGATGGGGGAGTCCCTAGATCCTGTAGCCATCTAAAGGGTGTAACGAGAGTTCTATGGGCCGTCTAAGCTTACAGATTGGTTATCTTAGGAGCAATGGACTAATTCCTCAAAAACCACAGACTCCCAACCTCAACCAACACGGAAGAGATCATCTTCATCGTCTCGTAAGCATTAACAAATCACGTTCATAACTAAAATGCTTCCCCCAAAGCTATTTCCAGACCCACGTGGTGTTCGTCGGTATTTCTAAGCTTGAAGAGTAATATCAGTTTTAAGCAGTCTGCTCCAGAAAACAGGAGGTTGTCAGGGTTTTGGGGTGAGGGGTGTGTGTGTCTCCAGGAGGATGGCGTGAGCAGCCTTGTGTTGACCCTATTGTGCATCCTGACCGCGGTGGTGACACAGATCTGCACGCACGGTGGGATGTCCTGCGGGCCAGCAAGTGGGAGCCTCTGGGCGGCCCCAGTGTCTGCTTTCCTGGGCTTGATGTTGGACTGCATTTGCTTCAAGTTTTACCACACAGGGAGGCTATGTGAAGAGCACATGGGCCTCCTTGTACATTTTTTGCAAATTCCTGTGATTATTTCCTGCGAAGTTAAAACAAATAAAAGCCAGGCCTCCACACGGTCTTCCAGTTTGAGCCCAACTGTCTCCCTGTTTGCAGAAGTGACCACTGCTGGTGCCCGTTCCTGACACTGTAGAAGGTTCTTGGCCTTTCCACGGCCAGCCCAGGATTTAGCTTTTTGGGTTATTTACCACTCCTCCATGTGCTTTCCAGCTTCTAAAGGTCTTTTGATGTTGTCCCTTCCTTTGTTTTCTTTGTCCTCTTGGGAGTACAAAGCATAGAGGGGAAAAGGGAAGGCTTTGCTCTTGTTTTTGTGAGATTGAGAGAAATTGCACTTAACTCTGTGTAGGGGAACCGTCACCTCTCATTCGGGTCTCGGTGTTTTTTCCATTCACATCTGTTCTATAAACAGAGAAGCACATCATGCAAACCGTTTCTTCCCACACTTTTACAGACTCTCTGTAAATATTAATGGAGAATCTTTTCCAAAACATAATTAATCCACTTTTGGAGAGTGAGTTATTTCCGGTTTTCAACCATTCAGAGCGAGCTGCGATGAGCATCTCTGTGCATTCACTGTGGCCCATGTTTTGACGAACGGGTAAGCATATTTTCTGGGTCTCAGAAGCCCGGCGGTGCTCCGACCGCGTAAGTCTGGCTGCATCTAGGATTCTGATGTGTCATCCTGTTGAGAGTGATGACAGCCCCCTGCTCTGGTAGTGGCGGTAATCGTTGCAGTTGGAGCAGCTAGCGTTGATTCAGTCCTGTCTGGGCCGGGCTCTGCACCTGTGCCTTCTCCACGTTAGTCTGCGGAGTCCACAAACAGGCCAAAGAGGGTTTTAGGAACTACGTGTTCCACTGAGGATAGTGAACTTACAGGAGAATGCATCCCGTAAAAATACGGAGTTCCGCCTGGCGGAGTACCAGCGGCAGGGGCGTGCCGATGTCCCCCCAGGCACGGGTCTAACACGGTGCATTCTCTTTGGAGAAGGTGAAAACATAAACCAAATACAAGCCAGTTTCCTTTTATTATCACCATGCGCCTCAGTTCTGAAGAAGGTCAGCAATAAAATTACTCCCTGCCTTCACCCCTGTCTGGTGCCGGAGACACATCGGACAGATGTGCACACGTGTGTTTGCCATCACAGTAAGGTACAGAGAAAGTACAGGACGTCACCAGGAGCTTTTTTTTGTTTTACTTTAAAAATTATTACAGGGCGCCTGGGTGGCTCAGTCGGTTAAGCGTTTGCCTTTGGCTCAGGTCATGATCTCGAGGTCTTAGGATCAAGCCCCACATCAGGCTCCTTCCTCAGCGAGGAGTCTGCTTCTCCTTCTGCCTCTTCACTCCCCCTGCTTATGCTCTCTCTCTCTCCCTCTCTTTCTTTGTCACTCTGACAAATAAAATATTTTTAAAAAATTGTTTATGTAGTTGGGGCGCCTGGGTTGCTCAGTGGGTTAAAGCCTCTGCCTTCGGCTCAGGTCATGATCTCAGGGTCCTGGGATTGAGCCCCGCATTGGGCTCTCTGCTCAGGGGGGAGCCTGCTTCCCCCTCTCTCTGCCTGCCTCTTTGCCTGCTTGTGATCTTTTCCTCTGTCAAATGAATAAATAAAATCTTTTTAAAAAAATTATATAGTAAAATTGCCCTTTTTTGTGAAGGGTGCCATTCTATGAATTTTAATTGCCCCTCAGTCGAAGAACAAAGTCATTTCATCACCTCAGAATTGCCCCTTGGGCCCTCCCATTGCAACCACCCACCTCCACACTGCTGACCCCTTAGCAACCATGAACACCTTCTCCGTGTTTGCCAGTAATGTCTGATGAATGGAATCCTACAATATGTAATCTTCTGAGACTGCTTTGTTCACGTGGCGTCAGTGAGAGTCATCCACGTTCTTACCTGTATGAAGCCCATTCCTTTCCGATGACTGTTGCTTTCTAGTAAGTTTTGAAAATGGGACGAATGAGTCTTCCAGCTTCATTTTTCTTTTTCAAGATGATTTGGACTCTTCCAAGGTCTTAACCACATTAAAGTCTTCCTATCCCTGAACATGGGATGCCTTCTAGTTCTTTCTTTCTTTCTTTCTTTCTTTCTTTCTTTCTTTCTTTCTTTCTTTCTTTCTTTCTTTCTTTCTTCCTTCCTTCCTTCCTTCCTTCCTTCCATCCATCCATCCATCCATCCATCCATCCATCCATCCATCCATATACACAACATGGGACTCGAACTTACAACCCTGAGATCAAGAGTCAAACACTCTTCCAGCTGAGCCAGCCAGGTGCCCCTTTTTTCATGGCTTTTAGTAACGTGTAGCAGTTTTCAGTATATACACCTTTACCTCCCTGGGTAAATTAATTCCTAAGTATTTTGTTCTTTTTGATGCTCTTGTAAATGGAGTTGCTTTCTTAATTTCCTTTTCAGATTATTCATCACTCGTCGATAAAAATATAACTGAGCTTTACGTAATTGATTTTGTAGCTTGCAGCTTCCTGAACTCATTTATTAAGTCCAACACGTATGTGTTGTGCAGATTTTTTAGGGTTTTCTAGATTTTGGCAGCTGCAAATACAGTTTTATTTCTTCCTTTCTAGTATGGAAACCTTTTATTTCTTTTTATTGCCTAATAGCTCTGGCTGGAACTTCCAGTATTATATCGAATGGAAGTGGTAAGAGCAGGCATCCTTGTCCTGTTTCTGATCTTCTTTTAGTCTTGTACTGCTGGAAAAACCTTTCAGTCTTGTACTGCTGATATTGTAGTACAATCTGAGATTGGTAGTACTGTAGTACTACTACTACTATTGTAGTACTACTGAGATTGGTAATAGCTGTGGTTTTTTTCAAATAGGCTCTTTGTCATGGTTGAAGTTCCTCTCTGTTTGTAGCTGGCTGTGTGTGGATGGTATGTCAGATGCCTTCCCCGCATCTGTGGAGACGATCACGTGGGCTTTCTTCTTCATTCTATTAATATGGTGTATTGCACTGAGTGATGTTCATATTTTCAGACAGCCTTGCATTCCTGGTACGAATGGTTGGTTGCGGTGTAGGATCCTTTCAAAATGGTGCTGAATTCAGCCTGCTAGTATCTTGTGGAGGATCCTTACCTTTCTGGTGAATAAGGCTCATTGGTCTGGGGTTTTCTAATGGTGTCCCTTGCCTGGCTGCAGTACCTCCATAATGCCGGGCCTGTAGAATGAATTGGGAAGGGCGCCCTCCTCTTCAACTTTTTGGAAGAATTTGGGAAGGATGCGTGTCTATTGCCTCGTGAATGTTGGGTGGAACCCACCTGTGAAGCCGTCTGGTCCTGTGCTTTTCTTTGCTGTTGTTTTATCCCTGCTTCCGCTCCCTTACTCGTTACCGCTCTCTTCAGATTTCTCTTTTTTCTTGTGTCAGTTTTGGTAGCTTGTTAGTTGCTAGGAATTAGTCTCACTTTACCCAGTCTGTGTCTAGTCGTCCACAGTCTTGTCTGTCAGTCCTTTTTATTACTAAAAGCATTAGAAGTAGTGTCCTCGCTTTCCTGTTTGATTTTATTAGATTTGGACCTAAGTATGTCTTTTCATATCAGTTCTAAAGTTTCTTTGGGTTTGGTTTACTAACATACATTGTTATTACCTAGAAATGATTGATTTTTTAGTTATTCATTTCGTATCCTGAAATCTTACTTAATTTTCTCATTAGTTTTATGAGGGTGCTTTTGTTTCGATTCCTTGGAAGTTTCTACGCAGATATTCTTTTGTGTGTTAATTTGGTCAGTTTGAGGTCCTCGCCGAGTGCTGTGCCCTTGGGCTCCTTCCCTTGAGTTTGCGCTGGTTGGGACGTCTGTACAGTGTCGAAGGGGGTGATGAAGGCGGGCAGCTTTGCCTTGGTCTTGGTCTTGGGGGCGGACATCCAGTCTTAAGCCACGAGAACGGGGAGAACCGTAGGGTTTCGTAGGATGTAGCAGTTCCTTCTCTTCGTGATTTCTCGTGAACAGACCCTGAATTTTTTTCAGGTCCTTCCTTTTTCCTCGAATTGATTGGTATGAGCATGTGCTGTTCCTTCTTCAGACTGTCGATGTGGCAGATTCTGTTGATTTATTTTTCAGTATTGAACCAGCCTGACCCCCTGAGGTGAGCCCTCCTTGGTTGTAATGCATCGTCCTTTCCACATATTGCTGGATTCAGCTTGCTCGTGTCGTGTTGATGAGTTTTGGGTCCATATTCCTGAGGGTGCCGGCCTGTAGCTGTGCGTGCTGTGCTTGTCTGGGTCTGGTCGGCATGTTGCTGACCCAGTGGGCTGACTTGGGAGGCATTCCCTTCCCCTTTGTTCTCTGGAAGCCGTGGTGTCAAATTGGCATTGTGTTTTCTTTAACCGCCTGTACCCAGTAAAAGCACCTAAGCCCGGATATTTCTGTTGTGTGTGATGTCTTCACTAGACCTGGAATCACCCAGGCGATGTCATTTATCTTGGGCGAGCTCGGCTAGACTGCCGACCCGGTGCATTCCACCTAAACCGTCAAGGTTGTGCGGGCGCGGGGGTGCACACGGCTCCTTTCCTGTCGGCCTGCAGGATCCGGAGGGGAAGCCTCTCACTCGGGACATGGCGGCTTTGTGTCCTCTGTTTTGTCGCTTCTTTGCCAGTCTTGCTGGAGGCTCACTGTGTAACTGGGCTCTTTATAGAACCGGTGTTTGGTTCCTTTCATTTTTCTCTTTGTTTTTCTGTTTTCAGTTTCACTGATGTCTGCTCTTTATATATCCTTCCTTCTGCTTGCTCTGGGTAGATTTTTTTCCCCCTTTCTGTCCAGTCTCTTAAGGTGGAGGCTTAGATTATTGATTTGAGCGTTTGTTTCCGGTGGATGAGCTCCTGCACCCCTCAGCTGCGTCCTGCACTGTGCTGTGTCGTGTTCTTGTCGCATTCACGGAAACGTACTTCAGCGTCTCATTGGGCGCTTCTCCAAATAGCGTGTCATTCAGGTGTGCGGTGTTAGACTTTCAGACGGTTAGAGGTTTTCCTGCTACTTGTCTGGTTAAAGCCGTTACGGTCTGTGAATATAGTTTGTACAATTTCAGTTTCTACAAGTGTGTTAAGGTTGGTTATATGCCACGGGAGTATGGTCTGTCTTGGAGAACCTTGCCCGTCCTGGTGAGGCTGTCCCGGGCGGCCGGGCGGGGAGGGGCGCGTCGTAGCCACGTCCATTTGGCCTGCCTGGTCCTGGGCTCATGCAGCCTTTTCCGCCGGCAGCCTCTGCCTGTTGCAAAACACTCCCTCAATTTGCTTTCCTGCGCCTCTGGGACCCAGGCCACGGGGTCTCCACGCTGGGCCTGCGCGTGGTGCCGTCCTGGCCCCCTCCGGGCGGCTGCCAGCTGCTTGTGCCCAGTGTTGACACAGCCACTTCTGCTTGCTCCCGTCCTCCTGCCGTCGTTCCTTCTTTCCGTATTTCTTTCTTGCGTGAGCCCGTACTGCGTGCCAAGCACTGACTCATTTCATTCTTGAAACAAGCTGTAAAAAAAACCAAAAAACCAGTATGGACTATTATTATCCCAGTGTCATAGATGAAGGGAGTGAGAAACGAGTGTCTTGTCCAGAGCGATCCCCGTAACCTTCTGTCGCGTCCACCGTTGATTCTGGGTTCAGGCTCGGTTCGCAGGAGGCTTGTGCCAACAGGACGGAGAGCTCCCGTGTGTGCTCTCCCTCGTCTCGACCGTGTGCTGGACTCGCCCACTGTGGGCATTCGCCGTCTGCTCTCGGCGGCCTGCCTCCGGACGCACCGGACATCCAGTCCGGGTCCCACCTTGGTTTTGGCTACCCCCGCCTCGTCTGCTCTGGGCAGCATCCCGGTCTCTGTGTTTCCCGTGACCTCCGCAGCACTGGCCAGGTGGCCCGGGTGGTCCCCGGGCCGGGCTCGTCTGGGGCATCTCATGAGGACACCTGGGTTCTGGGCTCTTGGGAGGAAGACCACGGAGGTGAGGCCTCCTCATTGCACAAGACTGAGGGTCCCTAAGACTGACATTTCCTTCCCGATGCCTGTCCTTGGTTTGCACTTTATGGCAGGTCACTCTTTCCCAACTCTGCCTGGCCAGCTCGGCTGACTGGCCGTGTGCCCAGACGGCCTCCCACGGGACACAAGAACATGGTTAGCTGAGCTCCTCATGCTCTGCTGTGAGGCTCACCTCTCCTCCACCTTCCAGGACACGCTCTTTATTTCCACCAGAGCCCTCACCGTAGTTGCCCTCAGTGCCCGGGTTTCCTGGCTGCAGCCTGTGCCCATCGCCAGCTCTGAAGCTGCGTCCACACAGGCAGGGGCTTGTCACGGCAGCCCCCGCCCCTCAGGACCAAGTCTGCATCCGCGCTTGGGCCAACATGGCAGCAGCCACAGCCCGCGCACCTGAAGCAACAGATGTTTCTGTTCTCCCTGTGGGCGGCCGTACGTCTGAGGTCAGGGGCCACATGGTTGTTTCTGGCGAGGACTCTTCCTGGCTGCAGACCCTGCCTTCCCGCCGAGTGCTCGCGGCGGGACTCAGTGCACACCAGCCCTCGGGTACCGCTCTGACAGGGACGCTTACCCCATCGCAGGGTCCCACCCTCATGACCCCGGCGAACCCTGGTTACCTCCACGTTCCATCACACAGAAGGCAGGGCTTCAGTGTAAGAATTTGGGGAGACACAGACATTTGGTCCATGGCCGGACCCCCCTCCTTGTATGACTGACCCCAGAGCTGGGCCATCAGCCTCTCTGAGCTCCAGCCTGTCCTGCGGGATCCCGACATTTGCTGTGTGTGGACACGGTCGTCTGTGCCTGTGTGAGCCTGACACCTCGCCCTGTGCTGGAAACGCAGGCGGACATGTGCCGCACGGGATGGGGGAGGCCGCGGGATGGTGTGAGCCGGCGGTCAGGGCCCGTCAGGGAGGAGGAGGCAGCCGGCAGTGCATGCGGGTGGGGCCCACGGGTGCTCAGCCTGGACGGGTGCGTCGTGGGCCAGTGCCACTGGCTGTCCCTCCCCAGGCCACTCGGGGCCTCACTCCTGGCACCCCCCCCCATCAGCTATCATGGCTCAGTGAGAACAGCGGGCAGCTGCCGTCTCCGAGCTGATTCCTGCACGCACACCCGTGGGGCTGGCTGAGACCCCTTGAGCGGTGACCTGGGATGTCATCCAGGGCTGTGGGTTTCTAGAAACTCACACACACTGGCTTGCTTTGAACCACTTCAAGGCAAAGCAGCCTTGGGTTCCTTCTCCCTCCCTCGGCAAGGTAACGGTTTGCCGGGAGAGGGGGACTGGAGAGAGAAGGTGCTCCACGTTAAAATGCGTCAATAAGTGTTGTGTGGATCTGTCCTTGCACAGCGGGCTGGATGACAGCAAGCCGTCTCACCAGTGCCCCTGCAGCCGCACGCCTGCTGCTTTGCACAGAGCCCTCGAGCGCACGTGCTCAGAGCCTTCAGAATCCGGGACATCCTGCCTCCCCGCAGCCCAGCGGGCCTTCTCACGCGGCCTGGGCCCCAGATGCTGGGGTCCTTCCCAGAGGGCGGCTTCCCCGAGGCCTGGGGAAGCCCCCCACTCCTGGGGACACCTCCTCGTCCATCCCTCGGCGAAGCTGTGACCCTGTGGGGCAAGGCAGCAACGCTGGAGCCCGTCCGTCAGGGCCCAGGTCCGTCAGCGAGGGCGGCGCGTTGTCTGCGCTCCGGCCAGTGCTCCCGGCTCTGGGGGCCGCAGCGGCGCTCCCACAGGTGTGCAGCGGGGCCTGTCAGTGGCTGTAAAGGACAACGAGCTACACGTGGTCAGAGTATAGTGTGACATGCTCGAAAACACTGGCGCCCGCACGTGGCTGTCAAGCCCCACACTGCAGCGACCTGACGTTCGCTCTCCAGGTCTGGGGACCCTCCCTTCCTCCCTACCCCAGGCAGCTGCTCGTCTGCGTTCACTCGAGCAGACTGGGTGGCGTTTGATAACGTTGGAGAGGAACGGACTCCCGCAGTGTCCACCCTCGTGTGTCTGGCCTCACTGTTCGGAGAGATCTGTGTGCACAGGTCAGCAATGCGTTCCTTCTCACTGCCGGGTCGACGTGCCGCGGTGTGTCTGTGCGGGCACCAGGGGCCGGGCATGGGCTTTCTCCAGCTTCGGCCGTCACGGACAAAGTGGCTCTTTGTTGCAAATGAAGTCCTGGTGCAGAGACCTACTCTCTTCTCTTGGGTACCCGCCGACCCATGGAAGGGCTGGTGGTGGTGTGATGCGCGGGTTTAGGGATCCACCTGTCCGCAGATCCCCGCAGCCAGCACACGGCCTCCCAGGGTCTCCTCGCCTGCACTTGGCCCGCAGCCTCTCTCGCTGTGACTGTAACCAGTGTGCGGCGGCCTCTGCCTGTGGTTTGCACTCTTTCCCGAACGATCCATACGCTGAGCGTCTGCTGCACGTCGTCCGGTGTCTTGCTCGGCGCAGCGTTCCCCACTCGTGTCCAGTTTTTAGTCGACGGTTGGCTCCTCACTGAGTCTGAGCGTTCTTGTGTGTTCTGGGTGCAGGTCCTCTGTCACACGCCTGCTCTGCAGGTGTCCCCGCCCGTCCTGCCGCTCGCCATCTCGCTGCTTCGTCAGACTTTGAAAGAGAAATCTGGATCGGTGTTTTTATTTGTGATGATTCGGATATTGTAGCTGCGAGACTTTGCCTAACCCAGATTCACAGGTTTTCCCCTATATTCTTTAGGAATTTTATAATTTTCCAACCCACCTGGAGTTTACATTTCCATTTTGAGTTAGTTTTTTATATCATACATAGTACAGAATCTGAGGATTTTTTCTTTTCTTTAACAAATACGCAGCCGTTCTAACACCGTTTGTTAAATAGACGTCCTTTCTGGGCGCCGCGGTGACTCGGTCAGTTAAGCATCTGGCCCTTGATTTTGGCCCGTCGTGATCTCAGGGTCCTGGGATCGAGCCCCACGTCTGGCTCGGTGCTCAGCGGGGAGCCTGCCTCTCCCTCTGCCCCTCCTCCAGCTCGCGTGCACGCGCTCCCCCTAAAACAGGTAAATAAGTCTTAAAGCACACAGAGAGAGACAATGAGCACCTTTCCTCTGCTGGATCGCCTCAGACTGTGTCAGAATGCGGTGTCCACGTGTAGCTGTTTATTTCTGGGGCCTGTTGTCTTTCCTCCGTCTGACTTCAGGCCAGGGCTGTTTTGGTCACTGTGGCTTTGTGACAGTTCTCAGAATTAGGCTATTCGCTCCCCTACCTTTCCCCCATTGTTGTTTTGAGCCTTCTGGGCCTGTTACATTTCCACAGGACTTTTAGAGTCAGCGTGTCTGTCTGTACAGAGAAATGTGTGGGAATGGTTTGGAGGCTCTCGAACGGCGTGGAGAGAAGTCAGATCTCGTCAGGCCGGCCCTCCAGCCATGGCCACGTGTACCCCACGTGTTTGGGCTCGTGTCGATTCCCCTCCGCTCAGCGGACCCTGCCTCGCTACCAGAGGGCAGGCCTGCAGCGGCTTTTCCAGAGTGGTCTCCATGTGCTCTGTGTTCTTGGGTGCTATTGTAAGTTCTGTTGTCCGATTATCTTTCTTTCACCGACTTCTAGCTCAGCTCCATTAGGGTCACAGAAGGTACTTGAATTACTAAAATCCTTGCAACATGTTGAGCCTCTTTGCATGGCCCACCCTCTATCTGTGTTGGTAAATATTGTGTGTCCGCATAAGGGGACTGTGCCCTGTGCTGTCCTGGTCAGAGTGTCCCTACAGGCCACTTGAGTCAAGTTAGCTGATCATGTTGTTCGTGTCTACTTTATCCTTCTGGGTTTTTGCCTCTCGTTCTCCCCGTTATCGAGAGAGCGGTGGTGAGATGTCCGGCTGTGATTGCGGGCCTGCCCTGTTTCTCCTTGCATTTCTGCCAGGTTTTGCCGCGTCTCTGTTGAAGCTCTGTCATTAGTGTTTGCGTGTTCAGGACGGTAATGTCCTTTTGGCCCGTTGGCCCCTATGTCATTATGGATTTGCCTAGTGGCTGCCATTCTTGGCTCTGGACTTCGCTTTGACTCCAGTGTCTCCAGCCTTCTCTGGTGTCCCCTCCGTGTTGGTACCTCACGGGGGTGTACCCCTTCGTGTCACGAGCTTGTGTCAGCAGCCTGTCCACTTTGATGGCCTGCTTGTAGGCTCGCGTGTCCCGTGGCGGCTGGTACGACCGGGTCTCACTAGCTTCTACTCCTCCATCTCTTTCTCTGCATTCCCCGCTTTCCTGTTTTTCTGGCTTCTTTCTAATTCACTGGATGTATTTTGTTATTTCACCTTATTTCCTTTATTTCACTTACTAGTCGTCACTCTTTGCTATTTCCGGGGTTGTTTTCGGGTTTACGGCTCACATCTTCCACTTACCACAGTCTTCTGCAAGCAATGCAGCCTCCTAACTCGGTGTATCAGATTTTCCCCTCGAGCCTCTGGGCTATGTGTGTCTCACATTCTACTTACAATTCTACCTCAGACCCCAACACACTTTTACTGGTTTTGTTGAAACAGTCTCTTCAAAAAACAGGAATTTGCTTTTGTATCTTGGGTAGAAGATGCAGTGTATCCATGCAGTGGAATATTACTCAGCCGTAAAAAAGAATGAGATCTTACTTGTGACAACACTGATGGACCTAGAGGCCGTTATGCTTGGTGAACTAAGTCAGAGAAAGACAAATGCTATCTCGTTTCACTCACGTGGAAGCTAAAAGACAAAACGAGTGACCAAATGAAACGAAACAGAAAGGACTAGACGAGCACAGACTGCCGGCTACCTGAGGGGGGGGCTGGGCAACATGGGTGGCACCGACCTGTGGTCATACAACAGTAAGTCACAGGCTGTGACGTAGGACGCAGGGAAGGCAGCCCGTGACTGTGCAGCGACTTCGTGTGGGGACAGACGTGGGGTCACTGCCTTACCCGCCTGAAGCTCACGTGGTAGCGGCTGTCAGCTGCACGGCAGCAAACAGAAGCCAGTCGTGGCAGTGCCCTCGGGCGTTTATGAAGTCGAAAACCACGTATTTGCCAGCATCGTCGCGCTGTCCGCTGCTCCTCGCGCCTCGGCGTGGATCCCAGTGTCCCTGCCGTGTCCCCGTCCTGCTGCTGGGAGGGCTTCCCTCGGCCTCCCTTGTGGAGCGGGTCTGCCGGGGACACGGTATTTTAGGTTTCATTTGCCTCAGAATATCTTTATTTTGCTTTGGTTTACAAATATTTTCACTGGGAATCAAACTCTAGGTTGGTATTTTTTTCTTATTTCAGTATTTTGAAGATTTTTCTTCTTCCTCACGTGCACTGGGGCTGTTTTTCCTCATGTGTCTTGTGCTTGGGGTTTGTTGAGCTGCTTGGGTCTGTGTGTACTTTGCACCACATGTGGCGCTTTCTCACAGCGTTGGTCCTTCCGCCCCTCCCTGCCCTTTCCTCCGGGGACTCCACTCAGTGGACGTTGTGCTCCGTGAAGTCACCCCACAGCCCCGAGATGACCTCGTGTGTCTTAAACAGTCCTTTTCTTGTCTGTTTCACTAGGGATTGTTTGCAGTGTTTTGTGTGTTGGGTTGACTGTGTTCTCTCTCTAGTCTTGAAGAGCATGAACTTTCTCCTGCAGAGCTGACGCTGTCATTAGCCCGTCCGCAGTGTTTGTCAGCCTGGGCCCCGGAGCTTCCCCTCCAGGGCTTGGGGGGTCTCGCTCTGTGCCCCTCACCTGCCGAGCTGCTGGACAGCAAGCTGCTGCTCCCGTGTCCCGACGCTCGGAGTAACCGTGTGAATGTCCTTGGGTGCTACTTCCTGTCTGCATTCCTCGTCGGTTCCGATTGATTGATTGATTGTCTTCGTCTTCTTTTAATGCCTGCTAGGCCTGGATTAGTTGGCAGATGCTGAAGTCTGGCTTGTTGGATTCTGAATGTTTTTGTGTTCATATAAATCTTCTTGAGCTTTTTCAGAGATGCAATTAGGTTTCTTGGAAAGAGTTTGGTCCTTTGACGTCTTGTGTGATTTGCTAGGCCATCTAGACTTCTCAGTCTAGAGATAATTATCTCTCGCTCCTGAGCCAAGACCCTCCTGAATAATCCATGAAATGAGAGTTTTCCATTCTGGCTGGTGGTGGGGAAGGCCCTGCTCCTCAGCCTGTGTGCACGTGCTGGGCACTGCCTCCTGGACATGCTTTCTGATGGGTAAGTCATGTGAATGTAGTGCCTTTCAAAAAATTAACTTTAAAAAATGAAGACAAAAATAAGACTTTCTCACGTGGGCTGAAGCCTGTCCTATGCCTGTCGGCCCGGAGCCCACTTCCCCGCAGTCTGGCTCCCCTCCCCGGCCCATCTCTCCGCAGGCCGTCTCTGTGGTTCTGTGTCCTCGACCACATGTGGTCACCCCCGCCCGGGGCTGTGATCGGTGAAGACCCCTCAGAGCCCTCCCAGCCTGCGCGAGCCCCCGCCGTCCCCGGGGGAACCCCGGCTGCGGTGTGTGTCCTCACGGCCCGGCCCTTCTTGCAGGCTGAAGATCGAGGAGCTGGAAGGCGAGCGCAGTCGCCTGGAGGAAGAGAAGAAGGTGCTGGAAGTGCAGCTCGAGCGGTTCACCCTGCAGGTGCGTGTGGGCGGGCGGCCGCGGCTGAGGCTTCCCTCCGCGCTGCGCACTCCCCGGGGCGCGCCCCGCTCTGCTGGCTTCTCCCTGCGCGGCCGTGCCCGTGCTTCCCACACCCACACACGTCCCGTCTCCCGGGTCATCTGACTACGCCGAGTCGGGGACTCCCCTGGACACTGAGAGCACGTGTCTCGGAGCCCAGCAGGGCCGGGGCGCTGCCTTCGGGCCACGTGTCACCAGGCCAGGGCCGGGGTGGGCACTGAGAATTCCCAGGGACCTTCTCTGGTGGGGTTTGTGTCCAGGCCCGACCCCACCTGCCCACAGCCCTGCGGTCACACAGCTGCTCGCTCTGTTCGCTCTGACTTGGTTTTTCACTGTTATCTTCCTGTCTGAATGGTTCCATGGCGAGGAACCTGCAGGTTTGTGATTACCCAGATTTTGGACAGGCCATTGATTTTATCTTGACACCTATTAGAGGCAAATCAAATCTCTTTTTTTTATTACCGATCCTTGGAGTCGGGAGCAGTGACAACTCGGATGAAGCGCAGCGCCGTGAGCCACGGCTGGCAGCGATCAGCGCTAGGAGCCGCGCTGGTTTAATTGGGCCTCGAGCCTCAGAAGGGAGAGCTGAGCTGTCGGCGGGTCGGCCCTGGCAGCCCGTCAGCCGGGCCCTGTCAGCCGGCGTGGCGGGTGTCTCCGGCGTGTCCGGTCGGGCACAGCCTGCGAGGGGGCTGACGGCCGCCCAGGCCCCCCCACGACTGGAGCGCACTGAGTCCTGCTGAAATTTTTCATTTCCTTTTTCCCGGCCTCTGGGCTTCCAGGGAGCCTGACGTGGCTCTTGGCGGGGTCTCTGGGGCACGGTGCAGGTGCCTGCTGGGGCTCCTGGACGTTCACCAGCAGCGCCAGCGTGCTGGGAGATGGGGTGTCCTGTGCTCTTCCCGTCCCCAGTGTTCCTGGGTGGGGGTACTTTGAGTGCCATGCCAGCCCTCGCGAGCTGTGGAGCTGCTCACGGCCCAGGGGCTGGGCTCCCACCCAAGGGAGCCCCTGGGGTGGCGCCCATGTCCGCGCCTGTGGGAGCCGGTCAGGAGCTCAGCGGGTGCCACAGCCCAGCCGAGGGGGCAGCGCTTGGGGGCCAGGTCTCCATCATGCTGGGGCTCAGGTGCGTGTGGGCCGACGTGGCCGGAACCCCTGAGTCTCAGCCGCGGCCCGGGGATGGGGGTGGCAGGGCTGAAATGCAGAGGAGTGGGTGGTGGAAGCCACGCACACCTGCCTCCTCTGTCTGCTGAGTGTCCCGCAGCCAGGCCTGGGGACGTTTGCTGGCCTGCAGCAGTGCTGTCACTGACCTTGACGGGCCGCGAGGGCAGGGCCCTGACAGCCTATCCGCACTCCCGCTTGTGGCTGAGATCCACGAGGGCCATCCCTGCGCGCAGCCTGGGGCTCATCTCAGGAAGGTCGGCCACGCACCATCGCTGTGCTCTGCAGACCTCTCTCCGTGTCCGGGTCGCCGGTGGGAGGTCCTGCCACCCCATTTCCCTGATGAGGAGACGTCCAGTGAGGGAGGGCAGTCATTCGGCCGAGGGCACCCAGCAGGAGGGGCAGCGCGGGGCTGGGAGCCCCACTCCCTGTCTCCTGGTCTGCGACCCCACCGGTCGCCCCAGCCCGGGTCTGCTGTGCGGTGCCGGGGGCAGGCAGAGCTTGGCACCCTGGGGCCGAGCCGGCCGTTCCCGAGGGCTTGGACACCTGCTGTGGCAGCGGCCGTTCGGTGTGACCCGGAAACCGTCTCCAGCCCCCACGCCCCGGCCCGGCTGAGCGTGCAGAGACCCCCCAGGACGGACAGGAATGACGGCAAGGTGAGCGGCCGCGCAGGACTCGTGTCTGGCCGAGGCCCTGGCCCGCCCCCTGCCGCGTCCCAGGGGTGCGGTCCGGCCGTGGGGCTCGGGGCGTCCCCGTGCGCCTGCCCTCCTCTCTCCCCTCTTCCCTCCGCGGAGAGCCTTCAAGTTGGGTCGCTTCAAGGAAGATTGATCACAATCAGCTGCGGTGTGACTTAATTGGGAACATATGTTGGGGAGGGAGCGCCGCTGCTTAGCGCTTCTTGTAATTAGTTCACAGCTGCTTGGCGAGGCAACGGCTCCGGTTACCCTGCGAGCCTGCTGCGCTCCCGCTGCTCCGCGCCCCCTGGGTGCCCAGGCTCGTCCCAGTGCCACAGCCCCTGGCGGGGACTCCCGCCAGCCACTGGGGCGAGGGGCTGTCCCGTGCACGCCGCCCTCTGGAGACGGGGAAACGGGGGCCCGCGGTTGGCCAGCACGAGTGGGGCCTTCACAGACACCCTCTGTAGAGGCAGGATGGGTTGGATGGTCCAGAGTTTCCAGGGCTGGGAGTGAGCAGACGGCCTGGACGTCTGGGCCTGGAGGCGGGGGCACCCTGTGCTGCCGGAGCTGGGGGCTGGTGGCTGTGGAGCGGGAGGTGCAACCACAGCCGTGGTCCTCGCTGCCTGGGCCCCCTGCGCGCTCCCACCGCACCCCTGCCCCACACACCTCTCCGTGGGCCTCAGTTTCCCAGAGCCAAGAGGATGATTGAGGAGTAGCAGCAGGACGTGTCTCCTTCGCCCTGACCTGCCATTGGCCTCTTCTCAGTGGGTGGGCTCTGGTGTGGGTGGTGGCTGTGGTCCTCACCGTGGCCTGTGGCCCCGGTCTCGGTCAGGCCGCTCTGGTGACTGCGGTGATGGCCCCCGGGCCGGGCGCCTCACCCGCCAGCCGAGCAGGGCCACTGCCGCGGCTGCCGTGAGTAGAAACACCACCATCCTGTGCGTCACCTTGACGACAACACACTTGCTTTTCCACACTCGAGGTTCAGACAGGCCAGGTCTGGGGACTGTGACAGCCGCAGGCCACAGGTGTAGCCGAGAGGGGGCCAGACAGCGGCAGCGCCGGGGGCGGGGGCCGCGTGTCCGTCAGCAGCCGGGCCCAGGCTGGACACCGCGTGTGCTCTGTGCCCTTGGCCCTGCCGGATTGGCCCCAGCGCGCAACGGGTGTCCTCAAACATCCGAGCTCCTCCGTGCAGACCGGCTCTCTACCGCCCGCATCCTGGCCTGAGCGTCTTGCCGTGGGGCCCCGATGCCACCCCTCCGCCATCCATCAGTGCTTTTACAGTCCTTGATGCATTTTAAAGCAAATTGCAAACATCTGCACCCTTCCCTGTAAATGCTTCAGCATGCATGTAATCAAGCAGATTCATCTCTGGGAGAGGAGCCCACGTCCCGCTGCCCTCAGTGCTGCCTGATCACGCTGCACATCCAGCCAGGTGACCGGCACGGTGGGAGCTGGTCCCGCTTCCCCCCAACCCCCACCCCACGCACCAGCTCCCCGCGGCTGGGTGGGGCTGCCCGGATCCCGCCGGCAGTGCTGCTCAGGAAGGGGACCAGACTGCAGCCCAGTGACATTTGAAATAAGTATCTTTTTTGGAAACGGAGTGGGTAGAAAATTGCTGGGTTGCCTGTGAGCGGAAAGCTCATGGTGCCCGTGGAGACGTCCCCGCTGCCGTCCCCGCGTCAGCAGGCAAGCAGCCCTGTGTCATCAGAACCTCCCGGCCTCCACCTCCTTCCCTCTTGCTGAATACGAGGTTGGGGGGGTGGGCTGCACTTCTCACACCGCCCTGTCCTCTCCCCACTGATGCTGTGACAGGATGGCCCCCTGGGCGCCCGCTGGTTCCCTCCTGCCTGCAGGTTCCTCCTGCCCGGCCTGGGGTCCCCCCGCCGGGGACAGACCTGCCCTACCCCGACCTGTTCCCACCTGCTCCCACCTGCCCGGGAGCCCTCCTGCTCCTGACGGTTCCCCTGTGGACTCTACCACGGCCCCGGGCACGTCCCGCCCTGGCTGGCCCTCTGCCCCCACCTCTGCAGTGCTCATGTGCTGGGGATGCCCGCATGAAGGGTGGGCCCCGGAGAGGGTGACCGGTGACCAGGGGCGCTGGACTGACAGTGGCCACAACTGCTTACCACAGGCAGGCGCCCATCTTTGCCACATGGGAGCCACCCCTCACCCTGTCTCCAGGGCTCACCTTTCAGTTAGGTGCCTCGTCAGCCGCACACATAGAAGGCCTCGGTCGCTGAGGAAAGAGAGCAGCCCTTCTTCCGAGCAGATGAAGGAGCCCGGGCCCCCAAGGCCCAGGACTCCCACGTGCTGCGCCTCCATTCCCCCAGCAGAGGCCCATGCCTCCTGCTGCCCACCGGCTCCCATTCCGGCCCTGACAGCTTGGGGCGGCCGTGTGAGGACCACAGGGCCTCCCCGCCATCCAGCTGGCTCTCTCCTAGGCACTCCTGGCTCCCACAACCGCGGTCTGGAGGCCCTGCCTCTGCCCGCCTGCCCTGCCCGTCCCTGGGGGCCAGCTTGTGGGCCACGCCCCACCCGGGACCTGTTTGTGGGTCGGTCCTCTGGAGCACGAGCTCTGCGGGCAGCGACCTCTCCTGGGCCACCTGCACACGCTCTCGGGGCGCACACGGGCGGCACAGCCAAGGGGTGGGCTCTGCAGGAAGCCGGGGCTGAGCGGCTTGGGCCTGCGTCCCGCGGAGGCTGGGAGAGGTCGGTGCAGGAAGCGTTTCACGGGATTCCTCCTGTGTTGTAGCTGCTCTGGTCGCTGGTTGCTCTTTCCCTGTTTCTAATTCCACTAATTCTTAGTGCCGGCCCCGCTTTTCGCTCAGAAGATGACCTGTTTTCAAACCATTCTGCACCTTGCTTTTCACGTACCAGATCTGGGAGGTCGTGTTGGTTTTCTTACAGCCACTTGCTGCGTCCCTGTCATGTGCCACAACCTACCGAACTAGGTGCCTGGTGGTGGCCTGTCTTCCCCTTCTGGGGCCACAAACGGGCTGTGGCACATGTCCTGTGTACGGCGTCCCTGTGTGCGTGCGTGTGTGGGGGACAAACTTGGGATCAAAGGGTACCTGTACTTGTCTTGGTAGCTTCTGCCAGATGGCACCTCGTGGCGGCCTGTCGGCGACCGCTGCCCCCACGCGGGACGGCAGGGACCGCAGCCTCGCCAGGAGTGCCCTGTCCCGCCGGGAGACCTCCTGTCCCCACAGGTGGGGGGCAGTGTGCTTTCAGTCTCCAGTCCTTATACGATGCACGGGAACGAGGCTATTTCAGCACTTTCGTCTGCGTTAATGTCCGTGGTCTGTTTTTTAAATGGGTTGTTCGTCCTGTTGATTTCTTGGAGCTCTTTGTATTTTGAGGAGTTGAGGAGTTTTTGTTTTTAAGTTGTGACTGTATTTTCCAGTTGATCGTCTGTTTTTTGACTTTGCTGGAGGCATTTTTAACTGAGCACAAGTTTTTGGTACGTAAGTTTTTACATGGGTGCATCTATGGACGTTTTGTCCTTGGCTCAGGTTGTAAAGTTCTTCCGTGATGTGTTGGGTTTGTTTTCCCGTGTAAATCCAGGGCTGAGGTGGTGTTTGGGTTTGGTGAGGTGTTTCGCCGGGTACGAAGCCTGGCATCAGCCCGTCCCTAGAAGGGGCTCCTCCACGGAGCCCCAGGACTGCTTGTGGCAAAGCCTGTCCTTGCTACTGGGGCGCGCCGCCCCTCGGGCCTGGGTCACTCCTGGGGCTGACGTGTCCCCTCCTCCCCGCCCCTGTCACTTCTCCTACAGGATGTTCCCGGCACCTCCTGTCTATTTTTACGGGCCGCGTGGAATGAACATACCTAGCTCCCCCCCGCCAATGTAGGAATCCTTGGGTTTTGTGAGAGGACGGTGAACCTCGGGTGGTTGGACGTGGTAGGACGACTCCTGCGACCTGTGTGCAGGAGGACCGCCCAGTCTGCACTTAGGGGTCCGCCTTGTGTCGCACCCACGGGCCAACACAGTATTGTTCACTTCCTGCGTTTCTTGTCCACATCTGCCTCTGGGCCAGGGGCCTTCCCTTCAGTGCCCCGGCCGTACACGCGTACTAGGGCTCGCTCTGCGGGTCTGGGACCCGGCCCGGGGCGGCCGCGTGCGCCCCTCCACACGCGGAGTGTGCGGGCAGGCATGTGCCCCAGGCCCGTGCTGCCGGACGGACATGTAAAACAAGACATTTGAGGGAAGAGCCCAAGCTTCCCTTCCCCACCGCGGCGCCCGGCTGCTCATGTTTATTAACGCTGAGGACTAAAAAAAGCCGGTTTGCTGATGTGCACTTATGTGGAGACATTTCCACAGGCGCTGATTTCTCTTTATTTTTTTATGAGGAGAATGATGTGTCTTGAATCATAAGCCCCTCTCATCGCACAAGCCGGTGTCAGCGGGCGACCCCGCGGGGCCTCAGGCTCCCCAGGCTGCTGGCCCGGCCGGCCCTCGCCCTCGTGTGCACACGGGGCCCTTCCACCTCGTGACCCTCTGGGCACCGGCCGGCCCGCTCAGCCGCGGGCTGTGCTGGGACCACGCAGCCCAGGGAGCACTGGCTCGGGGAGCGGTGGCCCCACGCCGTTGGGGGCCCACACAGCCTCAGCACTCTCAGACCGTGGGTGGACACCCTGCTCTCCGCGTGCTCCTCACTGCCCTTGTGGACGAGCACGCCGGTGGCTCAGCCCTCCGTGAGCCTCGAGGCTGGGTGGGATGAGACGTCATGTGTGTCCCTTTTAGGCAAGTTGGATTTCCTTGGAGTGGGCCCAGAGTGTCGCAGCTGTAGGCCGAGCCCGGTAGGCAGAGGCAGCACCGTCGTCCCAGGACCGCCATGGGTCCTGAGCCCGCTCAGCCAGCTGCAGCCTCGTGCCCGGTGGCGCCCGTGTGTCCCTCCCGGGAACCAAGGCCCTGAGCCCCTGGGGCAGAGCCAGGAGAGACCCATTGTCCTGACACCGGTACGGGGCTTTCCAGCCATCACAGCGGTTCCCGCAGGCCCGTTAAGTCAGGGGGCGTCTGTGACCGGAGAGGCAGGACGGGCTGAAGGAGGGCCAGCCTAGGGAGCACTTGTCCCCAGCTTCCTGTGCTTTGTGAGTGTCCCGACTAGCAGGAGCCCTGGCTCCACCGTGTACCCCGGGTCTGTCCCGGTGGGTGGTGGCCTCCACAGGCCCCTTTCACAGCCTGTCACCTTCCTCCGCGTGAAGCCCACACCCTGGGTTTGCCTTCCAACCTATTCCTGTTCCCTTGACTTTGGCCGAGGGCGCAGTCCCACCCGATGAGGGCTCTGAGCTCAGCTGCCGCGGGGGCGCCGGCTGTCCTGTTCCCGCCAGCTCTGCTCAGCCCTTGTAGGGTTGTGTCCCCACCCCTCCCGTAGATGGACAGGTGGCAGCTGGGTGGTCGGCCGTCCCCTGCCCTGGCGGAGTCCGGCAGACGCCCTCCCCCACCGACCT